>CM054128.1:119727043-120371452 GCA_028751855.1 Ambrosia trifida | reverse complement strand
TTGTTAAAAGCATTCAACTCTTTGCGAGTAGATTGACAGTTTTGAATAGCACTATCACGTGAAATTCGGAGTTATTTATTCTCCTCTGTCAATCTATCACAAGTTCCACAGTATTTATCACTCATGACATCAGTGCTAGATTCAGAACTTACAGGTTTTGGCGGTTCGGTCATGGCCATCAACGCAAAATGAGCTTCCTTTCCAGTGAAAAACTTTGAGTAGTCGATCTTGGTGAAAGCATCATCAGCTATGCATGACTTCCTCGTCATCAAAAAGTCAGCTTCTGCCAGCAACTGGTCAATATCATCATCCAAAGAATCAACACTTCCTTCTGTGTCTGATTCGCTCTCACAATCTGAATAAACTGATTTACACTCTTCGGGAACATCAGATACTGAATCAATCACCATCCCAGAACTCTTCTCCTCAGCCTTAACCTCAACAGGTTCACTCTCCACTTCCATCTCTGTCTCAGAATCATCACTTTCACTCTCCTCAGTTTCTTTCTTCTCATCAACTTCCACCGACTCTTCCATATCAACCTGATAGGCAACACATGCCACATTCCCACCAGTAGTTACTTCCTCAACTCCTATTTGCATACCCGACCAGTCAAACCTCTCATCCTGTTGAGTCACCAAAGCTTGGTTCTGACTCGCATTCTGTTGAGTCTCAGTAGGTGTAGTGATAGGTACAACTGTTCGGTTTGGGTGATTAGGAGATTGGTTTTGAATCTGGTGTTGAGTGTTTGGTTGTCTGTTTTGGTTGTTAAAGTTTCGGTTTTGGTAGTTGTTGTTATTTTGATAAGAAACTTGGTTTTGTTGACGGTTCTGGTAGTTTGCATTGAAAGGGTTCCGATTACCTTGTTTAGGTGGCTGGGAGCATTCCCTTTTGAAGTGTCCTTTTTCTCCACAATTAAAACATGTAACCTTCTCCTTATTGAAACCATAGGTTGTGTTGGGAGAAGTTGCCAAGTCAGTCCTTCCAGTTTTCTCTATGAACTCTGTTGCTCTCCTCATTATACTCGCAAAAGCCCATTGAATGTCAATGAGTTCCATCTCTTCCTTGTCTATTTGTGCGTAGTCTTCGTTGGTCAAGTTGTTGTTCCCAATCTGACTAGCAACCAAACCATTGTAGGATGAAACCATTGCTGAGACTAATGCAATGTGTTGCTGAGCAACCTCCACAGTCACATTTCCCAAGTTGGATGTATCCAAAACCACTGGTTGTTTATGTTGAGTAACTTGGTTTGCTGGTTGTTGTGTTTGGTTAGCGGTGTAAAAACTAGCTTGTTGCATTGGAGAGATTGGTGAAACGTAGGAAGTATATTGTGGTGGTGTGTATGATGGTTGTGAGTAGGAATTGTATTGTGGTGGTGTGTAGTTGGTGGTTGGTTTTGATGAATCCATGACATTGGAAATACATGCAACATGTGGTGCAACGCTTCCAGAGCTCGAGTTTCCAGCTGAAACTGAAGTACCTCCAAAATACAGACTTGGATTCTGAGGAATCTGTGACCTCCTAGCTTTCCTCCTATCCTCCAGCTCTTTGTTCTCCAGCTTCTCAATAAACTCTGAAATGGTCCAAAATTGATAAGCATCCTTCTCTCTAAGTACCTCCACATGCTGATCCCACTGTGGTGGTAAAGCATCTGCAAACTTATCCACCTGCTTAGTCATTGGAATCTGTACACCATAGCTAGACAATTCAGACAATAAATGCATATATCTCGGAGTTAGTTCTTTCAAAGTTTCATTATTAATAAAAGAAAAATTATCAAACTCTTTGACTAATTCCTCCATTCTCAGACTCCTGGTCTTCTCGTTACCATCATGCTTCCTCTTCAGCTTATCCCAAAGCTGCTTTGACGTAGTACATGTCCCAAACTGATGCAACAGGTCACTTGTGATTGCCTGTGTCAGTTGAGAGAACGCCTTCTTCTCCACCACGTATTTCTTCTTTTCATCCTCAGTCAAGCTCTCCAGAGGAATCAACTCACCGGTATTCTCCAGAATCGGTGCTGTGTATCCTTTCACAATCATGCTCCATGCCTCAGCTCCTTCAACTCCCATGCCTTCCAGATGGATCTTGAACATGGTGTGCCACTGGTTATACTCTTGCATATCCATGAGCTTAGGTGGCCGAGTTCCACTACCTGTAGACAAATCCTTAATCAAGGTAGAGATAGCATTAGTGGTTTGAGTATTTACCGCCGCTGCAGCTACTCCCCAGTAATCTAATTGTAATGCCGGATGTGCTACATTCTGAGGCATCGTGCTCGTTGTTGTCATGTAGTTAAGTGGTTGTGAGGATTGTGTGTTTGTCTTTTGAGCTGCTACTGTCCATGGGTCCATTGTCTGCTGTTGTGGTTGTGTTGGTGCTGATCCCGAAGTATTTTGAAAACGCCACATGATCACAATCTGAAAATCTCAACACTTAGAAAAATTTTCAGCAAAAATCCTTAGGTTCGCCCAAAAATAGTACTTTCGTCCAAACTATCCTTGGTTCGTCCACTATTTCTCACTCTCGTCCAAAATGATCTCACTCTCGTCCCTTCTATCTCACTTTCGTCCAAACAGTATCAACCGAAGGTGGAAATGACCAGAATGTAAATCAAACCAACACACTTTCCACTTTCGCCCGAACCAAAACGGTCGAATGTAGAATGTTGTACTCGAATGTGAAAAATTCTAAACAAGTTTTCAGGTTCGTCCACTCAAACACTCAGGTTCTCCCACTTTTATGCACGTTCGACCACAACTCTCAGTCCAGGTTCCAGGTTCGCCCAATATCAGCAGATCTCATTTTTGAAAAACGGTTATTGTTTGAAAAACGGTTATTTTGATCTCAGATTTTCAAAAGTTCATGGATTTGAATGATCTCGATCAGGTTATGTTTCGGAATTGATTTGGAACAACTTTAAGTCTTGGAAAACTTGAATTCGACCACAAATTCACCTTTAAATCGATCAAAAACTATGTTTTTAAGAGTTTTTGTAAAAACAGATGATAATTTGTCAAAAACATGTCCAAATCAGCTCTGATCTTATCAAATTTGTTGTTGTATGATCCTCTATGCTCTGATACCACTTTGTGAGCGTTGGATTTTATCTAAAACAGGATTATATGATCATACAAGTCACAAATCTAGGTGCGGAAACCCTAGATCTGAACAAATTGATAAGATACAAATCACGACACAATCAAGATCATTTTCAATATCATTTTCATAGATTAACTTCAATCAATAAGCATTTACAAACTGTCTATGTTAATCTAGAATCACACAGATAATCTCTCAAAAACACTCCTAAACCTGATCTGAACCTGGACACAAATGACAACTCTCTTACATAATCAAAAACTCAAAAACTATATATAGGCACTGCACATTCGCCCCTTACAGATGGTCGAATGTGAGCTTTTTCCACATTCGCCCACTGCAAGTGGTCGAATGTGTTCTTCAGTCCATGTCCATTCTTCATTCGTCCAGTTCAAGTCTACCTTCGCCCCTTTCTGATTACCTTCGCCCATATTCTTGTACCTTCGCCCAGTCTGAATCACCTTCGGCTATCTACTAACATATGTTAATCAAGTATATCCAATCCTTAGTCGCAAAACGCATCAACACCAATTAAATTACTCCTTTACATCTTAGGGTGTATTGTGATTAGAGAGACCGGGAGGTGATCGAGTCATTAGAGTACCTTTACATTCTTAGTGAGGTGAGACCGGGAGGTGATTCGAGCTATATAGCCAGTGTTTTATTCTTTAGGATTATTTGGGGTGTGTTGGTGAGACCGGGAGGAGATCTAGCACGTCTTAGGGTTTCTTAAATTTTCTTTAGAATCTGGTAGCCATTCAGTTTTCCATTACCGAGAGTTGTGAGTTTTCATGTACGATTCTTGACCTAGGTAGTTGCCTTCCTATCCTGATATTTTCCTTAATTATCCTTGCTGTTAGTTTATCTTATTTATTTGATTGTTTTATTTATTTTATTTAATTATTAAAAAAAAAACAAAAACCAAAAATCTTTTATAAACCAAATTTGTTAAGTCTTAGTCGAGTCTAGTTTTGTTTTCTAGTTGTGTCCTGTGGGTTCGATACTCGGACTTACTTAGTCTGTACTGCATTGATAGGTACACTTGCCTGTCGTGTGGTCTAGTTTAGTTGAGTCTGTTTTATATTACTAGGTGTCTAGGTTAGGTTGTTTATATTTTTAGACCATACATAGCACATCAAGTTTTTGGCGCCGTTGCCGGGGACACTTGGCGATTGCGAAATTAGCTTTGATTAGGACGTCATGATTAATTGGTCTTATTTGAGTCTTTTTGGTTTTTAGTGTGTCTAGAGAGTCGTAGGCTTTTATTTTCTTTTTGCGTGCTTGTGTGTTGAGTCAGTTCTTGTTTTTATTTTTCGTGTGTTTGTGTGTCTTTTTCTTTTGTGTGATATTTTTTTTTATATATATATTTGGTGCCCGTGATCGTGTTTTTTTAGTGTCTGTATGCAGTGATGGCAGGAAGAAAGACTGTAGCAGACCATATTCGGGAGAACGGCCCAAGTTTCACTGTGTGGTGTGAGATTTGTGGAGAACCCCATCCAACTCAGTTTTGTCGTTATTCATCGGGGTACTCCACAGATTATTATGACAGTTATCACCCGCACTCATATGAGAGAGATTCAAGCGCAGCCTTGTTGGAAAGCCATAGAGCATTAATGGAAACATGTAGTCGATACTATGGATGGCAAAGGATTGAAGAAGAGAAACCGAAGGAGCTGTCCACTCTGGATATTCTTGAAAGACATACGAAGGAACTTCTTCGTCAGATGGAAGGACAGAGGATCAAAGAAGAGAGCAAAAGGGCTGAGGCTAAAGCACGAAGAAAAGAGATGTTGCAGTTAAATTGTGAAATAAATAATAATACTACTCAAACTAATTTTTTTCTTGTAGGTCTCTCTCATGACACACAAGATGAAGAAGAGAGAGCTGAACATCTCACTCTAAAGCCGGAGACGTTAATGGACAATTCAGTCCCATCTCTGGTTCAGCAAGAAGTGAATTACTATTGGAGTGATGATGAGGGGGACAAAGAGGATTTTGATGTGATGGAGGGTCCCCCGATACCAGCTAGGTATATTGAAGAGGAGGAAGAGATGGAGGCTATCAGTGACGAGGATTTTCTTAGATATTTTTGTCCGCCTCAATACATCGAGCCACTTGAGGAGGAAGACGTGGCCATGGAAGATGAGCAAGTAGTTGAAGCAACCATTCCATCTCATCAGGTTGATGATTGCCGGCCCGTGCAGGCATTGGATGTTAGACTGCCACCACCACCACCACAACGGGAGAAGGCTAGTGATTACATGGGCAAAGAGTACACGCCACGATTCAGGTTTGGCCCAGGTAAGTCAAGAATTAGGTGGCCCGACCCGTTTGAATTTTTCAAACGTCTTTCTAACTTCACCAGTTGTTTCTTGATGAACAATGGTGAACGAAAAGAATTAAACGGGTTGGATATGGGACTGATAAAATATAAGCCACCTGATTGTAAGTGCGTGAAAGCCCAGTTGTAGAGTTTGTAATATGTTTGAATTTTCTTTGTATTTTGTTATTATTTTTGTTTTTGAGTCTTTTTGCAGGTTTCCGTGTTTGTTTAGGCATGGAAAATTACACCATAATCGGATTGGGATTTTTGGTGGAGGTTTGGGTAATAAAAGAAATTTTTTTTCTAAACATTAAATTTGATTAACTTTTTGTGAAAAAAGGTTCTTCGTGTAATGCGAGGAGTCTGGGCTGACCTGTTCGCTATACACGAATAGTAATTACCCCGGAAAGTTATATTTTATTCGCTAGCGACGCGCGTTGAGATCACCAGTGTCCTTCACGTTGCGCGAGTTAATTAAAAAATTTATTTTCCACCCTATTTTATTCTACCACCACCCACAGCCATTTCACCACATGTTTTACCATCATCCACCACATTCCACCATCTTGCCTTTCAAGTACGTTTCCTGCATTTTTGTATGTTGAGTCGGTTGTGTCTGTATTTTTTTAGAGTCTTTTATTTTATTTGCGAGTCAGTTTTGAGTCTTTAGTTTGTGTCATTGGTTTGTCTAATATATTTTATTGCAGGTTTGGATCTAGCCACCCGTACTCAATCTCCATTCGGGTGGAGATGATCCAACAATCATTTAAGGCAACCATCTGTTTTTATATTTTCTTTTTAGTTTTTATTTATCAGGTTTGAGTCAAAGGCCGCGAATGAAATGCTATACGGCCTGGTTTGGAACGACAGCTTCAGAGCGCTTGCAGCCACACTGCTTATAACCAGGGGAGTCTGTTCCTTTTTGTTGTATTTTTTTTTATTTCTACTTTATTTTATTTCACTCTCACATTGAGGACAATGTGGCGTTCAAGTGTGGGGATGGAAACTTCGTTTTATTTTTAGGTAGTTTGAGTCATAAATTATAAAAATCCAAAAAAAATTGAAAAAAAAAAATTGAAAAATGTCCCTGATCTTTTGTGCATTTTATATGGAAAATGATAGTAAAATTGGGATTTTTGGTTTTCAAAATATTATATATATGAGAATATAAATAGATTGAAAGCGTGTTTGCTTAAGATGTGTCGGTAGGACCAGCTAGCTTTGAAAGGTTCCCAGGATTGTTCTTAATATACCCTAATAAATCATGATATCTTGTGGGTTCTCATCTTAGGAGAAACGGTAGAACTGAAACCGCTGATAGTAATTAGAGGTACCACTGTAGGTTGAAAGCCCATATGTATTATTAATTAAATGGCACACTTGATCCTTTTTATGAGAATAAATCCAGTGAAAAGTGGCGCCCAAAAAAAAACCCACATGTCCATCAATTGAGCTAGACCAAAAAAAAAATTGAAGCCTCTGATCGAAATTCCCTCGAGGTCAAGTCGAAAAAAAAATAAATAAGTACCGAAGCTCATGCTGTCGCTCTTGGGGATGGTGACTCTGATTGAGACAACCTCTGGGTTAGGTATGAAAAAAAAAATAATAATAAATGTGTCTAAGCTCATACACTTCATTCATCATCCATCATAAATTTAATTTCTAATACATTAGGGAGTTTAGTTTGCAGTGGTTGGTAAATCTATATGGTTTAACCTTTGCTTCGAAAGCTTGAGGTGGGATTAGGTGAAGCTGGATATCTTGAGTGTGAGACCCATAGGTTGATTGTAATAACATGAACTTAACTGCTTCACATGATTGGGGCCTGATTAGCTGGTGGTTGGGTTTAGGTGGACAACAATACCGACAGTTTTGGTTGATGCGTGATTAGATCTTAACTAATGAACCTAAAAGTTTTTTAAACCAGGAGTCCTAATTATGATTCCATTGCAGTCTTTTTCGGCGAAGAAAAAGGTTTAAGTGTGGGGATGTTTGATGTGTTGCAAAACACATCTCTTTTCCTATGTACTTTGTATAATATTTTGTTAGGTTTTTATTTGTTTCGTGTCGTTTTAGTATTTATTTATTTATTTTATTATTTTATAGGTGTTCGTGGAAAAAGAGCGTTAAATGAAGAATTTTAATCGAGACGCGAACACTTGAGAGCAGGTGGTCAAGAACCAAAGATAAAAAACCAAACAAATAAACAGACGGCCCACATGTGCTTCACCATTGACACGGATGGATTGGACCATAATGAGCAAAGTCCAAACAACATCTTGCATAATAATCAATGCCCAAGCACCAAAGAAGACAAATGTTTATAAGTCGGTCCATAGCAGAAGCCGAAGATCGGTGTGGGCCCCAATTGAGCCGTAGGGTCCCCATTCAGGGGGAATATAAGATCATCACTATTATTTTGGTAAAAAAATGAGTGGAACATATTGTCTTGATATCAACATCAGCAGCCGTCAAATTCATTCAGAGGGGCTCGCCAACGAACAGCAGCTTTTGATCAAAGGTAGGGGTTAATTGAAGGCCAGGAAGGCTCGGGTCAAGACTAGAGTTACGGGTTCGATCACTAAAAAGTCTAGTTTTTATATTTATTTACTTTGTGTTATGAATATTGAGACCATGACTTTGAATATTTTTGAACCTTTGTTTTTATTATTTTTCATTATTATGAATAGCTAAATTTTGAACCACTACCTAGGCCAGCAATGATGAATACATGTTAATTTTATAACTCTCGGTTATGGATTTATTTTTGAATGGTTAATGTTTTGGTAAAAATTTAGTTGGTGTTTATTATGATGTGTGTGCGTGCCTAAGTGTAATTTATTATTTTTGAGAGTTCCATAAACGTCTTAGTGAATGTCTTTCATGTTTGGATGTTTATTAGGGTTACCTGCTTGGTGCTTGTAGCTTATTTTATGGTTTTGTGCACGAAAGCCATAGGAACTTGATTAGAGAATTTAGAGGACTTAAGTATTCTTCCATTCTTGAGACCGGGAGGTGATGGAATGTTGGGTTGTCTAGAGCTTTAGGTGTTAGGTTTTGGGTGAGAACGGGAGTTGATCCTATCCTAGTTGTCTTAAGTTTCTTGCAATTCCAAGTCATAGTTAACCCAATTAAATTACTCCTTTACATCTTAGGGTGTATTGTGATTAGAGAGACCGGGAGGTGATCGAGTCATTAGAGTACCTTTACATTCTTAGTGAGGTGAGACCGGGAGGTGATCCGAGCTAGATAGCCAGTGTTTTATTCTTTAGGATTCTTTGGGGTGTGTTGGTGAGACCGGGAGGAGATCTAGCACGTCTTAGGGTTTCTTAAATTATCTTTAGAATCTGGTAGCCATTCAGTTTTCCATTACCGAGAGTTGTGAGTTTTCATGTACGATTCTTGACCTAGGTAGTTGCCTTCCTATCGTGATATTTTCCTTAATTATCCTTGCTGTCAGTTTATCTTATTTATTTGATTGTTTTATTTATTTTATTTAATTATTAAAAAAAACAAAAACCAAAAATCTTTTATAAACCAAATTTGTTAAGTCTTAGTCGAGTCTAGTTTTGTTTTCTAGTTGTGTCCTGTGGGTTCGATACTCGGACTTACTTAGTCTGTACTGCATTGATAGGTACACTTGCCTGTCGTGTGGTCTAGTTTAGTTGAGTCTGTTTTATATTACTAGGTGTCTAGGTTAGGTTGTTTATATTTTTTGACCATACATAGCACATCATTATACAGCCACAATACTTTCAAGACAATATATTATGATATATCTAATACTAATATAGCCACACCCAGTCGTCTAAGCCATAGCCAACTACCATTAGTTAGCACTTCTTAGTCAGACTAAACTCATACATAAATGCCTACCTACACGATACGCACTATTACACAACTCTCTAAAATGATTAATTTGATAACTTATTCTATAAATCTTTTCACAAAGCCTATTCGCCAAATTAGAACACAATTTTCACACCTTGTGCCTTGAAACAAATAGCCCGCTATGAGCCCAAAGAGATGCCTTAACGATCCTGCAAATAAATGATCTTTCAATGTATAAATTTCGTAAAAGTTTGAAAATTTAAAAGGTTTCAAGTTTACCCAGTCTTAACAGGTAACACTTCGATTTTCTCAACATTTCATAACAATTAAAAATTTCCGACTTTTCAACCCACAAGTTAAAGAAATGTCTAAATACAGAAAATTTTATTTTCCAAAATTCGTCAAGGCATCTGGGATCATTCACAACCTTCACATCATTTTAAATCTTGGTCTTTCGAGACACATTAGATTTACACACACTTCATGAAATGGCTTCATCTTGCATTTTATAAACTTGCATTGCATATTTTACAAATCAAATGTAAATCTGCATGTTTTCATATAACGTATCCAATATATGTTTTCGGGATGAATTTGCAACTAATAATATACCTTATAACACTTTTCAAACTCGACTTCTTGTAAACAAATGAAAATGTGTACCTACGAAATCTTTTCAAGTGAACCTGTTTTGAACTTAAAACATTCTTTGGTTTCCAAAAAGTTATCCTCATATCAGTAGACTATACGTCTGTTCTGCGCACTTTCATTTACAGTAAATTTCATTATTTTTTTTACACCATTCTATTTATAGTTACGTTCGTACATTATCTTATTATTTTTGTATTATTCTTTTGTTAGTTGTTATTTTCACGCGTTATTCGCAACTATTCTCACACTAGTTATTAGTAGTTATTCTTACAACACTATTTTTGAGCATTAATTTAACTCGGTTACTTTCATTTTGTGCAAATTGTGCGATTTACTCGATTTACATTATGCTATTCTTTCAATCGAAATTTTATGCTATACTTATATACTTACATGAACGCATATTTGGTATGCATATTTTTTTGTTTTGTTGTGAGCAAAACCCTGTTATACTTTACATTATTTTGTTCATCATCATGGCCAACGAACATACTAATTGATAGCTCGTATGAGATCTAAGCCAGTTCCCATGTATGACTCGGTTCAGAGTATTCCTCTAACCCGAGGGGAACAGTGTAATCCTCAGAGTTTATTGATATGGTTGTTTAGAGCCCAATGATGTGAACATAAAATTTACCGGTTAAAGATGAACCCGAAAGGTGAAGAACCCCTAATCATGTCTTATACTTACACATTAATCTCATTACGGTTAAAGGGTGAACCTGAAAGGGGAAGAACCTTTAATCGCATCTTATACTTGAGCAGTATCTACTACTTAACACATTTTGGTTGCACGCATTATTTCTTGTATTACTTATGTTAGTGTTATGGAAAAGCATAGCACCCTAGTGTAAGGTAAATCGATGATTACGGTCCGAAACGCAATCATGGATTTACAGGTACATGGGGGTGGTGTGTGATTCTACTTAGGCTATTGGTAGACAATCAGTACGAGTTCAAAGTATCAGTAGTGTGGTAGGTTAGCTGCGGTACACCCTATATATAAGCACGAGCGATACTGCGGGAACGGACTAGGAGTCTGACCAAGAACCTACCCATTACTACCTCTTCAATAGGTCGTTGACTAATAGCTAGCATTTTTGATAAAGAACATTTTACATAAGCTTCAATTAGTTTTGTTGGAGCCTTCCTTATTGACCACCTCTACAAAAAACCTTAAACTTTGTATACTTTTACACTCTCTGTTAGTCGAAATCCTGTTGCATGTCCTTAATAATGTTCGGTCAGAAACCATTCAAAAGTAGGGGAGACTGCTTCATTAGTACCTCTGCCCTTCACCAATTACACATTCCCAAAACCCTTCTCATTTACACTCTCAATTTCTTAAGCTCAAGTCAAACGTCAAAAATATTCGCTTTAAACACCTACTTCAAAATTTGCCAAATCGACTCATACACATCTTGTCGGATTTCTATAACTTAAGTTTAGTGTTTTGCTAGATTTTTATTCTCCTTACTATTTCAGATCAATCTAATCCAACTCTTAAAACTCACACATATCAATCCCCTTATCCAAATTATTCGAAGTAGTTTATTCTGTTACCTATAAATTCATGTCGTGCCTTAACCCAAATTTTCCAAACCACAATTGCTTTAATTGCTTGCATTGTTGCCTGGGGATGAAGTCGAGTATCTAAGCTCTGATAGTATATGTCAGATTGAGAACGCTAATAATCGTTCGCAGGAAGACTTATATTCTCCTGATGTCCTTAATGGTTTAAAAATTTCTGGGTTGCCTAATCATCGATTAACACTAAAGGTCGGTGTTCCCGTTATGTTGTTGAGAAACATAGATCAACAAAATGGATTGTGTAACGGTACGCGATTACGAATCACCAAACTTGCAAAGTGTGATATTGAGGCCGAAATCATATCATGTGGAAACATTGGTATCAAAACTCTTATTCCTAGAATAAATCTGATACCATCTGATATCAAGATTCCTGTAAAGTTTCAAAGGCGTCAATTTCCAATAAGCGTATGTTTCGCAATGACCATCAACAAAAGCCAGGGTCAGTCTTTATCTAAGGTTGGATTGTATTTAAGAGAACCTGTATTCTCACATGGCCAACTTTATGTTGCTTTGTCAAGAGTAAAAAGCAGGGCAGGAGTGAAGTTACTTATACTAGATGATAATGGGAATGTGAAAACTAAAACCAGAAACGTGGTGTATAAAGAAATATTTAGTGATATTTGAATAAAATTTGTATTCGTTGTTTTATACTTTAATACAATATTTTTACTGTATTTTTCTTATACGTTATAATTCCCTAAATAGATGTACGTTGGTGAACCGCGTGTACACGCGGGCAAAAATCTAGTATTCATTTTAAATAGATTTTTATCAAGAAAATTCTATAAAATTTATTGTGAGACCTTTCAAGTCAGTAGACTAAGTTTTTACAGAAACTTTTATTTTTAGAAAGTGTTTTGTATTTATTTCGGATTTATGTGTAATAAATCATATTTAATTCATATAAATTCGTATTTAATTCATTTCCTTATAAAAATTGGTGGAGATATACTTTAACATGTTATAAACATTTCCACATCAGTTTTACTCTGTTTTAAAATGTTTTCATACAATATTCTATTTTTGGTTAATAAACTAGTTTCTAAACATATAAAATCTATAATAAATAGATTTTTATCAAGAAAAGTTCTATAAAAATTATTCTAAGACTTTTTAAGTCAGAGGAATAAGTCTTCACAGGAGATTACATTTATAAAACCATTTTTATATTTTAACTCATTTTTGTCAATTAAACTAGTTTTGAAACAAGGAAATTTATATTAAATAGATTTTATTCACCAAAACTTTTATAAAAATTATTTTGAGACCTTTAGGGTCAGAATATGAAGTTTTCACAGAAAACTTTATTTTTGAAACCATTTTACATTTTATTCCAACTTTATGTCATTTTTGATAATACAAATTAAATTAATACTTTTATATAAATTAAAAATATTTTCTGAGTTAAATTTTATTATTTTATAAACTTAGAAAATATCATCTTTATGAACTCAAGTTACTTCTCATTTTATCATATCATTTATTGATCAATATAAATGTTTATATTTAATAAAACAAATATAAATAATTATAGTTTAAGATTATCCAACTTATTTTCAATATCGTTACTTATGCCATATAACTTGGTAAATAATTTTGTAATATTAACCTAAGTTATGTACGTGAAGTTTTTCATAGGTTTTCTATCTCGCGACACATATAAACTATTTATTCGACTCAACGCGTTACATTTTCATTACCAAACTTAAAACCCCAAAATCTAGACTTAACATCCTAGATGCTTTAGATTAGGAACCCTAGACTCTTTTAAGTATAAACACTTACTTTATACCATAACTTTAGGTTGAGCCTTCGGGATTCACCTTGCTTTCACTCGCCGCTTAGCAAACTTAGTGAATGTGAGTAATTCCTATCCCCTTTTTGCTTTTATTCATTTTTGGGGTGTTACATGTGCACGTATACAAATTACAAATACAAGTTCACATTTTTACAATACAATTCTAGTACTATGTGCATTTGCTTACAAACGTGCTTTATGCTAAGACATTTCATGTAGAATACATTTGTACTTAGTGAAATCATTAACATTGTACAAGCCGACCTTAACATTGGATAGCGCTATTGGATTGACAACCCGCCTAGGTTGATTCTCCCCCTTTTTCATCGGAGAATCCGTGGTCATTGTTAAGTTATTATCCATTTATTGGATAAGTACACCGCCGTTCATTTAGTACATTTATACAGTCACAGGATTGATTTCGCTCATTTGTATGATACATAGTTTACATAATTGCACTGTAGCTTTGCACTTGAATTGTATAACATTTTCCAACTTACTATATGTATTAAATCTAGGAATGCTCACCAACATTTCATATGTTGACAAAACTTATTTTGTACATGTTTCAGGTGCAGTTTGATCTTAGTACTATAGCATTGGACTTTACTGCTTGCTTTTAATAAGTTATTTCAAATTTCATGTTTCGTTCAGACTTTTGTATTTTCTTTTTATTTCATCTATGTAAGACAATTTAAATTATTCAATAATATATTTACATTTTAGTACCATGTGCTTTTGAACAATCGTCACTACGTGACACCTCGATGATTCCGCCATCGGTTGGGGTGTTACATTATTGTTCAGTTTTACTAAATTTTTGATTTTTGATTGATGTTTTAGGGTTTGATTTATTTAGATTCATGTTTTAGGGTTTGATTGTTGATGTATTGTGTGTTGGAGATTATTTGATGTTTTATGGTTTGATTGTTCAAGTGTTTATGTTTTAGGGTTCAATGTTTTCAATCTGTTTTTGACTGATTTTGAAAGTTGGAAATTTCGTTTATATTGTGCAATCGTTGTTAAACTCGTATTGGTTGTCTTTGAATCTGTGTTGGAAGTTGGGATTGTTTTTTATTTAGGGTTAATCTGTTTTTGAATATGTTTTTAATTGATTTGAATCCTTTATGTTTTTTAATCTGTTTTTATGTTGGTTAATCTTAACTGGTTATATTTGTTCATGATATTATGTTGGCTCGATAATGTTTGTCTTCGGGTGAGGTTGAATGTTCATATGTTCTTCGAGGTGTTCTTGAGGATCATAATATTAGATGAAAGGTAAAAGAATGTTGGATATTTTTTAGTGATTAATCCGCTTAGGAAAGCTATTCGGGTCCGGGTCCTGTTTGTTGATTCGGGTCTCATTTATTAGCATTTTATTTGTTTCCTAAGCTGGTGGCTTAAAGTTTGGAAGGATAATTATAAGAATTAATTGTTATAAATGGTGGTTTGAAAAGTCTTGGCTGTTAAAAGGAAGGGTCGACTTTTTTGGTAAGAGATTGATTGATTGTATTATAGGAAAGTGGAATTGGTTTTGAAAGTTGTTGAATGGAATTGATGGTGGAATTGGTTTGTAAAGTTGTTGCACTAATTTTAATACATTTTTAAAATTTTGATTTGTTTTTTAATACTTTTTTTATGGCGGTTGCAGTTGTATAACGATTGTTTTGCACCAGTGAGCAACGGTGGAGGCTGTCTGGTGGTGATCGATCATGGTCATACTCACGACAACTGGGTAGTTTATTACAACTTGGAGCAGCTATGGACCTCAAAAGAGTCAACTAATGAACAGAGTCAAAATCAAACTCAGGTAAATATAAGTGTGATAATAATTAGCTTTTATGATATGGTTACATTTTTCTTTAATCATTAACACTAACGAATTTATATGTTCATCGGGACTTAGGTAAAGCTTTCGTGAAGGTATGCCGCAATGAATTTTCCTGATCTTAACAACATAGTGAGAATTTTATTTTGAATAGATAAATATTGCCCCAAGAGCTGGTAGGGAATTGGGTTATGTGAGGATGAAAATGGACCAGATCAAATTTAAGGGAGGGTTGCTGAGGTGCAGAATCTTTTTTTCTTTTTTTCTTTTTCTAAATTTTCTGTACATTATATTTGTTTAATATCACTTACCTTCCTTTCCTATGATTTCATACAGTCGACAGTCGATTTTAGATCACAATACTGTTCAACTTGCGCCACGGGCAGCTGATGAGATGTGGAACAGTGAGGGTCAGGTGAGTGGATATTTCAGTTCTTTATAGAGTTTGTATATTGTAGAAAAAGTATACACTTTAAGAATCTTCTATAATGATATAACTTTTTTTTAATACTCCTGACCCAAATTAATGCAAATGGAAAGTTGATAATTATTTTCGGAAAAACTAAAATTGAAATGTGGAAAATATTTTTGGGATGGACTGACAGAGGGAGTACGGTTTGGGCAGTGATTATGAGAACACGATTCTAATTATTTAGTTTGGATATATCTGAAGGTATGGGGGAACCATTACAAATCAGATAAGGCGGCTTGGTGCTTCTTGTGATTGGACCAGAGAGCATTTGACACTTGATGAGCAACTAAGTGGTAAGATAGTTTTTGAATCATATAGTCACCTACAATAATTTGATAACTATTTTCAAATGTATAATGATAAATAAATGTTTACATTTTATTCTCTTTCTTACATCTTGCAATAATGTAGACTCTGTTCACCTGTTGTTAATAGTGCTACTGTTAAACGACTTATTGAACTCTACGTGTTTGCAGAGCAACATTACTTCAATCATCTGACATTTCATGACTTATGTATTTTTTTTGTTTTTTGCTGAAGCTATTATCAAGGCATTTCAACTGTTAAGATACTGATCCAATTTACATTGTAAGTCAACTTAAGATCATTCATCGGGATATCAAGTCTGCAAATATACTTTGGTGTGGTGAGAAAACGTTGCAAGTCATTTGCAGGTTTGTTTCGACTCAAAACTGATAAGAACAATTGGAAAACTTTTAAGGTATTTTGAATATAACAAGTGCGACTTTTGAATATGCAGAAATTCAGATTATACTTGAAGCGATTAAGCGGTATGTGACAGTCAGCAGGTACGGAAACAATCAATTAGTTGTATAATTGTGTATTGAAGCCAAAATAAAGTGAGCGTGTGTGTGTTTGCTGTGGGAGCCCATGAACAGAGGGAGCAATCTGGTAATGTGTTGAAGCGAAAAACATCCCTAAAGCAAGGAGGATCTGTTGGTAAGTAATTCTAGACATTCAAATTAAATAAATTGTTGTAAAAGTGGGTATTTGTTGGATAATGTTGCAATCCATAATTCCTTCTTAAACATAAAAACTTGAAGATGCACTGTGACACTTTCAGACATGCTTTAGTTCATCAAATAAGTAAAATGGTGTTTAAACTGTTTAGTTTTTTATTTAAAAGTCACAATCATTATTTTTATTAGGTAATGAACTCTTAATCAACAACTTGCGTCCTTTGGTTTCTAATCTATAATTAGTCTTTTAATTTGTTTCTAATAAGTATATTGTGGATCAGATGATCTACAAGTGATATCACTAAATTTTAACAATATCATAAAATTTCATATCTTTTTTTTTGTTATTGTAGGTGTTATGTTCTTCTTCGGCAATAGATAAAGGAGTGTTTGCTTATTGTCGATTTGTGTCTTGATACAACAATGAATTGTTTTTTTAGTGTTTTTGGAACTACTTATCAAATTATTTATGAGCAAAATATATTTTCAATCAAACAACATTTTACATCTTTGCATGTTTTTATAGATGATATTGACATATATGGCCTAGAGGAGAAACCAAAAGGAAAAAAAATTATGGGAATACTTAACAAACAGAAGCTCACAAGTAATTTTAATGCGCTTAAAGGTTAGTTGAGCTTATCTTAGACTTTATCAACATGTGCTCTTAATATAAATGTGTGTTGTTTTGATAATAAATGTCTGTATTTATAGGTAAACTGAAAGAGATGAATGTCAAAAAGGAGAAAGCGCAAGTGAAACCACTTGGCGAAAGAGATGTTGCGAACGGCTGAAAATGATTGTCAAACCTCATGATCCTCGTGTTTTCTTTATGTTTCTATTTTTAAGATTAACCGGAATAGACTTTGGTTGAATGTTTTGGATTTGAAAGTGTACGAGTTGATTATTTAGAAAGTTCATATTAGATTTGAAAGTGTACGAGTTGAATAACATGTATATTCCTTACTTTTAAATATGAATAAAATATTTCTACTGTATTTTTTTTACGTCTTACTTCTCAATATAATTGTAACTTGGTGAACCGCGTGTCAACGCGGTCAAAAGTCTAGTGCTATAACAAAAAAAAAGGGATAAGCTTGTCATTTCTCAATCATACCTCTACTTTGAGAATGTTCAACACTTTGCCATAACAAGTAGTGACATTGACATCAAGTATTTGAAGTCCTAATGAACTGACAGTAGCTATAATTCTCTGATAACCCCCTCGTTGTTCGCCACAAACAAGTTTTAACAAAAAAATCTTTGGAACCGATTTGGTATACTTCCACTTGAACCTTCATTGAAACAACAGACAGTTAAAGATTTCGCATCTAACTCTTAAAATATAAACACATAAATCAATAACAAGAATCAACCTCTGTTTTTCTCTTTCTGTTTGATGTTTTTGAAACAAGACTCTGTCCTTCCGTAGGCGAGTGTTCATCTATTTTTTTCGGTTTGCAGACCTCTATTTCATCCAAATGCGATTTGGAATCGTCTTCTTCCAATCTATCAAGCTCTTCTTGAAGTTCCTTAACATTAGTTTGCAACTCCTTTCTATAAGCGATCGCATCTCCAACTAGGCAACTATGAAACTCTATCCATCTGATACGGAATTTTGATTATACAATTAAAATGAATAAAAATTCATGTAATATGATAACCAACCTTGGAAATCTTAGGGACTAAAGCACGTAGAGCAAAAAGACCATCTTTGATTCGATTTCTTCGGTTTCTCTCAGTCACAATATTCTTTGTTGGCTCAGAGTTCTTCTTAATATTCTGCCTACTTTTTGTGTGCACTTTTGGTTGCTCAGATGAAGCATAGCCCAACAAGTTTACTGGTTTATCAATGGATTGAGTTGGTGAAACATGAGTTGAACCAACCGAAACAAGTGATGAGTTCTCACTCCACAGGTTTAAACTAATCGGCGATCCTTCAGTTTTCAGCTGCTTAATGTGTTGAGATAAAATATTAAAATGTGCCATAAGAGTCTCTATCATCATTTCGTCTCGTGCGACCTAAAACACAACCATTCATTTTCGATTAATGTCAAAACGCTTTTAGATTGTTGTTTATAAATTAAGACACACGGGTATTACTTGTTTTGATACGTAGAGCTCAATCATTCTACCATTAACAGGAATCAACACCTGGGTACCAACAGTGTCCTGTTAAATATGCATGAAAATGTTAGGAGACCTGTTGGTTCGAAATAATTCACAATTTGAAATATAAATACTGATGACATTCTTACATGATTCCAAGCAGGCTGAGCTGACATTGCAACCTCTCCATGGATTCTAATTCCTGTTTCAAATTCACACATTAAAGCAACTTTCTTGAACATTTAAACAACTAATAATTAGTTAACCATAAAAACAATAGATAGATAAAAGAATACCCAGAATACAGAGGCAAATCTCACACTATAACACAAACTCCCTCGCCTCCGTTACTGCATTCGAAACTGATACTAACCGAGTTGAGGAATTACTTAACCCATATTGAATGAATAAGATAATACTCCTCCGACTACCCATAACCCTATCATCATAATTAACAAGTTGATTATTCATAAAAGATGGACAGAAAACAAATTTGGAAACCCAACCAGGCCAGTTTGAAAATGACCCGACTTTGACTCTTGTGTGTACAAAATATACATGTACAAGTTGATTATCTGTAAGAACTAATAAATTAACAATAACTAAAAATCGCTCAGAGCCTGGGTGAAGTTTTTGGTCTGTCCCCTCGTCAGAGGGCAGTTATTGAATGCTTGCAAAGCCCCCACGCCCAAGATTTCCTGACTGTCATCCCGATCGAAGGTCTAGGCCAAAACATGTCCGCTATTGAATACAGGGTCATTCTTAAATATCATCTGATGATCCCCATGTACCAGGAGGATGAAATCTGTACGATTTGTCGTAAGGCCTGCCTGGATGAACATGGGGAACATGCGGTTCATTGTAAGGAGTTACCCGGTTTCAAATATCGGCATGATTGGGTTAGAGACATTCCGTGGGACATTTTAAGACGTGTTTGGATCTCAGCCAAAAGGGAGGCCCCTGTGAACTTCCTCTCGGATCCAGCAGAAGGGAGATCCACCCTATGACCAGCAGATCTCCTTGTCTTTGGATGTGCTAGGGGGAAGCATGCTTGTGTTGACCTGACATGTGTATCTTCCCTAGTTGGGATAAGGGATAGTGGCTTCGTAGTAGGGCAAGCGGTGCGGAAAGCAGAGGCAAAGAAGGTAGAAAAACATGCTAAAGCCTGCGAGGAGAACCAACACGTTTTTGTACCATTGGCTTTTGATACCTTTGGCTCATTGGCACCAGAGGCTACCCGTTTCCTGACCAGGGTACAGCGGGTTATTCATAGTAGTGTCTCGGCTTCGGGTGGGCAGGGTTACGTTTTTAGTAGATTAGGATTTGCTATTCAGAAAGGGTTAGCGGCACAACTTGTTGCCCGCCTGCCCGTTATCTTAATGTAATTTTCTTTGTCCGGGAATGAAAGAAGATCTAATTATTACTAAAAATGGGGAAACAACCATAAGGTTATCAGACCATAAGCAATAAATTCTCAGCAGTTTTAATAATATTATGAAATTGTTTGTAATAATAAAAAAACACAAGATGTGGATTCTCTAACTCTAAAATTCAAATGCATACCACATCCACCCCTTCCAAATATTAAAGAAAGAAACAGACCCAACAAGGTAGTCGAAATCACAGTTCCTTTGTACCGGTCAGATTTGTGAATTATGCATGTAATTTCCGAGTAAAACTCACCATTAGTTCAGTAGATTTGTTCCTTGATTGCATTCTTTCTCTTAAAATGTTTATTGAAAGTGTGCTTTATATCTTCTTCAAAGGCCTCAACACCTGGTACCAGATAAAAGATCCGATTCTAACAAGTTATATTTAGTAATAATAAGGATTCATCAAATTTCATAAATTGGTTGTTTCCTCTTATCACCAACCAGTATCTTCGGAGAGTTGTTTTCGGTTACCATCGCTAGGTCCTTCCAAATATGCATTTGTATAATTAAATACAATGTAAAATAATAATAACACACTATATGCGTCCTAAAATTGATTGTGAAGCTTTATTCTCTTTTATTGTTCTTCATTGTACTTCATTTTAAAACCCTCAAATATGCAACTGAAAGTTGATGATTTAAGAGTAAAGAAGATTAAGTATACATGATGATTATTCAATAAAAATATAAAATGAGTTATGTTGTTGTTAAACCATACAAGCTCGCAAATGTACCAGCACTGATATTCTAATTAGCCCTAATTGCAGACAAACACCATGTCATGAACCATACAAAATTAAGAGTAAACTGCACGGATGGTCCCTGTGGTTTGCCCAAATTTAAACTCTGCTCCTCAGCATTTCGAAATTAAACGTATGGGATCTGTGGTTTGTATTTTGTTTCATCGATGATCCCTGACTTGGATGGAGGCTAAGTTTTTCAGTTAAGCCTATGTGAAATTACTAAAATACCCCTTTTAAAAAAATAAAAATAAAACCTATAAACTCTCACTTTCTATCTCTATCTCTGCATATCCACCTCCTCATTGAAGACTACTTCATCACTATCCTTTGTTCCAATAATCTAGCACCACAACCACCACCACCAATCTAAACTCTGCTCCTCATTGAAGATTGCATATCAACCCCACTACTACCACCATCTTCCCCCAACTACCACCACAACCACCACCACCAATCATCTAGCACCACCACAATCTTCCCCGCGTCACCGTCACCTCACCCCTCAACACCTCCTGCATGAAACCCTCACTAATTAACAAACAAGGTCAGATTCGAATCATATTCTCCCAAAAAGAACCAAAACCCTCACTCAGTCAGATCTACGACTCAGATAACGACATGTTACCATTAAGGGTAACGTTCATGAGTCCAAGGTATTAACTAGGTTGAGCTCCAGTGGAGAAGGAAAGAGTGGTGGTTCGGGTATTCGGGTTCTTGAAACGGATGGATTCGGGGTAGAAGGTGTGGTCGATGGTGTGGGAGCTAATAAGGAGGAGAGGGACTGAGCAGATAACGACGGGTGTGATTGAGGGATTTGTTGTGTAAGGGAAATGGGTTAAGAGGATTTTAATGGATGGAGAATGGAATCACGCCAAAAAAGTGTTGAGAGAACAGATGATGATTGTGATTAGAGTGGTGGTGGTGGTGGTGTTTCAAGAAAATATATAAAAAAGATTAAACTGCTCGGATGGTCCGTATGGGTAGTTTAGTCATTTTACATTGACTTAACTGAAAATTTTAACGAAGTCAGCTGGTAAGGACCAAAATGTTATAAAATGTAAACGTTGGGGGACCATTGAAAATATATGGGGGCATCGGTGCAATTCGTGCAAACCACAGGGACCATCCGTGCACTTTACTCCAAAATTAATTTTCACAAATAAACGCCATTTAAAAATAAAAGGGACCCAAATCAAAGGTACACACAACCATATATTTTCCAGCTTCATGAATATCTTGAGTAGCCTAGGAACCAACATTTCCAATCGCCAAAAATGAACAATAATTAAACATAATTATGGATGGATATTTTGTTAAAAGGAGTGTTAACATGAATCTCTATTCAAAATTACTTGAATTTTGAAGCTTTGGTGAGCATTAATAGCAGCAAAATGCACCCCTTTCTACAGGTTTTAAATAAAAAATATTAGTTTTTACCAACGTAGAATGTAAAATGTAATCATTGTTTTTACTGTTTTACCTATGAATCTTGGACAGATTTCTGTTTCCTTAAGTTTTTGTTTACACGGAAAGAAACAGCATCTTCAATATCCCTAACCAAGGAGTCAATCAGTCAAGATTCAATGTAGTTTCTGCAAGGCATCAAAAATTCACAAGAATGATTAAAAAAGAATCAATATGAAAGCTATGAAAATACAAAAATCAATTTTAGGATTAGAAAAAGATATTAAATAAAATAAATCACCAGGATACACTCTTTCCTTGCTCACCATCCACATTACAAGTAAATACAAGCAATAAATATAAAAATACAATGATAATGTGCATGAAAAATTCAATCTCTATATTAATATATATAGAAAACCTGATCGTGTAGTAGGAGATTGGATCTGAATAGTGACAATTGCCCTGTATAAAGGGAATTCATTGACAGGACTTGATGATGAATTTATGATGATCTTGATGACATAATTTATGATATTTAACGCTTCAAATGACGAATTTATGATGATTAACACGTGAAAAAACAGCAGGTAAGAATTGGGATACGTTGCATTTGGGATTCATTGAATAATGGTCAATTGAATGATATACAAGCATAGACAGGGGCAGCAATGGAAATCTTTATTAATATTGTAAAGGAAGGTTGTAAAGGAGGGGGATTGTGAAATGTCTATACTATCCTTTAAAGTGCCTTAATTGTAACACCCCGCCTCTAATATCATCCAATATTGTCCGCTTTGCCCACTGGGAGCTCACGGATTTGTTTTTGGTTGCCCGCGTGAAAACTTCCCAGGAGGTCACCCATCCTAGTACTACTCCCACCTGAGCACGCTTAACTGTGGAGTTTTCATGTGCTCCACAGCCAACTAAGCCCAAAACGCGTTGGTGATTTATGAGGCAGGACTGTTAGGACAAAAAGGATTGGTGAAACCACTTTTGCAAACCTTAGTCTAATTCACTTCTGTCAATTTATTCTAAGTATAGAACTACTGAAGAAAGAAGACCAAACAGCTGAAGAAGGATTCTACAAGTACTGAAGAAGAAATACATCAGAAGTTCTGAAGTCCAAACCAGACAGTTCACTGAAGAACTACTGAAGACAAACTACTCATCAGTAGTTTGTCATTCATCAGCACTTGTCCAAGAATCTTTTCACCGCCTTATGTTTCAGTAGTTTATTAGTTTAGTATTACTTTAACTTTTGTACAAGTTCCAAGATTGCAACTTGCTGCAACTTGTCTCTGAACCAGTAAAAGAGTGGGGCCGTGAAACTCACCTTATAGTGCGTCTTCCGATAACTAGAATTCCAACACGTGTATGATAATCCCAACTAATGACAACCTATCAATGAGTTTACATAAGTGTGATGACTACTAACCCGAAGGCTAACAAGTCCCCGATTGTCCAGATCTTGACTACGTGTGTTAAAAAGTGTGTTTAAACGTTAACCGGACATCCCAGACCGACCCGACATCCCGTTGGTGACCCATTACATCAATTAGTCATGCACATAAGTTTAACACATAAGTTTCATGTTCGGCTTAAACATAATAGTAACATCTAAGTCTACCTTAGCGAGAAACGTTTATAAACAAACTTAACTGGGTTAGTTGAGTCGGGTCAGATTAGGATTGTCCAGGGTTCAATGATCTGGAGGATCATTGGGAGTCATTTTGGGGAATACACTAGTACCGGGTTCCGTTGTTGGTGACATTACATGAACTAATTAAGTATATGTGTAGATTATGGGTCGTGTGGTGGATTGTATACTTATACTTGCTTAAACGATGTACAAATGATTATACGTGCTTAAATGCTAAGTATAGACTATGGATGCATGCTTATGTGTTAAGATGTGTTAGAATGCGTTAAACACGACAAACTGGAAATCTGAAAAAAAAAGTTAACATGTGTTAAAAAGTGCTGTTAACATGTGTTAAAAAGTGCTGATGACCTGAAAGTGGAAAGTGGGCGAATGTGGAAATGGAACCTGAGAAAGTGGGCGAATGTAGAAACAAAGTGGGCGAATGTGGAAAGATTCCACATTCGACCATTACAAATGGGCGAATGTGGAAAAGTTCCACATTCGACCATATGAAGGGGGCGAACCTGGACCTGGTATAAATACCATCCTTAGCCATTTTTCACCATTTCACAAACCCTAAACGCCTCCAAACACTCTCTATCAGCTATTATCATTGGGGAAGGAGTTTTTGAGCTTGTTTTTCATAACCTAACTCTCTAAATCATTACAAGTGAAAATCTAAGGTGTGTTCTTCATTCCAAATCCTTTTTAAACAATTTTGACTTGTTTTCATCTAAACCCCAAGGGTCCAGATCTGATATCAACATGTTTTATGAGTAAAAACCTTTCTAATATCTTCCTAAATAAAACCTATTCATAAACAATGAGTTTTTATACAAATTAACATGTGTTAATGTAGTATTATGCATTGTTTGATGATTACTTATTGTATAGATGATATGACAACAACCTAGGATTGTTATTAATGAGGAGTTATGATTGAAACATGTTACAATTGATTGTTGAAGGTGTTTTTGTCGTTTAAAGGAATTTTTAGTTAGATTTAGGGCTTGTTTTTGGATGGTAATGATAAGGTTATGATAGGGGGTTTCTTGTTCATGATGATTTGAGTATGTTGAGCTAATGATTGATTAATTTCAGAAAGTTTCCTAATTGGGTAATGATTTCATGCATGATGATGTGACATCTCCATAATTTACTATTTTAGGAAACTTGTAAAACGGATAGATTTTGGGGTAAAATCGGTAGGGATTCATAGAAATATGTTAATGATGCTTGACTGCTGTAACTCATGGTGTTTCGTGATGTTTTCGGACGTTTTCGACGCGTTTTGGGAAAATTATACAGCAGGGTCGAACCTGGAGCACCTTCGACCAGTCGAACGGGCGAAGGTGGTTCTCCAGGGTCGAACCTGGAAACTAAAGGGGCGAACAAACCACAAATGGGCGAAGGTGGGAGAAAAAGGGGCGAAGGTGGAAGTTCAAGGCCACATTCGACCAATTAAAGTCACCTTCGACCACTCCAAGCTACGTTCGACCCTACGTAAACAGAAATGAGATTTTTGATGCAAACTAAGTGTTTTATGCTTGAAACTTATGTGTTAAACTTATGTGCATGACTAATTGATGTAATGGGTCACCAACGGGATGTCGGGTCGATTTGGGATGTCCGGTTAACGTTTAAACACACTTTTTAACACACGTAGTCAAGATCTGGACAATCGGGGACTTGTTAGCCTTCGGGTTAGTAGTCATCACACTTATGTAAACTCATTGATAGGTTGTCATTAGTTGGGATTATCATACACGTGTTGGAATTCTAGTTATCGGAAGACGCATTATAAGGTGAGTTTCACGGCCCCACTCTTTTACTGGTTTTACATTTTCGGGGGAGAAAACATGCTGTGTCCTTTAAACGTGTGTCAACTATGTTTTCATAAAAAGGCGTTTCAACTATATTTTGGTAATCATGAATTCATTGGTTTTGGAGTATTCATTATGTTTTCACGTATTCATTATGTTTTGGAGTATTCATTATGTTACTATGCGATCTTTGGAAGTCCCGGGGGAAACCATGAATGTGCGGGGATGCACAACGGGGGAAATGTGGATAGTGCTATTTGGGCTTGACCCGCCCCACTCGACGGCTTGGAGGGCCGGGCGGGTGCATATTGTCTCTTAGGTATTCAGTATTCAGTATGCAGTATTCATTCGGGCACGTATTCAGTTTTCACAGTATTCGAGTCAAGTAATGGTTTTCCAATCGCAGTAGTAACAGGTATTCATATGATTTGCATGCATGTGGTCTGGATTGATCATGGGTATTCATTTGGGAGTTAGTATTCAGTTGGAGTCGATTTTCACTTGGAATTGGTATACATTTGGAGTCGGTATTCATTAAAAACCTGTGAACTCACCGGCATTATTTGCTGACGTATTTAGCATGTTTGTCTCAGGTCGCTAAGGTAGCAGCTGTCGATAGGCGCACGGAGTCTCACGGCGTCTAAGATTCATGTGCATCTCATTTAGTATTTTCAGACTTTCGTACTTTTGATTTCACGTTGTAATAAAGTTTTACGCTTCCGCAGCGTTGGATCATTTATGAAAACTTAATGGTTTGATTATGTCATTTTTACGTATCATATAGTGTTGTTTATTGTGACCGTTGACTTGGATCCTGGTGTGTCACGCGCCTCGCGGTAAAACCCCGCACGTGGAAATTTGAGGGTGTGACAGATTGGTATCAGAGCCAATGGTTATAGTGAACTAGGACTGCATGTAGAGTCTAGTCTATAGCCGAGTATCACACACGTTAGACGGTCACACATAGTTACGAGTCGTGTCATTTGGTAAACAAACTAATCTTGTCGGGGTGTCAGTGTCCTCATCAGACAGTATCACATTATCCATCTTTTGTTATTCCTACCTTGGTTCTATCTTCTTCTTCGGGTTTGAAGATGAAGGGGCTTATCGCTTATACTTGGCAGTAGTGTACATTGGGGTGCCTTCGGCGCATTCTTGAGATCTTTCCGGGTTTTGGATATCTCCCCTCTATGCTCTAATGTACATACTTGCCTACACACACACTATCATGCACTAGTACTTGTCATAGTACACTCCTGAGTGACTGTTCACTTTGGGATCTTCGTGCGATAACAGTTTCTTTTAGAAATGTGGGTATCGGGTGATTTGAAGTTCTAGCTAGGAGCACGCCTAGAGGACCATGTAGAGCGATTCGTTATTTCGGGTGCACACGAAATCATAAATCGAAATGCATGAAAATCTTGGTGGACTTCGTGTTCGGACTAATGGTCATGCTGGAACAATGTTCTGAATTCGTTTGGTCACTTGTAGCTCGATCTGTTGGTGATTTTGCGTATCTTGTCTCATGTTTGGCAGAACATGTCTGGTCGCGCTGGTGGACGTGCTGGTGGACGCCGTGGTGGCGGCGGGGGTCGCAATGGCGGTGGACGAGGTGGTGGGAACATCACCATGACTCAGGCGGAGTTGGAGCACATGTTGCAACAACAGTTGAACGTTGCGTTGGCTGCTTTCCAGGCTGCTCAGCAGACCCTGGGAAATACTAATCAGATGCAGACTGGGTGCACGTACAAGAAGTTCATGGACTGTAAGCCCCATTTCTTCAATGGGACTGAAGGAGCGGTGGGACTACTTAGGTGGTTGGAGAAGATTGAGTCGGTGTTTGCTATGTGTAACTGTCCCGACGCTGATCGCGTCAAGTATGCTTCTGCTACACTGGAGGGACATGCGTTGACCTGGTGGAACTCCACCACTGCGAACCTTGGTCTGGGTGAGGCCAATGCTATGCCGTGGTCCGAGTTTGTTCAGATGTTGAGGGCAGAGTATTGCCCAAGAGACGAGATTATGAAGTTGGAGCATGAGTTCTGGAATCTGAAGATGGTTGGGTCGGAGATCGAGGAGTTTACTGCTAGGCACAACGAGTTGGCTGTGATGTGCCCCGGGTTGGCTACACCGGAGTACCGGAGGATTGAGCACTACGTTGCTGGGTTAGTGCCGGAGATTGCTGGACTTGTTGCTGCTGCTGATCACACTACTATGTTGGCCACTGTTCGGGCAGCCCACAAGCTGACCAACATGAAGGTTGCGGAGGGCGTTCTACCTCCGAGGGGTGCTGCTGTGAAAGCCCCTGCGGACAACAAGAGAAAGTGGGAGAGTGCTGGAAAGAGCGCTGGGTCGTCCCAGCCGCAGAAAAAGAAGCAAGAAGTTGTGGGAGCATCATTCGAGCAGAGGTCTGGGGGATATACTGGGAAACTCCCGAAGTGTGGTGAGTGTGGGTTTCATCATACGGGTGATTGTGAGAGGTTTCGCTGTCGACGGTGTCACCGTTTTGGTCATCATGCTAAGGACTGTAGGACTACTCTTCAGCTACAACCGGCACAGGCCACTACTACTACCACTGCTACTGCTCCTCAGGGGAGGCAGGGATGTTATCACTGTGGGGATAATGGACACTTCAAGCGGGATTGTCCTAAGCTGAACTAAGGGACTGCAGGTGGTGCTGGGAATGAAGGCGGCGGTCGAACTACTCGTGGTCATGTCTACGTCATTGGCACTAGGGAGAACCAGGAGGATCCTGACATTGTTACTGGTGAGTATTCTTTTCTTGATTCTCGTTATGCTCGTATTCATTCTCGTTCGCATTGTTTGGCAATTCGTATTCATTGTGTGCATTCAGTTTGGTATTTGGTCATCATTTTGCATTCATGAGTCTGATGTGGGTCCTTTGGAGATGTTACTTGGACGGTACCGGTGTATCATTTATACCGATCATAGTAGTCTCTAGTAGGCCTTCGATCAGGGGGATTCATTGTTTTCTATTCACTTTGGGGAGGGCGGTTCCCCGGCACAGAGTATTCGTTGATATCATCTCTCGTTCGTGGTTATCATTTCGTTTGTGTTCTGGGAAACGTTACTTGGGTTAGGTCGACACTCATTACTGTCGAAGAGTGAATATCGGGGCGAGATTCCTTTCAACAGGGGGATGATGTGACGACCGGGAAAATTTTTCTTTTTATCGCTTCGTTCTCTTTGACTTCGGGAAATTTTCGGGACGAAAATTCTTTCAACGTGGGGATGATGTGACACCCGGCATGTTTGGCTTAAACATAATAGTAACATCTAAGTCTACCTTAGCGAGAAACGTTTATAAACAAACTTAACTGGGTTAGTTGAGTCGGGTCAGATTAGGATTGTCCAGGGTTCAATGATCTGGAGGATCATTGGGAGTCATTTTGGGGAATACACTAGTACCGGGTTCCGTTGTTGGTGACATTACATGAACTAATTAAGTATATGTGTAGATTATGGGTCGTGTGGTGGATTGTATACTTATACTTGCTTAAACGATGTACAAATGATTATACGTGCTTAAATATGCTAAGTATAGACTATGGATGCATGCTTATGTGTTAAGATGTATTAGAATGCGTTAAACACGACAAACTGGAAATCTGAAAAAAAAAGTTAACATGTGTTAAAAAGTGTTGTTAACATGTGTTAAAAAGTGCTGATGACCTGAAAGTGGAAAGTGGGCGAATGTGGAAATGGAACCTGAGAAAGTGGGCGAATGTAGAAACAAAGTGGGCGAATGTGGAAAGATTCCACATTCGACCATTACAAATGGGCGAATGTGGAAAAGTTCCACATTCGACCATATGAAGGGGGCGAACCTGGACCTGGTATAAATACCATCCTTAGCCATTTTTCACCATTTCACAAACCCTAAACGCCTCCAAACACTCTCTATCAGCTATTATCATTGGGGAAGGAGTTTTTGAGCTTGTTTTTCATAACCTAACTCTCTAAATCATTACAAGTGAAAATCTAAGGTGTGTTCTTCATTCCAAATCCTTTTTAAACAATTTTGACTTGTTTTCATCTAAACCCCAAGGGTCCAGATCTGATATCAACATGTTTTATGAGTAAAAACCTTTCTAATATCTTCCTAAATAAAACCTATTCATAAACAATGAGTTTTTATACAAATTAACATGTGTTAATGTAGTATTATGCATTGTTTGATGATTACTTATTGTATAGATGATATGACAACAACCTAGGATTGTTATTAATGAGGAGTTATGATTGAAACATGTTACAATTGATTGTTGAAGGTGTTTTTGTCGTTTAAAGGAATTTTTAGTTAGATTTAGGGCTTGTTTTTGGATGGTAATGATAAGGTTATGATAGGGGGTTTCTTGTTCATGATGATTTGAGTATGTTGAGCTGATGATTGATTAATTTCAGAAAGTTTCCTAATTGGGTAATGATTTCATGCATGATGATGTGACATCTCCATAATTTACTATTTTAGGAAACTTGTAAAACGGATAGATTTTGGGGTAAAATCGGTAGGGATTCGTAGGAATATGTTAATGATGCTTGACTGCTGTAACTCATGGTGTTTCGTGATGTTTTCGGACGTTTTCGACGCGTTTTTGGGAAAATTATACAGCAGGGTCGAACCTGGAGCACCTTCGACCAGTCGAACGGGCGAAGGTGGTTCTCCAGGGTCGAACCTGGAAACTAAAGGGGCGAACGAACCACAAATGGGCGAAGGTGGGAGAAAAAGGGGCGAAGGTGGAAGTTCAAGGCCACATTCGACCAATTAAAGTCACCTTCGACCACTCCAAGCTACGTTCGACCCTACGTTAACAGAAATGAGATTTTTGATGCAAACTAAGTGTTTTATGCTTGAAACTTATGTGTTAAACTTATGTGCATGACTAATTGATGTAATGGGTCACCAACAGGATGTCGGGTGGGTCTGGGATGTCCGGTTAACGTTTAAACACACTTTTTAACACACGTAGTCAAGATCTGGACAATCGGGGACTTGTTAGCCTTCGGGTTAGTAGTCATCACACTTATGTAAACTCATTGATAGGTTGTCATTAGTTGGGATTATCATACACGTGTTGGAATTCTAGTTATCGGAAGACGCACTATAAGGTGAGTTTCACGGCCCCACTCTTTTACTGGTTTTACATTTTCGGGGGAGAAAACATGTTGTGTCCTTTAAACGTGTGTCAACTATGTTTTCATAAAAAGGCGTTTCAACTATATTTTGGTAATCATGAATTCATTGGTTTTGGAGTATTCATTATGTTTTCACGTATTCATTATGTTTTGGAGTATTCATTATGTTACTATGCGATCTTTGGAAGTCCCAGGGGAAACCATGAATGTGCGGGGATGCACAACGGGGGAAATGTGGATAGCGCTATTTGGGCTTGACCCGCCCCACTCGACGGCTTGGAGGGCCGGGCGGGTGCATATTGTCTCTTAGGTATTCAGTATTCAGTATGCAGTATTCAGTATTCAGTATTCATTCGGGCACGTATTCAGTATTCACAGTATTCGAGTCCAGTAATGGTTTTCCAATCGCAGTAGTAACAGGTATTCATATGATTTGCATGCATGTGGTCTGGATTGATCATGGGTATTCATTTGGGAGTTAGTATTCAGTTGGAGTCGATTTTCACTTGGAATTGGTATACATTTGGAGTCGGTATTCATTAAAAACCTGTGAACTCACCGGCATTATTTGCTGACGTATTTAGCATGTTTGTCTCAGGTCGCTAAGGTAGCAGCTGTCGATAGGCGCACGGAGTCTCACGGCGTCTAGGATTCATGTGCATCTCATTTAGTATTTTCAGACTTTCGTACTTTTGATTTCACGTTGTAATAAAGTTTTACGCTTCCGCAGCGTTGGATCATTTATGAAAACTTAATGGTTTGATTATGTCATTTTTACGTATCATATAGTGTTGTTTATTGTGACCGTTGACTTGGATCCTGGTGTGTCACGCGCCTCGCGGTAAAACCCCGCACGTGGAAATTTGAGGGTGTGACATATTTGTAAAGTCTATAAATAGAAGGTTTCATCCCTCTGTTTTAGACATTGATTTTTAATACAGAAATCCTACAAAGCTTATCATTGTTATTTCCATTTCATTTACTGAGAATCTGTTTAAGTGTTCATTCTCATTCAATGCTTAGATTCTCATTAAATACTTGTCTTTAGTTTTATCAAACGTCCAAGGGGAGTAATAACTCCTGTTGATAAGTGTAGCTTTAACTCATATCATTCCGCTGTGCTATTACTGATTAAGAACTTGCTAGACACTTAAGTGTTCACTAGCAAGTTCATACAAAGAGCAATACTGATCCAACAATTGGTATCAGAGCTCTGGTTTATCTGATCACATATCAATCTAACACATTGAGAATCAGACACAGGCTCTTATTGATATTCAATAAAGGATTAAAAGTTCACTTTTATCAACATCCATCACTTTAAGAGTTATTTGACAAATCAATACTCTTTAAAATGGATCCTCATAATACTGGTTCTGCCAATAAACCTGCTATGCTAGTAAGAAATGAATATAATATCTGGCAAAGGAGAATGGCACATACCTTATCACAGACCAACACAGGTTGCTGGAAATCTGTGATATATGGTCCTCATAAACCAGTAAATATCAATCTTGAAACTAAAGAAGAAATTCCAAAAGACCCAAAAGACTATACAGATGATGATTTCCTAAAACTTGAGCTTGATGCTAAAGCTTTCTCTATGTTGGCAATGGAACTCCCAAATGAAATCTACTCTGGCCTATTACATTGTGATAGTGCCAAAGAGCTTTGGGACTGCCTCAAAGAACAGTTTGGAGGAACTGAAGAGGTGATTGCCAACACCAGAGAAATCCTGGCTCAACAATATGAAACTTTTGCTCACATTAATGGGGAAACTTTAACACAACAATTTGAAAGATTCTCCTCATTAATATCTGAGCTAAAATTAAATGGTCAGACCTACACAACTGTATCTATGCTTCATAGATTTTTAAGGTCTTTACCTGAAAAATGGGAAACAATATGAAACTTTAGCTCCCTCACTCTTACAAAACTTCATGGGAGATTACTTACTTTTGAAAGAGAAATTGATCAAAAGAAAAAGTTACAAAGTTCTGGCAAAACTGCTGATGACTATCTACCAGGTAGTACAGCACTATTGGGACAAGACTCACCAACTTGTTCAAATAGTTTTGGATCTTTTGACCATATTGACCTAACTGCTGGGATCTCATATGAAAGATCATTCCCAGGTTATGACAATAATGATTTTAGTCAAACTGCTGATAACATGTATTTTATCATGGATGATATAAAAAATTTTAGCAGTGATGACTTGGAAGAAATGGATATTCTACACCAACTGGCCATGTTAAGTTTAAAAACAAATAAATTTTACAAAAGGTCAGGAAGGAAGTTTCCAGGACTCAACAGTTCAACAAAAATTGGTTTTGACAAATCTAAACTTAGATGTCACAAGTGTCAAAAGTTGGGACACTTTGCTAGAGAGTGTAGAAGCTCTAGCTTTAACCAATCTCAGTCTGGAAATAATTTTAACCCCAGTTATAACAGGAATAATGGAACACAAGGGAGTGCACATTTTGTACAGGCACAAGCTCCACAACACCAATATGTGCCACAAGTACAATATGTACAGATGCCTGCTCAACAGATGCAGAGCCAACAATCAATCCCTCCCTTTCCAACTGCTCAACCACCTCCACAGACTCAGCAACCCTCACAACAAAGTTTATTTACTTCAGGGTATGTTGACTGGAGCAGTCTTCCTTTTGACACTACTGAGTGTAACCCTGATGCAGACAACAAGATGTTTGACATCAACTGGGGAGAGCCTGACAATGGCAGAAAGAACTTTGCCTTAATGGCATTTGAGGGATGCACCTCAAAATCTGCCTTGTCACAGGTATCAAAAGAATATTTGACAAAACTTTGTTCAAATTCTTGCAAAGAATCTTTTGCTCTCATAAGAGAGACTAATGTGCACTTACAAGGAAAAGCAAATGACTCTGAGAGAAAATTCACTCAGATGAAATGTGATTTAGAAAGAAAACTTTCTGCAAAAACAAAAGAAGTTTCTAAATTAACTAACACTGCTATTGAAACCCAAGCACAAATTAAAATCATGATAAATGACCTAGGAAATGTCAGACAAGAGCTTGCTGACACCAAGATCACATGTGAAAAATGGGTTGAATCTTGTAAGGGGTACCAACTATTGCTAAACAAACAAAGTGCTTCAAATGTTAGGTTTGGCATAGGGTACAATCACACTGAAACACCAACAGATTTTTCCCCCAAAACAACTGAAGATGGGAGAAAAATTGTTTCAGGTGAAACTTCTGAAGAGAAAGAATGCACATCTTTTCATGAAAACTTTCTAAAAACTCTCAAAGAAAGTTCTTCAGAAGTACTGATAAAATCTGACATTAAGCCATCAGTAGTTTCAACTACATCAGGAGTTGAGAACCTGAAAACTACTGATGACCTAAAACCAATCAATACAGTCAGAAACTTGTCTTTGAAAGAAAAGACAAAAGAATGTGAAATCTGTGGTCTGTTCAACCACAAGACAGAATTTTGTAGATATAGAAAAGGTATTCAGTACAACAAGAAAACTCAACAACTGGTTGTGGGAAAACAAATTAGAAATGATTTTGTAGAAACTTTTTCTCCCAGGAAACAACAACCAGTAAACACCTTTTCTCAGAAAAAGAAAAAATCTCAACAAAAATCTTTTTCTCAAAATTCTCTTTCAGTAGTTAGACCTAAATCATCAGCAGTTTCACAAACTGCTGAGATTAAAGATCTCATGAACATGGTGCAACTACTGATTACCAAAGTTGATGGTGGTCCTCAAAAGGATACCACCATTGCTCTTAATGAAAAATCCATTGCCAAAAAGACATGGATTCCTCAACCTGGTCAAGAACAAACTGTAAATGTTCTCAAGAGCAAACCCAAAGCCAAACTGGCTTGGGTTCCCAAATCTAACTAATTTGCTATCTTGTGCAGAGAGTTTCCAGAGGCTTAAATAGCATTTGGTATGTAGACAGTGAAGGATCAATGCACATGACAGGATACAGATACCTGATAAACAATTTTATCAGTCAAAGAGAAGGATTTTTATCCTTTGGGAACAATGCTAAGGGATATGTGCTAGGACATGGCAATGTCTCCTCTGGCAAAATACAGTTTGACAAGGTCAATCTGGTTGAAAACCTTGAGTACAACTTGCTGAGTGTGTCACAAATGTGTGATAAAGGATATTCTTCCTTTTTCACAAAGACAGCATGCAAGATCATATCACCAGAAGGCCAGAAGTTGATAGAGAAGATCATTGAAGATCACACTTTGTTGATAGCCAAAAGATGTGGCAATGTCTATGCAGTGGACATTGAAAAGGACAAAGTACTGAACAACACTGCATGTTTCTTCTCAAAGGCATCAACTTCAGAGACTGATCTCTGGCACAGGAGACTTGGCCATGTGAACTTTAAAACCATAAATAAAGTCACAAAAATGGGCTTGGTCAGAGATCTACCTTTAAAGGTATACCAGTGTCAAGAACACTGTGTATCCTGTTTAAAGGGAAAACAACATAAGACCTCCTATAAGTCTATTGAAGAATCAAAAACTACTGCATGTCTTCAACTACTCCATATGGACTTATTTGGGCCTGTAAAAATCATGAGCCTTGGTAAGAAGAAGTACTGTTTGGTCATCATTGATGTCTATTCAAGATTTACATGGGTATTCTTCTTATTTTCCAAGGATGAGGTTGCTGAAATCATCAAGTTCTTTATTCTACAAGTAGAAAAACAATATTCTCTATCTATCAAAGCTATTAGAAGTGACAATGGGACAGAGTTCAGGAACAAAACTCTGGATGAATTCTGCTTGTCTAAAGGGATTATTAGACAATACAGTGTTCCCAGAACTCCTAAACAAAATGGTGTAGTAGAAAGGAAGAACAAAACCCTAATTGAAGGAGCAAGAACAATGTTAGCTGATTCAGGCCTACCATTGTATTTCTGGGCTGAAGCAGTTAACACTGCATGCTATGTTCAAAATAGAGTCCTTGTCAACAAGAGACACTCCAAGACTGCCTATGAAGTTCTTCATGGCATAAAGCCCCTTATCTCGTTTTTCAGGGCTTTTGGATGTCAATGTTTCATTCTTAACATCAAAGACTCTATTTCAAAGTTTGCTGCCAAAGTTGATTCGGGTTACTTTCTTGGTTACTCTTCCACTAGAAAAGCCTACAAGGTTTTTAACTCAAGAACCAGGATAGTAGAAGAAACACTGAATGTCAAGTTCAATGAGTCAAAACACACTCTTATTCCAGCACATCCTGCTGAACTTTTTGACCTTGACAGCTTCCATTTTGGACCTGAAAAGACTGTTACTTCATCTAAACCTACTTATTATGGTGATCAAAGGTTTGATGATGAGGATCCAGCACCATGGACTCCTCAAACAGTCATTAAATCAACTTCCAAACCATCAGAAGTTTCACAAACTTCTGATTCAACAACTGCTGATGAACAAACTCAAACATCTGCTTCAGCACCTAAAACTACTGAAGATACTGAAACTGCTGAACCAGACATTATAAACCTCAGTGGTTTGTTTGATGAAGTACAAGAGCCACCTACACCTGTCAGTGGTTTACAACAACTGATTGAACACAAAGATCATCCACTTGAACAAATCATGGGTGATATTGCATCAGGTGTTCTTACAAGAAACCAGCTTTCCAACTTTTACTTCTTCTCAGCATTCATTTCTCAATTGGAACCTAAAAAGTACCAAGAAGCCCTCAAAGACAACAACTGGGTACAAGCCATGCAAGATGAGTTGCTTCAATTAAAAAAACAACAGGTTTGGGAAATCTGTCCCTTACCACCAAACAAGCAACCAATTGGCACAAGATGGGTTTTTAGGAACAAACAAGATGAGGCTGGTATGATTATAAAGAACAAGGCAAGACTGGTAGTACAAGGTTACTCTCAAGAAGAAGGAATTGATTATGATGAAACCTTTGCTCCAGTTGCAAGGCTTGAAGCCATCAGGTTATTTCTGGCCTATGCCATTTCCAACAAAATCAAAGTTTTTCAAATGAATGTTAAAAGTGCATTTTTGTATGGAAAAATAAAAGAGGAAGTGTATGTTTGTCAGCCACCTGGGTTTGAGGATCCTTCTCATCCTGAGTGGGTGTACAAATTAGACAAAGCTCTTATGGGCTCAAACAAGCTCCAAGAGCCTGGTATGAAACACTTTCTAACTTTCTACTCAAAAATAACTTCACAAGAGGCTCCATTGATAAAACTCTTTTCATAAAACATGTTGGAAATCATATCTTACTTGTTCAAATATATGTTGATGATATCATATTTGGTTCAACAAACACAAAACTGTGTGATGAATTCAAGAAACTCATGCAATCAAAATTTGAGATGAGTACAATGCGAGAACTGCAGTACTTTTTGGGACTGCAGATTAAACAACAAACAAATGGAACTTTTATACATCAATCAAAATATGTTAAAGAATTATTAAACAAATTTTCTTTACAAGACTGTAAATCATGTTCCACTCCCATGACACCATCCACACAAGTTGATCAAACCATGTATAGATGTATGATAGGTTCCCTTTTATATCTAACTGCTTCTAGACCAGATATTATGTTTTCAACATGTGTCTGCGCTAGATATCAATCAGCTCCTAGGGAATCACACCTCATTGCAGTCAAAAGAATCTTCAGATATCTGAAAGGAACTCCAACACTTGGAATTTGGTATCCTGCTTCAAGCAATACCAAGTTATCAGCCTTTTCAGATAGTGACTATGCAGGGTGTAAAATGTCAAGAAAATTAACATCTGGTGGTTGTCAATTCTTAGGAAACTGTCTAGTGTCCTGGCAATCAAAGAAACAAACATCTGTTGCAACTTCAACTGCTGAAGCTGAATATATTGCAGCTGCAAGTTGTACATCACAGATACAATGGATCCAGTATCAACTTCTTGATTATGGAATCAAAGAGACCAAGACACCATTGCTTGTAGGCAGCAAATCTGCCATTAGCATCATTCAAAATCCTGCTCAGTTTTCAAAAACTAAACATATTGAAATCAGGTATCATTTCATAAGAGTTTGCTATGAAAAAGGCAAGATTGAAGTGAAACATGTAGCAACAGCTAATCAAGTAGCTGACATATTCACTAAACCCCTTGACACATCAACTTTTCAGAAGTTAGTATCCATGCTTGGGATGCTAAATTTGTAAGTGTTTCTCTTTACCTTTCTGCACATATTTTTCATTTTTCACTTACATTTGTTTTCAAGTTTGAAAACTTCTGAAAAACAAACAAGAGAGAAACTACTGATGAACAAAACATCAGTAAGGGAATATTTTCTGAAAAATGATTAACTTCTGATAAAACAACCTTCAGAAGTTATGAATAAAGTATTTATAAAGCATTCTCATCAGTTGTTCAAAACTACTGAAGAGAAAATGGGAACTACTGATGAAAACAATTCTTCATCAGCAGTTTAGTCAAAAAGGGTAAATCAGACTTTTCCCTCATCAGAAGTTTGACCTAGGCGGTTTAAAACTTCTGATAAATACCTTTTCCAACACTTATCCTTTCAAAAAGCAAAAATTCCCTCCTTCTCTCTCACAAAACACTCTCAAACCCTGAACTTGCAAAAACACTGTTCGATCCACACACACACAAACCACATGGCTCTAACTCTGAAACAGGGCACAATCAAAGAGGCTACTTCGAAAAACATGAAGCCTGGTCCCAATACGACGAAATCATTGATTTAGTCGTCAAATCCCAATATTTCACCGCCTTCACCATCGACCCTCCAATCCATACTGAAACTCTAAATGAGTTTTGGGCAAACGCAGAGACAGTGACGGTGAACAACAAAGTGATCTCCCTCAATTCAACCATCAAAGGGAGAAGAATGGCAATCACACCGGCTACTTTGGCAATTAGGCTGGGTTTGGATGATGTAAATGCCCCAGACCAATTTCCAAACTCTCAGATTCATTTAACCATGACAGAGTGTGGTTACCAAGGTACTCTCTCACAAGCTACAATCTTTAAGAAATATTTTGAACCAAAGTATAAACTGCTTTTTCATTATATTATTATGTGTTTGAGTCCAAAAACTGGATCTTATGATCAGATGCCCTCCACCTTTCAACCTATTTTTCATTCCATAGTGAATGAAACAAAATTCAGGGCATCATCACTTTGCTTTAATGAGTTGGTGTTACATCATCTCAATACTAAAAAGATGTTTTTGTTGTACCCAAGATTTATTATGCAGTGCATAATAAAAGAACTTGGAGAAGAGGTGCTTGTGGGTAAAACAACAATTTTAAACCCTTTATCCTCACAAGCATACTCAAGGCACAACAAACCGGCTGCCTGGCCAGAAGATGACCAAGGGGAACCAGAAACAGTCCCCATGGAACCCTCATCTTCCAAACCTACACCCCCAAAGGCCAAGAAACCCAAGCAACAAAAACAAAAACCCACCAACCCAAAAAGAAAAGCAGTTCAGGAGGTTGAGATGCCTGAACTAACTAATGTTCAATCTGCACTTCATAAAGATGTGACTGAAACATCCTCTCAGTATCATCCATCTCAAACCCCACCAAGAGCACCAATCACCATACTTTTCAAAAGAAAAAGACTAAAGAAAACTATTCCTATTGACTCCTCTTTTGAAACTGCTGAACCCATTGACAAAACTACTGAACCTGCACCCCAAATTTCTGAACCTGATATAGAAATAGCCAAACTTATCTCTGGGCTAAAAGAGAAAGTCCCATCTAAACATGTCAGTCCCCAACAACCACATCAAACACGGGACATAGCCTCAGAAATGGACATGGATGTGGACACTCAAAGCCCTAACCAAAGAGATGAGGATGAACCAGGGTCTCTAAGCCCAAACTTAGAAACTCTTGGTACTTTTGAGGCTGCTACTACTCATTTACCACCCAGTGGTGGATCTAAGGAAAGAAGCAACATAGCTAAGACCTCAACTGTGGCAACTACTGATGAAGGCTTAATGCCTGAGGTAGGAAATCCTCTGAACCAAGAAAAAGAGGTACATGAGACAACTGAGTTGGGCTCAGCTCATGATGTAACTGATACAGTCCTCATTGAGGATGTAATCAAGGATTCAGATGATTCCATTGACTTGGATGATGTTTCACCACCTAAAACTACTGAATTGACGGCTACAAGTGAAGGTCCTGCACCTGGTGTATCTATGCTCAAGAAGCTAGTCACACCAGATCAGGTTAAAGTCCACTTAATCCCTGATTCCCCTATAGTGGCATCTTCTGTACAACAAGAAGATCAACCAAAAACACACCCCTCACTACAAATGCCTACCCAATTCCCTGGGCAATCCAGCATAGACATGAACCAGCTATGCAGCCCAGATGGTCCCTTATATCACATGATGAACACCCTCATCAAAAATCACTTCCAAACCTACACAGCTGACTTGGAGCTGTCCATCAAAAACCAATTTGGAGTGATACAGACTAAGATGAACGATCTGTCCAACAAGATTGACTTCAACTCCAAACAGATTGCTACTCTTACAGGTCATTTCTCTGAACCCTCAAAGAAAAAGCTTGATGAATCCAAAAAGGGGGAGAAAATTAAGGAACCTAGGGAGTTATTCGAAGCCAGGATAAAGGCAAGAGTAGCTATCCAAGAAAAAGAACAGAGAGACCAAGCCAGAAAAGAAAAACTGGCCTAACAATTTGGTGTCTCTATACAAGAAATAGAAGATGCTGAAAAGCCTGATGAATCCCAAGGCCACAATGAAGAAACCTCTGATGGTGAAAGTTCTGATGAAGACTCAGAAAATACTGAAGACAATCCTTCAGTAGTTGACAAACCTTCAGTAGTTGTCAACCCATCAGAAGTTAACACTTCCAACACTGAAACTACTGAACAGCCTTCCAGATCAACTGAACCCACTCAACCAACTCCTATTCCAAAGCCTACTACAACTACAACAATGGCTGTGCTGAACCCTTCTCCTCTATCAATGTCCAAAGAATTACTTGAGAAGAGTTTAATTGCAGCTGAAAGAAAGGCTAAGGAAGATGAGATCTGGAATGCTTTGGAAACAAGGGATGATTTAAGCCTAAATGAAAAGCTACAGGCTTATGAAGAAGAACTTCAAAGGCAGGCTAACCTAGAAAGAATTGCCGAGGAAGACAAAAGACAACAACTGATGTCTTACATTACCAAGAACAGCAAGACCAAAGCCCACACATTAAAGGGACTCTCCATGGAAGAGCTGACAAGAAGAGCTCAACTTATTGCAGACAAACTTGAAACAAGTAAAGATGCAAAAGCCAAGAGAGCCCAGATGATTGAAGAACTAGTAGCAAATGGTTATGGTTCAAAAGCCTCTGTGTCCAAGTGGAAAGAAGAAAGAATAGTGGACACTTATAGAAAATACAAGGCTGCAAGGGCTGCAAATCCAGAGAAGTTTGAAACTGCTGAAGTATTAACTTCAGCAGTTAGAACTTCTGGTGTTTCAAGAAAACCTGCTACAAAGAAAAAGACAGAGGAGAATGTGAAGACTAATTTCAGGATGGTACTACTAGAAGGAAGTACAGTAGTCCATTCTGACTTCGACATTGAAGAGAAACCTCTCTAACCTAACTCAGGGATCCTTCCACCTTTGCCTATCAAATTCAAAAGACCATTAAAGACAAACTGCACACTAAGGTAGTTACTGAGCATCACTTGCCAACCTTTCAACTACCTAATGTGATGCAACAAGAACAAGGAAGAGAATCCCGCCTGAGAGTCACTGAAGTTGAAAACATCCAACACTCAGGAGCATCCCAGGGTACCACCATGGTTCCCTACACTTTAGACTTTGACAAGTCTAAAGTACCTATCATCAGATGGTCCTTTACTGATAACAACTTAGTACAAGTGACAAGAAGAGACCAAACAAGCAGAGCCTATAAGTCGATGAATGATCTGAAGAAGCTATCAACTCAAGACCTGCTTACAATCCAGCATCTAGAACCACAAAAAAGGATCTCTCACTGATGAACAGTTGAACCAGCTGAAGAATTCCATGTTCAAAGGAATATGGAAGATTGTGAATGACAGAAGAAAACAATAAGGAATTAGAAAGGTTTTGGCTTCATCAATCCAGGGGGAGATTGTTAGGACAAAAAGGATTAGTGAAACCATTTTTGCAAACCTTAGTCTAATTCACTTCTGTCAATTTATTCTAAGTATAGAACTACTGAAGAAAGAAGACCAAACAGCTGAAGAAGGATTCTACAAGTACTGAAGAAGAAATACATCAGAAGTTCTGAAGTCCAAACCAGACAGTTCACTGAAGAACTACTGAAGACAAACTACTCATCAGTAGTTTGTCATTCATCAGCACTTGTCCAAGAATCTTTTCACCGCCTTATGTTTCAGTAGTTTATTAGTTTAGTATTACTTTAACTTTTGTACAAGTTCCAAGATTGCAACTTGCTGCAACTTGTCTCTGAACTTGTTTTTTGGCAAGGTTCATGTATTTGTAAAGTCTATAAATAGAAGGGTTCACCCCTCTGTTTTAGACATTGATTTTTAATACAGAAATCCTTCAAAACTTATCATTGTTATTTCCATTTCATTTACTGAGAATCTGTTTAAGTGTTCATTCTCATTCAATGCTTAGATTCTCATTAAATACTTGTCTTTAGTTTTATCAAACGTCCAGGGGGAGTAATAACTCCTGTTGATAAGTGTAGCTTTAACTCATATCATTCCGCTGTGCTATTACTGATTAAGAACTTGCTAGACACTTAAGTGTTCACTAGCAAGTTCATACAAAAAGCAATACTGATCTAACAAGGACATTACTTATGAACCAAGATCTCTCCTGTCCACGGGAGATGTGGGATATGCCTAGGGTGTTACAATCACCTCCCCTCAGGGACTCATCGTCCTCGATGAGGTTTGCCCCACCATCCCGGATGGCACAGGAGTGGCTCTGATACCATTCTGTAACACCCCGCCTCTAATATCATCCAATATTGTCCGCTTTGCCCACTGGGAGCTCACATATTTGTTTTTGGTTGCCCGCGTGAAAACTTCCCAGGAGGTCACCCATCCTAGTACTACTCCCACCTGAGCACGCTTAACTGTGGAGTTTTCATGTGCTCCACAGCCAACTAAGCCCAAAACGCGTTGGTGATTTATGAGGCAGGACATTACTTATGAACCAAGATCTCTCCTGTCCACGGGAGATGTGGGATATGCCTAGGGTGTTACATTAATTGTCCCAATTATGCACATAATACCCTTAAGTTTTTTGCTTAAATATATTATACATGTTGCTTCTTAAGTTGTAAGGAAATGCAAATTACTATGTTAGCCATCACTCCTCCTTAATAAGATAACTAGCTAGTGGGTTTACCCGCGCGTTGCAGCGGGATCCAAAGAATACATAGACATATACATCTTCTGGAAGTTGATTTGAGATAACTAAGCTTGCTAAGAACATAAAATATGTCATCTGTGTAATAAGATTTCCATAAAGCAATTGCAATATTGTTCTATTAACACAAAAAATCTTTGTCTCAAGATTCAGATGACTTTTTTTTTTTTTTTTTTTTTTTTTTGCTTCTTCTCTGAAGTAGTGGAATCATGCCATTGCCACTTTCTTGATTAATGTTTCTTCCCACTATCATCATATACATTTTGTCTCCTCTTGCTGACACCGTTCAGATTTGCCTCTGTCCCTATCTTTAACCGCACAATCCTTACCATGTCTCTTTCCATGTTCATGATCAAAGTGATCGGTTGACCTATCGTGATTGTTTCTCTTCTCAGGAACACCTCTTTCTTTCCTACTATACTTCACACCATCATCATCAACCTTTGATCTTCTATGACTACTATTACTTTCTATGTATTCACTCTCCACTATTTTCTCTTTTGTCCGCAAAGCTACCTTTTTATGCTCCTTGGAAGCATGTTTTTTTTTTTTTTGAAAAGTTCCTTGGAAGCATGTTCTTCACCACGATCAATAACGTCCCTTCGTCTGTGTCTATCAGATTCTACATGACCATAGACCTTCTCCGAGACAACTCTTTCAGCTTCAACACTTTCAGATTGCTTTTTGTTTTTCCTTCTAGAGATAATCTCATCAAAACTAAACGGTCGTGTTCGTGCAGAAGTCTCATCATTCGAGTCAACCCTTGAGATCTCGGATTTAATTGAGTACCTCTCCTTGGGCCCGGTAGGCTTTCTCATCATGCTAAAAATAAACTCCTTGTCATCTTCGAGAAATTCAATTACCAACGGAATGAACAAATGCCATGGAATAGGACACTGGAAAGTTTGTAAGTGAAAACAATAATTATGCATGATATCATACTCACATGTTAGGCGAAGTGACCGGTTCTTATTATCTTTAACCTATCCAGTACTATAAGAAACATAGATTCGAAAAGGTTTAAACACATATTCGAAGTTAATAATCTCATTGCTAAATAAATGCAAAAAGAAAAAATGATCTAGATAGATCAATTAACATTTGTGAGAAGTGAATACATGCGCAGGAGAAATAAAACGAGTATATAGATCGCCTAAGCTCCATAAAATCCTCTGAAATACATGATGAGCTTTCGACTTTAGTTGGAGTGATGTACTCAACACATCTTCTTTCTTTTGCTATAAGATCAACATTAAATAAATGAAATCCACAGTCATTACCAGGTAAGTGCAGAAAAAATATCCTCATTAACAAACCCATACACACATTCTCATTTGTTCATATAAATCATTACTTATAAGCGGCAGTTGTTAATAATTTAATATGACCGCTAAAATCATTACTTAAAAGCATAATAGTTTGAGAGTAACACCTCAAAAGTAGTTACCAAACATCCCAAATAGCTGCTGCTTCATATGCCATGTTTTGATCCCGAAACTGCACCTGAATGCATGTCGCTGTTGACCTGTTCATACACTATTTTGACCTGTTCGGAACACTCCCAAATCACCAGCAAATCAACCAGCTATTCCCACCAGATCAGTCGTCTCCTTAACACCCGTATAGCCGCTAATGGTTGTTGTTGTTTGACTTGATTCAACCCTCCTCTGGTCGCCATTCATCGCCACTGCCTACGCCTTTGATCTCCATTGTATTTAAAAAATTAAGGCAAGTAGGATTGAACAACAATAACCAATCAAGAATTGCATATTCACCAATCTTTTATCATTTTCTTCAAAACTGACATAACTATGTATGATAAAACAAGAAAATAAGCCTGCCCCCACCATCCAAATATCCTAAAATAATCATAAATGTAACATCGTGTTATTTTTAACTTTTCTTGTATTTTAAATTCTATACTTAACAAATTCTAAGTTCGCCTTTATTCGCTTCTTTTATGTTACTCTTACCAATTATTGGCGAGTCGTCAATATATTATATCCTAATCAATCTAGAAACTCAATTAGTTAAGATCTTAATATATATTTAGTTATTTTTAAACATATATATATATATATATATATATCCTTATTATATATATATATATTAGTAATACTATAGTTAAAAAAAACGTGACCAATTAATACCTTATGTTGACTTTCAATTCAATTCAAAAACAAGAACAACATCACATGGATGTTCGTTTGTTGTTTTTTTTTCTATCGTTTCTTTTTTTTATTTGAACACTAACATTACACAACCATGACCACCCTATGATAATTAAACTTAACCCCTACCTAATCTCTTCCTAACTACCCCATTTACTCCATTTAATATCCAACCAACTCACCCCACCTATAAATACACCACTCCCTACCCATTCTAACACTTACTCAATCTCAAATCCTCTCTAAACATCTAAATTCTTCAAGAAATCCTAAGTGATGGAAGCCCACTTCTAAGTGAGTTTTCTCATTTTAAACTCTCACTTCCCTTTTCTTTCTTCATTTCTCCTCTTCTTCTAACCCCTTGGGGAAACCTCTAGGACCTTGCTCTTGTTTGCTATGGCAAATAAATATGAGTAGGACACCAAAATGAGGCCTCAAAGGTGGTTCATCTTCTATTGTTTTTATGTACTAGAAGGTTAGTTGAAGTGATACCAACCAAGTTCACCAACAACTTAATGGACTTGTGCTATGGTTAATGGTTGACAAAGGAAAGCCAAGGCTCTTCCAAACTAAGTCACCATACACTATTTTAACCCTATAGTTATATTATGTAAATACTAAAATATATACTTTCAAAACTCTACTAATCTAATAACTTGGAAGGTTTGTGGATACATCCCTACCATACCAATACTTGACTCTCTTGACCATCTGAATCACCTTTATGGTGGTTTGTGTTTTGGTTAGCCTTAAAGGCACTACTTGACTCTCATGACCATCCGGATTGCCCTAAAGGAAATTTGTGCTTGGTTTGCCTAAAAGGCTTGCTTGACTCTCTTGAATCTATAATCTAAACTCGAACCTAAGACTCTTTATTTTTCTAATTCTAGTTAACCAAGGCTAAGGAACTAATCCCCCAAGACTCATTCTTTTAGAACCTTGCTAAAACGCACCCAAAGGTGAGTTCATACTTGTCCCCCTTTATTCTTTATTCTTTGGGGCTCAACATGTATCACTATCAAAACTCAAACGATTTTAAACTCTACAATCTATTATGCTTAGTCTAAAGTCTATCATATTCTAAATTCTATCATGCGCAACCTAAAGTCTATTATATGCTTGTACGCTATGCTATGTAGAATTATTTACTCTAACATACAAATGTTCATATAGTTGACAACCCACCTTGCATGTATAGAGCTATAGGATTGGCTATCCGCCCCCTACATGGGTCATGTTAAGCAAAATTCTTCGTGGCTAGTCGCCGTTTGTATGGTTCTCTTGCATATGCCTATAAGCAAAACTTTATTATACTATGTATGTATGTCAAAACTAGTATGCTCACCAATGCTTTATGTGTTGACGGATATTTTATACACGTTGCAGGAAATATTTATTGCAGGACATTCAAGAAAACTACTTAGGATTGGACATAGAAACTCACTCTAGTTCAAGTTATCATATTCTTGTTGTTGTATTTTTCGTTATCTGAACTACTTGTATTTCTATTTTTAGACAATAAATGAAATTCTATCTTTAAACTATATTGTCACAAAATCTAGTGTCATGAAGTCTTTGAACAATCTACCACTAAGTCTCACCTCGATGATTCCGCCATCGGTTGGAGTGTGACAATAAACATACCAATAAAATACCGAAATCAGCAAGATATTAGATACCAACTTAAGATTCAAGTACATTGGGATAAAGAGAAACAAAAGTCTAACCTAATAACACTAAAATGCAGAAACATTGAATTTAATAATTTATTTACTGTAACACCCCAACCGATGGCAGAAACATCGAGGTGTCACGTAGTGACGATTGTTCAATAGCTCATGGAATAGAAATGTAAATTTGAATACATTGAATTTAATAATTTATTAAATTGAAAGAAATACAACAATTACGACTAGCAATCTAAACTAAGATACAGTAATCTCAATCTAAGTCTAAGTTCCAAACGCTTGGAAGTAATCTCATAAGAACCTGAAACATGTACGAAAATGATTTGGTCAATACAAAATGTATTGGTGAGCATACCCTGTTTGAATAAATATAGTAGGAAACGTGTTTAGCAATTCATGTGTGGTACCATTTGCAATTATGTAATAAGTAATATCCGTTCAAAATCAACCCTATGTAAAGAAAAGCAGATATATATAGTATGCGCTAGTAGTAATGTAATACATAGCAATGACGAGGACTCTCAACAGACTCACAAGGGTATATACCATAGTACTATTCATTGAAATGTCAGGCCCTCAAAGGTTAATGATTTTGACAAGTCACATACACACAAATTAACATAACGCAAACACACATGAGAATTGCATTTAGTGAAAGAATAACATTTAGTCATAGTGTACATGAATAGCCCAAAAGAGTAAAACATGAAAAAAGGGAAAGATATACTCACAGTTTGCGAAAGCGATGTTAATCCAACTTAAGCGGTCGTGAGCTAAGTAATGGGAATTCCGAGGAATTCAACCTATAATGTGTAAGAATACTAATAAGGAAGTGTATAAAAAGTCTAAGGTAACTAGGGTCTAAGGCATTAGGGTTTGCTAAGTCGATTGGGGGAATTAGAGTTCTTATGATAAACCGCATTAATGTAAAAGTTGTATAATAACATAACAAAGTTTGTAAATACGATTTAGGTAATATAAATATTACCAATTGAATATTTAGATACATATTATGTTTGAATAATTAAAACAATATAATGTAGTTAATTACTTTCACTAATTATTGTAAATAAATACAATAATTATACATGTATAAATAAATGATTATGAGTTACACCATAATCTAACAAATGGTAATTAAGATTTTCAAATATATAAAAATATTTCTATTTTATAAGAAAATTATTTATAAAATAGATGTTTAAATAGTGTAAATAAATAAATGTTTAATTATGTCTAATTAAACATAAATACGATTAAAAATACAAGACATGATCCATAAATTCTATTTTTATAGAAAATGGATGCTTCCTGATGTAAATTAATGAAAATAATTTCCCCATAATTTTTATAAACTTAATCATATTTAAAACTGATTTAATGAGATTAAATCATGTTTAAATGATTAAAAATAAGAAAATCAATAAAAATAGATGTTTTCTGAACCAATAATTTTTATTTAAGTCCTTAATGATTAGAAATAATGTCCCAAAAATTTTGAGATTAAAATCATTAAAAATGAATTTTTAATCAATTAAATATGGTTAAAACAAATTAAATCAATAAAAATATAAAAATAAGACATTTTCCAGAAAATAAAAGTGTGGTGATTTTCTTTAGGGTGCCAAGATGCTACACCTAAAGTTTTATAATTTTTGGAGCAAAAATGAATTTAATATGAATATTCTAAGTTTACATGTATTATATATATAATAAATAATCAAACAATTGGAAATTAAGAAAGAATGCTAAAAAAATAAAGGAAAATGGTGGTGCTTGGGTTCGAACCCGAGCACCTTCAGTAACAATTAGCAGACCCAACCATTGGACCAACCCATCCACTTGGTTATAAATTGAAACAATTATAGTTTTAATCATTATAATAAATGTCATCTTCTTCCCCAAATCACCCTAAGAACCCTAACCCTAACCAAAACCTAATAAAACTGATCTGGACATGATAACTGAACTGTTATAGAGGGTTTATGGTCGGAATTCGATAAGGAATAATATGGCATAACAAAATCGGACTTACAAGGTTCTATACATATCGAAAGAGGAAGAACAGGTTCGCAACTTTGAGTCAAAATTACCAGGTCTTCTGTAACGTTTTTGGTTCGTTTTTGAAGTGGGTTAGATGCGAAAAAGGTGCAGAAATGAATTGATAATATCAATTTATATAAAGGTCGATCGAATAGGCGTTTTGAATGGATATTATCATACCGACCGTTTCACACATTTAACCCGGTTCTAAACTCATTTAAGTCGCAAATTATGGTTCAATTAATCATAGAAACTCAATCGTTAATGTGAAGAAACGCATGGGTAACAGTTTGAACGAAAAAAAAACTTCAAGGGAGGTGATTAGTACGCGCCGGAGACTCGCCGGCGGCGAGCCTCACTGGCCGGAACGGGATCAGAGAGGGAATAAGTTGATTGAGTTTAAAACTTTCACAAAGTGGCAAGAATAGTCCCTCAAGTTTAAATTGGTTAAGTTTATTGTGATTTTTAGTTAAATTTCTTTAGTAAAACACTAACCAAGTTAACTAACTTAACCCCAAATGTTTTTAAACTTTATGAAACTTAATTTTTTTATAAAATCTTTTACGGATACGTTTCTACATACGCATTTGAGTAAAACTTATACTCGATCCATAATAAATATAAATGATTAAATTTTAATTCGCTCTAAAATAAAATTTGAAAACGATGAAACTTACAGGGACTATAATGGAAATATTTGAAGGGTTATTATTGTCAATTAGATGAAAGACAAGGGTGACGGCTGTCACATTTACAGCCCTACCTGCACCTCCGTCACACCCCAAGTAATAATATAATATAATAATAATCATCCCAAACAATAAAAAACAGTCTTGATGTTCGATTTAATTAACAACTGGGGTTCACTTGGTCCTCGAGATCATCTTGTACATCAAATCATTGTCATTGTAACATCCACATTTGCCCCAAATGGAAAGGTTCGCACCCAAGCACGATCTCACACCTTAAAGATGAAGACCTAACTGGCCTGTACATGAAAAATCTCACACTAAATTAGGCTAAGATTTGCTTATGGAAATGTAATTGGCTGCAAGAGAGGTTGCAGGTGAGCAAACAACACACCATGCTCATCTATTGCCATGCCAAATTACAAGGCTTAGGTGTTATCATCACAGCCTCTTTAATGTTTATGATGCCAACCTCTTTAATGCTTTCCAACGAACACGCGAAACTACAAAGCGACACTATTCATCAACATCCATAAATCAACATATATGCTCTAAGGCTCTCACTATTTTTAGTAACTTCCAGGTAGATATAAGATGACTCTTTCTAAAATTGAATGGTAATAAGCTTCATTTTCACATAATACAGTCCAAACTATTTTCAAGAACAACAATGTCAGTATATGTTATTGGCATTTAATCGAACACCCGGTATGCACGAAAAACATCTAATAATAAACTGTTCAATAAACAATTTAAGAATACTCCAAGTAATCACCCCAATAACAACTTGTATGAATCAAATCGAATAACACGAAATTCACGAAGAGAATATAACAATACATAGAGGGTGTTTGGGATTGCGTTTGAATATGATTTTTAGAATATTGCGTTTTGGAAACACAGATAATTAGTTTTTAGTGTTTGGATTGCGTTTTGAAAACGCAGATAATCAGTTTTTTAGGCTACCAAAACGCAATAATCTATAAGCAGTGATAGCCCCACGTCTGGTCTTCATGCAGTTACTTTTCCAATTTTATGTTTGCATGTTATATTAATTATTCTCAAAAAGATAAGAGCTTCCTAAGTTGTATTTCATGCTATGTTTGTAGTACATTAGTAGTTATTTTTCCTAGAGTTTAGGAGGTGATGGTAGGTAGTTACTTTTTCCATTTTCTATATGTACCATTTGTTTTAATCAAGGAAATCAGAGTGTGTTTATGAATGAAAATTTCTTTGTGTTAATTTTACTCATTGGATTATAAGTTGAGTTAATATTATTCCATGCTAGTTCAAATTTGGCATGTTTGAATGGTGTTCTTGGAGCCTAAATTAGAGTCAAGTGGTGTATCTGTATCTTGATTCTCGTTTAGTTTGCTCTAATCGTTTCTTGTGTGGTGTTTCTGTATCACAAGAGACCGTTAGATCTATCCGTTTCGTTTTGATTTCAAATTATCTATCCGTTGCGTGTTTGATTTGCTATCATTTGGTATCAGAGCCGAAGCGATCCGTTTCGACTCTTATCTCTTTTTTATTCATCATCCATCTTCCAAGTTATATATATAAAAAAAAAAAAAATTATCAATGGCATTTGAGAAGAGTTCGTTGGAACAGGAAATCAAGGAGTTGCAAGATGATGTAAATCATCTAAGGCATGTGATCTTTGGAAATGAACAGGTTCATATCAGAAGCTTTAAAGCCTATCCTTCTACAACAAATTTTCTCACACACAAACCCAAAGTGTTGTTTGCAACCAAACCTACTACAACTACTATTTCCTACAATAGTTTTGATCATTCTTGGAGTGATAAAGAGCCAAAGGCGGAAATCGTATTTGATCAAGACAGTAAGCTGTTTCAGAATCGTGAAGAAGTTCGTGAAAAGGAACCGACGGTAGTATGCTATAATCAATACGGACCTCGGTACGATGAATACGGGATCGAGCCAGATGAAGACGAGTGCATGTTCGTGAGGCAAGCTCTTTACGGGATTATTGATCAACACGGTGAATTAGAAGAAGTGGCAGGATTCGATGATGGTGAAACATTTGCCTTCATCAAAGAAGAACATGAAACTATTATCAGTTCAATATTTATACATCCCAACAAATCAGAAGTTCAAGAGGGAGAAAATGAACAATTTGGGTTGCAACATAAAGAAGCCAAGTTAAACATAGATGCAGGTTATGATTTTGAGTGTGATATTGGTTCTATGCATAAACAGAGATCATTTGAGGAACTAAACACTAAGGGCGCGTTTGGTTCACATGAATTGAATGGAATTCAATGGAATTGGAATTTGAATTCCAACTCTTTAGGTGTTTGGTTCATTGAATTTGTTGGAATTGGAATTTCAATTCCAATCTTGTGTGTTTGGTTGACAAATGAATTGGAATTGGAATTTGGTATGAATTCCTTCAAATTCCTTTACCTAAGGGAATTCAAAATCCTTCCAATATTAGAAGGAATTCAAGTCAATTTACTGGAATTTTCGAACGGTTGGCATCATTTTGACCCGAACCGATTCGAACCGTACCATTTCAACGCGAACCGCTTAGATCCAAACCAATTCGGACCGTACCAGTTTCGACCGGTACCGTTTTGTACTATACCAGTTTCGACCGGTACCGTTTCGTACTATACCAGTTTCGATCGGTACCGTTTCGTACTGTACCAGTTTCGACCGGTCCCGTTTCGGACCGTACCAGTTTCGACCGGTACCATTTTGGACCGAACCGTTTCGGACCAGTTTCGACCGATAGCGTTTCGACCTGTACTGTTTCGCCCGTAACGTATCAGACCAAACTGTTTTGGACCGTACCAGTTTCGGCATGTACCGTTTCGGACCGAACCATTTCGGACCGTACCAGTTTCGACCAGTACCGTTTCGTACCAGTTTCGACCGGTATCGTTTCGACATGTACCGTTTCGGACCGTACCAGTTTTGACCGGTATCGTTTTGCCCGGTGCCGTTTCGCCCCGTACCAGTTTCGACCGGTACCGTTTCGGACCAGTTTCGACCGGTATTGTTTCGACATGTACCGTTTCGGACCGTACCAGTTTTGACCGGTATCGTTTTGCCCGGTGCCGTTTCGCCCCGTACCAATTTCGATCGGTACCGTTTCAGACCAGTTTCGACTGGTATCGTTTCGACATGTACTGTTTCGGACCGTACTAGTTTTGACTGGTACCGTTTTGCCCGGTGCCGTTTCGCCCCGTACCAGTTTCGACCGGTATCGTTTCGACATGTACCGTTTCGGACGGACCAGTTTTGACCGGTACCGTTTTGCCCGGTGCTGTTTCGCCCCGTACCAGTTTTGACCGATACCGTTTTGCCCGGTGCCGTTTCGCCCCGTACCAGTTTCGACCGGTACCGTTTCAGACCAGTTTCGACCGGTACCGTTTCGGACCGTACCAGTTTTGACCGGTACCGTTTTGCCCGTTACCGTTTCGCCCCGTACCAGTTTCGACCGGTACCGTTTTTGACCCGAACCGGTACGGGTCGAAACTGGTACGGGGCGAAACGGTACCGGTCAAAACTGGTACGGTCCGAAATGGTACATGTCGAAACGATACCGGTCGAAACTGGTCCGAAACGATAGAGGTATCAACAATTCGGGTCAAAACGGTACTGGTCGAAACGGTACGGGCCGGTATGGGTCGGTATGGGTCGGTACGGGGCGAAACGGTTCGGGCCGGTACGGGTCACAACGATGCGGGTCGTGGGGGCATGGGTGATAGATTCCAATTTATAACCAACCAAACACAATAATATACGATTTGAGAATCCAATTCCAACAATTTCCAATTCCTTTTGAAATGTTTGAATTCCAAATCCAATTCATTCCAATTCCAATTCCTTCACAAATTCCAATTCCAAACAATTTCGCGAACCAAACGCACCCTAATAGTCTCCTTGCAACCGGGATACCGTTTCAAGTCATGCAGCCATTGATGATTTCATTGAATTTACGGTTTCGTTTCAAGCTACATACCATCGGATACCCACCCGGAATACCTCCCGAGCCACCACCGGATGTTGATTATTTAAGTTTGAGGACAAACTTTTTTTCAAGGTGAAGAGGATGATAGCCCCACGTCTGGTCTTCATGCAGTTACTTTTCCAATTTTATGTTTGCATGTTAATTAATTATTCTCAAAAAGATAAGAGCTTCCTAAGTTGTATTTCATGCTATGTTTGTAGTAAATTAGTAGTTACTTTTCCTAGAGTTTAGGAGGTGATGGTAGGTAGTTACTTTTTCCATTTTCTATATGTACCATTTGTTTTAATCAAGGAAGTCAGAGTGTGTTTATGAATGAAAATTTCTTTGTGTTAATTTTACTCATTGGATTATGAGTTGAGTTAATATTATTCCATGCTAGTTCAAACTTGGCATGTTTGAATGGTGTTCTTGGAGCCTAAATTAGAGTCAAGTGGTGTATCTGTATCTTGATTCTCGTTTAGTTTGCCCTAATCGTTTCTTGTGTGGTGTTTCTGTATCACAAGAGACCGTTAGATCTATCCGTTTCGTTTTGATTTCAAATTATCTATCCGTTGCGTGTTTGATTTGCTATCAAGCAGCTTCACCCGTGCTTTTTCAAAACGCATAATCTATTTTTAATAATCATTCCCAAACACCCCATAGTGGAATAAAGAAGATGTGAAGCATAATTTATGTTTGATAATTTTCAAAAATATGTTATTGTTATAATTATAATTGGTGTCATGGTCAAGAAAATAAGACATCCATTTTTCACGTGATGGTATGCATTAATAGATAGAGTAATAATTAAAATACTTTCAGGCACACAAAAATCTACATTTGTTGGTCCATACCAACACCAAGAATCAACTGTGCAAGATGAGTCAAATATGGTTCCGCCTGGCCCTGCTGCTCAAAATTGGGTCTAAACTCTGAAACTCACTGGTAAATTCCCTTTCAAATTTCCTACAAATCACTCAACTCGATTAGACGACTCACGAAGACAGACAGAGATCAGAATAAATAAGAAATAAAGTTAATTACATAAATAGTCGCTATATTGTCTATGGTCAAGCCAACATAAAAGTCTTTGGTGGTTACCCGCCAGCAGAAATTCTTGGTACGAATCGGTCGCCGACGAAGAAGGGAGTACCAGCGGCTTTTAGGTTTTTATAACTTGTTCAAGCACAAGTTGGTGCTAGACCCCAAAATGTTAAAACGAAGGGGCAAAAAAACTCGTCGCTGCTTCACCTCTTCGATGCCGCCGCCGCCGCTACATCGGCGTTTAGACGCCTCCACCGCCGTAGGCCGGTAGGTAACCACCGTCTCCGTTGTCGGCCAGTCACAACAACAACTGTAATCCATACCCAATGTCATCAGAATATAAGATCGACATAAAAGTCTGTTATGGTTGTCAAGATCTAGAGAGTGTTTTACTTGGGTGAAAAATCTAGAAAGAGTTTGATGGAGAGAGTGTTTTACTTGGTTAGCATGGAACAATGACCTATCTGTAAGTGAAAGATTGGTTTCAATGCTTGAATATTTCATTGATTTGCAAACAATATATACAACACAACCTCCTCCTTATTTTAGGGAGGTGATAAATACAATTGAATAGGTAAAACATTATCTATAAATATAAAGTCAAACATTCAAATTTGTCTAATCTAATACACCCCCGCAGTCGAAGCAGGAGGTGGACGGATGTTGAGACTGGAGCGGAAGTCATCAAACAGTACTCGCGGTAGGCCTTTCGTAAAGATGTCTGCAATTTGGAGGCGGGACGGGGTATGAAGAACACGGATGGTGCCCTTTTGAACATGCTCTCGAACAAAATGGATGTCCAGTTCAATGTGTTTGGTTCTTTGATGCTGAACTGGATTGGTGGACAGGTAAATAGCACTGATGTTGTCACAGTAGACTAATGTGGCGGTGGACAATGGACGTCGCAACTCAAGTAGAAGATTGCGTAACCAACAAACCTCGGCAACCACATTTGCGACGGCACGATACTCGGCTTCAGCACTGGAGCGGGAGATTGTTGATTGCCGTTTAGATGACCAGGATAGAAGATTAGAGCCCATGTATACGCAATAGCCCGAAGTAGAGCGACGTGTGTCGGGGCAGCCGGCCCAGTCGGCATCAGTGTAGGCCCGAAGAGATACTGTGGGACAGGCAGATAAGGTAAGACCATGATCGGCGGTGCCACGTATGTATCGGATGACCCGTTTGAGGGCATTCCAGTTATCGGTGGTAGGGCTGTGCATGTGAATGCAAATCTGCTGGACTGCATAAGTAATGTCAGGTCTCGTGAATGTGAGATACTGTAGAGCTCCTGCCAGACTACGATATAGAGTCGCATCCTCGAAAGGTGGACTGGTGGTGGAGCTTAATTTCGGCTTGCTATCAACTGGAGTGGCCACTGAGTTACAGTTGTCCATACCTGCACGATGAATAATGTCGAGAGCATATGATTTCTGTGATAAAAACATGGTGTTGTTGGTGCGAGAAACCGAGACACCCAAGAAGTAGCTGAGCGGTCCAAGATCTTTCATAGAGAATTCAGCCGCAAGGCTGTCCATAATCTGAAGACGAAGACGATCTGAAGAAGTTGTGAGAATGATGTCGTCCACATAGATAAGTAGATAAGCAATGTCACCCCCGTGATGATATGTAAAAAGAGAGTTGTCACATTTGCTTTGAGAGAAGCCAATGGATGTGACAAAGTCCGTGAACCGTTGATACCATGCCCTTGGAGCTTGTTTTAGACCATATAGAGATTTGGTAAGACGACACACATGATCTGGAAAGTCTCGATGTCGAAAACCCATTGGTTGATACATGTAAACTGTCTCAGTAAGGTTACCATGTAAGAAAGCATTGGTAACGTCTAGCTGATGTATGGGCCATGCCTGTGATAATGCCAAAGTTAGTACAGTACGTATAGTAGCGGGTTTAACCACTGGGCTAAATGTTTCACCACAATCCACTCCAATTTCCTGATTTCGACCGTCACATACCAACCGAGCCTTATATCTTTCAAGAGTGCCATCCGACCTGTATTTATGACGAAAGAGCCACATGCTGCGAATAATATGCATATCAGGATGTCTCGGGACAAGTTCCCAAGTCTTGTTTTTAATTAAAGCATTAAATTCGGTTGTCATGGCGTTATGCCATTCCGGGTTGGCCAAGGCATCTTTGGGGTTTTTGGGTATGGGGATAATATGTGATGTGGAAAGGTTGAAGATGTGTTTAGGTTTGGTAATGCCGGACATGGCACGAGTTCGGATGGTTCGGGTTGGAGGGGGAGGGGGAGGAGATGGGATTGGTGAGCGGGTGTGTTGTTGGTTGGCATGGGATGGGCTGGGCGATGTATGTGGAGTGGGTTCATTGGGCCGTGGGGAGGAGAATGAATGGGGTATAGAGGTATGTGGATTGGGCTGGTCAGTATGCGTAGGAGGGGTAGTGGGTGGGTCAGTAATAGGAGTGGTGGTTGATGGGCCGGATATAGGTGAGGTGGTGGATGGGCCTGTGACAGGACTGGATGATTGGGTGTGTGTGTGTGTGGGCTGTCCAGTAGGATTGGGTGTAGGGAGGTTTGGTGATATGTGGAAAATGGGATGTAGGTGATCATCGAGAAAGTTATAGGTGGTGGGGGTCACTTTGTGTGTTTTAGCAAAAGGGAATATGGTTTCATCAAAGAGGACATGGCGATTGATGGTAATGGTCCGGGATTTAAGGTCGAGACATTTATAGCCACGGTGGTTAGAGGGGTAGCCAAGGAAGACACACGGGTATGAGCGATAAGCAAGTTTGTGAATGGAGGTGTGAGGGATTAACGGATAACAAATGCAACCGAACACCCGAAGGTGGTCATAAGACGGCATGCATTTGTAGAGTAGTTGAGTGGGTGTTTGAAAGTTGTGGAGTTTGGAAGGTATAATGTTCAAGAGGTAAGTGGCTGTGTCAAGGGCATGGGGCCAATAGGTGGTAGGCATGGATGACTGGGCCAAAATGGTGCGCATGAGGTTGTTAATGGTCCGGATTTTACGTTCGGCTTGAATATTTCAATGCTTGAATATTTCATTGATTTGCAAACAATATATACAACACAACCTCCTCCTTATTTTAGGGAGGTGATAAATACAATTGAATAGGTAAAACATTATCTATAAATATAAAGTCAAACATTCAAATTTGTCTAATCTAATAGTAAGTAAAACGTAGAAACAGAAAACAAATACACCTGGAACGCATTAACAATATTATTTTATTAAAAAAAAGGTCACTTAAAGAGTTAAAGGGATAGGAAAAAAAAAAGAAAACGTTGTGCCCGGGTCAAACACAACACACAACAACGCTACAACCATCTCTACCACAACAATTTTCTTTAACTACCTTAAAAACATTACTATTTAAAACCTTTTTTAAAACTAAAGCAGGCAGTATTCATCAAGCTTGTAAAATAAACATATATAGGATAATTGTTACATAAGGATAATAAAGTTAGAATATTAATATTGGATATTGTTAAAATATGAATGTTTAGATAGGGTTGAGTTATTCTACAAAGGCTACAAAAAATGAAAAGGGTGAGAAGCTACTAAAAAATGACATGTGTCCAAAGGATTAACAAGTGGGAGGGGTAATTTTGTCAAAAACATATGCACACGCAAGTCACATGCCATTTCCACCTTCATTTTTAAATGCCCGTAACTTTTTTATACGTCATCCGTTTTTTAAAAAAAATTATACCATAAAATTGAGCGTCTTTTTATCTTTAATATGAGTACCATATTGCTATACTTTTGAAAAAAAAAATTCAAAACTCACTTGCGTAAGACACAATGGAATGTAAAACACAATAAACACCAATTAAATATAGGGTATAAAACACAATCAAGAGTCTAGTAAAACACAATGGACGACATACTAAAGACACAATGAATAGAAGACTAAAACACAATGAATACTTTTGAAAAAAAAAAGTTGAAAACCCAGTTGCGTAACACACAATGGATGACATACGAAAGACACAATGAACAGAAGACTAAAATACAATAAATACTTTTGAAAAAAAAAAGTTAAAAACCCAATTGTGTAAAACACAATGGACGACATATAAAAGACACAATGAACATAAGACTAAAACACAATGAATAATAGACTTAAACACAATGAACAACATAATAAAACACAATGTACACCTAAATACAAAACTCATTTGCGTAAAACACAATTAAAAGCATACTAAAAACACAATGGACAAAGTTAAATCATGTGTAGACTAAAAAAAAACATAAATAACATATTTATAAAGCACACATGCATACTATAACACAATGAACGAGCAGAAAGACACAACGGAGAATAAAACCCATTTAGCACGATTTTTTTTTCAATTTTAATGTGACAATGTGGTACTCATATTAAAGATAAAAAACCGCTCGTTAATATGGTGAAATTTTTTTGAAAAAAAAAATGTCGTATGAAAAAGTTATAGACGTTTTAAAATGATGGGGGGAATTGACATGTGCATTGCATGTGGAGACAGAAAGTCAACAAATGTGGTTTTCCTTTTATGCCCTTCCTCTAATTTATTACTTATTTTTTTCAAACAAACTAATCTCAACCCTTCAAATATATGATCAATGGATCACAATCCTTCTCACCTTTCCTAGAAAAAGTGCCTTGTGTATTTGATCCTAACCCTGTTTAGATAATCTATGTTACCTTATTAAGGAGGAGACATGTATAGAAAAGTAATTATACATACATTTTAAGATGGGATGTCAAAAGACTCATGCTTTAAACACTATATGTCATATAAAAGTTCCCCATAATACCTCTTATTGCATTATCCACTTGTACTATAACTATCAACTTATTTGTTAAAACAACTTTAATACATCACATTAAAACATTAAAGACCTTCCTGCCATCAATGTCACCAGTGGCGGATCCAGGAATTTTTTTCCCTGGGTTCCTTTTTTTAGGTGTTTCAATTTCATATGACTAAACATAAAAATTTAGGCTCGGTTCAAGGGTTCGGGTCAGTTTTCCGGTTCGGGTCGGATAAGGTTCATCACATAAAAAAATACGATGTAATAATGAAAAAAACATTGACATTAGAAATTTAAAGCACATAACATAAATACGATTATCTTTAAGGATAAAAAACATACCTATAGTTGTTCCCTACGAGTTTTCATCTTTTGAAAGCGTTGCATTACATTCTCGATCGTAACTTGTTGTAGTAACTCCCTTTCAATGTAACAAATGCAAGTGTCGTTCAAGTATCCATCACCCATCTTATTACGTAAATCCGTCTTCACATACTTCATTGAAGAAAAACATCTTTCAACACTAGTCGTTGCAACCGGTAAAACTAGTGACAATTTTATTAAACGATAAACCAACAAGGTGCATGACAAACTCAAGAAAAACATCAAATTAACCGCCTAATAACATCAATTTTTCTGTAAGAAACATCAATGTACATCAAATTAATCGCCTAATTAATTTCAATAACATCAAATTTCATCACATAATTAATCGCCTAATAACATCAATGTTTGTGTAAGAAACATAAAATCTGTAAGAAACATCAAATTATCGCCTAATTAATTTCAATAACATCAAATATCATCACTTAATTTCTGTAAGAAACATGAAATTAATCGCCTAACTAATCAATAAACTTACAAAGCCAAGGAGAGGAGCCGAAGGCAGCAGGCTGTAGAGGTCAAAGAGCCGAGGAGGAGGGGGCGAGGGGCGGCAGACGTGAGCGGAGGCCAGGGAGGAGGGGCGGCGAACGTCGGTCAGCAGGCTGCAGTCTGCAGCAGGGGTTCGAAGGTTAGCAGGCTGCAGCGGAGGCCAAGGAGGAGCCGAGGAGGGATTAAGATTTGAGAAGGCAGATCTGTTGTTTGGATAAGGTTTGTGCGGTTGCTGGCTTGCTGCTGTTGTTTCAGTTTGTTTGAAAGCAAAGGAGGTGAAGTGGTGAACGACTTAGGGTTTAGGTATTTGAAATTGAAAAAAAAATAAAAAACTGGAAATAAAAAAAAAATAGAGATCTGGGACGGGATTCGAACTTGGATTCTCAGGTATGTAGAAGGCGGGTGTTTCCACTAAGCCACCTTCAATAATTTGTAATGGGTTCCTTTGATAATATTCTTATGGGTTCCTTTTTTTATATCCATTTACACTAAAAATTAGAAACCGAGTGGGTTCCCGGGAACCCGCCGAGGTGGCTGTAAATCCGCCCCTGAATGTCACTTGCAATTGAACACGATATTGAATTCTTGATAGGGCAACCCTTGAACTACTATCGATTAAATGAAGGCTACCGAGGAAGGGTCTTACCTTCAACTTTAATACAACACATTAAACCCCATCGTTTGAACTACTATAGATTAAATTTTGTATTTTCTGTTTTTTTGTTGGGTTGTATATATGTATATGTAATCTGTATTATAATTCTTATGTTTATCGGCTTAATATGGTATGGTTATTGGTTTAAATGTCACGTTGAGAGTGTTAATGTGACATTTAAACTAATAAAACATGCTTCCTTCTTCTGTCTCTCATTCTCACTGCTTTCAATACCAGGCGGTGGTTATGGGCGATTGCTGCCTCGGCAGCAGTGGAGGCGGGCGGTCGGTCGTCGACGGATTTTCTTCTCATTCGGACGCCAATGTTCCAAAACGACGCCATTGATGGTTTTCTCAAGTCTCGGGGATACCATGGCCTCTACACTCAGATCAAGGTTTTTATTATATTCTATGAATAATAGGTTCTGGATTGTTTTATAAAATGTTTTATTGATGAATTCATATATTTGGCACTTTTTGCAATTAATTCAACACTGTATTTTCTTCTAGGAAAAGTTTTATGTTCAATGTGTAAGTTTGTTTTATAGTAACAGATCGAGACATGGGTAACAATGAGTAAGCCACTGTAATCAAGTACAATTTATGCTTCTTAATTATCTCATCTTTTGTTTCTTTATGTAGCTATTTTTATCTGCTTCAAATTTGCGTGGCCTATGCTTTTCAAGGTAGTTTCTTTGCTTTCTCTTTTTCATGTAATATAGTTAGCAAAACTTGAATCCATATACTTATCATCTCTTAATTATAACACAACAAGTACACATTCTCTAGAAAGTGAGAATACTAAAAAACACTGAATTGTTATTATTGAAAGTTCTATTACATTTTGACAGAGGAGTTTGTTTATAAAGGGATACAATAAAATGAATAAAAGGGAAGACAATTAATGGGATTGAATCTTCATATGTTTGTTGGGTTGAAAAAAAACTCCATGACCGACGGTTCCCTTGAGATATCTTATAATCCTCCACACTGCATCCATATGAGTAACTTGAGGTTGGTGCATAAACTGACTCACTACTCCGACAGCATAGGCAATGTCTGGGCGAGTATGGGAGAGGTATATAAGTTTACCCACCAACCGTTGATATCTTTCTTTATCCAGCAATTCTGCTTCTTTTTCCATGCAAAGTTTCTGATTAGCAATCATTGGAGTATCTGCTGGCTTACAATCGACCATCCCTACTTCAGCTAGGAGATCGAGGATATACTTATTTTGGCATATAAAGATTCCCTTTTTCGATCGCAACACCTCGATCCCAAGGAAGTACTTGAGCTTTCCTAAGTCTTTCATTTCAAACTCTTTGAACAGGTTCGTCTTTAATTTCCTTATTTCATCTTCGTCATTTCCTGAAATGATCATGTCATCAACATATATAATTAAACAGGTTATAAGTTTACCTTTTCGTTTGAGAAAAAGTGTATGGTCAGAATTGCTTTGTCAAAAACCATATCCTCTCATAGCCATGGTAAATCTGCCAAACCATGCACGTGGAGATTGCTTTAGCCCATAGAGTGTCTTTTTCAGTCGGCAAACCTCTTTACTTTGAAAATCTCTTGTAAATCCAGGAGGGGCATCCATGTAGACTTCTTCTTTTAGTTCTCCATGAAGGAAGGCATTCTTCACATCGAATTGGTGAAGAGGCCATCCTTCATTAGCAGCAATAGAGAAAAGGACACGGATGGTGTCGATTTTTGCTACTGGAGAGAAGTTCTCAGAGTAATCTATCCCATAGGTTTGGGTGTATCCTTTTGCCACTAACCGTGCTTTATATCTCTCGATGGTGCCTTCTGGATTATATTTGATTGTGAAGACCCAACGGCAACCAACGGGTTTCTTTCCCGGGGGAAGGACACATCTTTCCCATGTATTATTTTTTATAAGAGCCTCCATCTCTGTCTCCATGGCATCCTTCCATTTTTTTGATTTTAAGGCTTCCTCAACGGAGTTTGGAAGTTCTTCATTGTACAAGGCGATAGTAAAGTTCTTGGCCTCTTTTGATAAACTTCCTTTGGCAATATTTGCTGTGGGGAATCTGGAAGTTCTTGTTTCCTTCCCTAGGGAGTAACTTTTTAGAGGAACTCCTCTGTTGGCTCTTGGTGGAAGGTCATATCTGTTGGTTGTTCCTTCCTGCACTGTTTCTTCCTGCACAGTTTGTTCTATAGGAAACTCAAACACATTAGGTATGCTCGTATCAGGTTCATGACTTTCATCATGTATTTCGTCATTTTGAATTTCCTCATCATTCTGAGGATTATTATTATTATTTTAAGAACAATTTTGTGAATCTCTTACCTCAGTGTTTGGACTAGGAGAGTCATGGCTGGTGGCACTGACATCTTCATTAGATTGTGCGGAAACGTGTGGTTCAGTTCGAGGACTTTCTTTTGGGGTAGAAGGGAGCCATGTTAACCAACTCAGTGTGTTAGCGTATTCTTTCTCCCCCTCACTACTGTGTTGGGAGTTGTAAAAGAACTCAGTTTCGAGAAAAGTACAGTCAAGAGTGGTGTGCATATGACGAGTTTTAGGATTATAGCACCGATATCCTTTCTTAACAATACCATAGCCAATAAAAACACATTTTTCAGTACATGGTCCGAGTTTTCCCCTATCAGTTTTAGGTATGTGGACAAAAACAGAACTTCAAAAAATACGAGGTGAAAGGGTTAATGGAGGAGGGACTTTAGTAAACTCAGAAAGAACCTGAAGAGGGGTTTTTAGGTTGAGAGCTCTAGTTGGGAGCCTATTTATTAAGTACGTGGCGGTAGCAACGGCTTCAGGCCAAAACGATTTAGGAACCCGAGATTCAATAAGAGAGGCCCGAGTAATTTCTAATAGAATACGATTTTTTCTTTCAACGGTACCGTTTTGCTCAGGAGTATGCGAGCAAGTAGTTTGATGGATAATCCCTTTGTTTTGACAAAAAAGTTTCATAGATTCATTTATAAATTCTCCTCCGTTGTCAGTTCTAAGGATTTGTATATTTGTTTTAAATTGAGTTTGTATTATATTGTAAAAAATGTTAAATTTTTCAAAGACTTTTGATTTTTGTTTCAAAAAATAAACCCATGTCATTCGTGTACAATCATCAACAAAGAGAACAAAGAAACGCAAATGTTGTCCTCCATTAATCTCTACAGGACCCCAAACATCAGAATGAACCATAGAGAAAGGTGACTCAACCTTTGTGTTATTTGGTTTATAAGTATGTCTATGGCTTTTTGCTAAAACGCATGTCTCACAATAAAAAGTTTTGTTCAAAGGAAATAACTTAGGAAATAAAAGACGTAAATAACTGATTGACGGGTGACCTAGTCTCCTATGCCATAGCCAAGCCTCCCTCCTTGCAGTCCCATGAGCAAGCATCGCAGTACCCTGTTGAGCCACTTCCTCTACGTAATACAATCCTTGACGTTCAGTGCCACGCCCAATGATCGCTCCCGTCCTGATATCCTGAAGTATACAAAATGTGGGGTTCATTAAAACAACGCAATTTAATTCCTTCGTCACATGGCTAATGGACAATAACTTGTGTGACAAGGATGGGACATAAAGACAATTTGAGAGTTTAAGAGTTGGAGTAATCTCAACAGTCCCTTCCCCTTCAACGGGCATAGTTTCCCCATTAGCGGTTTTTATATTATTAATTCGTGGTTTGTTTTTTGAGATAATATCATCTGGATCAAATGTCATGGTGTCAGTAGCACCACAATCAAATATCCAAGATTGTTCCAAATTGTTATAAATTTGAGCCATATTAGCTTGTCCACGTGTTCTATATTTTCTCCTCTTATTTTTGTTTTTAAAACGAATTTTTTTCGAAAAAGCTTTGCTCTTGGGTTTTGGTTTTTTATAAAAAATGGGTTTTCGTTTTTTATAAAATAAACCATTATCTTTAGAAAATGGGCCGGTCTCTTTTTCTTTAAAATATAGGTCAGTCACATTCCCTTTAAAACATGGATAAGTTATTTTTGACAAAGATGGGACAATCTCCTCACCATTTGTTTGTTTGGTATTATCTCTAGTTTTACAAAAAAGCTTTCTATGGCCCACCTTATCTTTTGTTTCTTTAGTATTATCCTTAGTTTTACACAAGGATTTTCTATTATTCACATTTTTATCAAGGCATTCGGTGTGTTTGGTTGAAACACAAGCCAGTTCTTCTTCTTGTCCAGTATCATTAATACTGGTGTCAAGAACCCTAAAAATGTTTGAAACTTCAATTTGGGGATTCAAAAAAAATAAAGGGTCTGAGGATTTCTCCCCAAACCCGGCACCTCCATAGTCGTTTTCCTCCTCTTCGGCCAAACTACTCCTCCAAAGCCTCCGCCACCACCGTTCTGTGTCTCGGTGTTAGTGCTGGCGGCGGCGGCCGCCTTCCCTCCTTCTTTATTTCCCTTTTTGTATCCATCTATCCACCAATCGGGATAACCGACAAGCTGAAAACATTGCTCCTTGGTATGTTTCATCATACCACAGTGGGTGCATTTGAGTTTCGTCTTGTCAATCTGGGATGATGATCCAATATTTGGGGTTTTCTGACCTGTTTCCCCTTTGGAGAGAAGCCCTTAACCTTTGTTTGACCTGTTGGTAGCAAAACCTGCCACCACCCCTTGAGAAGAAGAGTTGTCTATGTTGACTAATATACCCTGATGTGCCATCTCTTTTCGGACCGAGGCGTAGGCTCCCTCAGCTGAGGGTAACGGGTCACAACGAAGGAGCTCTCTCTTTATGGTGTCGTACTGTTTTATCAATGGCGTTCAAGAACTGAAATAACTTTTGTTCTGACCGGATTCTACTGTAGGTTGTTATGTCCTCTGTACACTTCATAGGATTTGGATCTCTCCTGTCGAGTTCTCCCCAAATCCCTTGAAGTGTAATCCACAGATCTTCGAGTGGCGAACCATTTTGTTTGATTCCATTCGCCTTAACATGAAGATCAAAGGTCTGAAGTTTGTCCTTCCCGCTGCTGTAAGTAATCGCCAAAGCGTCCCAAAGCGTTTTTGCTGTGGGAAACTCGGTTAGATTGCTCGCAAGCGCGGGTTCGATGTTCTGAATCAACCACGAGAACACGATTAAATCATCTTGTTCCACCGTTCATATTCTAAATCGGTTGGTTGTGGTGGTTCCGGATATCCTGATAAGTGACTCAAGAGGGCCTTTGATTTTCCCCCGATTGCCACTCGGATCATCCAAGACCACAAGGCATAGTTTTGGCTGTTGAGGTTGATATTGATTTTTAATGTGTCTGAAAGGCTTTGTTTTTGGCTTTGGTCATGATTATTGAGGCTGGTTTTCAAAAGGTTTGTGATTTGTAAGGCAAGATCGTCGTTTTTGTTTGTGTCACCCATTGGCGTTCTTGATAACGAAAATGGTTGGAGGTAGTATTGGGGTAAGTGATGAGCAGGTTAGGATTAACACTACTCTGATACCATCTAGAAAGTGAGAATACTAAAAAACACTGAATTGTTATTATTGAAAGTTATATTACATTTTGATAGAGGAGTTTGTTTATAAAGGGATACAATCAAATGAATAAAATGGAAGACAATTAATGGGATTGAATGGATTGGAACTAACGGTTCATTTCCATGTTTGTGGGTGCCGAAATCAAGGAAATGATGATTTTGACTAAATCTGATCCTAAAATTTGTATTTCTAACACATTCCACTTTTGTTTAGGGCCAGTAATTAATTGGATGCACATCAAGATTTTATTCTTGTTTTTACCTTTACATGTCTTCTTTGTTGGGTTAATCTTGACTTGGGCATTTATGTGGGTTAGAAGTGTTTTAGTTTATGGGTCAAATAAAATGGGTCATAGCCCAAGATGTGAGTTTGAATAAGTAATGTGTTTAGGTAGTTAGGTTTATAACGGGTCTTTATGTTGTCCTATTATTATGGAGAGTCATAGGGAAGTATTTTGATTGAGTCTATTGTACGTTGGCTGGTTGCCTATTTAAGGTAGGTTTGGTATTGAATAAAACACATCAACTTTAGTAAAACTCCATAACCATCCATTGTTTCTTTTCGGCAAATTCTTTTCTATATATTCACATATATAATTTTGAGTGTTTAATTGAGTTTGATCCAACATTTGGTATCAGAGCTTCGGCTCATACCGGGATCGTGACAAGGTTCTATGTGAACCGTAGTAAGGCAGAGAGAGTCGAACAAAGCTCTGTGTGAGTTGTGTTCATGTGAAGAGATCTAAGGATTTGCAACTGTGTGGAAAGCAACCAACAAGTGTGTGCCGATCTGTGTGATCAAAATGTTCCTGTCTGTGTGTTGCAGGTTGTAGCCGTGAGAAAGGAGGACCAGATTTTTGTGATCAAGAGAGGAGAACTTGGTGGCGCGGTTTGGAGAAATTACTGACAGATCTGTGTGATCGAGAAAGAAAAAAATTCTGTGTGATAAGAAGCTCGGGAGTAGATAACATACCTGTGTGGTTCAGGGATACGAGTGAAGAAATGCCTGTGTGGTTCGATTGTGTAGAAAATTTACTGGTTTGAGTTGTGTGAAGATCTTGAAAAATCACTAAATCTGAGTGAGTGATCATACGAAAAAAAAAAAAGGAAGTGTGAAGCCTACTAATAAAAGCAAAAGAATAAAAAGCTTGAAGGGTTTTGTTTGTTTGTTAGTGGTGAAAAGGTCAAACAAACAAAGCAAGATTAGATTGTTGGTGGTGATATACTATACGAAGAGAGTTTCTTTGGTGGTTGAAAAAGTCAAACAAGGAAACTTGTTTTGGAATTGTCTTGAGAACTTGTTTTGGAATTGTCTTGAGAACTGTACCAGGAGAACAAAAAGTATAAAACATTAGTTTTTGTTTTGCTTCTTTATTTCTTTTTATTTTTTTTTTGCAGATTTGAGTTAAAAAAAATGTCGGGAGCGAAAACCGGAGGAGGCGATGCGATTGTACCCGTGAGTAGCCAAGGAAGTAGTATCCCGTTGCAATGTCCCAAATTAACGGCTACAAATTACACGAGTTGGTCGATTATGGTGGAGTCGATCCTGCAAGCATACGGTTTATGGGAAGCCATTGATCCGGTAACAGGAGGAACGGTAGATGCGAAGAAGAATTCAATGACAAGAGCCTTTGTGTTTCAAACCTTACCCGAAGATCTATTGCTTCAAGTGGCTAAGTATAAAGATGCAAAAGACGTGTGGGAAGCACTTCGTGTGCGGTACCTAGGAGCCGAAAGAGTTCAAAAGGCGAGACTTCAAACGCTTAGAACCAAGCTAGAGATGTTAAAGATGAAAGAGAATGAAACGATTGATGATTTTGCGGGCAAACTTAGTGGAATTGCTACAAAATTCAAGAGCCTCGGGTCAAGCATAGAAGAAGAGTTATTGGTAAGAAAGTTATTAAATTTTGCTCCTAAAAAATATAGGCAAATTGTGGCATCTATTGAGCAATATTCGGATATTGATACAATGCCATTCGAAGAAGCCGTCGGGAGGTTGAAGGCGTATGAAGAAAGAATTAAACTTGATGATGAGGAAGAAAATGATCAAGGGAAGTTGTTGCTTACCAAAGAGGATTGGGAAGAGAGAACAAAGTGTGGTGAATTTGATCAAGATGGACGTGGACGCGGTCGTGGTCAAGGAAGAGGTCCCGGTTATGGTAGAGGACGAGGTGGTCGGTTCCAAACTAATGAAGACCGAAGGGATCATGGTTCTTATCGAGACAAAAGAAATATCAAATGTTATAATTGTCAAGAATATGGACATTATGCGGCGGAGTGTTCCAAAAAGGAATCAAAAGAAGAAGAAGCTAATTTGATTCGAGATGATGATGATGAGCCGACACTACTGTGAAGAAACAGGTCAAGATTAAAGGGGTGAATGTTGGGTTAATCTTGACTTGGGCTTTTATGTGGGTTAGAAGTGTTTTAGTTTATGGGTTAAATAAAATGGGTCATAGCCCAAGATGTGAGTTTGAATAAGTAATGTGTTTAGGTAGTTAGGTTTATAACGGGTCTTTATGTTGTCCTATTATTATGGAGAGTCATAGGGAAGTATTTTGATTGAGTCTATTGTACGTTGGCTGGTTGCCTATTTAAGGTAGGTTTGGTATTGAATAAAACACATCAACTTTAGTAAAACTTCATAACCATCCATTGTTTCTTTTCTGCAAATACTTTTCTGTATATTCACATATATAATTTTGAGTGTTTAATTGAGTTTGATCCAACACTTTATACATGAAAGTATTTCTACTTCTTAATTACACATATATGTTTCATTTATAAAATGATCATATCCTATGTATATACAAAAGGAAGAGATCATTCATTCTTGGTTGTACTGAAGTTGTTCTAATTTCTAAATTCATTAATGGATTAAAAAAGTTATATTACTTATTATTTTGAGATGGTTCTGATGTAGGTTTTTGCAACCCAATTCCTTTACTTACTTACATCTATATATACTTTTAAATTTCATTTGCTATTATCTTCTGTCACAAGTTTTGTGTGTATGATATTGACACTCAATTTCATGGACTAGAAGAGAATGTAGATTAAAGTAGTGTATATATTAATAATGTCCCTTTATGAAGTAAGCACTCAAAAAGGCATTTTATTTTTGTCTTGCAGATGCATAAGTTGGATAAGCAGCAACTTCTGGTAGAGACTACTTGTTTATTATTTGAGCTATCAGCTATTTATATGTGTTATTATTTTTTTATTGTCATAAGATATAAGCAATGGCAACCTTATTTTCAATGACCACTTGAGTAACTCATATAATTTTTACGGTTTACTACATATATTGTAACGACAAGATGTTAACTTTACTTCTACATAAGTAACCAAATATTTTTAGCACGGGGTGATACGTGCATTGAGTTTGGGTGACTTGAACTTTTTTCCCTTCTCCTAAAGTAATAGCAATTAACTAATGGTTATTTATGATTATACAAATTGTACTATTGCAATAATAATTTCAGGTTCAAGGCAATCCTTTGATACATCAAAACCATTCGCATACTATGACAACCCGTAAGTCTTTGACAACTTTTAAGAAACGCTGATGAATGTAGTGATGTGCCAGGTAGTAAGTTACTCTTCTTTGGAAGAAAAAATGAGTGGTCAAATTATTGACACGCCCAGCAACGCGCGGGTTCCCTACTAGTGATAACAAAGTTACGAACGCAAGTTAGAAAGATTATACATATGTCAAAACTAATTTACATATGTTAACTCTATAAAAAATGGATTTCCAACTAAATATTTAATCAATAAATCCGTTGTTAGGTCACGTGCTTATTATTTATAAACTTGACGGTACTGTTGTATGTAGGAGTGAGCATTTCGTGGTTCAAACCTATAAGAACCTTAGGCCCGACCCGTGAGAACCTTGGACCTTAACCTTTTTAAATATATGGGTCAGTTTGTGGTTCTAGATTTATATGAATTATCGGTTCCGGGTCGGGTCGGTTCCAAACCCACAGCTCTAATATAAGAATCACAAGAATCGTTTGTATTTTAACTAGACTTTGCCCGCGTTTACATGCGGTTCACCAACGTACAATTATTTTGAGTGGTAAAACGTAAAAAAAAAATATAGTAGAAATATTTTATTAAAATTTAAAAGAAACTAATACACATTTTATTCAAATATCACTAAATATTTCTTTATACACCACATTTTTTTGTTTTAGTCTTGACCTTCTCATCAGCATCAAGTATAAGTAACTTCACACCTGCCCTGTTTTTAACTCTTGACAATGCGACATAAAGCTGACCATGTGAGAATACAGGGTCTCTTAATTACAATCCAACCTTCGATAGAGACTGTCCTTGGCTTTTATTGATGGTCATTGCGAAACATACGGATATTGGGAATTGGCGCATTTGGAACTTGACTGGAATCATGTTATCAGATGGTATTTGAGGAGTATTATCTAGTAAAAAATAAATAGTAGTGAAAAATATTTCTTCTCAAAATGTTAAAAGTAAGACACTATTTGAGTCAGATCATTCAAAATTCGAATTAAATGTTATAATTAAGTCTAATTGTTACCGTTATAGATATTAAAATATGAAATTAAATAGTTAAATAGAACATTTAATATTTGAATATTTATAAAGTTTAACTGAAATCTATCAATTCAAATTCTTGTAACTAATTTGAGAAATTTATAACTAAAACTATTATTTATTAAATTTCAAAACTATTATTGGTTAAATTTTAAATATATTAGGAAATCTATAATTATAATATCTCTATTTTAATGATCATAGTAGGATTAATTGTTACAATTATGAATTTAAATTCAAACTTTGAATTTTTTTAAAATATTCAGATCAATAAAATTTTGAATTAAATGTTATAATTAAGTCTTATTGATATGATTATTATCCAAAATTTAGATTTTTATAAAGTTAAAAAAAATTAAAAACTAAAATTATAGATATCAAAATATGAAATTATATACTTAAATAGAACATTTAATATTTGAATATTTATAAAGTTTAATTGAAATCTATCAATTCAAATTCTAGTAAACAAAATTTGAAAGATTCAAATATCTCAACAATTTGAATTAAATATTTTAAATGAGTTAATTAAATCTAAATGTTACCATAAATCTTAAATTCAAAATTTTTAAGATTAAATATTCAAATAAAACATTTAGTATTCAAATATTTTTAAAGTTTAACCGAAATCTATAATTTCAAATTCTAGTATTTAATATTTTAATTTTTACTTGTAATCAATTTGAGAAAGTTACAACCAAAATTATTGATTGTTATATTTTAAATATATTAGAAAATCATAATTTAAAGATAATAAATAGGTGTAATGGTTACCATTATTAACTTTAATTCAAAATTTTAATTTTTTTTAAAGATTAAGTCATTCAAAATGTGTAATTAAAAGGATAAGCTAAACTAATATTAGAATAATATAACACAATTAATATGATCAATTAATGTATTAATTGGAGAGTTGACACTACTTTGAATCTTATTAAATTTGTAATTAAAAGGATAATTAGTATATGTAATTTGTTACCATTATTAATCAAAACTAAAAAATTGAAATTTTGTATAATTCGAATTTAGATATTTTGAATTAAATTTGAATTTTGAATTTCAAAATTCAAAATTTAACTTATTACCAATATAAATTACACTAAATTTAGAAAGTGAGTAATTTGAATTTAATAAGAAAATTTATGAGTTCCTAATTTACGTAAGTTTCCTTTCTCATTCTCATTTATTAAGGTAAACTAGATTTTAGCCCGCGTGTACACGCGGTTCACCAACGTACATCTACTTAGGGAATTATAATATATATTCAGAAAAATACAGTAGAAATATTTTTTTAAAGTATAACACAACGAATACAAATTTTATTCAACTATTAATAAATATTTCTTTATACACCACATTTCTGGTTGTAGTGTTCAAATTCACATCACAATCAAGTATAAGTAATTTCACTCATGTTCTGCTTTCAACTCTTGAAAATGCAACATAAAGTTGGCCATGTGAGAAAACAGGTTCTCTTAAATAGAATCCAACCTTAGATAAAGACTGTCCTTGCCTTTTATTGACGGTCATTGCGAAACATACACTTATTGGAAATTGACGCCTTTGGAAATTTAGTGGAATCTTGATATCAGATGGTTTAATATTTATTCTAGTAATAATAGTTTTGATACCAATGTTTCCACCTGATATGAAATCTAAAAGATACGGGGGAGTCCCGAGGCTGAAATCTAATAATATTTAGTGTAAAAGAATTATTCAAATCAATATTTGTTGTCTTTGTTTGTGGTTTACCCTCTTTATTAAGTATTAAAAATTTAACTCCATCTCTACTAAAAATCCAGTTGCAATAACTAAGAAGGTGTCACCACTTAGTGCAAATTAATATAACATGATCAAAACAGTTTTTATAATGTTAACAGACAATACAAAGAATATGCGACAGAAATATAATTTTACTAAAAGTATAAAACCCATGGCAACAAACTTTTATGAATTGGGTTGGACTTCTATAGACAATTGGGCTTACCCATTCACGTTCCATAATGAAAAAGTTTTATTCATAAATTGAACAAATGACTTACTCGATAGTCGGTACATTAAAAAATGTTAATTAGCAATATTGTAAAATAAAATCCATAGATTATATCTATATATCCATAATCATTAAACAAAAGCTAGTTTTTTATCACCAACATATCATTGGCATATTGTAATTTGACTTCGGTATACAACGTGTGTACACGCGTGACTATAACCTAGCTTTTTATAAACTTTTAAAAGTTACTCATCTAATAACAATTATTCAAATCAATATTTATATTTTACTTATGTATTGTACATATCATAGCCTTGCAATTCAAAACTTTCACTATGAACTTTAAATCTATTCATAAGTTTTCTAAATTATATTCTTACCACTTAAAGCAACGCATATTTACTACCACTATAATCAAGAATTATTGGAACACTCTATTTACAACCTAATGCTAAGTTCAAATTAAAGTAATGAAAAAAATTAACCTAATAACAAAACAAATAGATTTTTAAACATAACTGATTACGATTGTTATACTAATTATACATCAAAATTTCAACTTTTAATAAAGTTGTTAATAAAATGCATCATAATAGATTCATTACATATCAACCAAAAAGTATATTAAGTTCATATAAAACATACTATATTTAATCAGCATCTTCATCATCATCCATTTCTGATTCGGATGACTCCTCCGCTTCCACCATGGCCGCTTCCTCCTCCAGATTCCTGATTTTTAGGCGAATCATTTGTTCCAGATTCACCATCTCTAAGCTTCTGCTGCTGTTAGACATGCCTACCTTATCCAGATCCACAAGCAAGTCATAGTCGTTGCAGTTTTCAAGTTCGTCTCTTGACATCAACCGATGTGACCCATCGGTAAACTGCAAACTTGCAATGTTAAGATTTTCAGCAAAAAACCAACTACAGACAGGAAATACCTCCAAAAGTTCATCAAACTCATCCACTTGAAAGATGTCTTCCAACTTCGAAACCAGTCTCCTTTCTTCAATACTTGGCAACCTCATTGTTCTTCCAAACTCATAGATTTCTCTTTGAAAATCTGCTCCCATTTGCATAACAGCTTTTCTTGAACCGAAAAGTAAACATGAATTGTCACTCATGTTCACAAGATATCTTCGTTTGATACTGCAGAATCTCCAACTGACAACCTTTTCCATTGCTTAATTTTTTTTTTTAGAAGTTATGTGTGTTTATTTTGAAGAAAATAGAATTGTGATTTATGTTTAGTGATTTTGATTTTATATATATGTTAAAAAACGCGTAAAGAACTGAAGGGGCAGGTTAGATTTTCAACACTAACAATAATTAATATTCCGTATTAATTGTATAGCAGATGAAAAGACTTGTTTCTGCAAAAGATTAAAAAGTGGCGGTTCTTAATATATGAATTTAAAATTTGAAATAGTAATTATAAACTAAAAAATTAGTGGTTATTGTTATGAACAATAAGTGTAGTTTATTTGTACTAACAATTGTTAGGGTTATTAACAATAACCTTATTCATCCCTCTGCATATAAAAATAATATTGATTAAAATGAAACACTATATTAAAGAGACACAAAATAAAGTTATTCAGAATTATTAGTAACGATAACATGTTAATACCTTAAACACTAACCTGTAAATCCATAAGAAACATATGTAGACAAAGAATTTCTGCAAGATTCTTGCGGTTTAGTCGGTTCGAGATCCTAAGCACCTTAAGTTTGAATGTATATTGAGACATCCTCCAATTGATGTCATTCAATACTTAATGTTGTTCGGATCCATAAACCTGCAATTTAATAGAATGTAAGTAATACAACATTACATGAATAAAAAAATAACTAAATGATTATGTAAAATTTGATAAACATACCTAACAGAGTTGAAGGAATTACACTATAGTTTACAAAACAAAATCTGTATATAAAGTTTTAAATTGCAAGATTTATTTATGTTAAGGAATTAATAATATTAAAAAGGAAATTATAAAATGGAAACCTGAATTAATTTAGATTTAAATGTTGCTAAAATTAAAAAAATAAACATTTTTTTTTATTTAAATCTATATACCACATTAAAATCTAAACCTATCTAATATAAAGGTTTCAAAATACATAAAATAAACATAATCTAACTTTTTAAAGGCTTAAAATTTAACAAATAATTGTTTTTGGGTATAAAACGAATTGGTTAAGTATAAAGAATTTATTTTTAATATAATTTTTAAATTTATATCATTTAATAATAATGGAATTTTGTGTTAAACGTGAAAAAATCTAAGACATTTACTTAAAATAATAAGTCAAAGGTTGACAAAAAAAAACGAATATGTTTGGAAATTTTTAAATGAAAACCATTTGATATTATTGTGTTGCAATTTACCAAAATTTGAGTCAAATTAAAAATTATAGAAATCAACCAATAAAAAGTCAAATCCAAATCTAGAAACCACCACCAATAAACACACTAACTACCATTAACCTTAACAACATTATAAAGGTTAGACACACCTTGATTTAGAAAGTTATAAAGCTAAAATTTTTTACTTGTTTTAAAAGTTGACCAAATTTAATAGTTGAAATTTTACTAAATTAAAATTTGACTAACTTGTACATCAATAAGGAGGCGTATGACTTTTTTAAAAAAATTTATAGTTTCATAACTTAAAAAATTGTTTGTATATGAACTTTTATGAGGACTTAATATATAAAATCAAGAATCTAAAACATAATTACTAATTACTAAACATTAATATAGAAAAAATCGTTGTAGTTAAATTTTTATATTTGACCTAAATAATTGTAACTTACTATAATACTATAACGTTGAAAGATGGTTAACATACTTTACAAATCTTTGCATTAACATTTACAATATTAGACTACTCCTAGGAATATCTCATGATTCATGATCATATCTATTCAAACCATAACAGGATATTCGGGTTTAAAGACATAACATCCCAAAAAATACACAGTTTACTACATAAGAATTAAAAGGTAAAAAAGTATGTGACCTTTGACTTTTTTTTTTAATTTTAAAATTTGGCATTAATAAGAAATTAATATGATTTTCAAAAAAGTCAAACCATTTATTAACAAAAAATACGTTTATAAAACAGATTTCCGTAATTAAGAAAATGGTATAAATAATAGATTAATATAAAATTTTAAAAAAGTCAAACAATTTAATAAAAACAAAGAACATTATCTTTAAATTTTCAAGTTTTATTTTTTTTAAAAACTATTATACACTATGTTTACTATCTTACTTTACTCTAAACAACCAATTAACATTAACATAGACAACTACTATCCATAACATACTTATGAAATATTTAGTGTTGTTAACTAATCCACATCATCAGTCAGAATATTACTGATTCTAAACATAAAAATCCCCAAAATTCACGAATTACCACATAAGTAGTAAACGTGCAAAAGTTAGTCCCTGCAAACCACAACCCCCCCTTTTTTTATGTTACCCACCAAAAGTTGTCATCCTACAAAAAAAAGTGTCATCAACCTAAAACCACCTAATTACCGTCACATCTAACCACATTAGAAAGCCTGAACGAACCTTGGTTTTTGAAAAACAGAAAATGCAGTTTATCACCCGTATGAAGTCCCTTATCATCAACAAAAGACTGCATGCCTCTGATGTTGTAACGGGGTTTTCCTCTTGACCCCTCGATTCCCACATACACTCCCCATGACCGACCCTCACCATCAGAAACGCTTAACGACCTTTTACGGTTCAAACCGTTCTGCTTTGCCCACTCAAGCTTCATACGCTACATAAGAAGAAACATAAATGATAAGGCTTGAAATTATAATAACAATCACAACTACTCATTACTTGACCTATTAACGAAATTTCACAAAACATATTAGTCACCAATTTAATGCAATATGACATATCTACAGTTTCCGTTTATTATTATCTACGTTTATACAAAACAAATAATGAATGAAAATAACCTTGACAGATTAACAACTAAAGTTTTGTGACACCAAGTCTATAAACTCAAAATTAATTCAAATCAGTCTGCATATCCCCAAATTTTAGTTGATTACAATAACAATCACATACATTCATTATTTTAGTTGATTACCATTTCAAGATGTCATCATTCCAAGGTTACTTATTAACTAACTATATATTATAGCTATGTAGAATGAACATCAACTTTGTCGCAACAAACCTATTACTATACTATAAACACACTTTTAAAAAAATGATTGATTAATGGGCAAATAAATGGAAACTGTAAGAGGTAAGTTGTAACACTTACAAAGTGATTGTCAACAGTGAACACCACTGGAACACCTTCATCTTCCACAGCTTCAGATCCATCATCATCAACCTCCATTGAACTGTCTGGAACATGATCGACCGGCTCACCTTCAGCATCATCCTGTCCATCATCATCAGATAGAATAATCACATCTTCATCCAGTTCATTTTCATCTTCGTATTCCACCTTCACCCTTGTTGCCCAAAACTCCTCACATGGAAGAGTAAGCTTGTTCTTCAAAAACAACGACAAATTGTAGATCCTCTTTTTGTATCCAAAACAATGAAAAATTAGAACGCATTAGAATAAAGGCAGTAAAAAAAATTTTAAAAATAGAAAAAACATGTATGTAATGAAGAAAATAATACCGGCTTAACAATTTCAAAAACAATTAAATGCTCCTTTGTTATTCGAAGAGCATCCTGCACCCAAGGCCATCCTCTAGTAACATAAAAATGACCATCTTCACGCACAATCTCTAACTCAAAGCATGAACGACGAACAGATCTGCATTCTACTGGATTTACTGGAAGCTTTTTATTTAGTAATCCATGTGCAACAAAGGGACTAATATGCTAAGAAGCAAAAATAATTATTTATAAACCATTAATAAATGTGTGTAAAAAAATATTTACATAATTTAATTGAATCACAATTGATTAAACTTACAAGACGTTTTTGCGTTGATTTATGATCCTTCAAACTGCAGTAAAAAAAGCTGCCAGGTGCCGATACTGCATCCTGATGAAAACTTATGATCCGGAATGAATGAAGATTTTCTTCATATTGAAATATGAAGTTACATTCAGGTGGGTACCCTAGTTCATTGATCATGCTTCTCCAGCCGTCGTAAAAGTACCAGCTTCCATTGATGCTTGTTACATTAACGTCAAACACCTCAGAGGTTAATGTGCGGACCTTGGTAACACCAGTGGGATAATTATATTTGTTGATCCATTCACCATAATCAGAAGGTAACGGCTGAATCAAAAAAATACACACAATTTAAAATATTGAAAACATATTATACTCTAAAACATATATTATGGCAACACAGTAAAACATGTTAGATATCTTACCAAAGCAGCGGCGTCGTTATCCTCCATATATAACCAAAACCCATACAACATTGTGTCACTGTTTCATATAAAAAAATTAAAACTGTAAGCATAGATCAAAGTAATTTGAAAAAAATATTCACACTGTTTAAAAAAAAGCTTGAAAAAACATCTGGAAATACATGTTAAAACCTAAAACACAAAGAGTAAGTTGTAACCTAAAACATAAAACATTAATCAATATGAATAATAATAAATGAAAATTAAAGAAGAATCACTCAAACCTTAAAAAATCAATTTACCCTAAAAATCACTAAATCGATAAGTAAATGATAAACCACTAAATTGAAACCTAAAAGCATAAGAATCCATTGTTAGGTTTATTAAAACCTGAATTTAACCATAAATCATAAACTTAAACCACTAATCATCATCAGTCTTAATAAACCAAACCTTAAAACATCGATTGACTCTTACAATAACTAAATCCATACCTAAATCATTAAGCCCTAAATTGAAACCTAAAACCATAACAATCCATTGGTAGATTTCTTAAAACATAAATGTAACCTGAAATGCTAAACTTAAACATTACCCCTAATTCTAAATCTAAAACTCATACCACTAATCACTATTGATAAACCAATGTGACACCCGGCATATTCAGGTTAATACTTTTCATACTCTACATACATGCGTTTCATACTTTGCATACATACGAGTCTATCTCAACGAAAACATTGAAAACAACTACTTAATATCATACTTGACCGGGTCGGTTGAGTCGTACCGATGATTCGGGAATCATCGGGAGTCGTTACAATGGTCCGAGGGACCATTGGGTGTCGGTCCATAACCATGTGTACAAGGATCGGTGATTCGTGGAATCGTCGGATTTAACGCACATACGCAAGTCTCGGGTCCCGGGAATTGGTGATCGGGTGGGAACGTGTTAGTTATCGTGCATTATATGTTTGTAATCATTATGTGAGTTGTCGGTATGTGAAAACGTGTTTACATATGTTAAAATAGGGTTTAACGCGCCAAAAACCCGGACACATAGGTTATAGGCGATTAGGCCATGTGAGATAGCCTAATCGCCAGTTGTGGGGCGAGTAGGGTGATTCTTGGGGCGATTAGGGGGCTAATCGCTAGTTCTTACTAGCGAGTAGCAGCCCTACTCGCATGAACTGCAGGTAACGACTAGAAACGCCTATAAATACCACCCTTGACCTCTAAAACACCATTTGTGCAACCCTAGCCATCCCATAACCTATCCCAACTCACAAACACCCTCTGGAACTCGTTTTTACATCAAAACAACCATTTCCAAGCTTTACCCATCATGTTCTCCTAAATCCAAGGTGTGTTCTTCATCCCCAAACCTTTAAATGATTATGTTTTGTTCCCTAAAAGTCCAGACCTGACTTCTAAATGTTTTTGTCTTTGAAAATCCATTAAAAACCGTTTTTAAACAAACCCAAACCTTTATGCATGTTATATGTGTTATATGTGATTAAAGGTAGGATTTTTATGATTGAAACATGATTGTTCTTGTGTTGTTAAGGTGTTTATGGTTGTTATGAGTTAGTATGATGATGTCCTATGAGTTTGGATGGTTTTGGTTGTGTATTGTTGACGTTTGATATTTTGACCCATTTTAATAGTTTTGAATGATTAAGGATGTTATGAGGTGTGTTGTTGATTGTATGATGTTAGGGTTTGCATTAGGATGATGCTAGAGCAGTAGGATACTATCGGACAACGTTGTTACGTGATGAAATCTGGATATTTGCTATTTAGGGCAAGTTTGTGCATGTTGATGTGATGCTTACATGTTAAGTTTACTATTTTGGGAAAACGCTCGCATTCAGGACTGTTAGAATGATGATAACTTAGGGGTTTTGCTTGAAATATGTTTGTTAATGTGTTAGGACTGATATTGGGTGTTTACACATGTTTCGGAACTGATTTGGAGGGTTAAACGCGCGAAAATGCGTCGCGCAGCTGCAGTAGGCGATTAGGAATCCCAATCGCCTGATGTGGTAGGCGATTAGGACACTTAAGGGGAGATTAGACCCCTAATCGCCTGATAAGGTAGGCGATTAGCACCCCAATCGCCTGTTGACCAATCCTAATCACCAGTTGACTTTTCCTAATTGCATGCTAAATTCCTAATCGCATGTACTGCTGTTGTAAGTGTATTTTGACATTCTGAAACCCGATTTGACGACTAGGAACATGTTAGGAACCCCAGGACATGTCCAATGACTTGGTAACACGTGTTCGGACTTTGTTGCGCGTTAATTAACTGTTATGTTAGATTAGGTGAACTCTTGCGCGCATTAAGTGTTTAGTTGCATATGTTGCATGATATCTTGCTTACGGCTAACATGTGAGATGTCGGGTCACCAATGGGAGGTCGGGCCTTGTCTGGTGTGGTCGGTTAAACGTTTAAACATCATTTCATATGTACATGGTTATGGTCTGGACTACTAAGGACTAATCAACCTACGGGTTGTTAGTCTAACACCTTATACGCTCGTCAAGATAGGTCACCGGTATGTGGTGCCGTCTATTGAGCAGGATTACTTGTCTTAGTGCGAAAAGCAGCATCAGGTGAGTTTCACGGCCCCATCTAACGCTTTACATTTCGGGGGAGACACATGCTTATACTTATTACATAAATTATCATGTTATACTAGTGTTAATTCATTTACATACTATACGATACGTAAAGTCCCGGGGAAACCATGAATGTGTGGGGCACAACGGGGGAAATGTGGATAGATCTATTGGGATTGACAGACCCCACCCGTCGGCTGGGAGCCGGGCGGGTGCATATTGTCTCGGTCATAAGCTAAATCGTTTCGGGCAAAATCATATATCGTTTTCTGTAATGGTTTCCGGTCGTAGCAGTATTATTCATGCGTCTAGCTAACGCTATCATTTCTAACGTAGTGATAACATGATGGCTTTTACTACTTAAACATTTAACATAAAACCTGTGAACTCACCGGCATTATTTGCTGACGTTTTAGCATGTTTGTCTCAGGTCGTTGAGGTAGCAGCTTATCATAGGCGCACGGAGTCACACGGCGTCTAGGATTCATATGCATTTTACTTATCTTTTTCAGACTTACGTACTTTTGCATGCTTTTGAGTTGTAATAAAGTTTACGCTTCCGCAGTGATGGATTTATGAAAACTTGATGGTTTGTTTATGTCACTTTTACGTATCATATAGTGTCGTTTATTGTGACTGTTGACTTAGATCCTGGTTTGTCACGCGCCTCGCGGTAAAACCCCGCACGTGGAATTTGAGGGTGTGACAGATTCGTATCAGAGCCAATGGTTATAGTGAACTAGGACTGCATGTTGAGTCAAGTCTATAGCCGAGTCGCACACACTAGACGGTCACATTCATATAAGTCATGTCATATGGGAATTGCCGGGGTGTTTGTATTACATTCGTTATTATCATTTATGCTTACATCATCTATCTATTACTCTTATTTCCTATCCTGTTCTTCATCTTCGTGCTGAAGACGAGGAGCCTTACTATCCTTGCCCGGCAGTGGCGTACGTTGGAGTGGCTTCGGCATCCTTCGGAGATTTGTCCAAGATTCGGACATCTCCCATTTCTATACTCCAATGGACACACTTGCTCGCACACATTATCGCACACTTGTACTTGCTGTTTTATATCTTGGGTGTTTTATCACGTAGAAGTTCTTATCTGTTCCGGAACGTGGGTGCCTGGTGGTTTGAAAGTCAGGCTAGGAGCACGCCTCGGGGACCATGTAGAGCGACTTATCATTTCGGGTGCACACGAAATAATAAGTTGAGATGCATGGAAATCCTGGTGGACTCTGTGTTTGATCTAATAATCATGATGGAATCCAGTTCTCTGGTTAACCTTGTTACTTGTGATTTCTTTACGATACTTGTTATCTGTTCTGGAATCTGATGTCTTGTCTTTGACCTTGACAGAAGATGGCAGGACGTTGTGGCGGTCGTGTTGGTGGTCGCGCTGGTGGCCGAAATGGCGGTGGACGTAATGGGGGTCGTGGTAACATCAGCATGACCCAGGCAGAGCTGAATAATCTGATCCAGGAGCACGTGGCAGCTGCTATTGCTGCGCAGCAGGCCGTCCAGCAGGGCCATGGTGGTAATTTAATTACCCCTACCCTCATTCCTTATCTTTTGTCGTGTGATGATCGTTTTCTGACCGTGTTGCTTATTGTAACAGGGGGTGCTTTTCATCCTCCACCACCTCCACCTCCTCCAGTCCATTGTACTTATAAGATGTTCCAGGACTGCAAGCCCCATAACTTCAGTGGGACAGAGGGAGCTGTGGGACTACTCCGTTGGTTGGAGAAGGTCGAGTCTGCTTTCTCCATGTGTAACTGCCCTGAGGAGTTTCGTGTGAAGTATGCTTCGGGGACATTTGAGGGACGTGCTTTGACTTGGTGGAATTCGACTGTGCAGACTATTGGCTTACTGGAGGCCCATGCGTTGCCATGGACCGAGTTTGTGTTTCATTTGAAGATGGAGTATTGTCCCAGGGATGAGATTAAGAGTTTGGAGCACGAGCTGTGGAATCATCAGATGGTGGGATTTGAGATAGAGGAGTATACCACTCGCTACCATGAGTTGGCACTTTTGTGCCCGGATTCTGTGACGCCTGAATATAAGGCTATTGAGTTCTACATTAGTGGGTTGGTGCCTGAGGTTCGCGGGTTGGTGACCGCGAATGATGCTACTACACTTCGGGATACCATTCGGTTGGCTCATAGGCTGACTAAACAAAAGGTTCAGGAGGGTATTTTGCCTCCTAAGGGTACCGTGGCGAAGACCTCTGATGGCAACAAAAGGAAATGGGATAGCACGGGTAAGGGTACGGCGCAGCCTCAGCAGCAGCAGCAGAGGAAGTTTGAGACTACGGGTTCGTCTTCTGGACAGAGGCAGGGTGGATATACTGGTAGGCTGCCTAGGTGTGATCGTTGTGGGTATCATGTGGGAAATTGTAGCTATTGTACCCGTTGCAAGAAGAACGGGCATCAGGCCCAGACGTGTAGGGTGAATCTTCATACTCAGCAACAGGTGGTTGCCCCTACTACTACTACCACTGCTGCACCTAGGGGTAATCAGGGATGCTTCAACTGTGGGGAGACAGGGCACTTTAAGAAGGACTGCCCCAAACTGAAGCAGGGGAATGCTGGGAGGAATGACAAGGGTAACGGGGGTGGCGTGCAAGAAGAACGGGCATCAGGCCCAGACGTGTAGGGTGAATCTTTAGACTCAGCAACAGGTGGTTGCCCCTACTACTACTACCACTGCTGCACCTAGGGGTAATCAGGGATGCTTCAACTGTGGGGAGACAGGGCACTTTAAGAAGGACTGCCCCAAACTGAAGCAGGGGAATGCTGGGAGGAATGACAGGGGTAACGGGGGTGGCGGCAGGAACGCGCGCGCCTTCGTCATTGGGTCGGGCGAGGCCCGTCAGGATCCGGATACTGTTACTGGTACGTTTCTTCTTTGTGATCGTTATGCCTCTGTTTTATTTGATTCGGGTGCCGACAAGAGTTTTATATCTGTTGAGTTTAGCCGACTGTTAGACATAGTACCGACACCTTTAGAGGTTAAGTATGTAGTTGAGTTGGCTGACGGTAAGAATATTGAGGCAACTCATATTCTTAAGGGATGCCAATTGGAACTGTCGGGGTTATCTTTCCCTATTGATCTCATGCCGGTGTCATTGGGTAGTTTCGACGTTGTTGTGGGTATGGATTGGTTGTCCTTGTATTGTGCGGAAATCGTTTGCTTTGATAAAATCATTCGCCTCCCTCTCCCGGATGGAGAGATTCTTTTGGTTCATGGCGAGAAAAGTGGGGTTCCTTTGAGCATCATTTCGTGTATGAAGGCGTATAAGTACTTACGTAAAGGGTATTCCGCGATCTTAGCTCTTGTTTCGGTTTCATCTAACGATGAGAAGAGGATCGAGGACATTCCTGTTGTTCATGATTTTCCCGACGTATTTCCCGATGATTTGCCTGGTCTTCCACCTCACCGTCAGGTTGAATTTAACATTGATCTTACGCCCGGTGCGGCGCCTATTGCCCGAGCTCTTTACCGCCTTGCACTTCCCGAGATGCAAGAATTATCTAATCAACTGCAGGAGTTATTGGATAAAGGATTCATTCGACCTAGTTCATCCCCGTGGGGAGCTCCTATCCTATTTGTCAAAAAGAAAGACGGGAGCCTTCGTATGTGCATTGACTACCGGGAACTGAACAAGGCAACCATCAAGAATCGTTACCCGCTTCCTCGTATTGATGATTTATTCGATCAGCTCCAAGGCTCCAGTTTTTATTCCAAGATAGATCTGAGGTCTGGGTATCATCAACTGCGGGTACAAGAAGCTGACATTCCAAAGACCACCTTTCGTACACGTTATGGCCACTTCGAGTTCCTGGTCATGCCCTTCGGTCTTACGAATGCACCTGCTGTTTTCATGGACTTGATGAACCGCGTTTGCAAGCCTTATCTTGATAAATTCGTCATCGTGTTTATTGACGATATTTTGGTTTACTCTAAGAACAAGACGGATCATGAGGAACACTTACGGTTAGTCTTGGAACTTTTGAGACGGGAGCAGTTGTTTGCTAAGTTCTCAAAGTGTGATTTCTGGTTACGTGAAGTACAATTCCTAGGGCATGTGGTTAATGAACTAGGAATTCATGTCGATCCGCCCAAGATCGAAGCTATTAAGGAATGGGAAGCACCAAAGACGCCATCTGAGGTGCGGCAATTCCTAGGCCTTGTGGGTTACTATCGTCGTTTCATTGAGGGATTTTCGAAGATCGCTCAACCCCTCACCACTCTTACCCAGAAGGACCGAAAGTTTGACTGGGGAGAACCGCAGGAATCAGCATTTCAGATGCTGAAGCTTAAACTTTGCTCTGCGCCTATCTTATCCTTACCTGAGGGTACGGATGATTTCGTTGTGTATTGTGACGCTTCCATTCGTGGTCTCGGTTGTGTGTTAATGCAACGCGGGAAGGTTATTGCCTACGCTTCTCGCCAACTTAAGGTCCATGAAAAGAACTACACCACTCATGATTTAGAGTTGGGTGCAGTGATCTTTGCGTTGAAAATCTGGAGACATTACTTGTACGGTACCAAGTGCGAAGTATACACCGATCACAAGAGTCTCCAGCATATTTTCGACCAGAAGGTATTGAACATGCGGCAGCGACGCTGGGTTGAACTCCTGAACGACTATGACTGTGCCATCAAGTACCATCCTGGCAAGGCGAACGTTGTGGCAGACGCCTTGAGCAGGAAGGAGTCTGTGAAACCTCGTCGTGTTCGAGCCTTACAGCTCACCATTCATTCTTCGTTTCCTGACCAAATCCGCTCTGCACAATCGGAAGCTTTGAAGGAGGAAAACCTTAAAGCTGAAACCATGCACGGTGCTGATAAACACCTCGAGCTTGGGCCTGATGGCCTGCATTACTTTGCCAAGCGCGTTTGGGTTCCTTTATTTGGGGGTTTGCGGGAGCTTGTCATGGACGAAGCTCACAAATCCCGGTATTCTATTCATCCGGGTTCCGATAAGATGTATCAGGACCTAAAGATACTCTACTGGTGGCCCAACATGAAGGCTGACATAGCTTCGTATGTCAGCAAATGTCTGACCTGTGCTAAGGTCAAGGTGGAGTACCAGAAGCCGTCTGGTCTACTACAGCAACCAGAACTTCCGGAATGGAAATGGGAACGGATTACGATGGATTTTGTGACCAAACTTCCGAAGTCACCCAGTGGTTGTGACATGATCTGGGTGATTGTCGACCGGTTGACAAAGTCCGCACATTTCCTCGCTATTAAGGAAACCGACAGTCTGGAGCGGTTGTCTCGTATCTATATTAAGGAAGTGGTTTCCAAGCACGGGGTGCCTGTCTCTATCATCTCCGATCGTGATTCCCGTTTCGCTTCCCGTTTCTGGAAGCAATTACATAAAGCGTTAGGTACTCAACTGGACATGAGCAATGCATATCATCCGCAAACTGACGGTCAAAGCGAGCGGACGATTCAGACGCTTGAAGACATGCTTCGAGCATGTGTCATCGATTTCGGTAAGAGTTGGGTGGTTCACCTACCGTTGGTGGAGTTCTCTTACAACAATAGTTACCACTCCAGCATTGAGGCGGCACCGTTCGAGGCTCTGTATGGACGGAAGTGCCGGTCCCCTCTTTGTTGGGCCGAGGTGGGAGAAAGCCAACTCACTGGCCCAGAAATGGTGTACGAAACTTCCGAAAATATCGTACAAATTCGTAATCGTATGGCGGCAGCTCGTGATCGTCAGAAGAGCTACGCTGATCGTCGTCGCAAACCTTTGGAGTTCCAGATTGGCGACAAGGTTTTGTTGAAGGTATCTCCATGGAAGGGCGTTATATGCTTCGGGAAGCGCAGCAAACTTAACCCTCGTTATGTCGGACCGTTCCCAATTTTGGAACGTATTGGGCCGGTGGCATACAGACTTGACCTACCAGCCGAGCTTAGTGGCGTGCATAACGTCTTCCATGTCTCGAATCTTAAGAAGTGCTTGGCGGACGAATCTCTCGTAGTTCCTCTCGAAGAAATCAAAGTTGATGATCGTTTACGTATCGTAGAGGAACCGGTTGAAATCCTTGATTATAAGATTCGTAGCCTTCGTCGGAGTAAAATCCGCATCGTTAAGGTTCGTTGGAATTCAAATTTGTGGACCGGAGTTCACGTGGGAACGAGAAGATCAGATGAAGGCTAAGTACCCTCATCTATTTCCTAAGCGTGCGTTTGAATCGAACTATGTTGCTTCCAAAAACTAAATGAATCTCGGGTCGAGATTCCTTTCAACTGGGGGATGATGTAACAACGGGAAAATTTTTCTTTTCTTTCTTCCTTTCGTCTCTTCATCTCCGGACTTCATTAAATTTTCGGGACGAAAATTCTTTCAACTGGGGGATGATGTGACACCCGGCATATTCAGGTTAATACTTTTCATACTCTACATACATGCGTTTCATACTTTCCATACATACGAGTCTATCTCAACGAAAACATTGAAAACAACTACTTAATATCATACTTGACCGGGTCGGTTGAGTCGTACCGATGATTCGGGAATCATCGGGAGTCGTTACAATGGTCCGAGGGACCATTGGGTGTCGGTCCATAACCATGTGTACAAGGATCGGTGATTCGTGGAATCGTCGGATTTAACGCACATACGCAAGTCTCGGGTCCCGGGAATTGGTGATCGGGTGGGAACGTGTTAGTTATCGTGCATTATATGTTTGTAATCATTATGTGACTTGTCGGTATGTGAAAACGTGTTTACATATGTTAAAATAGGGTTTAACGCGCCAAAAACCCAGACACATAGGTTATAGGCGATTAGGCCATGTGAGATAGCCTAATCGCCAGTTGTGGGGCGAGTAGGGTGATTCTTGGGGCGATTAGGGGGCTAATCGCTAGTTCTTACTAGCGAGTAGCAGCCCTACTCGCATGAACTGCACCGTACTCGCATGAACTGCAGGTAACGACTAGAAACGCCTATAAATACCACCCTTGACCTCTAAAACACCATTTGTGCAACCCTAGCCGTCCCATAACCTATCCCAACTCACAAACACCCTCTGGAACTCGTTTTTACATCAAAACAACCATTTCCAAGCTTTACCCATCATGTTCTCCTAAATCCAAGGTGTGTTCTTCATCCCCAAACCTTTAAATGATTATGTTTTGTTCCCTAAAAGTCCAGACCTGACTTCTAAATGTTTTTGTCTTTGAAAATCCATTAAAAACCGTTTTTAAACAAACCCAAACCTTTATGCATGTTATATGTGTTATATGTGATTAAAGGTAGGATTTTTATGATTGAAACATGATTGTTCTTGTGTTGTTAAGGTGTTTATGGTTGTTATGAGTTAGTATGATGATGTCCTATGAGTTTGGATGGTTTTGGTTGTGTATTGTTGACGTTTGATATTTTGACCCATTTTAATAGTTTTGAATGATTAAGGATGTTATGAGGTGTGTTGTTGATTGTATGATGTTAGGGTTTGCATTAGGATGATGCTAGAGCAGTAGGATACTATCGGACAACGTTGTTACGTGATGAAATCTGGATATTTGCTATTTAGGGCAAGTTTGTGCATGTTGATGTGATGCTTACATGTTAAGTTTACTATTTTGGGAAAACGCTCGCATTCAGGACTGTTAGAATGATGATAACTTAGGGGTTTTGCTTGAAATATGTTTGTTAATGTGTTAGGACTGATATTGGGTGTTTACACATGTTTCGGAACTGATTTGGAGGGTTAAACGCGCGAAAATGCGTCGCGCAGCTGCAGTAGGCGATTAGGAATCCCAATCGCCTGATGTGGTAGGCGATTAGGACACTTAAGGGGAGATTAGACCCCTAATCGCCTGATAAGGTAGGCGATTAGCACCCCAATCGCCTGTTGACCAATCCTAATCACCAGTTGACTTTTCCTAATTGCATGCTAAATTCCTAATCGCATGTACTGCTGTTGTAAGTGTATTTTGACATTCTGAAACCCGATTTGACGACTAGGAACATGTTAGAAATCCCAGGACATGTCCAATGACTTGGTAACACGTGTTCGGACTTTGTTGCGCGTTAATTAACTGTTATGTTAGATTAGGTGAACTCTTGCGCGTATTAAGTGTTTAGTTGCATATGTTGCATGATATCTTGCTTACGGCTAACATGTGAGATGTCGGGTCACCAATGGGAGGTCGGGCCTTGTCTGGTGTGGTCGGTTAAACGTTTAAACATCATTTCATATGTACACGGTTATGGTCTGGACTGTAACATCGCAAAATTTTCCCCAAAATTTTAATACATAAAATGCCCTTATATATATATATATATATATATATATATTACACCTTTATCATTAATATTATACAAATGTGCCTAAGTCTTTATTTATCCTAACTCACAACTTATATACATACATAAATGTATATAAATAATAATAATAATAATAATAATAATAATAATATGATTCTAAATTCTTTTTTTTTTCACATACAAGATTTTTTTTTAAATAAAGCCTTGAGTCAAATAGTCAAAGTCCTAGTCAAAGTCTTAGTCAAATAGTCAATTCATCATAAAACCTTACTTTATGGTGTTGACCAATTTTAATGGCTAATTGAATCCAAAACTAGTATAAAAACCCACCTATGACCCATTATACTTTGCACCTCTAAATCGATTGTTTCAATCTGATTAAACTTTCCCTCATACCTTTCTTCTATAGTCTATTACTTCTACAATTGAAGCTTTGATTATAAGCTCTTGTAATTGGCAACTTTGGGGCTACACATATTCTATTTCTCGAGACTTAATACTTTGCTAAGGTGAGTTTACGTAACCATGTTTATGCAATTCTTTATACTTGCAACATTATACTTAAGCAATTCCACATACATGTCTAGTTGTAAACTTTAATGCCTCATGAATTAGACAACAACAACAGTTTCAACGAGTTTCAACGAGTTTCAACATTACATAATCATTAGCTATGGCCAAGCCGGCGATACTCAATAATAGATCTGATGGATTGACAATCCCACCCGGATACGTGTATCTCCTACATAGGTAGCGTGGGTGATTGTTATCGTTCCAACATATTATTAAGGTGAACCGTGGATGACGGGATGGACCTAAACTAGTCGGAGGTTTGATTATGTCGATTCAACATATCATGTTTATTCATGTAGACTTAAACTTACGATAGACATATGAATTGCTAAACTTTTATTCTTAAACTTAATTGCTTGACATGGCTTATGTAATCTCACCAACTTCTAGTTGACCCCCCCCCCCCCATTTTTTCCAAACTCAACAGGAAATAATGATGCTTGAAGTCTAGAGCTAGCATGAGAAGATATTTGAAGTTTTATGCTTTGTTTGATTTTTGGATGTACTAGATTTCATTCAAGACATTTAATGTAATTCAATATTGTATTAAAGGATTATGTAAACATATGTATTACCATGAGCTACTGAACAATCATCAATACGTGACATCCCGATGTTTCCGCCATCGGTTGGGGTGTTACAGATTGGTATCAGAGCCAGGTTATAGGGAATTAGGTTATTAGAAAAATAATCTAGTCTATAACCATAAGATTTAACCAGTACTTGCTTCTTTTACTTGCTATTCTACTTCTTATCTCCACTTTAGTCCCTACAAGAAGATTGTTCTCCATCACAAGATCTACTCTTAGACTAATAGGACAAATCCTCATGTTTAGCCTGAACCACCTTGAAGATCTCGTCGAAGTTCTAGATTTTAATAACGAACACGTGCAATCTGGAAGGGTGAACGCCTGTATTCTGAGTTTTCTGTCTAGGACTGGCATTGCGCATAAATCCCAATCAGACGAGGGACCCGGATGCCTACCTGGGAATTCTCGGGATGAGTGTTCACTTATAGGCTAAAGCATGTCTTCACTATGTTATTAGAATTTAGAAGCTTTGATATGTCAATGTTTTCGTTTATTCGTTCTAATTAATGAATAAATGATTACACTCACTTCCCTTAAAACTAAGCTCTAAAATCCCAAAATTTTACAGCCTAAATCAATCTCATTTCATAACCATCTATGGATTTCACAATCACACTTCACCTTACCATCTTAGCCACTTTTTAAATATTCAACACCCTACCCAAATCATATTATTTCATTTCTCCACATGTTACTTATTTTTTAAAAAAAACTATAACCTCATACCTTAGCACAAACTAAAAATTTCTAAATCCTGTTGTATTTTCATTACCTAGTAACTTTACAAAGTACATATTTTTTTGTCAAAAGATGTCCTCGAACTTAAATTCAATTATTTATTTATTGACGTAACAAACAATTTTCTATATAATGCTTTAAACTAGTAAAAATCACTTAATAGAACCTTGATCTTCAAAACCTAATGTCATGTTTGAAATCTCCAACTAACGGGAATATTTTAATCAAAGCCTACTTAGCTTGTACTATTTAACAACTTTTGCTTTATGTATAAAACCAATTTTGAAAAAAAGATTTTTTTTTATCCATAGGAATAATATCTAGTCTCTAAATTCTCCATCGACACTCACTCACTTTCAACTTGTTCAAATTTTTACAATATTTGGCATATACCACAATCATGTTTTCTTATACACTTGATTATAACCTTTGATCCAAACCCCAAAATTTACACTGCTACATAATCTCCTTACTATAAAATAAACTCTTTATCAACTATCTTCACATTCACTATCTCTCACAACCTTGATTCTGCTTCAAGATTTTTCATCATCCTCTCAAGAACTAAATTCATATCCTCCACCTTCTCACACATGAGCTAGTTACCCATGATAACCAAACTATTGAAACTTGATTGTGTGTTGCATCAAACATAATCCTTAGTTATACATGAGGATTCGTCTATCTACCATATTTGAATATTTGAAACTAGAATTCATGGAATATAAACTATTTGCTATAGACACACCTAGAGTCATTAACCTTGTCTAGGGCAACTCTATTACAACTCGTATGCTATACTTGATACTTGATTGCTTACATGTACATATTATCAATTTGCAATTCATGTGTGTTTAGAGTCATAGAAGGACACAAAACCCTAATGTAAGGTAAATTGGTGATTACGGTCCGGAACGTAATCATGAATTTACAGGTATGTTAAGGTAGTGTGAAATTCTATCAAGGTTTTCAGTAAATAACCAATTATAAACTCTAGTTACCTGGTAGTTCATTTAGTCTTTCTATAGTCAATCAACTCATGCATTTCTTTTAGGAATCCTAAAACTTAAGATTCTTATTCTACTTGCTATTTCAGATGAACCTAATCCAACCCTTAAAACTCACACATATCAAAACTCTTACCCAAATTATTCGAAACAGTTTATTCTGTTACCTATAAATTTATGTCATGCCTTAACTCAAAACTTCCCAAACCACCCTTGTCCTAATTTCTACCCAATCACCTTCAACCCTGTGTTTTCAATAAACTTCGGGACGAAGTTTTCAAAAGTAGGGGAGAGTGTAACATCGCAAAATTTTCCCCAAAATTTTAATACATAAAATGCCCTTATATATATATATATATGTATATTTTATTACACCTTTATCATTAATATTATACAAATGTGCCTAAGTCTTTATTTATCCTAACTCACAACTTATATACATACATAAATGTATATAAATAATAATAATAATATGATTCTAAATTCTTTTTTTTTTCACATACAAGATTTTTTTTTAAATAAAGCCTTGAGTCAAATAGTCAAAGTCCTAGTCAAAGTCTTAGTCAAACAGTCAAAGTCTTAGTCAAATAGTCAATTCATCATAAAACCTTACTTTATGGTGTTGACCAATTTTAATGGCTAATTGAATCCAAAACTAGTATAAAAACCCACCTATGACCCATTATACTTTGCACCTCTAAATCGATTGTTTCAATCCGATTAAACTTTCCCTCATACCTTTCTTCTATAGTCTATTACTTCTACAATTGAAGCTTTGATTATAAGCTCTTGTAATTTGCAACTTTGGGGCTACACATATTCTATTTCTCGAGACTTAATACTTTGCTAAGGTGAGTTTACGTAACCATGTTTATGCAATTCTTTATACTTGCAACATTATACTTAAGCAATTCCACATACATGTCTAGTTGTAAACTTTAATGCCTCATGAATTAGACAACAACAACAGTTTCAACGAGTTTCAACATTACATAATCATTAGCTATGGCCAAGCCGGCGATACTCAATAATAGATCTGATGGATTGACAATCCCACCCGGATACGTGTACCTCCTACATAGGTAGCGTGGGTGATTGTTATCGTTCCAACATATTATTAAGGTGAACCGTGGATGACGGGATGGACCCAAACTAGTCGGAGGTTTGATTATGTCGATTCAACATATCATGTTTATTCATGTAGACTTAAACTTACGATAGACATATGAATTGCTAAACTTTTATTCTTAAACTTAATTGCTTGACATGGCTTATGTAATCTCACCAACTTCTAGTTGACCCCCCCCCCCCCCATTTTTTTCCAAACTCAACAGGAAATAATGATGCTTGAAGTCTAGAGCTAGCATGAGAAGATATTTGAAGTTTTATGCTTTGTTTGATTTTTGGATGAACTAGATTTCATTCAAGACATTTAATGTAATTCAATATTGTATTAAAGGATTATGTAAACATATGTATTACCATGAGCTACTGAACAATCATCAATACGTGACATCCCGATGTTTCCGCCATCGGTTGGGGTGTTACATGGACTGCTAGGGACTAATCAACCTACGGGTTGTTAGTCTAACACCTTATACGCTCGTCAAGATAGGTCACCGGTATTTGGTGCCGTCTATTGAGCAGGTTTACTTGTCTTAGTGCGAAAAGCAGCATCAGGTGAGTTTCACGGCCCCATCTTACGCTTTACATTTCGGGGGAGACACATGCTTATACTTATTACATAAATTATCATGTTATACTAGTGTTAATTCATTTACATACTATACGATACGTAAAGTCCCGGGGAAACCATGAATGTGCGGGGCACAACGGGGGAAATGTGGATAGATCTATTGGGATTGACAGACCCCACTTGTCGGCTGGGAGCCGGGCGGGTGCATATTGTCTCGGTCATAAGCTAAATCGTTTCGGGCAAAATCATATATCGTTGTCTGTAATGGTTTCCGGTCGTAGCAGTATTATTCATGCGTCTAGCTAACGCTATCGTTTCTAACGTAGTGATAACATGATGGCTTTTACTACTTAAACATTTAACATAAAACCTGTGAACTCACCGGCATTATTAGCTGACGTTTTAGCATGTTTGTCTCAGGTCGTTGAGGTAGCAGCTTATCATAGGCGCACGGAGTCACACGACGTCTAGGATTCATATGCATTTTACTTATCTTTTTCAGACTTACGTACTTTTGCATGCTTTTGAGTTGTAATAAAGTTTACGCTTCCGCAGTGATGGATTTATGAAAACTTGATGGTTTGTTTATGTCACTTTTACGTATCATATAGTGTCGTTTATTGTGACTGTTGACTTAGATCCTGGTTTGTCACGCGCCTCGCGGTAAAACCCCGCACGTGGAATTTGAGGGTGTGACAACCAACCCTTAAAACATCAGTTGCCACTAAATGGAGGCACTCGACTATGTTGCCAGCAGCAGAAGACTGTCCAGAATGGAGCACGCGAGTCGTTTATCAACATCTTTATCCATCTATCAACAACCAAACATGATAACAGACAACGTTGTTAGCTTCCTGTATCAATCAAACCATCAAACGCAGGATTTAAACAATAAACAACAGAAAAAACATAATTACATCAGACCAGGTACACGCGGTTAGCAATCATCAAAGACGAACCATACAACATGAACCCTAAAAGTAAATCTTAACAAAACTGACCAATAATTGATGTAAATGCAAGTATTATAAGCAAAAGAGACCTTAATGGACAAACAAATCAGAAAAAACACGAAAAAAAATTAAGAGAATACATAGACATGAAGAATCCATTGTTAGCTTTCTTAAAACCTGAATTTAACCATAAATCATAAACTTAAACCACTAATCATCATCAGTATTAATAAACCAAACCTTAAAACATCGATTGACTCTTACAATAACTAAATCCATACCTAAATCATTAAGCCCTAAATTGAAACCTAAAACCATAACAATCCATTGGTAGATTTCTTAAAACATAAATGTAACCAGAAATGCTAAACTTAAACATTACCCTAATTCTAAATCTAAAAGTCATACCACTAATCAGTATTGATAAACCATTAATCAATATGAATAATAATAAATGTTGAAACCTAAAAAACAAAGACTAAGTTGTAACCTAAAACATAAAACATTAATCAATATGAATAATAATAAATGAAAATTATAGAAGAATCACTCAAACCTTAAAAAATCAATTTACCCTAAAAATGACTAAATCGATAAGTAAATGATAAACCACTAAATTGAAACCTAAAAGCATAAGAATCCATTGTTAGGTTTATTAAAACCTGAATTTAACCATAAATCATAAACTTAAACCACTAATCATCATCAGTCTTAATAAACCAAACCTTAAAACATCGATTGACTCTTACAATAACTAAATCCATACATAAATCATTAAGCCCTAAATTGAAACCTAAAACCATAACAATCCATTGGTAGATTTCTTAAAACATAAATGTCACCTGAAATGCTAAACTTAAATATTACCCCTAATTCTAAATCTAAAACTCATACCACTAATCACTATTGATAAACCAACCCTTAAAACATCAGTTGCCACTAAATGGAGGCACTCGACTATGTTGCCAGCAGCAGAAAACTGTCCAGAATGGAGCACGTGAGTCGTTTATCAACATCTTTATCCATCTATCAACAACCAAACATGATAACAGACAACGTTGTTAGCTTCCTGTATCAATCAAACTATCAAACGCATGATTTAAACAATAAACAACAGATATTTCATAATACATCAGACCCGGTACACGCGGTTAGCAATCATCAAAGACGAACCATACAACATGAACCCTAAAAGTAAATCTTAACAAAACTGACCAATAATAGATGTAAATGCAAGTATTATAAGCAAAATAGACCTTAATGGACAAACAAATCAGAAAAAACACGAAAAAAAATAAAGAGAATACATAGACATGAAGAACGATTGATTAATAGAGAATAGAAGAGATTAAACCTTGGACAGGAGATGAAGAACACGGTAGAACAATGGTTGATCTGGAAGATCGCCTTGATTAGGGTTTGTGGCTGCCGGAGGAGAAGATCGCTGAATTGGGAATTAGGGTAGGTTATGTGTGATTGTGTGAAAAGTTATGTCCGTGTTTTTTTTTTTTTTGGGTTTATATATTTTCTATAATTTTATTTTTAAAAAATATCAAAATTTTATAAAATCCCACACTTGGACACTTGTCATTAGTTGATTGGCTATGTAATATGAGGCTCAATGTGGGATTGACAAGTGTCCACATTGAGTTTCATATATTAGTTGTATAGATTTTTGAATTTAGAATGGGTCTAATTCGAAATTAAATATTTTAAATTTTAATTTGAAATTTGAAATTGATAATTCGTTATTTAATTGATTACCAATATAAGTTAAACTAATATTAGGATAATATAGGGAAATTAATAGGATCAATTAATGTATTAATAAAAGTTGACACAACTTATGTAGGGACTTTGAATCATATTAACTATGTAAATAAAAGGATAATTAGTATGTGTAATTTCTTATAATTATTAACCAAAATTTTAAATTTTAATATGATCAATTAATGTATTAATTGGAGAGTTGACACTACTTTGAATCTTATTAATTTTGTATTTAAAAGGATAATTAGTATGTGTAATTTGTTACCATTATTAATCAAAACTAAAAAAATGAAATTTTGTATAATTCGAATCTAAATATTTTGAATTTAATTTAAATTTTGAATTTCAAAATTCAAAATTTAATTTATTACCAATATAAATTACACTAAATTTAGAAAGTGAGTAATTTAAATGTAATAAGGAAATTTAATGAGTTCCTAATTTACGTAAGTTTCCTTTCTCATTCTCATTTATTAAGGTAAAATTTTAAATTTAGAATGGGCGTAAATAGTTTATATATATAATTATTATTAATGTGTATTTATTATCTACGAAAAATATGGGATTTTCAAATTTAAATTTTTTTATGAAAGAAAAAATACGTGTTGATTAACCAAAGCTTAGCCGAATACAATGGCTAAGTTTGGGTTCGGTCTAATGCCTAGAAACAGCTACGTACCTTCAAATCGATCACAGAATCAGAATCAAACATTAATCATAATCAGCTAACTCTAATCACCAACAAAAAAAACAAAAAACAAATGGTGTTAAACTAAATCAACAAACAACAAAGGACCCTAAGAACATGACAACCCGTCCCTAGACAACCAAAATAATGTGAAATACACGATCATACCTTGAAAATAATCGGCCAAAATCCATACTAATCATCACCCGTATGATCAACCAATAATCAATCCGATAATAATTAATCAATATGAACATGCTCGGCCTTCCATCATAACATTTTCTTGATATTGTGCCATAGTTTCTGTATCAACATTCACGAAAACAAAAACAGAGGAGTGAAGAAAGATGAAGAATGATCGTTTTACAAAATAAGGAGGCGAGATCATACCTTGAAGAAGATGGAGGATCGGCAATGGAGAGGAGGTTGGTTTGATTGTTTTAGGATTTACTAAATAACAAAAAGTGAATTGAAATCATAGAACAAAATTAATTAATGAATGTAAATGATTGCAGGATTCAATAGCGAATGAATTGAATAAAAGTAGGTACCTCGCTTACGCTCTCGACTACAAGCAGAAGGATGATCCTTCACCTTCTCCTTCCATTAACATAACTCCGAATAACATGATGCTTTTACCGGTTATTCAATTTCCTCCGTCGTTAGGATCATCTTCCGACCACTTTCCAGCCATTTCTCTCTCTAGATTCTAGAGAGAGAGAGAGAGAGAGAGAGAGAGAGAGATTGAATGGATTATTATTAATAAGGAAAATCTAGATTATAGTATTTAGGAAAGTTATTAAAAACCTTGACCGATTTTGACCTTAAATATTTAATGATTTTTTATTTAAAAAAAATGAAAAGTCTATAAAAACCCACAAGGTGCCATGTGGCATAGGGAGAGGAGGAGAGATAATTGAACTTGCAATGTGGGAATGCCAAGTGTCCCACATTGCTTTTAAATATTAGATGTATAGATAAGAACATGACTTATTAATAGATTGATAATGTATGAAAAAACTATAATTTATAAAAATAATCCAATAGATATTTATTGTTAACGGAAAATAAAACAATACTCTTTTTTTTGTCTTTTAATTCATTATTCTTTTTTACGTATTATTGTAATCGATTTCACGCAATGTTAATACAATACATATTAAAAAAATATTATTTATAAAAATAACAATGTCTTTTTCTTGAAATATTTTTTGGCTTGATTTATATGCATAGATGCGATATCTACCTATATAATCTACCTCTACCTATATAATAATTGAGTAGCTCTCGGGTCGAATGGAGACCTTAGAGAGGGCCTCTAGGATCCAAGTATTATATGGAGCTCCATCAACTTATCTATAAAAGCCGTTTTTTTCTTCATTCTACATTCAATCTTCATTCTTCCTTGACAAGTCTTCCAAATTTCATTCTCCATTCTTCCATCCGATTTTATTCAATGTAATATTGCATCATTTTTTTCTCAATCTTCATTTTTTTTCTTTTGCTTTTCATCTTGATTCCCAATATTCTACTCCTGAATAAAATCGTTTATGTTCATACAGTACATTTAGTTTTTTTTTTTTTTCAATTTTCATTCTCCATTCCTTAATCAAACCATTTCGGATATATGCAAATATTTAATTTAATGTAATCGTATTTTTTTTATTTCTCATGTATCATGAATCCATGATGCTTGGTATATTCATTCTTATTTTTGTTTTATGCACGTATATCATTGATTTATGAATGTATATCATCGATTCCTGGTATATTCATTTTTTTTTATTTCTGATTCCGATTTATTTATGTGTATCATAGGTTTAAGCATTTATATAATCCTAAATATATTGAATCAATGATTCCTGGTTTATGCAGTTTTATTTTTCTTTGAATAGGTTTATGCAGTTTTACTTCTGATTTGAACAGGTATATCATCGATTTAAACTCTTATATCATCCTAGATAGATTGTAACAATATTATATGTTTTTTTGTAACAATATTATAGTAAAATTCTAAATTGTCTATACATAATGGTTTTGTAAAGGTTTTCAGTGATTGGATGGCCTGGTCTGCTTGAATCCGAAGGTATTGCCATTGGCGAATATTGTGTATTTAAATGGTGTTCAATACAGCGCATGTTGTTTGTTACTAAGATTGCACCACAAGAAGTCATTGATTTTCAAATTTCACATATCAATTTTTAATGCTTTTAATTTAATTTATTTGAATTATTGTATTTTAAATTTATGTTTAATGTTATTGAAATACTTCGATGGTTTTCGAAATTTTGTTTAATGTCATTTATTTATATGACCGAATTTATTGTCATTAATTCAGCATTAATGTTATTTACTTACAATAATAATAGTTGACTGATGTTAATGTCATTTAATCTAGAATTTGAATATTAATCAATGTTATTTATTTACATTAATTTATATGTTGACCGAAGTTAATGACATTTATTATTATCATTTAACAATTTACCGAATTTATATTAACATCATAATGATTGTTATTAACTTGAACGTCAATTTACCAAATACTAAATTAGTGATAAATTACAATGTTTACAATATTAGGATGTTAATGTAATTTATAACACGTTAATTTATAATGTAAATTATTTATAAGTCATAATTTTAATAAAATTATTCTCTTACTCATAATTTATACATTGACCGAAGTTAATGAAATTAGATTAACATCATAATAATTGTTATTTAATATTTTTTTGAGTGAATAAATAATGTTTAGTCAAAAATGTTTGTTTTTCCTACTAAATTTAAACTTGAAATTAAAAACGTTGATTTTTCCTACTAAATTTAAACTTTAATGTCAATTTACCAAATACTAATTTTATTTAAATATCAATTTACCAAATTTAGATACTAATTTAAACTTTAATGTCAATTTACCGAATTTAGATACTAATTTTATTTAAATACTAATTTAAACATTAATGTCAATTTACCGAATTTAGATTATCATCATAATAATTGTTATTTAATGTTATTTTGATGAATAAACAATGTTCAGTCAAAAATGTTTATTTTTCCTACTAAATTTAAACTTGAAAGTCAAAAATGTTGATTTTTCCTACTAAATTTAAACTTTAATGTCAATTTAGCAAATACTAAATATTTAAATATCAATTTACCAAATTTAGATACTAATTTAAACTTTAATGTCAATTTATCAAATTTAAATACTAATTTAGATACTAATTTTATTTAATAATAATTTAAACTTTAATGGCAATTTACCGAATTTAGATTAGCATCATAATAGTTGTTATTTAATGTTATTTTGGCTGAATAAATAATGTTCAGTCAAAAATGTTTATTTTTCCTACTAAATTTAAACTTTAATGTCAATTTACCAAAAACTAATTTTATTTAAATATCAATTTACTGAATTTAGATACTAATTTAAACTTTAATGTCAATTTACTGAATTTAGATACTAATTTAGATACTAATTTTATTTAAATACTAATTTAAACTTTAATGTCAATTTACCGAATATAGATTAGCATCATAATAGTTGTTATTTAATGTTATTTTGACCGAATAAATAATGGTCAGTCAAAAATGTTTATTTTTCCTACTAAATTTAAACTTGAAAGTCAAAAGTGTTGATTTTTCCTACTAAATTTAAACTTGAACGTCAATTTACCAAATACTATATTTGTGATAAATGTGTTTTTGAATGCAAATTACAATAATTTTATTTAAATCCAGAAAAAAATATTTATAAATAATGTCATTGATTATTATACAAAGTTAATGATATTAATTTATATGTTGACTGAAGTTAATGACATTTAGTATTATCTTTTAACAATTTACCGAATTTAGATTAACATCCTAATGATTGTTATTTAATGTTATTTTGACTTAATAAATAATGTCATTGATTATTATACAAATGCTTATCATAATTAAAAAATGTATATCATAATTAAAAAAAATGCAAGGACGATTGCCGTTGAAAGCTCACAATGAGTTATATACCCATAGAACATAACTCAACAATCACAATTGCCATCTTACCGGTTTTGTTTGTCGTAACCACAAGTTTTGTTACCTTTTCTTAATTAACGTAATTTTATAACAAAACTAGCAAGACGCTATAGGCACGTTTTGTTAAATATGATGGGATTGGGTACTGAATAGACCATTCCGCATACCCAAACCCGGAACAACACTGGCGCGCGGAAGAAAGCCATGCGCAGGATTTGGTCAAAGCTCATTAAATACACAGTCAACAGTCAAGGACCGGTCAAGGCGAATATCATGCATGGTCAATAGCCATGCATGAATCACGTAACCATGCCAGTTAAGGCGGTATTCGATTCCACTGTTTCCTTTAATCTAGCTTTCCATATATCACCTTATTAACATAATTAAGGGTGATGGAGACAACCTAACCATGGTTAGGACTTGGGTAATGGTGGCATACGGACTCTCCTATAAAAGGGATCACATCCCCAATTGGAGAGGACACTTTCTACTGACCTGGAGAGCTATCATACTAGATAGTATCCCCATTCACCCCGTTTTTGTTATAAACAACTACTTCGAGTAGTCGTCTTCACACCCGTACTTTCACTCTTATTTGCAGGTATCCCCAAGCCGTAGCTGTTAGTGAAGGATCAACTCTGTAGCAACCTATACTCTCATCATCCCTAACCGGTGGTGAGACTATTTGTTTCTTCATTGGCGCCATCCGTGGGAGTTAAACCAATCTTTCAAACTAGCACAATGGCTTTCTCAAAGGATGGAAACAACAACGTTGATGCCGAGGCCACAGTCAACGAAGAAATCCAAGACGTAACGCCAAACACAATCACCAAGAATGTGGCCCAGAGGCAACAAGCCTCAACATTCCAATTCCACCCAACAAAAGGAGGAATAAATGGAGGAAAAAAGGCACAGGACAACCTTTCTTCGGTTGACCCGGACGAATGGTTGGCCCAACAAAACTCAAAAACGATTGCTGAATACCAGAAGATGGTAATGAAACAAGCAAAACTCAAGACTCAGAAGGCGTTAAGTTTTGACCTAAGTGGGGATGATTCAGAATCCCCACAGAAGAACAACAGTGGCCGTCACGCAAAGGGACACCGTCAGGCGGTACGTGGTGGAGGCCGTGGTAGAAATACTCACGGCCAGGACCCCGTCAACCTGAACGGTGAACCAGACGGCTACGAATCTGAGGACGAAGTGTATCATGACACAAGTAAGAGGCAGCATTCCAAAACTGCTGCCAGCAGCTTGGCTCCTAAAGATGATGATCTGTACTAGCCATACAGACCAAAAACTTTCGCAGAACGTTCGAAGTTCTGCGCAAGAATTGCAGAGGCACCGATGCCGCAAGAATGTAAATTACCAAGTACCATTGGAAGATTTGATGGCCTGCGTGATCCTGATGATCACCTGCACGCATTCGATTGTGTTGGCAGCTCCAAATTGTGGCCAGTGCAAGCCTGGTGTCACTTATTCGTACAAACCCTAACGGGGGCGGCTAGAGTTTGGTACGAGAGTTTGCCGGTTGGAAGTCTCGTTGACTTCGATGACTTAATAAGGAAGTTCAAAAACCATTTCTCTCATTTGTGCAAGCATAAAAAGGACAAAGCCCATATCCTTTTGTGTTCGCGCAACGATAATGAGTCTTTGGAAGACTACATAATCAGATACAACAAGGAAGCACTCCAACTGGGATGCGGAGAAGAACTTACCTGCGCAGCCTTTATACACGGGGTAAAAAATGATGATCTAATGAGATGCTTAACCGGCAAAGACGGCGTATCGGAAGCTTGGGATGAAGTAATTGAAGCTGCCAAAGTCTACGCGTCTTCAGAGCGCTCTTTCCAACGCAACAAAAACGCACAACAAGGTAACGGTCATCACGGACCATCAAATAACAGAGGAAAGGGCAAGCAGTCCGTTTGGTCAAGAATCTCAGGCGCGGCAGAGGAAGGAAAATATTCTTCCTCACAAGATGCAAGAAACATGCTGAGCTCCAGAGGATCCCGCGATAATAAGGGGCATTCAAAGAAGAACTATGATTGGACACCACTGTCCAAAACACCATCTGAGGTGCTAAAAACAGAACAGATCCAATTTCCAAAGCCACAAGAGCTTCGCAGTGACAGGAAAAACGTGGACAGGTCAAAGTACTGTGAATACCATGAGGACCACGGTCACATGACGGATAATTGTTATAGCTTAAAGATGGAAATCGAAAACGCAATCAAATCTGGTCAACTGACGCATCTTGTTAAAAACATGAGAAGAAAGCAGAGGGACAACACAGAAGCAGGAGAACCCTCCCAAAAGAAGATACGCAATCTCAACGCGTATCATGTCTACAACGCCTCCCGCAACACATGCAACATGATTCACAGGAGCGCAAGCCATAAGCGTACCTTCATCGAGGCGAAGAACGATTCCTGGAAAGAAGAACAGGTGATTATGCCAAGGGTAAAAGGCGGAGCATGCTCCACAGCTCCATTAATCATAACAGGGGTTGTTGGCCATTATCGAACACGATACATGTTCCTGGATAATGGCAGTAGAACCGATATCATGTACCAGCAGTGTTTTGACCAGCTGGATGATGAGGACAAAAAGAGGATAATACCAATAACGGAGCCGATATCCGGTTTCATTCATGAATCCATTTACCCATTGGGCACGCTCACTTTCCCGGTAACACTCTCCGACGGGAAACACTCACGCACCGAAACGTGCGACTTCACCGTGCTCCCAGTCAATTCCTCGCATGACATCCTCCTAGGTCGAGAGGGATTGGCAAAGTTCAACTGCAATGCTTCTACACCTCACCAGATGATGGGTTTCCCAACGCGAACAGGAGTCGCGTTCATCAGGGGAAATAAAACGTGTCATGCAACAGAAACATCCAGGCCTTCAAAACAAGCAAAACCAACTGTTCGGACCGAACCGGAAAAATGGGTTATTAACCCTCTATTCCCGGAACAAACAGTTGTCATCGGCCATGCAATTTCTGACCCCATCCGCACTCACTTGAAACAGCTGCTGACAAAAAACATGGACATTTTCGCGTTCAAACCATCAGACATGGTCGGGGTTCCGCGACACGTTGCGGAGCACAGGCTCAATGTTTACAAGAATGCAGAGCCTATTGTTCAGAAGAAACGAAGCATGGGGCCAGAAAAAACAAAGGCGATGAACGAGCAAGTAGAAGAACTCTTGAAGGCCGGTATATTGCGCAAAAGCAAATACCAAACTTGGGTAGCAAACCCGGTTATGGTAGGGAAGTCTAATAGCACATGGCGCATGTGCGTCGACTATAAAGATTTAAACAAGGCATGCCCTAAAGACTGTTACCCATTGCCTGAAATTGACCTAAAAGTCGATTCTTTGGCGCCATACAGATTCAAATGCTTCCTCGATGCTTACAAGGGCTACCATCAGATACAAATGGCCAAAGAAGACGAGGATAAAACTGCCTTCCGCACAGACATGGGTACCTTCTGCTACACCAAAATGCCGTTTGGGCTGAAAAATGCAGGGGCAACGTATCAAAGATGAATGGACATCGCTTTTGTCAAACAGATCGGTGTAAACCTAGAGGTATATGTTGACGACCTGGTGATCAAAAGCAGGGAGGAGGATCAAATGTTACTCGACATACAGAAAACATTTGATCAGTTACGAAGTGTGCGGATGAAGCTCAATCCGGGGAAATGTTCCTTCGGAATGGAGGAAGGAAAGTTTCTCGGCGTGTTGGTAACAAAAGATGGATTCCGTCCAAATCCAGAGAAGGTTCAAGCAATTGAACGGATGCCTTCACCATCCTCAATCAAGGAGGTACAAACGTTAATGGGACGGCTAGTAGCTTTGAACAGGTTCCTGTCAAACTACGCGTCCAAATCTTTTCCTTTCGTGGACACGCTGAAAAATTGTTTAAAAAAGTCCAATTTCAACTGGACGAAAGAAGCAGAAAATGCATTCCAAGAAATGAAGACGTGTTTGGGCAACCTGCCAACACTCACAGCTCCACTACCAAAGGAACCACTCACCTTGTATCTGTCCGTAACAGACAAAGCTATCGGGGCAGTTCTCATGGTTGACCGGAAAGGGGTCCAAACCCCAATCTACTATGTTAGCCGCATGCTTCTAGATGCGGAAACACGCTATTCGACAATGGAAAAACTGGTCCTGGCATTAGTCCATGCATCGAGAAGACTGCGAAGGTATTTTCAAGGACATCCAATCAACGTCCTCACAGACTTCCGGATCAACGACATCTTGCGGAAACCAGAACTCTCCGGACGTTTGGCAAAATGGGCAATAGAGTTGGGGGAGCACTCAATTTCGTACAAAACAAGACCCTCCTTCAAAGGGCAGGTCCTCGCAGACTTCCTAACAGAGGTCCCAGCAGATAAAATTGAGGAGTGCACCAAAGAGGCGTCGTCCAATTCTATCACACCCGATGAAACCCAGGTATGGAAATTGTATACCGACGGAGCCTGTAATGATGAAGGCGCGGGCGCAGGCCTACGCCTAATAACACCGGAGGGAAAAGAATACACGTACGCAATTCGGCTCGAGTTCCAAACAACAAACAATGAGGCAGAGTATGAAGCTCTGCTTGCTGGTTTGCGAATTGCGAAAAAGATGGGCGCACAGCACATTGAAGCACACGTGGATTCAATGCTAGTCGCCAACCACATTGACGGCACGTATGAAGCAAGGGAACCAACCATGGTCCTGTACTTACAGCATACCAAAGAATTAATGAAAGATTTCCATTACTGCAAAGTAATCCATGTCCGCAGAAGTCAAAACAAGCCAGCGGACGCATTGAGCAAAATGGCGTCAACCGCATTCGACCACATGGCAAAAGACATCCGAGTCGAGACACTAGCCAAACCATCCGTTCCGTCGAAACAGGTGAATGTAATCCAAACAGGTAAAGAATCCTGGATCACTCCAATAATGGCTTTCATAACCAAGGGTGTTCTCCCAGACGACAAAGCGGAAGCAAGGAAATTGCAACACAAGTCTTTGCATTATGAAGTAAATAATGGCATCCTGTATCGGCGGTCCTACCTTGGGCCATTACTCAGATGCGTCGATTCCGCAGAAGCAACATACCTGATTCGAGACATTCATGAGGGTACATGCGGACTACATGCAGGACCTCGCATGGTCGTTGCGAAACTTATGAATGCTGGATACTTTTGGCCCGGGATGCACCTTGACGCAGTCAAAGAACTGCGGAAATGTGACGCATGTCAAAGACATGCTCCAGGAACACTTAGGCCAAAGAATAACTTGGTACCGGTCACTGCAGCATGGCCATTTCAGAAATGGGCCATAGATTTAGTGGGACCTTTTCCCACTGCGCCAGGCAATGTTAAATACCTATTGGTCGCTATTGACTATTTCACCAAATGGGTAGAAGCAAAGACGTTAGCCACAATCGATGGGCGCAATATCAAGAAATTCATATGGGAGTTCATAATTTGCAGATTTGGACTACCCATGTTCCTTTTTTGTGACAGACAACGGAACGCAATTTACGGACCAGCACTTACAAGAATGGCTTCATTCTATGAAAATCAAGCAAATCTTCACTTCTGTGGCACACCCCCAAGGCAACGGACAAGTTGAAAGGGCAAACCGAAGTATTGTAGAGGGGATCAAAACACGCTTGGGAACAAAGCGCAGCGGTTGGGTAGATGAATTACCACATGTTCTTTGGGCCCACCGCACACTTCCCAAGACAAGTAATGGGGAAACACCATTCAGCCTAACTTACGGAACTGAAGCGGTCATCCCAACAGAAGTTACAAATCCTTCCCCAAGAATCTTGCTTGCGGAATCAATCGACAATGACAAGGAGCTGCGTATGAATCTAGATTTCTTGGATGAACGGAGAGATTCAGCTCATGTATGGGAAGCCACATACAAAAGACAGTTAGAGAAATATTATAATGCGCGGGTCAAAGAACAAACTTTCCGCGTGGGTGACTTTGTCTTCCGCAACAATGAAGCCTCAAATGCAGAAAAACCAGGAAAGCTGGCCCCAACTTGGGAGGGGCCTTACAAGGTTCAAGAGGTACTGGGAAAAGGGGCATATGCCTTAGAGCGATTAGACGGTTCACCAATTCCACGCACCTGGAATGCAGCCCAGTTACGTATATGTTACATGTAACATGCTACAATGATTCTGTAATAAGGAATTGATTTCCAAAGTTCATTAACATTACAAAAAGCATTTTTATACAAACTGGTGGCTAGCAAATATAGATTACATACCAAAATCGTAGATGATTATCACCAAAACAAGAGGGCACTAACACTAAAACCCCATGACACAGTGATCAAACAATCACTCAAAAAAAAAGAGAGAAAAAGGGAAAGACACGACTTTACACAAAGACTCCTACGTAGGATATACACATCCTAACCCGTAACCTTCTTAGAAGTCTTCTTCTTCACATCTCCTAGTTCAGATAACTTCTTCATCTTCAGGGGCTTTCCATCAACGGTACCTTGATCATCTAGATAATCTGGACGCATGTCCTCCTGTGACAGCAGAAATGAACAATGTTCTGCCAAACGATCAAGGGCTTCAGTGGAAGTACAATCATGATCAGAATAACAGGACAAGAGGATAATTCCCTGCACTGCCAAAATCTCCTTGGCATTTAGGATATTGCTTGAAGTTTTGGACGCCATTTTTTCAGAAAAAATGGTGAATATTTTTGAAGGTATAAACTGTTCTGATGATTGTACTTACTATATATAGAGGAGAGAGGTTACCATCATTAATTACCATTAATGGTAATCCACTCGATTACCCTAGGGAAGACTGACAGGCACCCTGTCACCGCCGTCATAACAGTCACGTCAAGGGCAGACTGACAGTCACCTGCGTCAGAAGCACATCAGATGACATCACCTAATGATCACCATGCACACATGGAAAATAAAGTTAAAGGGAGTTGCACTGTATAGCATACATGCAAAATCAAAGTGTTCAACAAAAAACATGCAACCATGATACACCAATAGTGTTCATCATACATAAAAAAAACTAAAGGTTCAAATATTGGGAGATATCATCACTCCCAGCGCCCTCTGCGCGTTTCCCTTCAGCATTGGAGGATGTTCCGGCTTCCGCATCAGCGGCTACAGTTTTACCCTTCTCTTCCGTCTGCGCCTTCTCAGCGAGCTCCGCACCGAGGCGATCAGTCTTGATAAAATAGTTGCGCAGTTCCCCAGCAGGATCATCAGTCTTCGCGCAGGCCTCCAACAAGTCAAAGACTTCGAACTTCAGGTGCTCGTAGTCGTCATAGGCTTTGAGCAACTCATCATCATATGCCTCACTCTCATAGGGACCAGATTCTTTTTCTTTGCCCTCAGCACGATGATTGAAGCCTTCGGAGAAACCAATTTTAATGCCCTGCTTCACGGATGAACTTGAGATGCGCGCAATCACTTCCGTCAGCGCAGGATCGTTCCAGACACGCTTGAATACCTGCGCAAAATAATAATCAGCATATAAAACACACTTTAAAGTAAAAAAGATAGAAGAGTTTTTGACGTACCCCAGCAACTCCATCGCCCATCAACCAGGCAATCCTCTCGTTGGCAGCAACGGCTAGATCAGTGGCTTCCTGGAACAAAGCCTGCACTTTGTCCAACTCCACTTTAGCCTGCGTACATGAGGATTCCGCCAAGGCTTTCTCTACCTGGATCTGGGCGTTCTCCGAAGTCAATTTCTCCATTTTGGTTTCCGCGTCAGACAAAGAAGCAGTTGCGCGAATAAGCTCATCATGTTGAGAGTTGTATTTTTGAATGACATCAGCAAGCTCAGTTTGCTTCCCTTCGAACGCTGCTTGAGTCTGCTCCATCTCTTTCTTCAAATTAGAATTCTCAAGTTTCAAGTCTTTAATGGAGGACCGCAGCTGTTCAGTCTCAATGTTTGTCCTCTTGCAAGCTACTGACCAAGCATGAGACGCATCAGCCTTCTCCTTCTTTACTCTCTCCAACTCTTCAATGGCATCACGAGCAACTTTCTGGTGATGCTCAATCTCAGCACGTACGTCATGACGAGCACGCTGGAACTCCTCTTCCTGCCCCAAAAGCGCAGCCTCAGAATCCCTTAAATTCTGGTAATCCCTTTGGAACTCATTTTCACGCCTGATAAGGGATCCAAGACCGCTGACACCAAGAGAAAGATTCATGGCCATATCAATAAATAAGGAGCGACGGTCAATGCTATCCTGATAATCACGCTCCGCAGGAGGAACGGACATCATAACAAACTCTTGCGCATCAAGCGCATTTGTGAAGCGAGTAGTGTCCATGATATCCCAGCGCGGCTGATATGGCCTTGACGAGTCAGAGGGGCGAAAGGAAAACGTTCTTCGCCGATGACCAGAACTACTACCACCACCGGAGGAGATGTCGGTATAAACAATGGTAGAATCAACAACTGTGCGCTGGAAGTTGGGTGGATTCTCAGTTACAAGTTCATCGACCTTCTGACTATCAAGTGCTGCTTCAAATCCTTGAGACGAGCTCGGCTCATGTGCTTGCTCCGTCAAACCAAGATAACCGGTCTCCAAATTCGGTGTTACAGATTCATCCACCAGCTTACCAGCATCTTTCTCAACATTAGTCACTAACTCAGCTTGAACAGATCCTTCTTGCTGCATCACTTCCTTCTCCACTTGAGCATCCAGGTCTTCCGGGATAGGAGTAGTTTGAGAACACAACTTTTCACCAACCGCTGTTTCAGCAATAACCGGCATCACTTGCTCGGTCACGACAGTTGGTTGGGCAGATGTAGATACTTCCTTCAACAGAGAGGAGTGCTTCTTCCGAGACTCTGCAAAAGGATGTTGCCCTACATAAAATGCTGCTCACAATACTTCAACACATTTATCACAAGCGCATTAAAGAGATAAGAAAAACATGTGTACCAGACAAATGCCTTAGAGTCTTCATGGGCAAGTTCTCGCGCACAGGCGGAGGCTTTACTGGGATATCCAGCTTGTCCGTAGACGGCCACGTCAATGGCTTGAATACATTCACAGGAACCGCGGAAATGGGTCCCGGTGAAGTAACATCCAGACTCGCAACTGAGGATTGCGGAACTTGCGCTTGTTCCTGATCCAGCTCAGCAACACCACCTGATTCTCGGATAGGAGAAGAACGCCTAGCGCGCCTGTGCTCCAGTTCCGTATCAGACTCAGTCAAGTCTTCATCAACCTCTTCAACAATGATAGGCACGGCGGGTGGTTTGGTCCTCTTACTAGCCACAGCACGCTTCCTAGTAGTACTTGTGCCTGGCGCGGTAACCACATCTGTATCAAGTTAACACATGCGTAAGAAATGAGTTACGAATTTATGAAGACTAACCAAGGGACTCCTTGCGCTCCGAAGTAACTTCCTCAACATCGTCATGAACTTTCCTGCGGAGTTGTATACCCGCACCTAACACGAAGAACGCGCTGAATCAGTACGCAGAACGCGTACCAAGTGCGCTTCCTTCGCATACATAAAACAAAAAATAAACACAAAAAAGTGGATAAGAAACGACAAACCTGTTCGAACATACTGCTTTGGAGGATCTACAAAATTGGGATGCAAAAAATTCCCACTGGTCCTCTCAGACAAGCGCGGAACACCGGCAACAACCGGAGCATATGGCACGTTCGCTTCACCGCGCTTAGCAAACAATTGAAACAAAGAGACATCTGGATATATAAAGAAACATGTGAGGAACAACACAAAGTATATCCGTAAGACAAAATACAAATATAACCCATATACCTTTTGAAGGATTCGGGTCCTGACCCTCAGGGCAGATAAGGCTAATCCCCAACAAGTTCAAAACACTCTCAGGACATTCATCCATCATCAGGGGAGTAGCATGATCACAGAGTGTTTTGTACCAATCCTGATCTTTATAACCCACCATAGGGGGGAATTCAGCAATCTTCTCTCTCAAACCAAGCACCATCCATTGAAAAGGTGCAGGAATAACGCCATGTTTGATATAGAAAAACTTGTCTTTCCATTCATACATGGACTTCACTTTCTCCGAAACAAGCTGTTTCACTTTCCGGCGAATGCCCAAGCTAAACCAGCCACTTCCGCCACGGGCTTCTTCAAGGACATAAAAGACATTTAATCTTTCCCACGTGGGTTCAATCTCCAGTGAACGACATGTGGCTTCAAAATGTAGGATCCGGCACCAACCATAAAGATTCAATTGTGTAGGATGCACTCCATATTTCAGTAACACATCCACCACAAATTTGGAGGCTGGCAGCCGAAAACAACATTTAGTGAAAGCAGCAGCATACAAGGTAATTTTACCAGGAGGAGCCTTTAAAGCAGTTTTTCCTTCAGCAGGAAGTTCAGGCTCCCATTCCGGCAATATGCCGTACCGGTCAATAAAACCCAAATACGAGTCTTCATCCCACTTAATAGTGGTGGCTTCTATGCTCTTTGATGATTCCTTCCCCAGATCTTTCACAATGTCAGAGGTTTTACTCGACTCTTGCACATCTTGGGAATCTTGCGACATAGTTGAAGGAAAAGGTAATTTTGTGAAGAAAGAGACGTTGAAGAGAAAGAAATTCAAAAAACTTGAAACAGTTGAAATGGAAGAAGCCACATTCAAAATTTAATATATAGGCTTTGCAATTAATGTGCCTGACGTCATGGACAAGCTTTTCGGAGGTGAGTCCAATGAAAGGATGGCACGTGTGCAATGGAAAACAAACCGACGTCACACGCGCCTCACGCGCCCACTCGCCTGACAACCGCCGGTCACACGTCTCTGCACACATCCCAATTGACAGAGGTCATATCAATACCACTCGCCATATGGTCCACAAATTTTCAAACACAAGGGGGAAATGACATCTGTCCACACATGCAAACTGACGTGTCCCACCAATGCGGACAAACGACGTAAAATTCAAACCCGTTCTCTGCATAATGCTCACGTCAGCACGTAACGCAAAATCGATACGCAGAAGAAAGATCAAAGGAAGTAACCCATTACAAATTAGTCCAGCATCCCTCACACCTAAGATGAGAGACACACTGGACTGGGGGGACTTGATGGGATTGGGTACTGAATAGACCATTCCGCATACCCAAACCCGGAACAACACTGGCGCGCGGAAGAAAGCCATGCGCAGGATTTGGTCAAAGCTCATTAAATACACAGTCAACAGTCAAGGACCGGTCAAGGCGAATATCATGCATGGTCAATAGCCATGCATGAATCACGTAACCATGCCAGTTAAGGCGGTATTCGATTCCACTGTTTCCTTTAATCTAGCTTTCCATATATCACCTTATTAACATAATTAAGGGTGATGGAGACAACCTAACCATGGTTAGGACTTGGGTAATGGTGGCATACGGACTCTCCTATAAAAGGGATCACATCCCCAATTGGAGAGGACACTTTCTACTGACCTGGAGAGCTATCATACTAGATAGTATCCCCATTCACCCCGTTTTTGTTATAAACAACTACTTCGAGTAGTCGTCTCCACACCCGTACTTTCACTCTTATTGTTCTGGTCATCGGCGAAGAACGTTTTCCTTTCGCCCCTCTGACTCGTCAAGGCCATATCAGCCGCGCTGGGATATCATGGACACTACTCGCTTCACAAATGCGCTTGATGCGCAAGAGTTTGTTATGATGTCCGTTCCTCCTGCGGAGCGTGATTATCAGGATAGCGTTGACCGTCGCTCCTTATTTATTGATATGGCCATGAATCTTTCTCTTGGTGTCAGCGGTCTTGGATCCCTTATCAGGCGTGAAAATGAGTTCCAAAGGGATTACCAGAATTTAAGGGATTCTGAGGCTGCGCTTTTGGGGCGGGAAGAGGAGTTCCAGCGTGCTCGTCATGACGTACGTTCTGAGATTGAGCATCACCAGAAAGTTGCTCGTGATGCCATTGAAGAGTTGGAGAGAGTAAAGAAGGAGAAGGCTGGTGCGTCTCATGCTTGGTCAGTAGCTTGCAAGAGGACAAACATTGAGACTGAACAGCTGCGGTCCTCCATTAAAGACTTGAAACTTGAGAATTCTAATTTGAAGAAAGAGATGGAGCAGACTCAAGCAGCGTTCGAAGGGAAGCAAACTGAGCTTGCTGATGTCATTCAAAAATACAACTCTCAACATGATGAGCTTATTCGCGCAACTGCTTCTTTGTCTGACGCGGAAACCAAAATGGAGAAATTGACTTCGGAGAACGCCCAGATCCAGGTAGAGAAAGCCTTGGCGGAATCCTCATGTACGCAGGCTAAAGTGGAGTTGGACAAAGTGCAGGCTTTGTTCCAGGAAGCCACTGATCTAGCCGTTGCTGCCAACGAGAGGATTGCCTGGTTGATGGGCGATGGAGTTGCTGGGGTACGTCAAAAACTCTTCTATCTTTTTTACTTTAAAGTGTGTTTTATATGCTGATTATTATTTTGCGCAGGTATTCAAGCGTGTCTGGAACGATCCTGCGCTGACGGAAGTGATTGCGCGCATCTCAAGTTCATCCGTGAAGCAGGGCATTAAAATTGGTTTCTCCGAAGGCTTCAATCATCGTGCTGAGGGCAAAGAAAAAGAATCTGGTCCCTATGAGAGTGAGGCATATGATGATGAGCTGCTCAAAGCCTATGACGACTACGAGCACCTGAAGTTCGAAGTCTTTGACTTGTTGGAGGCCTGCGCGAAGACTGATGATCCTGCTGGGGAACTGCGCAACTATTTTATCAAGTCTGATCGCCTCGGTGCGGAGCTCGCTGAGAAGGCGCAGACGGAAGAGAAGGGTAAAACTGTAGCCGCTGATGCGGAAGCCGGAACATCCTCCAATGCTGAAGGGAAACGCGCAGAGGGCGCTGGGAGTGATGATATCTCCCAATATTTGAACCTTTAGTTTTTTTTTATGTATGATGAACACTATTGGTGTATCATGGTTGCATGTTTTTTGATGAACACTTTGATTTTGCATGTATGCTAAACAGTGCAACTCCCTTTAACTTTATTTTCCACGGTGCATGGTGATCATTAGGTGATGTCATCTGATGTGCTTCTGACGCAGGTGACTGTCAGTCTGCCCTTGACGTGACTGTTATGACGGCGGTGACAGGGTGCCTGTCAGTCTTCCCTAGGGTAATCGAGTGGATTACCATTAATGGTAATTAATGATGGTAACCTCTCTCCTCTATATATAGTAAGTACAATCATCAGAACAGTTTATACCTTCAAAAATTTTCACCATTTTTTCTGAAAAAATGGCGTCCAAAACTTCAAGCAATATCCTAAATGCCAAGGAGATTTTGGCAGTGCAAGGAATTATCCTCTTGTCCTGTTATTCTGATCATGATTGTACTTCCACTGAAGCCCTTGATCGTTTGGCAGAACATTGTTCATTTCTGCTGTCACAGGAGGACATGCGTCCAGATTATCTAGATGATCAAGGTACCGTTGATGGAAAGCCCCTGAAGATGAAGAAGTTATCTGAACTAGGAGATGTGAAGAAGAAGACTTCTAAGAAGGTTACGGGTTAGGATGTGTATATCCTACGTAGGAGTCTTTGTGTAAAGTCGTGTCTTTCCCTTTTTCTCTCTTTTTTTTTTTTGAGTGATTGTTTGATCACTGTGTCATGGGGTTTTAGTGTTAGTGCCCTCTTGTTTTGGTGATAATCATCTACGATTTTGGTATGTAATCTATATTTGCTAGCCACCAGTTTGTATAAAAATGCTTTTTGTAATGTTAATGAACTTTGGAAATCAATTCCTTATTACAGAATCATTGTAGCATGTTACATGTAACATATACGTAACTGGGCTGCATTCCAGGTGCGTGGAATTGGTGAACCGTCTAATCGCTCTAAGGCATATGCCCCTTTTCCCAGTACCTCTTGAACCTTGTAAGGCCCCTCCCAAGTTGGGGCCAGCTTTCCTGGTTTTTCTGCATTTGAGGCTTCATTGTTGCGGAAGACAAAGTCACCCACGCGGAAAGTTTGTTCTTTGACCCGCGCATTATAATATTTCTCTAACTGTCTTTTGTATGCGGCTTCCCGTACATGAGCTGAATCTCTCCGTTCATCCAAGAAATCTAGATTCATACGCAGCTCCTTGTCATTGTCGATTGATTCCGCAAGCAAGATTCTTGGGGAAGGATTTGTAACTTCTGTTGGGATGACCGCTTCAGTTCCGTAAGTTAGGCTGAATGGTGTTTCCCCATTACTTGTCTTGGGAAGTGTGCGGTGGGCCCAAAGAACATGTGGTAATTCATCTACCCAACCGCTGCGCTTTGTTCCCAAGCGTGTTTTGATCCCCTCTACAATACTTCGGTTTGCCCTTTCAACTTGTCCGTTGCCTTGGGGGTGTGCCACAGAAGTGAAGATTTGCTTGATTTTCATAGAATGAAGCCATTCTTGTAAGTGCTGGTCCGTAAATTGCGTTCCGTTGTCACTCACAATTTCCATGGGTAGTCCAAATCTGCAAATTATGAACTCCCATATGAATTTCTTGATATTGCGCCCATCGATTGTGGCTAACGTCTTTGCTTCTACCCATTTGGTGAAATAGTCAATAGCGACCAATAGGTATTTAACATTGCCTGGCGCAGTGGGAAAAGGTCCCACTAAATCTATGGCCCATTTCTGAAATGGCCATGCTGCAGTGACCGGTACCAAGTTATTCTTTTGCCTAAGTGTTCCTGGCGCATGTCTTTGACATGCGTCACATTTCCGCAGTTCTTTGACTGCGTCAAGGTGCATCCCGGGCCAAAAGTATCCAGCATTCATAAGTTTCGCAACGACCATGCGAGGTCCTGCATGTAGTCCGCATGTACCCTCATGAATGTCTCGAATCAGGTATGTTGCTTCTGCGGAATCGACGCATCTGAGTAATGGCCCAAGGTAGGACCGCCGATACAGGATGCCATTATTTACTTCATAATGCAAAGACTTGTGTTGCAATTTCCTTGCTTCCGCTTTGTCGTCTGGGAGAACACCCTTGGTTATGAAAGCCATTATTGGAGTGATCCAGGATTCTTTACCTGTTTGGATTACATTCACCTGTTTCGACGGAACGGATGGTTTGGCTAGTGTCTCGACTCGGATGTCTTTTGCCATGTGGTCGAATGCGGTTGACGCCATTTTGCTCAATGCGTCCGCTGGCTTGTTTTGGCTTCTGCGGACATGGATTACTTTGCAGTAATGGAAATCTTTCATTAATTCTTTGGTATGCTGTAAGTACAGGACCATGGTTGGTTCCCTTGCTTCATACGTGCCGTCAATGTGGTTGGCGACTAGCATTGAATCCACGTTTGCTTCAATGTGCTGTGCGCCCATCTTTTTCGCAATTCGCAAACCAGCAAGCAGAGCTTCATACTCTGCCTCATTGTTTGTTGTTTGGAACTCGAGCCGAATTGCGTACGTGTATTCTTTTCCCTCCGGTGTTATTAGGCGTAGGCCTGCGCCCGCGCCTTCATCATTACAGGCTCCGTCGGTATACAATTTCCATACCTGGGTTTCATCGGGTGTGATAGAATTGGACGACGCCTCTTTGGTGCACTCCTCAATTTTATCTGCTGGGACCTCTGTTAGGAAGTCTGCGAGGACCTGCCCTTTGAAGGAGGGTCTTGTTTTGTACGAAATTGAGTGCTCCCCCAACTCTATTGCCCATTTTGCCAAACGTCCGGAGAGTTCTGGTTTCCGCAAGATGTCGTTGATCCGGAAGTCTGTGAGGACGTTGATTGGATGTCCTTGAAAATACCTCCGCAGTCTTCTCGATGCATGGACTAATGCCAGGACCAGTTTTTCCATTGTCGAATAGCGTGTTTCCGCATCTAGAAGCATGCGGCTAACATAGTAGATTGGGGTTTGGACCCCTTTCCGGTCAACCATGAGAACTGCCACGATAGCTTTGTCTGTTACGGACAGATACAAGGTGAGTGGTTCCTTTGGTAGTGGAGCTGTGAGTGTTGGCAGGTTGCCCAAACACGTCTTCATTTCTTGGAATGCATTTTCTGCTTCTTTCGTCCAGTTGAAATTGGACTTTTTTAAACAATTTTTCAGCGTGTCCACGAAAGGAAAAGATTTGGACGCGTAGTTTGACAGGAACCTGTTCAAAGCTACTAGCCGTCCCATTAACGTTTGTACCTCCTTGATTGAGGATGGTGAAGGCATCCGTTCAATTGCTTGAACCTTCTCTGGATTTGGACGGAATCCATCTTTTGTTACCAACACGCCGAGAAACTTTCCTTCCTCCATTCCGAAGGAACATTTCCCCGGATTGAGCTTCATCCGCACACTTCGTAACTGATCAAATGTTTTCTGTATGTCGAGTAACATTTGATCCTCCTCCCTGCTTTTGATCACCAGGTCGTCAACATATACCTCTAGGTTTACACCGATCTGTTTGACAAAAGCGGTGTCCATTAATCTTTGATACGTTGCCCCTGCATTTTTCAGCCCAAACGGCATTTTGGTGTAGCAGAAGGTACCCATGTCTGTGCGGAAGGCAGTTTTATCCTCGCCTTCTTTGGCCATTTGTATCTGATGGTAGCCCTTGTAAGCATCGAGGAAGCATTTGAATCTGTATGGCGCCAAAGAATCGACTTTTAGGTCAATTTCAGGCAGTGGGTAACAGTCTTTTGGGCATGCCTTGTTTAAATCTTTATAGTCGACGCACATGCGCCATGTGCCATTAGACTTCCCTACCATAACCGGGTTTGCTACCCAAGTTTGGTATTTGCTTTTGCGCAATATACCGGCCTTCAAGAGTTCTTCTACTTGCTCGTTCATCGCCTTTGTTTTTTCTGGCCCCATGCTTCGTTTCTTCTGAACAATAGGCTCTGCATTCTTGTAAACATTGAGCCTGTGCTCCGCAACGTGTCGCGGAACCCCGACCATGTCTGATGGTTTGAACGCGAAAATGTCCATGTTTTTTGTCAGCAGCTGTTTCAAGTGAGTGCGGATGGGGTCAGAAATTGCATGGCCGATGACAACTGTTTGTTCCGGGAATAGAGGGTTAATAACCCATTTTTCCGGTTCGGTCCGAACAGTTGGTTTTGCTTGTTTTGAAGGCCTGGATGTTTCTGTTGCATGACACGTTTTATTTCCCCTGATGAACGCGACTCCTGTTCGCGTTGGGAAACCCATCATCTGGTGAGGTGTAGAAGCATTGCAGTTGAACTTTGCCAATCCCTCTCGACCTAGGAGGATGTCATGCGAGGAATTGACTGGGAGCACGGTGAAGTCGCACGTTTCGGTGCGTGAGTGTTTCCCGTCGGAGAGTGTTACCGGGAAAGTGAGCATGCCCAATGGGTAAATGGATTCATGAATGAAACCGGATATCGGCTCCGTTGTTGGTATTATCCTCTTTTTGTCCTCATCATCCAGCTGGTCAAAACACTGCTGGTACATGATATCGGTGCTACTGCCATTATCCAGGAACATGTATCGTGTTCGATAATGGCCAACAACCCCTGTTATGATTAATGGAGCTGTGGAGCATGCTCCGCCTTTTACCCTTGGCATAATCACCTGTTCTTCTTTCCAGGAATCGTTCTTCGCCTCGATGAAGGTACGCTTATGGCTTGCGCTCCTGTGAATCATGTTGCATGTGTTGCGGGAGGCGTTGTAGACATGATACGTGTTGAGATTGCGTATCTTCTTTTGGGAGGGTTCTCCTGCTTCTGTGTTGTCCCTCTGCTTTCTTCTCATGTTTTTAACAAGATGCGTCAGTTGACCAGATTTGATTGCGTTTTCGATTTCCATCTTTAAGCTATAACAATTATCCGTCATGTGACCGTGGTCCTCATGGTATTCACAGTACTTTGACCTGTCCACGTTTTTCCTGTCACTGCGAAGCTCTTGTGGCTTTGGAAATTGGATCTGTTCTGTTTTTAGCACCTCAGATGGTGTTTTGGACAGTGGTGTCCAATCATAGTTCTTCTTTGAATGCCCCTTATTATCGCGGGATCCTCTGGAGCTCAGCATGTTTCTTGCATCTTGTGAGGAAGAATATTTTCCTTCCTCTGCCGCGCCTGAGATTCTTGACCAAACGGACTGCTTGCCCTTTCCTCTGTTATTTGATGGTCCGTGATGACCGTTACCTTGTTGTGCGTTTTTGTTGCGTTGGAAAGAGCGCTCTGAAGACGCGTAGACTTTGGCAGCTTCAATTACTTCATCCCAAGCTTCCGATACGCCGTCTTTGCCGGTTAAGCATCTCATTAGATCATCATTTTTTACCCCGTGTATAAAGGCTGCGCAGGTAAGTTCTTCTCCGCATCCCAGTTGGAGTGCTTCCTTGTTGTATCTGATTATGTAGTCTTCCAAAGACTCATTATCGTTGCGCGAACACAAAAGGATATGGGCTTTGTCCTTTTTATGCTTGCGCAAATGAGAGAAATGGTTTTTGAACTTCCTTATTAAGTCATCGAAGTCAACGAGACTTCCAACCGGCAAACTCTCGTACCAAACTCTAGCCGCCCCCGTTAGGGTTTGTACGAATAAGTGACACCAGGCTTGCACTGGCCACAATTTGGAGCTGCCAGCACAATCGAATGCGTGCAGGTGATCATCAGGATCACGCAGGCCATCAAATCTTCCAATGGTACTTGGTAATTTACATTCTTGCGGCATCGGTGCCTCTGCAATTCTTGCGCAGAACTTCGAACGTTCTGCGAAAGTTTTTGGTCTGTATGGCTTGTACAGATCATCATCTTTAGGAGCCAAGCTGCTGGCAGCAGTTTTGGAATGCTGCCTCTTACTTGTGTCATGATACACTTCGTCCTCAGATTCGTAGCCGTCTGGTTCACCGTTCAGGTTGACGGGGTCCTGGCCGTGAGTATTTCTACCACGGCCTCCACCACGTACCGCCTGACGGTGTCCCTTTGCGTGACGGCCACTGTTGTTCTTCTGTGGGGATTCTGAATCATCCCCACTTAGGTCAAAACTTAACGCCTTCTGAGTCTTGAGTTTTGCTTGTTTCATTACCATCTTCTGGTATTCAGCAATCGTTTTTGAGTTTTGTTGGGCCAACCATTCGTCCGGGTCAACCGAAGAAAGGTTGTCCTGTGCCTTTTTTCCTCCATTTATTCCTCCTTTTGTTGGGTGGAATTGGAATGTTGAGGCTTGTTGCCTCTGGGCCACATTCTTGGTGATTGTGTTTGGCGTTACGTCTTGGATTTCTTCGTTGACTGTGGCCTCGGCATCAACGTTGTTGTTTCCATCCTTTGAGAAAGCCATTGTGCTAGTTTGAAAGATTGGTTTAACCGTAACGGATGGCGCCAATGAAGAAACAAATAGTCTCACCACCGGTTAGGGATGATGAGAGTATAGGTTGCTACAGAGTTGATCCTTCACTAACAGCTACGGCTTGGGGATACCTGCAAATAAGAGTGAAAGTACGGGTGTGGAGACGACTACTCGAAGTAGTTGTTTATAACAAAAACGGGGTGAATGGGGATACTATCTAGTATGATAGCTCTCCAGGTCAGTAGAAAGTGTCCTCTCCAATTGGGGATGTGATCCCTTTTATAGGAGAGTCCGTATGCCACCATTACCCAAGTCCTAACCATGGTTAGGTTGTCTCCATCACCCTTAATTATGTTAATAAGGTGATATATGGAAAGCTAGATTAAAGGAAACAGTGGAATCGAATACTGCCTTAACTGGCATGGTTACGTGATTCATGCATGGCTATTGACCATGCATGATATTCGCCTTGACCGGTCCTTGACTGTTGACTGTGTATTTAATGAGCTTTGACCAAATCCTGCGCATGGCTTTCTTCCGCGCGCCAGTGTTGTTCCGGGTTTGGGTATGCGGAATGGTCTATTCAGTACCCAATCCCATCAGCTAGCAATTAGATTTATCAGTTTTCTTTTTACATCTCAAGTTGATCCTAGGTGCGCCTCTTTAATATTCTTGTAACGTTTGCTGTGCATATAGATGGTTGATTTTCAAACTCAATGTCTTTACCAACTATAATACATTAAAAATACCGAACTGTGTGTTTCTTTTTCCTGAAATTTAGCTATTCATTGTGATAAATGTTGACCATACCTATACACGTTTTATAATTTGTGATAAATGATAGTTATTGACAATTGCAATTATATCTCTAATTTTAAGCATTTAGCATAGATTTAAGTCAACATTTCAATCTTTCTATTTTTATACTTCATCTATTTAATTGCACGGTATCACATTGATCACACTTGCTATACACACCATAAACAGAACGTGGAACAATTCGAAAATGTAAGTATTATAAGAGAAAGATTCATGCAATAATTTTGGTAAACAAAATGTATGTAATAAATATAATTTAAATCTATTCTTTTAATAATAACTATAATTTAAATCTATTTAACAATTTCCTAAAATACATAATATATTCAAGATAATTTTCAATGGTATTACTAATATAACGACTTTCATTTTAATATTGTTGACCGATAAACATAAAAACTTTTTATTGTTTTTGTTACTTTGATGGAGGTCAATTCTTTGACTTTATTTATTTTTCATGTCTTACAGTACAATTATTGGTAATTAGTAATGAAATTAGTAATGAAATATCATTTTACGTTATCAGTAACAACATTAACTAAAAGGCGATTCATAACAGTAAAAAACCTCATTTTTCATGAAATCCTTCATCATTGACTACATTAACTAAATATTGTTTCAGTGATACTAAGAATAAGAATATTACGTCTTTCATTTATATATCTTTGACAGATTAACGTGTATTATGATTACAAAGAATTGTCCTTTAATAAATTGTCATGAAACGCTAACCATCATCATGATTGCAATAATTGTGCTAATTTTAGGCGTCGTTGACCAAATCACGTAAATTACCAGTCCTTCAATTTTTATAATTCAACTATATAAATAAATCCGACTTATTCGATCAGAATTGTTCGAGACACAATATTCCAATTGTGGTAGCATTGAAACAGGTCAAATGGATAAAAGGTTGCCCTATAAAAAACATCCCATTTTGACATATTATTCAACACATCCACATTGCTATCTTTACTCCTAACGAGTTTCTCATGTAGGTTTAGTATTGATTTTTCACCGTGGTTTTAGCTTGGTTTTTAGGTCATTGGTTATGAGTCAAACCGTCAAAACAGTTCAGGGTCTTCTGGATATATTTACCTTAAATTCTTGATGATAATACAGTTACAATGCCAAATGTCTTTCTTTTCCTCATTAGAGTTTTTTTTTTTTTTTTTTTTTTTTTTTGACAAATTTTACTGTTTTGTTATTCTAATGGTTCAGGGATACTATAAGTGGACATAAATTCTTTTCAATGCCACAAGTTCCAAATCGTCTTGCCATATCAAACCGTGTTATAGAAGCTAAAATAATTTCACGGAGTAACATTGGAATGCAAACTTTTATCCAAAGAATTAGGTTGTCCCCACCTGATAAGAAGATTCCTTTCAGATTTAACAGAAGACAATTCCCTCATACTTTATGTTTCGCAATGACAATAATAAATAAGAGTCAAGGACAAACCCTATTTAGGGTAGGTCTGTATTTGAAAGATCCTGTTTTTACACATGGGCAGTTGTATGTCGCTGCCAAATGACAAGAGTAGAGATGGCCCGAAGATACTAATATTGGATAAAAATGACAACGTTAATAATATATAGCAAATGTTGTCTATAAAAAAATATTTTGAAGTTTGTGAATAAGTATGCGATCATATTTTGCTTAAATCGTTTAATTTTTTTATAATTTTTTGGTTGTATGATTTGTTAAACTACATTTATTTACTTTAAATTTAATCTTCATTTGCATGCCGTTACAATAAATATATGTTTATTCATTTCATTATTTGTTTTTAAATCACGTCAAATCAAACATTTGTTGATTCATATATCTGTTATTGGGTAACATTAAACTTTTTTATGATAATTTACAATCAACCAAAATTCATACGAATTGTATTACGTAACTTTCAATAAATAAAATTTACATACTACAATCTTTATAGAATTTTTTTCATTTGACATGAACATGTACCGCGTGTACACGTGGGGCTCCAACCTAGTATATATATATATATATGATATCCAAAATTGAAGTAAATATTTATGTATGCCGCTTTAGGGATGAGCTCGGGACGGGATCGGTACGGTACCGATCCTGATCCCGATAATACCAATACCAAAAACTCTCAAAATCCAATACCGATACTGATACAAAAAACATACGGTATGATACGGTATCGGTACGGTACCAGTATGGTATCAGTATTTTAAGGTAAAATACCGCTACCGAACTGATACCGTACCGTACCGAAACCGAAAACTTATAAATGTGGGTACCGATACCGAACACCCTCGGTACGGTATCGGTTCGGTACAGGACCGCTTTGGGATCAGTATTCGAGACAATATTCTCATCCCTATGTCACTCCGATGTGTGTGTGTGTATTTATGAAGTATACATAACAGATTTACATAATGTTTCGAGTGATGAGAATGACAAAATTGTTACCAAAACATACGTCAAGAAACGAAAAATAATTAAAAAAACGCAACTCGTGAGCTATTGTTAGAACCATATGGAGGAACTCTTTTACGAGTATGGTAAAAGAATAGGAATATGTAACCCTCTAAAAGCTTATTACATTAAAATGTTCTAGATGGTAAGACCCTTTACCCGACCCATGAGAACCTTTACGATCCGGAACCACATAGCCTTTTAAGGTTCGGTTCATGGTTCCTAATTTCAACAATAAGAGGGTATACGGTTCTAGTGGGCCTGGGTCGAATCGGGTCGGGTCCTGACCCTTTGCACAGCCCTAGTTGTATGTACATTTTTAGAATAAGTATAACCTTCAAGTTTTGTTAATGACATGAATTTTGTTTAAACGCACTTAAATTCCGCATCAGTGTAGTGTTTAGAACATGTTAATAGTTCATGCTTATAAGTATGCATTAAGTGCAAATGTGAGGCTAGCTTACTTGGGAAAAGCATATGCCTCTTAGAGGGAAGGCCGAAGGTTTAATCCTTGATAAAGGTGTTTAAAAAATTATTGGTGTAAAAATATAGGAGATGCACATTTGCTTTTTAAAAAAAAAGTATGCATTAAGTTTTGAAACAACCTTTTTTTAAAGAATCTCTCGGTCTCTTGACCATTGTGTTTGGTCCAACACTAAGTTCATGTGTAATGGTCCGTTATAGGGCGTTTTGAAGCCCCATAGCGCCGAGGAACACCGCCCCCAGGCGTTATGGGCTTGAGCGCTATAATTACAACGGGCGTTGTGATGTTGGGGTTTGTGCTTGATTGATTATTATTATTATTATTATTATTATTATTATTATTATGAAGAATGGTGGTGATGAAGATGAAGATGAAGATGAAGATGAAGAAGAAGATGATGATGATGATGATGATGATGATGATGATGATGATGATGATGATGATGATGATGATGATGATGATGATGATGATGATGATGATGATGAAGGTCACGGTGGTGGCGGTGGTAGAAGGTGGTGATGAAGATGACGATGAAGATGCTCCCCTTTCTAGATCTAGATCTCTGACTTCTTTAATAAGCATATGGTTTTTATAATAATAATAATAATAATAATAATAATAATAATAATAATAATAAATAATGATTACCCAATCATTTATAAAGCCTCATAACACCCCTTCCCACTACACCCTCTTTTTTCATAACGCCCCATAACCCCCCTTCTATTACTTTATAATATTTTAAGCCCCATAACGCCCTATTACGCCCCTCCGTATTACACATGACCTAATATCAATAAGTGACCGAGTACAAGTCCACATCTTCTCAAGCTTAAATACCCATGTTTGTAGGTGGGTGTTTAGTGGTTTGGGGGAGATAGAAAGAGGGGTTTTGATGAAGATGATGCTAAAAGTGAAAAGAGTATTATGCACCCATCACTCAAAGAAAAATAACAAAGTTACCTAAGAGGGGTTTTGTTAAGATGATGCTAAAAGTGAAAAGAGTATTATGCACCCATCACTCAAAGAAAAATAACAAAGTTACCTCTCAGTTCTAACGGTTGCGAAGGGACTTGATTGGCAAAGATTAGGAATGTTAGGGACTCAGGGGACCAATTACTAGAATTAGGGACTCCACAAGCAGATTTGGTATAACCACATGGACTCAAACCTCATTTAACTATTTTATTGTTTGGAAAATTGGATTTTAGTTATCTCATAATTGGCATATTGGACCGCTATAATAAATGTTTTGTGAGAGTCACAACTTTAATTTATTTTATCTCATCAATCTCATACTAACTAAAAGTTAACCGAGTTAGTTTTTGCTAACGTAGACCGTCACATAAGCAGTCTATGTCATCAAACTTTCCTCCATAAGCAATCCACGTCGTCAAAAGTTTGACTCATTTGGCACATATTCATTACACATAGCAAAACTTTGACGTTTTTGCCACATAAACAGTCACATAAGCAAAAACTAATTGAGTTAAATCTTCGTTAGATAGTGACCGCCGAGGGAAAATATTTAAAGTTGAGATTGGCACAAAATATTTCCTTAGTTAGGGCTGTTGTCAGCCACTATGTCAAAGTTTAGATTATTAAAATCCAGTTTTCCTTATTGTTTTACTTATTCCATTGTATGCAAAGCAAATCTTCACCTATACGCGAAGATATAAAATAAATACCGGTTGAACAACATTTGTGAAAGCTATGTTCATTGTTAAGCAAGAGAAATTGGTAAACATTTTATTGACACTATGTGAGCTATCTGGGTAGTATTGGGCCTTCAGGCTATGAGTTTCTTGTAAAATTGGTGATAGATTAGTCAACGGCGTTGTCTGCGATCATAGACGTGAGTGACCTTTTGCCTATGGGTGACCTGGGTGGCCAGGCTTTGTTGAATGTCAAAGTTTGGATTATTAAAATCCAACTTCCCTTCTAAGTAGTTAATGCGGTAAAATATCGGATATCGGTGAAGGACCGATATTTGAGATATCGGTTATCGCGGTGAGATATCGGTGGGATATCAGCAATTTTTATATCATACAAAATCCATACATGTAACAATTTAACACTAACAATTCAACATACTCTCCTACCATTAACAAATTAACCTTTTACAACTTGCAAAACACTAACAATTGTAGCAAGTAGGAACTTGTTAAGACTTAAAACACTAATATTTAACACTAACTATTAACAATTAAGACTTAAAACAGTAATAACAACTATAATAAGTAAGAAAAAATGAAAGAACTAAAAAGAAAACACCAATATTGGGAATATCGGTGATATATCGGTCAAATATCAGTAAAATATCGGCTAATATCGCCAATAATATCGGTACAAAATATCGGTCAAAATATCAGTACCAATATATCGGTTGATGACCGATAACCGAGATATCGGTGATATATCACCGATATATCGGCCGAGTTAACTACTTAGATTTCCTTATTGTTTTACTTATTCCATTATATCCAAAGCAAATCTTCACGTGTATGGTGAAGATATAAAATAAAGACCGGTTGAACAACATATGTGAAAGCTATTGGTACACTTTGGGAGACTAGCATTTATGGACACTTTGGGAGAACATTTTATTGACACTATGTGAGCTATCTAAGTAAAGGATTCTATATGCATATATAAAGTATTGGGCCTCCAGGCGGTGAGTTTCTTCTAAAATTGGTGACGGGCCGGTCAATGGTGTTGTCTACGATCGTAGACGTGGGTGACCTTTTGCCTATGGGTGGCTTAGGTGGCCGGACTTTGTTGGATGTTAAAAAAAAAAAATAAGAAGGCTAGATTTGTAGCCAACACAGAATTTTTTAGTTTTTTGGAGTTGTAAAAGATAAATTCCAACAAAATATGAAGCTTAACAGTTAACATTAGCATTCGCATAAGGTGAGCTAGTTCACTATGCCACATGGCCTTGCAAATGTGAGAAAGAGATGTTTTCCGCCACAACCTACACTGTTAATACTCTCTCACTGGTTATATTCTGTGTGGATGAGGGAGGAATGCCTTCAAAAGGCCTTTCCAGAGATGACTCGACATGTCTAGGTGGAACTTGCAATGATTCAAAGCTTCCTTCCATCATCTCCACAACTTTATCTATGGATGGCCGATGTGATGGATCAGATTGAATGCACCACAGACTCACTATCATCATTTTCCTAGCTAATTCCACTTCCTCTTCAGATGTTACCCCACAATCTCCTAGATTTCCTCCAACTTCTACTTGCTTGTATATCCAGTCTGGAAAATAGGCTTCACTTGTGCTTGTCGAGTTAGAGTGATTGTGTTTACGTGTGCCTGTCATTTCAAGAACCATCATCCCATAGCTATACACATCAGATTTGTGAGATGCGCCTCCAAGACTCCTAAAAAATACTTCAGGGGCCATGTATCCGGGAGTGCCTCTCATACCCATTACAGAGAAAATACTCTCTTTCCTTTTGCACAACTTTGCAAGTCCAAAATCTGATATTTTTGGAACAAATTCTTCATCCAAGAGAATGTTGTGAGGCTTTATGTCAAAGTGCACAATTCTTGTGTTACAACCTCGGTGGAGGTACTCTAGACCACGTGCAATCCCTTTTGCAATTTGGAATAATGTGTTCCATTCCAAATGAGATCCATTGCAGCGTAGAAACTTATCTAAGGAGCCATTTGGCATGAACTCATATAGTAGCGCTCTTTTCTTTCCATCAATGCAGAAACCTAAAAGTGTGACTACATTGACATGAGAAGTTTTACTAATGCTAGTGACTTCATTAACGAATTCTTCTCCATGTCCCTGCGCGCCAGACAATATCTTCACTGCAACTAGTTGTCCATTAGGCAATTGTCCTTTGTAAACACTTCCATACCCTCCTTGTCCTAATTTCTCAAGAAATGAGTTTGTCATTTTCTTGATTTCTGAATACTTGAATCTTTTTGGGAACAAAGTTCCATTGTTCCTAATGGAGATTTCTATTTGATTTAATGCTTTTTTAGTTTCTCGTAACTTCTTTACTTGATGGAGTATCAGAAACAGAATGAGTATGATTCCTGTGATGCCACATAAAACACCTGCATGAGATGTTTAGACATTAGTTAGATGCATCTTAAACGACTCATGTATTCCCTTTGTCGACCCATGGTTCATTTAAAAAGAGAGGTATGTTTCTGCTCTCAGGCTAAAAGTGGGTCGTAAATGTGTACTTGAGTATTCAATGCCCTTGGCATATATAAAAGCTATTCGACATAGTGCTTACCAGTTACAACTTTCCATTTCCTTTTAAATTTCTGAACAGTTCCTCTGGATCCTGTTAGAAGTAAAATTTAGGTTAACTTAACCATATTGATCAGACTATTAAGTATAAGAACTGTAGGAAAGAAGTGATACTCAAATTGCAGCGATTCAAAAGGACACTTGTATCATACCATATTTTGAACCAAACTGAAATAGGATGGATTGTATGTATTGAAATCATTCAACTTTAGATTTGAAGATACATATTTGATAGTTTGCAGCTCTCTTGGATAGTTGGATTGCTTCGTAGAGTTTTACTTACTAGGAGTTGTTGGATTAATCGGGTTTGTTCACGGGTCGCTGGGTCGCAGGTCACGGGTCCAGCATATGGATCATGATTGATTGTTATGACTTATGGTCATCCTAGTTGTCTTGGTTGACCAGAAAAGTAGGAGTGCTTATGTTAAATAATAAAGAGTTTAGTAGTGGGTTATGAAAATCTACAAGATTGAATAATGAAGAGTGGGTAAAAGGTTGGACCTATTCTTGAGGAGAATGTGTACGTTGGTTGGCTGCATGTTGAGAGAAGAATAAGTCATATTTGTGTACCGGTTCTATAGGAATAAATATTGTTATTGTTTCTTTTGTTTGTACACGTATGTTCAGTATGCTATATATAAGCCTTTTAGTATTAATAATAAATTAATCCATTTCATTTCCTTTCTCTTTTAAAAACCTTGTGTATTGAGTGTGTGTAATTTGTTTTTTTTTGAAAGATAACTTTTATTAAACCACGAAACAAAGGCGAACTATCTCCAAGACGGAAATAGAACCCGAAAACCACAATACAAGAAAAACAACGTCACATAATCTCGAATCTACTACATCTATCCCAATCTACCACCCCACATTGGTTGTCCATACAACCAATGTGAGACAAGTCCTGTACCTTGCAATGGTAAGGTCCATAACAATCGACCCTCCTTAAGGGCCAACGTCCTCGTTGGTCACGGCTGGCTCTCTCCAGGCCACTACTCCGAGTTTGGCTTTGATACCATTGTTACAACCCAAACAGGATAGCTCATCCCAAAAGACTAGTCTAATGGGAGAGAGAGCCCACTTGGGTTATAAACCCCACATTTGTTGCCCATACAATCGATACGGGACAAGTCCCATACCTTGCAATGATTCCAGTCCATTACAGAACTACTTCAGCGGAAGTTCAAATTTGAACGGATAAATATTTTTTGATTATTGATAATACATCAACACTTATTGGTTCATATGACATACATTTATACTAATCTAACTGGTACATATGGACAGTGGCGGACCCAGGATTTTTTTTTCATGGGGTGCGGAATCATAGAACTTATATAGGTCGTTTATCCATCAGGTGGTCCGGGTCGGTTTGGTTCGGGTCGACTCGTATACCAAAAATAATAATACTAAAATGCTGCTGGTGGGTCGAGTTTTACCGCAGTGGGCCTTCGGGCGGCGGGCTTCCCCCGGGAATTGGTGTGAAATTACTGGTGGATCCGGATTACTCTCGGTCTACTCCTTTGTCCAGTGGGCACTTTGAAAGTGCTCGGGATTGATTTGTTGGCCGTTCAAGAAAAATATTAACATAATCACATTTACCTAATTACCTTTTGGAGTTTTGTTGTATTTGTTCAATTGTTTGTGAATTGTGACTGGTCAACGTCACAGGTTCCTCTTCTTTGTTTAGCGATCGCCGATCAGAAGCAGGGAGGGAGACAGACAACTTTTTCTTTTTGTTTTTCTTTGTTTAGCGCTCTTCTGGCTTTAGGTTTATTTTTTGTTTGTTTTTTCATTTTAATCAATATTAAAACACATGTCGGCTTATTATAAACTTTGGGCTTGGGCTCATTCTTGAAATTGGGCTACTAACAAATAAAATGGGCTAACTCTTAACATATAATTATATTTTTTTTCTTGAGGTCGGTTTCAAAAGTCCAAGGGGTGCGGCTGAAAAATTTCATGGGGTGCGGACGGGATGAACGCGCGTATATAACACTAATTTTTTTTTCAGGGTGGGCGCCCGCACCCCTTAGGCTTGCTTTAGGTCCGCCCATGCATATGGAACATTGCACCCTTACACAAGTGGTGGCACTATAACTAACCTTAACCGTATTTTGACTCATGGATTGTGATCTAACTTATTATGTCATACCAGTGACATATAGATTTGATTATATCAAACTATACAAGTCTAGATTATGTTTGAACTTTGAACACTTTGTTCTTATTTAAGAAATTGTGGCTATAAGAGTTGAAGATTGACCTTGTTGCTTCTTTGTTTTTCTTGTAGAACTTTGTTAGAGATTAAGGTTTGTTAAAGAGGTAGTTTTAATGATCATTCTCCAAACTTTAATTTTTCTCTAGTCATGGTTTCTAACATTTCCAAAATCATGGCCATAATATAACTGTTTAAAGAACTTTCCATGCTAGTTTAGATGGACAACATTTAAAATCCTTAGGAAAAGACTACAGGACTTCTAAAACCGTGGCCATAATAGGGCAAAAATATAGTGTTGAATGCAAAAATGCCGACCAAAAGGGAGAGCGGATCTGCCTGTTACATGCTGCCGCTGCCCCCGTCGTGGATCATGTCGTGTAGTTAATTATTTCTTTCCAAAGCGACGTAGTTGCCTGGTGTCCCGACAAAGAGGATCTGGTTCAACTCAGAACCATTCAGTGGATACATGTCGAACCATTGAAAAGGTCGGTTCACAGATGGGCAGAATATAAAGTAATGAACAATGTTGTGTGTTTTTGTATTATGAAAGTTGTGTTTTACAATGGAGAATTACAAGACTCTTATATAGAGGATTTACAATAAGGAAAAGGCTAATACTAAGGGATACACATAATTACAATTATAATTGACTAAGCTAAGATTATGCAAAGTCTTGGTCAAGTCTTGGACAAAGTCTTGGTCAAGTCTTGGTCAATATCTTTAAGATGATGGTCAATGCTTTTATGTTATGATACATTCTTTATACGCCCCCGCAAGATGGAGGATCCGTTGGAGACTCCAATCTTGGACCGAAAATATAGGAAGGGTGCACGTGCAAGCGGTTTGGTGAGCACATCCGCGAGTTGATCCTTGGAGCTGACATGAAGAACTTTGAGTTGCCCGGAATTGACTTGTTCCCGCACAAAGTGGTAGTCCAGAGCGATGTGTTTCATGCGGGAATGGTAAACAGGATTTGCACATACATAAGTAGCTCTGGTGTTGTCACAGTAAAGAGATGGGGTGCTCTTAATTGGGAGCCCGAGTTCACCAAGTAAATTTTTAACCCATGAGAGTTCAGCCGCAGCATTAGCGAGTGCTTTGTATTCAGCTTCGGTAGATGATCTAGAGACAGTTTTTTGTCTAGCAGATTTCCAAGAGATGATATTAGACCCAAGATATATGAGATATGATGTAGTGGACCGTCCCCCATCATTAATACCGCCCCAGTCCGAGTCCGAAAAAGCCTGCAAGTTTAGGTTAGTATTGCGTTTCAAGAACAACCCATGATGGACCGTTCCTTTCAAATAGCGGAGTACCCGTTTGAGAGCTTGCCAGTGTGATTGTTTAGGTGAGTGCATGAATTGAGATAATTTATTGACAGCAAAGGAGATGTCAGGACGTGTGAAGGCAAGATATTGCAAAGTGCCTACAAGTTGGCGGTAGGGAGTGGGATCGACTGGGGGAGTGGAGTCAAAGGAAGAAAGAGAGTCAGAAGTGCTTAAAGGAGTGAGAACCTCTTTTGCACCATCCATTTTAAAGGTGGTAAGAATATCTTGAATGTGACGATCAGTGGCGAAGCTTGACCCAAAGGTTCGGGGGGTCGGAAGTCGCCGGAGGGTCGGAAGTCACTAGTTTCGGGGGGTCGAAAACCAGTTTCGGGGGGTCGAAACCCTATATTTCCAAAATTTTCTATACGAATACTATATAGTCGGAACTTCTGCACGAAAATTCAGGGGGGTCGGCCGCCCCCGCCCGCCCCAATAAAGCTTCGCCAGTGGTGACGATGTTGGGAAAGAAATAGACCATAAGGCGTAGGAATGACTTCCATTCCTAGAAAATGATGGAGGGGGCCTAAGTCTTTGATAGAGAATTGGTTGCTTAGGGCTTGAACAAAGGAATCCATAAATGGATTGTGATTTCCGGTGAGGACAATATCGTCAACGTACACAAGGAGGTAGCAAGTGATGTTGTTGAGATTGTATACAAAGAGAGAGGGGTCAAAAATGCATTTTTTAAAGCCAAAACGAGTGAGAAAGTTGGTTAGTTCGATGTACCAAGCACGCGGTGCTTGCTTAAGTACATAGAGGGATTTTTTGAGTTTGCAAATGTGACGTGGGAATTCCGTATTGGTAAACCCGTGAGGTTGCACCATAAAGACATCTTCGTGAAGAGTTACATGAAGAAACGCATTATTAACGTCTAGTTGACGTAAAGACCATCCTTTTGAAAGAGCAATGGAGTGAACGGTGCGAATGGTAACGGGTTTAGTAACGGGACTAAATGTTTCATGATAGTCTTTCCCATATTGTTGGTGAAACCCTTTGGCAACTAGACGGGCTTTGTACTTGTCAATCGTGCCGTCGGGTTTGCGTTTGATTCGGAATACCCATTTGCAACCAATGGGAGTTTGGGTTGTGTGAGGGACAAGTTCCCAAGTGTTATTATGAAGGAGAGCATTATACTCAAGATCCATGGCATGGCGACGAGGTGGTTGAGGGTTATATGGAGGTGAGTTCGTGGGATCATCGGATGTGTTGGATGAAGACATTGGTGAGGTGGGGTTGGTAGAGTGGGAATCGGTTGGGGTAGAGGTGGTGCTATCTGGTGGAGTCGGTGGGCCGGTTGGTGAGGGTGTCTCGGTGGGCTGGGGTGTAGGGCCTGTTGTGTGGGAGGTTGGGCTGTTTGGACCTATTGTGTGGGAGGGTTGGCTGTGTGCAGGAGGTAGAGGGGGTGGGCCGTGGGTCTGTGTAGGGATAGGGGTTTGGGCTTCGAGTGATATGGGCTGTGGAGTAGGGGCTGGATGATGCAAGATGTTTGGGTCTGGAGTAGGGGTGTAAACGAGCCGAGCCGAGCCCGAGCCTGACTGGGCTCGAGCTCGGCTCGTTATGGTTTTATGAAGCTCGAGCTCGAGCTCGGCTCGGTTCGAGCCTAATATCTTGAGCTCGAGCTCGGCTCGCTAGCAAAATCAAAAACTCGAACTCGGCTCGGCTTGGCTCGAGGTGATTTGAGAACAATCTCAAACGAGCTCAAAGCTCGACTCGAGATCGCAAAAGCTCGGCTCGCAAGTGTTATTAAATGGGCCTATGAAATAAGGACTTGGGCTTTGGAGATGTGGGCTATAAATTATAAGAGATATATAAATAAATTATAATTATGTTTGGGCTCGTTTAGGCTCGCGAGCCCAATCGAGCTTTGTATTTAGGGCTCGAGCTCGGGCTCGATAACTAAACGAGTCATATTTTAGGCTCGGGCTCGGGCCCCGGCTCGTTAAGGCTCGGCTCGTTCGGGCTTTTTACCGAGCCGATCCCGGGTAGCTCTCGAGCCGCTACGTGTCATTTACACCCCTAGTCTGGAGTGGGTTGGTTAGAAGGGGAGGTTGATTGGGCCGATTGGTATGTGCATAGGAAGGAGTCAAATGACATGTGTTTGGGTTGGGGGTTGGTGTTTTGAGATGGAAAAATATGTGGGATAAATTCAACGTGGCGAGAGTGGTATAGTTTGTGACTAGTAGGGTCATAGCATTTGAATACCGATTTGGAGGATGAGTACCCAAGAAATATGCACGCCGTTGAACGGGAATGGAGTTTTGAAGTAGCATAGGGTCGTAACCATGGGTAGCAAAGACAACCAAACGGTTTGAGTTTGGAATAAGTAGGAGCGGTTTTGAACAACATATCGTAGGGAGATTTGTTGTTAAGGATAGGTGTAGGCAAACGATTGATTAGGTGGGTTGCGGTTTGAAAGGCATGGGACCAAAAATGTTGTGGTAAGTGTGAGTAGTGGAGTAAGGCGAGGCCGGTTTCCACAACGTGTCGGTGACGTCGTTCGGCAATACCGTTTTGTTCCGGTGTGTGAGGTGGTGTCGTGTAATGGGAGATACCTTGAGAGGCAAGATAAGGTGAAAGACCCACATATTCACCCCCATTATTAGTGAACAACGCAACAATGTTGGTTTTGAAAAAAATTTCAACAAGATATTTGAATTGTGGAAAAAGAATTTTGACATCGGATTTTCGTTTGATTGGGTATAACCAAATGTATTTGGAAAAATAGTCAACAAAAATGACATAGTATTTAAAGCCATCGATTGACGTTTTTACGGGACCCCAAACGTCGGAGTAGAGAAGTTGTAGAGGTTGATTGGCAACAAAAGAGTTTTTTGCCAAAAGGTAGTTTGTGGCTTTTATTTAGGGAACATGAAGTACAATGAAAAGACTCATGAGTCACCTTATTAAAACGAAGTCCCAATCTAATGGGTATTACTTTAATCTTATTAAAGATTGAAGCTGTCAATTTCCATTTCAAGAAAGACATGGTAATTGAAAGTTTCTTAAATTTTGATACAGAGTCATAATTAGAAATAAAAGCTTTGTTTTTTTTATTGATTAATGATGATTTCCCATATTTAATTTGATTGCTAACATGGGTTTTATGTGGTTAGGTGAGTCCAATTGATAAAAAAAAAAATTATTTGAATAGCTAATTGCTTAATATGTGTTGTTTTTATATAGTTTTCATAGTGGAAGGCCAAGAAGAAATGAGCCAGGTTTGAGGGCCTATAGGCTTTAGTCATCTATTGTAACATTACATTGGGTTATCGACAAGATGCTTTATTTATCGACTAGCATTGGGACACCGAACCATAGATGGGTCAAAAGATGAAATTGTATCGTTTTTTTTTATTATGTGACAAACTTTACCCGGCCTGAACCGCCAAACCGACCCGAATTTTTTTATGTTCGGACATATGGAATCGGAGTACAAAAAAAGTGAACCCACTGAAAAAAAATCTTGGATCCGTCACTGGGTGGTATGGTAGGAAAAGATGAAGGAACTAGAAATTTTGGTAAGTGGAAATATAAAAGATTAGCTGTCTATTTACATCAACAAGGAATAAAAACGTTTTAAACCATGAAATAAGTTGTATAGAAGCTTCTAATTTGACTAAAAATGTTATTAATACACGAAGTATTGTATACAAAGTTACAAGGTTCAACTAAGTGTAAGTTGTTATTTGGTTCTGTGAGATGATCCAAAACTAACTATACATAGGCAATTACTGCATAGGCGGATCTTAGTGTATGAAAACCGGGCCTCGGCGCGGTCTCTTTTATTGTTTCGTAGTGTAAATTTTACTGAAAATTTGTATATGTATTGAGTCCGGCCTGCCCAGATTAAGCCCGGCCCTACCAGATGTTTGGTTCAAGATCCGCCACTTACACTATTATTGAACCAAAATTCACCATCTAGCTAGAGACCTGATTTTAATCTAAGCATTTTTTATTTCGTTTTCAACTTTAGCAATTTTGATATATGTGTTTTTCTTTTTAGTTTTAACTTTAAAAACGCGTGAACATTATATTTGAGTAATTTGTGTTTATTTAGAATGTGTTATTATTATCAGGTCAGTTTCGGTTATCTAAAATTTGACTGGTAAAAGATGGTTTGATTTAATAATATAATTTTGTGAATTTGTACAACATTTTTTCTACTATTACTAATTTTTTTATATGTACATAATTTACTTATAACCATTTCATCTTAAATAAGTTTTACAGCAATGACAATCTAACAATCAATGTATAAATAATGGTATGTTATGTAAGTGTGCGAACATATTAATTATCAGAATTGGACTAACATCTAGTATATGGAGAGCCAAACTTCTAATTTTGGGTGCTCTGGTTTAATTGTATTGTCTTAACTCAACTATGTTGTTAGGAATTTATCTAAAAACTAGCGTAAATGTATTTGGACCAACGCAAAATAGCTAGAAAAGACGCAACTTAAAACCAACATAAGTTATGACCAGTTTGAAGTTACATGAACCTATAATATATTAACAACATTTTGACCGGTTAGAACACATGAATTGTGCATTTAATGATTCATGTGTATTTAAAAGCATTTTCGAGTACATGCTTGAATGTATGTAGAAGCGGAAAGAAAAAAAATACCTGATTGTTTATCAGGTTCTGGTCAAGATCTCTTGCAATGTTTCTAAAAGCAGGAACAACAATGGATTGGTTACATGACACACTTGGGTCATAGATCATGTTGGTCTTTGTATTGTTTATGGTACACAAGTACTCAAAAACCATAGGTTCAGGTAGGTCAGGGTTAAGGAGGCACTCGTAACCTAGAGTCAACTTTCGAGTGCCAGAAGTGTAGTTAAAAACCGTGAGATCAATAGTTGTGTTTGTTGGGGAACAATCGATATCGAACTATAAACTCGACAATTAGAACTCGCTCTTGGGGAACTCCCGACACTATTTTATTAAACTCGAATTGAAACTTCTGAATACAAAAATCATAATGAGCTATCCTATTTATAATAACTCTTATTCTTGCTAGACAAGGAAATAACTAACTACTAGATAAACCAAAACTAATAGATAACTATGAAATCAAATATTCAAACTAATCTTCAAACTAATCTGCATTTCTTCGACTTGGGCTTGTGTTCTGGATCGGCCCACCATTTAACATGGATTAGTCCATCATTCACCCCCCTAATCCTTGTTTGTACCACCAAGGTTCTCTAACCCGAGCAAACTTCTCATCTCTGCGAACTTGATTCTCGGTAATGCTTTTGTCAAAATGTCCGCCTTTTGTTCTTCTCCACTAACATGCTCAACACGTACTTCTCCTCGTTCAATACTTTCACGAATAAAATGAAACCGCGTGTTGATATGTTTACTTCGACCATGAAAAATAGGATTTTTCATTAGAGCAATTGACGAACTATTATCGACCCTCAATAGCACCATCCTTTCTTCAGTTCTAGTTAATTCTGCCAAGAGTCCTTTGAGCCAAATCGCTTGGCATGATGTTGCTGCGGCCGCCATGAATTCGGCTTCACATGACGATAGAGCGATGGTCTTTTGCTTCTGCGAATTCCATGAGATAATAGCATTCCCATAATAGAACACCATTCCAGTAGTGCTTCTTCCATCAGTTTGGTCTGTACCATGGCTACTGTCACTATATCCGATTAAACTTGGTTTCTTTTGGCGACCATAAGAAATTCCAAAGTTTATCGTTCCCTTCACATATCTTAGAATATGTTTAACAAGTTGTAAGTGACTCTGTTTTGGTGCTTGCATAAACCGGCTAGCCACGCCAACCGAGTATGCCAGATCGGGTCTAGTGTGTAGCAAGTAACGAAGACTTCCAATCAAATGTCTATACATTGTTGCATCAACGTCCGCTTCTTTGTCATCTTGAACGGGTTGAATTCTTGGCTCCATTGGGTACTTCGATGGGTTGCACTCTAGCATTCCAGCCGATTTCAAGATCTTCTTAGCATATGAGGATTGCTTTATTTGTATCATCTCATCCTTTTGCTTGACTTCCATTCCGAGATAATATGAGAGTTCTCCTAAATCACTCATATCATATTGTATTTTCATTTGATCTTTGAACTTTTCTATTTCAACTAAGCTCGATCCGGTTACTACAAGGTCATCAACGTAGACACCGACTATTACAAGGTTTGATTCAAGACCTCGAGTATAAACTGCTTGCTCCTTTTGACATCGACTGAAACCGAGCTCCTTTAGCGTCTTGTCTAATTTTTCATTCCAAGCTCGTGGGGCTTGACGAAGTCCGTACAACGCCTTTCGTAATCGATACACCTTCGACTCTTTTCCACGAATAACAAACCCCTCAGGTTGTTTGACATAAACTTCCTCCTTTAAATCTCCGTTCAAGAATGCCGTTTTCACGTCCATGTGATGCACATTCCACCCGCGGCTGGCTGCTATAGCAAGGATGAATCTCACTGTTTCAATTCTTGCCACCGGTGCGAAAACTTCTTCGAAATCGATTCCTTGTACTTGAACATAACCCTTCGCCACCAATCGAGCCTTGTGCTTTATTATCGAACCATCCGAATCCCTTTTCACCTTGAAGACCCACTTCAGTCCGATTGATTTCTGTCCATTCGGCAAATCGCACAGTTCCCATGTTTTGTTTTCTTCAATCGAGGCTAACTCGGATCTCATAGCTTGTTGCCATTCCATGTAATCTTTTGCTTCAAAGTAGTTTGTTGGTTCGTCATCCAACAGTAACAACTCTCCTTCTTGAAGCATAACATAATCTTCAAGGTGTTTTGGTTTTATTTGTTGCCTTGTAGATCTTCTTAGTGACGGACCTGCTTCAGCTTCGTTCTCACCTTCCGAGTGGTCGCTGGAATCTTCGGAACTGGCATGCGGTTCTTGGCTTTGAGTTGTTTGAGCTTCGGCCGACTGTGGCTCATTTATTTGTTCAACAGAACCATCCTGATCAATTTGGACCAAAAACTCAATCCATTCTGGTCCGCTTTCTGCATTCTTTTCTTGCGAACAAGAGCTCCAATCAAACTTTATTTTCTCCTGGAATATCACGTCACGACTTACATAGAGTTTTCTCTGAATCGGGTCAAATAACCTGTACGCCTTTGTTCCGGGTTCAAACCCGAGATAAACAACTTCTTTACTTCTATCATCAAGCTTTCTTACATTCACCATAGGTAGCTTCATGAAATACAAACATCCAAAAACTCGAAGGTGGTTCACATTTGGTTTGTGACCCTTTAATGCTTCATAAGGAGTCACCTTATCTAGCGCCTTTGTAGTTACCCGATTCATAATGTAAACCGCGTGTCTTACAGCTTCACCCCAAAAATTTTGGGGTATTCCCATGGCTTTTAACATACTCCTTGCACAGTTGAGAACTGTTCGGTTGCGTCTCTCAACTATCCCGTTTTGTTGAGGGGAGTATGGCGCGGTAAAGTATCGCTTAATACCGGTTTGTTCGCAGAAATCAGTGAATAGTCGGTTCAAGAACTCGCCACCTCGATCACTTTTAAGAGCCTTTACTTTCAAAGATGTTTCTAGTTCAACTTCCTGCTTGAATTTTTTGAAAACTTCCAAAGCTTCATCTTTGGTTTTAAGTGTGTATATCCATGTATACCTTGTGTTGTCATCGACAAATAACATGAAATATCGATTTCCTCCCAAAGTGGGTGGAGAAATTGGTCCGCACAAGTCGGTGTGGACAAGTTCAAAAGGTTTTATGGCACGATGCATAGATTGCTTTGGAAACAGTTCACGACTGTGTTTGCCTAGCATACAAGCGTCGCACACCCGCTCCCCGTGTAGACTTTGTAAGTTCCCATGTACCATCTTATTGTATCTCATGTTATTAATCGATTTAAAATTCAAGTGACCAAGTCGAGCGTGCCATAGCCACGCTTGGTCGTTTATGGAAGAAAGTAGACATACCGGGCTTCCAATTGTCAAAGCAATCCTGTACAGGCGATTCGGACTCCTTGCTACCTTCATGAGAAGTCGACCACCTTCTTCATAAAGCCATAAGTGCTCGTTTTCCATCCACACCTTGCATCCGTTTTCTGTTAATTGTCCAAGACTCAAGATGTTGCTTTGTAACTCCGGTATGTAATAAACATCTTCAATGATTCTTTGTTCGCCATTCTTGCACTCAACTACAATGACGCCTTTGCCTTCAATCTTCACAGTGGAACCATCGCCAAACCTTACTAATCCATTTATTTTCATGTTTAGCATGGCAAAGTGTGACGCACGACCCGTCATATGATTTGAAGCGCCATTATCCAGAAACCATGCTGCTTTATCTCGCGAATCATTCGCATATTTCTTTGGGTGCACCTTATCTTCATTCAGCAATATCTTCCCATCTTGCATCTCTACTTCTGCCATCATAAGAGCTTGGTCGACTTCATTCAGGTTGGCCTGAGGTTCGGCTTGTTTGTTACATTCCCATGAGTAGTGGCCGAGATTATTGCAATTATAGCATCGTATTTCTCGTTTGTCTTGACCCCGATTACCATCACGGCTGTGCTCGTTTGCAGCTCGGTTTTGATTGTTTCCCCGGTTTTCTCCGTTAGGCTGATTTCTGCCACGGCCCCTACCATAACCTCTACCTCGGCCTCTACCTCTTCCACGATTGTCCATTCCACGACCTCGACCTCCTAGGTTTCTTCTATTCTGTTCGTTTTGTCGCCGTTCATTCGAATCGGTTCTAGTAAACAGCAACTTACTTTCCTTTTCAGCCACATCTTCGTGTCCTTTAATCCGCTCTTCAAAAGCTTTCAGTCTTCCAATACAATCTTCAAAGGTCATTGACCCAAGATCCGCTACTTGCTCTATTGTTGCTACTATAGCTATGAATTTTGATGGCATAGCATCAAGCAACTTACTCACCACAGCCTTGTCTTCCAAGGTTTCTCCTAGACTATTAAACTTGTTAATAATCTCAGATATCTTACCCGCAAATTCCTCAACGGTTTCCTTTGGACCCATCTTCAATTGATCAAACTCTCGTTTAAGAGTTTGTATACGGGCTTGCTGAACCCGGTCTGCACCAACAAACCTTACTCGGAGAGCCTCCCAAATTTCTCGCGCACTCCGTGTCTTTGCAACTTGAGCCAACAAGTTTTCTGGAAGAGACTGATAGATGATGGCTCGTGCTATCTTGTTCTTCTTTACCTCGACGGCGCCTGTGTTCTCTGGATCAACAGCCTCCCATAGGTCTTGAGCGTCCAGGATTGATTCCATCATGATGATCCATGTGTTGTAGTTGCTGCTTGTTAACTTCGGGCATGATAAGCTGGACGGGTTTGTCTTCTCATGCACGACAATTGCTTGATGTGTTGGAGCATCACCTCCTGCACCTTCACCTCCTGCCATTGTCCTTGTTTCTTATTCTTTAAACCTTCAATCGCTCCTTCAGTTCTTAGAACCCGATCACAATCAGATTCCCACCCGGTAATCTTGTGTCGGCCTTCCTTACACGAACAGGACCCAATTGATCTTTTTAAAGAACTCGGGCTCTGATACCAATTGTTGGGGAACAATCGATATCAAACTATAAACTCGACAATTAGAACTCGCTCTTGGGGAACTCCCGACACTATTTTATTAAACTCGAATTGAAACTTCTGAATACAAAAATCATAATGAGCTATCCTATTTATAATAACTCTTATTCTTGCTAGACAAGGAAATAACTAACTACTAGATAAACCAAAACTAATAGATAACTATGAAATCAAATATTCAAACTAATCTTCAAACTAATCTGCATTTCTTCGACTTGGGCTTGTGTTCTGGATCGGCCCACCATTTAACATGGATTAGTCCATCAGTGTTTACTAGTCTTGATGGACATATTTCACCCCAATAATCCATTCTTGCGATCGTGATGGTATGTAATTAGTAATCGAATTCAATGACTCTATAGTTTAGTGAGTTGATTTCAATCATGGGGATATTGTTGACACAATCTAGCTTGTAAGCTTGTTTCCCACAGTAATTTGAACGGTTCATTCCCCAAAACGGGTACTTGATTAGCCTAAGGCTCCCACACGCGAATTCGTTGTGTCAACTCGTGTAACGTGCATCGTCCGTGCATAAACACGTTGGGATTATTATTTGGATCGAAAAAACGAAAAGAATGAAAAATTGGCAAGAAGAATTGTACATGTTGAGTTGAGATGATGAAATTAAAGATTATAGAAATCCCAAAGCCTATCTTATATTATGTTAATCTTTTAGACAAAACAAAGCACTTCTTGAGCTTGTAAAGTTTTAAATGCATGTAGAAACATGTTTCGGACTTTGTCCTGCATACAAGTTACTAGGTAGAACCAACAAATAAACAAGGCCAAAATTAGGAATTTGAGGATTCGGCGACTACTAGGATATATAGTTCATACTTGTTGACCAGTAAATATGATTATTAAAAGGAAAATTGGATTGTAATAATCTCATCTTTGTGTTGTTGGCCAATAATAATCTCACATAAGTTTATTTTTCCCACCAGTCACACCTTTTAATTTATTTTTTTCTCATAAGGAAAATTGGATTGTAATATATCGAATGCTAAAAACATGTCGGATTAGGTAAAGAGTTGCGTACCTGTTGATGGTGACGGTGACAACGACGACGATGACGATGGTGGAGATAAACCAACATCAGTTTTGTTAACTTTGGAGCAACCATCAGCCAAAAACGGTGGTTCAGGGCAGGCACATGTAGTTGCAAGTCTACTAATATCATACACACATAGACCACCTGACCGGATACACTCGGTACACGCCCCAGACTCGACCTTCCACTTGACCTCAAACCCGTCCTGAAGAACCTGAACCAATCCAGTAAACCCAACCGGGGACGGGATCACTACGCTAGTTTTACACATACCCGGTCCCTGTGCCCCTGGAACTAATATAACTGGACTAAGGCCACAAAAAAATGAGCTAATCATCCCAACAACATCGGAAGAAATTGGGCATCCGAATAGGAAACTGATGTTCATGTAGTTTGAGGTGTAGTCAAAGAGCTGGTGGTTGATGGTTGTGTTCACTAAATCTTGTGGACATGAGTCAACCATATCTCCCCTAACAATTTTTAGAATTTGTGTCGTTGGATCGATGCCCAGAACCCGGTAGGTAATGTTGGTTATATTGATTGTGGGAAAATTCGGTTGGTCACAGTTTAGTTCAAAGCCAGGGTACCCGCATTGTGGAGGGTCCTGAAGGCGCCGAAAAGGGTATTGGATGCCCGAGATGGTTCCGCAACTGAAGGAGCGGCTGCAGGTGTTGTAGAAGCCTTGTGAGTTGGCATATTGTACCTTGATTGTGATCAAGAATAGTAATTTGGGAATGAAGTGATTGAAATTCATGGTTGTTAAGGGGAATCATTTAACAACTACAACCATGTGTGACAAGGAGATGGTAGGTTATTTAATTGGGGGTGTGATGTTATGTTATTAGATTAAGGTAGCACAAAGTTGACTTTTTTGTGGATTTTTCATTTATAAAATTGGCTAAGTTTCTTAAGTGGGAAGTTTCACACCCTGGTATAAATAGGTGGGTTTGAGTTAGTTAAAGGTATATTAATTTTAATAGTCTCAATATTGATACAGGTATTGAATTTACGAAAATATTTAGCTGAAAGTGTCGTGTTTAGGTTGACCTATTTAACTGTATTTTGTAAACTTAAAAAAAATTACTTTAAAATTTAAGTATAACTATTTGATACACATTTGTATATTAGCGTATTTATATGCAGAGTAGCGGAGTTATAAAATAAAACAAAATTTCACGTTAGATTCAATAACGTTTATGTCAACTCATGAAAACTCGTATGGTATTTAGGTTCAAATGTGCGAAAGAATTTTTGAGTTCTCGTCGAGTTCAACCCGTCAACCCACAAGCACGGCCTATTTAATAGAATCCTTTGCATAAATAGGGGGTTTATCATTTTACAAATTACATTTGGGGGGTATTGGGGGGAAACACTGAAATTGGTGATGTATAGAAACCATTTGGCGGTATCAAAAAAAAAGAATTCTTGATGCCGCCAATTGATTTGGTGTGTTCAATGATGCCGCCAATTCACTTCATGTATTCCCACATGATGCCGCCAATTCAAAGTGAGGCATCATTTCTTATATAAGGAATCGACCAGCTTCCAATTCTCTCCATCCCATTTACAACACAAATATATTCTATCATTCCCACATATCTCAATCCCATTTACAACACAATTGTAAAAAACTAAACAAAATACCAATATGAGATATAATACTTTTCCTGCAATTGTTCTAGAGGGTACGGTTTTTTATTGATATTGGGTCGATGTTACATTCACATGGAGTTTTAACTGTTTTTGGCGGGGATGAGTCATGCTTAACAGCATCGTCTACCGTTTCATCCCCCGCTTGGCATCGCTTTTCTGGGGTCCAAAAAAGCGGTGTCTTTGGATCGGTGTTACATCCACATTAAACTACACCTCTCAATACATCTACACGTGGTATAACACGTGTAGAATGCAACATTGAGGGTTTAGTTTAAAATATTAGAGAGTTATGGATCGTTGGGGGGTATTAGGCCTCTAGTCTACCAAAGCTGGACATTCCAACGGGCTCTTTAGGCGGGTCTACTTTCCAGGCAAACCCACGCCATCCGGTGTTGATGAATCACATCACGTCATTAGCGACCTGTCCGGCAACGGATGATGCGATTCTTCACCGTACTACTTTCGTATGGCAGGCTGGTTTGAACATTGGGTACCTGTAGATTTGGTACACATATTCAACAGGTAGAACCATGTTCTCCTGGATCAAATTCAGATGGGTTTGAATCTGAATGCGGTCCTGAGTTCCCGCTGACTGGAAAAGAGAAGTTTCTGGGTGCACAACACAAGCTATTGTTGATTTCAACAAAGCAATTGTGATTGAAGGTGCAAAACAGAAACTTAATGAACTATGCAACAAGAAACGGTGGTAGAATATTGGAATAGGTGATCTCGGAAAATATATTGTCTTGTAAATCCGTAGATTGTATAGTTTGAGTGACTAGTTTTGAAAAACAGTTGTTAAATAAATTTGTAATATTTGTTTTAAATAAATCTATCAAATTTGTATTATTTGTTTGACACATTCCAAAAATGGAAAGTCTGTGTGTTATTATTTGATTTAAATAAATCTATCCGTCCGAGCCGTTTTCGGGCCACCGGGATCAGGCCCCGGAGACCCGAAAACTGCCCGGACTTCGTGCGACGCCCGTGTGTTACCCAAGGGCAACGCGTCCGTCAGTCCGGTTACGTGTCCGGCAGGCCCAGCCAGGCTGCACAGAGGCCCAAAGAGGGCAGCCTGGCCCGTTTTCAACATAGTGTGGGTTTTGAGAAAAACACCTCCGAGCTGTTTTCGGGCCACCGGGATCAGGCCCCGGAGACCCGAAAACTGCCCAGACTTCGTGCGACGCCCGTGTGTTACCCAAGGGCAACGCGTCCGTCAGTCCGGTTACCTGTCCGGCAGGCCCAGCCAGGCTGCACAGAGGCCCAAAGAGGGCAGCCTGGCCCGTTTTCAACATAGTGTGGGTTTTGAGAAAAACACCTCCGAGCCGTTTTCGGGCCACCGGGATCAGGCCCTGGAGACCCGAAAACTGCCCGGACTTCGTGCGACGCCCGTGTGTTACCCAAGGGCAACGCTTCCGTCAGTCCGGTTACCTGTCCGGCAGGCCCAGCCAAGCTGCACAGAGGCCCAAAGAGGGCAGCCTGGCCCGTTTTCAACATAGTGTGGGTTTTGAGAAAAACACCTCTGAGCCGTTTTCGGGCCACCGATAAATGATTACGTAATCTTGTTTTAGTGTTTAACGCTTTTATTTGGATTTTAATTTTATAAAGCAAATCAATGTTCGAATCACATGTGGCTAAACGATTCATATATTCATATATTTATAAAGCTAATCAATAATTAATGTTATAAAGCAAATCAAAATGTTACAACAAGTAATTAAGAACACACTTGAATTCGACAATGTTACGAGTTAAACCAGTCCAGAGAGTTCGAGGGTCCCTGATTCATAAGACGTTCAGATTGCCTCCTGGGTGGTTGGTTGGTGGGTGGTGCTCCTTCATTACCGTACTCATCATCAGGAAAGAGGTTTAAATTCAGCGTGGTCGATGGTCCCGGCCGGCTTGAAGGTCCTTCATCACATGAATTATGCGGGGCATGGTAATGAAAATCACTAAAAAGGTCGTGATCAAACCGTGGCAACCCCTGTCCAACCGGCGTCATGTAACCTGGTGTGAAGGAAACACCCAACTATCTCCGATGCCAATTCCGCCTGCACGAAAGTTAGCTAGCGGACCCATCTCCGCCGGTTGACTGCCACCGGACCCACCAACATCACCAGTTTCCTATACGAATGATCCACCCAATCCAAATGGAGTTCCCATCTGGTCCAATCCACTGTCCATGAATTGCGGGACATATCCCCCGGTCTGGTTCTGATTGTTGCTGGCCGCAACAGATGCACGAAACCCAGCGTCATTGTCAAAGTGACTTCCAGCAGCTTGGTCTTCATTTTCCGGCACGTTTTCCGGCACCTGACGGGGAGCGCGTCGCCGGCGCACCCTTTGAGGCCGTGCAGGTGCCGACAAGTCAACGTCGTCCCTGGTAAGATGCGTCGGATTTTGTAAGTGTCCGACATTGTGTGACATCATCATACTGTGAAACGCCGTGTTTTGTATGCGCTCAAGCTGCGTGGAGAATGCCTGAGGATTATTAAATGCCTCCTGAGATGACCGGTAAATATCACCCATGGCATCCCTCTGCAAACAAAATTTTTAGTTAGAAACAGCAAATTGCGAAAATAATTAATGTATGAATTAGGCACGTAAAAATGCTTTACCATCAACTGGATTCTAGCACCGTCGTCTTGGAATCCGCCAGCTGGGGCCGGTGCTACACCCGGATTTCCAATAAATGCAACGATACACCCCATATACCATTGCATATAACCTGGCTCTGTTGAAGCTGTCCTTATGAGTTCAGAGCGGATAACCGTGTTACGACGGTTATTCCATGCATTGACGTAGGCTTCATGCCTACTCATCCAGTCCGCCCCGTTGTGTCCTTGTCGCCCCAAAGCATGCAGTTTTTCAAGCTAAGCCGTGGGTACGGCTAAGGTTATCTGGGGAGGTATGTACTGGACCATGCCGAATTGCTTCAAAACCCGTTGAGGGTAATGATGCTCAACGATCTCGAAGCATATAAGCGGACAGCAACTCCTCCAGCTTTCCATCCCGTTTGAGCACATGGCCGGTAGTCGATCCAAAACCGAGTTGTAGGGGGTCCAGTTGAACTAAAAACAAACACTTAAGTCAGTAACAAAACACAATAAATGCATGATTAATACATACAAAAAACTAAAAATAATTACTAACATACCATGTCCTCGTCCAACGATTGTAGCTGCGAACGATATGCCTTGAGGCAGTGTGTGGCCACCTCCTGGAAGTTTAACCGCCGGTCTCGCCACCTACAAAATTAACATGTTAAAAAACGTGTTCAGAAAAAAAAATACAAAGGGATGCCATGCAGGCAAGTATAATCAAACTGGGATTTGCGATATATACCGAGCCGCTATCGGGCAAGTATAATCAAACCGGTTTGAGGGTGGTCGTGGCGCGAGACACCGAATCCTCTCCCATGCCCATACTTGAAGGAGCATCATGGGTCCGGTCACGGCTTTCCTATCCGGCTGGGTGGCATCACAAAGCCGCCTGTATAAACAAGCCAGAACCGCACTGCCCCAGCTATAAGATGCTGTACGGTTGAGGTCTCGTAAAAATCTTAAGTAAAAAACATTTATTCTATTATTATTACTAGTAGGAATGCCCGCGCGTTGCGGCGGGTGCATCTGTTTTGCCCCTCGTGCATCGTGTTTGTTGGTTATTCGTTATGATGAAGTAGAAAACAACGATGTAAAAAATATATGTTACTAAAAACTGAAACTCATAAGTATATCTTCTGAAAATTTTAAATGGGTACATAACAATAGGCCGTACTATTCCTTGCAACACCCTTAAATTGGCCCACGTTCTTTGGTGGGACCCTTTTATGTATCTCGAAGGCAGATAAGTATGCCATCGTAGAGCGGTGCTTAGCGTAGTGAAGTGGCGTTCTATCTCTTAATGACCATAAGATGTAGTGGAAGTGATGTAATTACTAAAATGCAGTTTGTAGTGTCCAGCATATTTCTATTATTTTAGGGCACCCGCGAGATGCAGCGGAGTCAATGATTTGCATAGATACTCTCGTTTTATGTTAGTTTGACAAGCGCCGTAACAAATATAATTGACCAAACAAATTAGTAATCAATATAGTTAAAACTACCAAATCGACTGATAAGAACTTGTCTTCTTTTGGATATGTAAACAATTGGTGACTTCGTGAGATTAGAAACTTAAATTCTATTCCTAGAAGCTTATAGTAGCAGGGAAAACAAAAAACCATCGAGGAAGATGATGACGTTGCTCATGAAGTATTTATACCATATTTGCTTGTATAAACGTCAAGCCTACATATATCGCTCACTTTAATGGGTTGAAACGTGTCATGGGTTGGGTGTGTTGGCAAACTTCAAGCCTACATATTCATTTGTGTGCAAAAGTGTCACATCATACCATCCTGCAACCACATAAATTTAAAAAGAATATATAAATACATAATATATGATGTAATTTATTTACTATAAACATTGAAAGATATGTAAGTTATGTATGTGAAGAGTCACCACATTATTTATATACCAAATACATGACCACTATTTATAAGACTATAACATTGATACAAACATAATAAAGACATGGGGGTTATGAATGTAAAGAGTTACCATTGTTAATTTCCTCATCAATTTTATAATTATGTTTAAATTAATTTCTTCAACAATTTAATATTTAAGTAGAAAGACAATTTTACCCACTATTTATAAGACTATAACATCGATACAAACATAATAAAGGTTGTATTTACTTAAATTTTGCAGGTATCCTTCACTCATGCTTTATAATATAATATAGAAGATAAAAATTCGGGTTGATTCATTAGCGTGAGCATGAATTTATAGCTTTTTGATTTCTTATTTCTTAACACAAATAACATAAGTAATTAACACATAGTTAAGTTTTTGTTTTCTCTTTATGCTAGTGTTTAATTTATTTTATTAATTAGAATTAGAACTTAAACAATATACAATTGCCGAAAGCAAAATAATATTGCGAACCACACTACATACAACATTTAACAAGAACATTAAATAGATCAACAAATACCTTAAAAGTCTTAGAACAAATATAGTTTACGTATAGATCGAGTTAACTATTTCATGGCGTTCAAGGAGACCATGTTGATTGAAATTGAGGAAAGTCTCCATACCCTTCTCCAACCATCCTCTCCATCATTTATCCTTCATATCCATTTGTTCCCTGCAACATCAGTTTTCATCTCATGCAGTAAGTGGAAGTAATATTTATAATATTTTAGAAACATATTAGCAAATCTAGAATGTTATATGTATAATTTTGTCCGTTTTATTTAGTTAACAATATATATGATTCAAGATACACAAATTCTTAACAAGGATAGTTGGGAAAGCCATATGTCCCCTTCATAGGGGTCATATCATCCAATTCAGTAGAGTTGAGGTCAATAGGTCATAGAACATGCTTGCTTCTGAAAAGCTTTATGGAGAGAAACTAAAAATGCACAAAGAAGAGAAAAAACTGCACTAATTCATTTTGAAAAATATTTTCTCATCAATAATTCATAATATTGTTTGTTTATTGTTTTAATTGTTAGTTGCACAATTAAATTACCTCAATTTGATTCTGCAACGATCCAACATAGTTGATTATTACATCCAACATCACTCGCATTCCCATTGTTTATAGAAAATAACTAAATTTAAATGGAGCAAAACAATGATATATTATAAAGATAAATTTTTGTAATTGTCAAAGAACATATGAACAAGTAGAAAAAAAATGTATATATGTATATAAAGATTAACTCATATCTTTATACCTTGTAGCATCCGGGAATCATATCTTGCAAGCGTCTTAACTTCTCATTGATTTTTTTCTCTTCTCATCTAATGAAGACATAGTTTTTTGGGACAAAACAATGTTTCAAAACATGAAATTAGCTCTAAGATTTTGTTTGGGGTTATGAAAAGACTATTAGCATTCAAGAAATTAATTATAATGAAGTATATATAACAATATAGAGGGGGGGTTGAAAGGTCTCACATTTAAGATGCATCATAGGTTAAGTTGTATTTTGTGTTTTAAAAGTTGGACATAAGGGCATAATTGGGATAAGATTTTAGGATGTGAGGTATTTGATTATGTTAAATTTACTAATCTACCCTCCGAAGTGTCTTAATAGTCACAAGTATGCCAATAATACCCTTAATTTTTTTGCTTAAACATGTTGTACATCTTGTTTGTTAAGTTGTACGGAAATGAAAATGACTATCTTAGCCATCTCTCCTCCTTAATAAGATAATATAGATTATCAGGGAGTAAGGTGGAACCGATCAAAAAGAAAAGGATTAAACGAGCACGAAAAATGCACTCTTCATCCGTAGCCTCTGCTTCAACAAAGTCCTGCTTTAGTTTATTAATAATAACAGTACCCAAAACGGACTTGCCGGACATTTGGGCCTCTGTAGGCGTAACACCTAAGAATCGTCGGCACAACGCTATTGCGTCGGCAGTAGACAAATTATCATCTACCCCAGACACAACAGCTCCCTCAATAGGTAACCCCCACAAGACGTTAACATCTTGTAAGGTGACAGTAGCTTCACCAAATGGAAGGTGGAACGTGTGAGTTTCGGGCCTCCATCGTTCCACCAAAGCTGTTGTCAAGGAGTGGTCAACGTATCGATAACCACAATCTATGAGGCCACCAAACCCTGCAGCATCGATAAGGTGACGAACCACAACAGGGTGGTCACGAAGTAACTTCCATATGGCTCTATCGCTACGCTTTACCATCATAGCTCTATTGAAGTTTTCCTCGTCTGTGAAAACGTGAAAGGCACGATGTCGATCACGCAGATACAACACATCGTCGTTTAGGGGACCAGGGTGTAAGTTCATGTTTTGATTCATGGTGGGAGGAATTTGGTTGGTATGATTTTTTATAAATTTCAAAGGTTTCAGATGGAGATTGTAGTGTTGATGGTGTGTTCTTGGATGTGGGTGGTGCTCCTTCTTCACCTCAACCTCCATTTTATAACCTTCAAAGCCTGAATTCTTACACTCCCAAGAACACTATTTGCCTATCAAATCATCTGCAACTTACAAGACCATTGCATGCAATGCTAGAGACCTTGTGAGTGTGTCTTATAGGCTGCATGGTTTGCAGGTGAAGACTGATTTTCATTTGCTGGTTTGAATGCATGAAAATGGATTGGCGGGATCATGACGGCAATATTGAAGAACACACCAACTCAATTGGCGGCATCAATGACACCTCTAACTGGATTGGCGGCATCAAGAGGTGACCCCTCCATTTCATTTGGCGGCATCTAGGCAATTTTATTTGATCCCTCTACTTCAATTGGCGGCATTAACCACACTGACAAAAGCCCATTGATACCGCCATTTGGTTTGGCGGCATCAAGAATTATTTTTTTTGATACCGCCAATCGAGTTCAAGGCATCACCAATTTCAGTTTTTTCCCCCAATACCCCTCAAATGTAATTTGTAAAATAATAAACCCCCTATTTATGCAAAGGATTCTATTTAATATCCAATGGACCCATACATGATACAAGTGTACCACATATCTATACTACTATATAATGCATTCTAGATGGGTAAAATAGTCATTTCATATTCATATAAATGGGTAACATTGTAATTTCATCTACTTGTCAAGACAAATTTATTATAGCTTTTTCTACTTTATTAATGACATAATTGATTTAATTTTAATAATTTGGTATTAAATTTGAGAACACCCCTTCATATTACTTTAAACCTTACATCTACTCACCGCTCATTTGTTTATATGGATCGTCTACGTTTCTTTCCATATTTCAAAAACCATCTCTAATCCGATCAACTCATTCTTAAAACCAATTAGTTTTAACGATAATCATTAAAACTGATTGAAATCGGTGGTTGAAGAATCATATGTTCTGCACACTGAATACGATTTCGATTTAAGGAACCCCAATATGACTTTTGTGATTGTTCTTCGTATGTTAGATTTACTTCTATTTGTCATTCAATTCGTTTGTTTTTCAAAATATGATTTGGTTGATGAGTATTTTTGTTGATCATGTGCTTTGTGTTAATTAATTGGTTAGGTAGCCAGTTTTAATCTTTTCTGATTCCGCCAAATTCTACAATGGTATGTTTTCCATTTGAATTTTCATGCCTATCTACTTGCTTATGGATTTACTTTCTATTTATTTATTCTCACCTTGCTTTCATTTATGTTCTTGAAAATCATTGTATTTGATTCCTAATTGAACATTTGATCCAATCAGGTAATGTATAAGACTTGCATCAACAGACTTTTCGCTTTTTTTTATTGAATTTATACTCTTTAAGATTGTGGGTTGATCAAGAAACAAGGATTTAGAGGTTGTGTATAAGACTTGCATCACCTTGCTTTCATTTATGTTCTTGAAAATCATTGTATTTGATTCCTAATTGAACATTTGATCTAATCAGGTAATGTATAAGACTTGCATCAACAGACATTTCGCTTCTTTATTGAATTTATACTCTTTAAGATTGTGGGTTGATCAAGAAACAAGGATTTAGAGGGTATGTATAGAGGAGTTGGATATATATATGCCGAGGTACTGAATAAGGAGCGGAGGGGTATAGCGCAATTGTGCAATAGAACAGTATTTAGTACCTCAGCATATATATCCAACTCCTCTATACAGAACCTCTAAATCCTTGTTTCTTGATCAACCTACAGTCGCAACACGCAGGTTCCTGCTAGGGTTTATAATGATTAATAGAAACAAGTGTTGCGTTCCAAATTATTTGGTTGTTTCATTTGACACAAATAAGAATTTGCTTTGAAACTGAATTTGCGATATGGATGAAGCAGAAGATATGGCAAGTTGAAAGCCAAAACGAAAAAAAAATATATATTATTATGTATTACTTTACTCAACTTTATTTTAATAAATTATTTAAGTTATCAATTTCTAAATAATTAGACTTTTATTTACTTTCTATATATTCTTTATTATCAACGTAACAAACAAGTATCATACAGTCCCGTTGCAACGCGCGGGTTCCTGCTAGTATAAACAAACAAGTAAACAGTTGCCCTGCCCCTAGTTGGGTTGGGCCAATCTTGTTGGATATGTTCTATGATGGAAGACTATGGTTTACATAGGCCATATCACACAACTCAAGTGTGGCTAGTGGCTGAATCAAGGCTTGCTTCTTTTATTGTGATAGGATTAAGCACACAAGAATTGAACACAAACGCGAAGGCAATAAAACGACATGAGGACTTAACGTGATTCCGTCTAAACTGGCCTACATCCACCACCGGTGACAAATATGTATTCTTTTAATTTTAATGAAGTGATAATAAATTACATGTACAAGGACCAATATATTGAGATTGCAATTAGGGTTAATCAACAAGTTAATTAAATGGGCCAACTACAGTGTCAGGAGTCGGCTGCCCCAATATTTTCCCGATATCTCAAATAAACTGGCCCAAAGGCCTACAGCCCAACAGGCTGCTGGACCAATCCTACTGCACACATTTTTAGAAATTTCAGCACATTTTAAGCATTTTTTTTAACCAAATCTAATTTATGTGATCAATATTGTTTTACTTATTCAGTTAATTTCCCATCATTTCCACCTTTGTTGGATCATATATTGGAATAGTAAGTATATAGATAACTTGTCATATCTGTATATCAACACTCAACACACATACTTAGGAGTTGATACAGATACATACATGATACTAGTGGGAATGCCCGCACGTTGTCGCAGGTCGAATATTTTAATGTCTCACGTTGTGTTTCACATAATTTATTTTTTACAAGATGCCCATAATTTATTCAAAATCCAAAAATACATATGCCCGTAATTAGTCAAAATCCAAAAGAAACATGGTTGTAATTTAGTCAACATCTAATAGATACAAGTCCCACAAACAACAATAAAACTATTATTCATTAACCAAATAATCACATAAACACATAAACCACGAATCGCTTTAACGAATCATGATTAAAGAACATACGTCTGAAAGAAATCTTTACTTTGCATCGTTAGAAAACAAGTCTAGCGCTTATTTTCCAAACCCTAGATTTATATAAACCTATGTATCTAAACACCACTTTTGTTGTTTCTTATCCACTTGTTACTTCCATTTCAGCAGCTTCTTAAGAAACTACTCTACAACACCAGAACCGAACGGTAAAAAGCATGTTTTCAATCTTCTTTATATATAACAATGGGAACCCCCATATGAAAATAGTTAATATTATTCACGAAGGAATATACTTCAAATGGATAAACAAGAACTCTTTTCAGAACACATCTCAATATTGAAAGATTCAGTTAATTTAATCTATGCCAACAGTATATGAAAGGCCATCAAAATTGGTGGGATGTGAAGAAATTACATTGTTGTAGAGGATGAGTATGGTCATCAGATTTGAGGACTTTCGAACAAAAATTATGCCCGACACTCGTTGACACAGATCCATTTTGTAGAAGACCACTTGTCCCATTTAATATCCGGGAACCTGCCTAATCCACAAGAAAAGAAAATGCAAATTAATTTAATGTCATAAAAAAATTACATCTGGTCTACAAGAATACGACAAACCACTATAGATCACTTGATATTAACAAAATTAAGAACCATGCAAACTTAAAGGATCTAGGCGCGCCTAAGCACTGGCGTAGCTTTTAAGGGGCGGGAAGGGGCGGCCGACCCCCCGAATTTTCGCTCAGAAGTTCCGATTATATAGTATTCGTGTAGAAATTTTTTGGTATATACGGTTTCGACCCCCCGAAGTCTCGGGTCAAGCTTCGCCACTCGGCCTAAGCCGTTTTATCAAACAATATTGTGTGTGTATTAACACAAGAATAATATTATCGATTGTTTTTCTTTTGCCAATGACACTTACCCAATACATGGTATCCCATGTTGGGCTAAATCTCTGACATGGATATTTCAAGATAATAGGAAGCACATAAAAAAATTTTATACCAGCTTTCCATGATTTTTATACCAGCTTTATGATTGCTCCAAATTTATGATTGCAGCTCTGGAATAGTGATGATAGTCCATAATTTTTATACCAGCTTTCGATGTCTATGTCTGAGGAAAACACATAAAAAAATAAACAAAGCAACATTTTTAACTTACGTGCATATTTTCACTACTGAAATGGACCATAGAACATGAAAAACTCCATATATCATCAACATGGGGTAAAATACAACATAAAAAAGACACCTCATGTATGTGGGGAAATAATATTACAGTAACACAGGGCTTCAATCCTTGTTAATTACCATGCGAGGTTTGTTCTAACAGTATACTCGTTGGTCCCCATTTTGGGATGGTCTTTCTACTCCCTGTCTAGACAAATCAAATTAATAGTATCAAATTAACACATGGCACAAAATCGTAAAATAAATGCTAGAAAAAAAGTACATTTATATACAATAAGAAAACATAATACCCGGATTCCATATGCAAATATTGAGCTGTTATATCCAGCAAGACAGATTTCAACAAGAGGGACCATGGAACCTTGGGCTCCTGTATAAAGTCACAAACTTTTGTTGTCCAAACAGTCGCTTCGATACAAAATACGCAGAAACAAACAACCCTTGATTATTCAAATTAGAAATACAAATTTTGTGAAGCATCGGAAAAGTAAAGTATTTGCAACCATAGTTGTGTTTCAATTGTATGAAATAGATTTAGACCTGGCGAAACACACCCACGCGCCCAGTTTTGGTTTACTTTGGGTCGCAAAGAATTATTCAACACATCAAAATGGGTCACCCACCACCATCACTGACGTATGCCTCTGTTCGCCATGAAAATAACATAGCAGGTGATCCCAATTTAATACGGGGTTTTTTTTTTTTTTCTAAAGCAACCGTTTCAACATGAATCCATGTTGATCAAAACTTGTTATGACACAAACCCGGACCTTTATGACCAGCCCGAATAGCAACTGTTTAGAATGACGAACCCGAACCTGGTGACCAATTACCCACCCACCCCGCCCATTTTGCCAGTCTTAAATATAGTCTTGGACCAATATGTAGTAGCACCTGAATGGGATAAGAACTCATACGCAAAAACTCATTAAGCGGTAAACCATCGATTAACTCAACAAAGTCGGAATTCCAAAATCCCATAAGATGTTTTTCATCACCAATCTGCATCAAAGGTAATACATATAGAGTACAGCAACAAAAATCAGAAGGGTTTTTCTAATGGGTCAATTGCAAACAAGAGTAAATACCTTTAACAATGTTGACTTTTTTTTAAATAAAAAAAACTTTACCTTAAATCAACTATTCTTTTATGGGGAAAACAAGTTTGCTTACCCAAATAGAGATTTGACTAAATTTAAATACCAATTTTTGTATGCAGATGTCTGTGAGCATGTGATGATGGTGAATGGCGATACCAACACAAATAAAACATTAGGCAATAAAAATGAAAGAATTCTAACCATCAGCAACTGCGGTTTTCAACTCTAAGGACAACCTAAAACCTGAAAGTGCATAGGTATTAAAAATCAATAGAAACAGAATTAGCAAACCAAATCGATATCTTAGTTTGGTAAATGTTAGCACATGAAAGTTATTAAGTGATTATATGAATCCAAACCTTGATATGTTGTGCAATTTCGGAATAACTTAAGCCAACAGCAGTCGTAGCCAAGCCAATCAACCCTCATCTTCAATAAGAATATCAAATTATTAACATTATAATATAAATTTCACAACTATGCTCCTTATACGTTTAAGTGATTTATTTAAATTCAGTTAAAAGTTCGTAGATTATTCAATTTATCTTGAGGCCTAAGCAAAACATACCTATCCAGTTAGCAATACCCATCAATCTGCTAAAAGGGACCTTATCAACCATCACGTTTGTCTCAAGCATTTCATCGAACAACTTGCGTGCATCCATCACTCTATTCTCTTTGAACAACCCAGTAATCAAACGTTATACACAAACTTACTAACATTAATCCCACCATTATTCATCATGTAATCCATTAACTCCACACCCCATCTCACATCCCCCATCTTAACAGCTAATTGAAGAGCTTTCGCAAATGTAAATTGGTCAACCTTAATACCCGAACAAAGAGGATGATCAAACAATTCCAACATTACTGTATTGATCAATTCACAAGAAACCAAACACTCCAGAAGTAAACAAAACAATATTGCGAGAGAAAAGATGCCATCTTTTTTTTAATGAACATGTATAGGGCATACCAAAGTGGTTTACCTGCTCCATCTGGTAAGTTAATTTCGTTGTTATGGTGCTTGAATAACACAGAAACAAAATTAGGGTATATGTTTAAATGAAAAGATACAAACAAAACAGGTTGAAATAAGCATGGCGACTACGACTGTGATTGCCTATGAATGAGAGAAAAACACAAACCAAAATGTTACACACCAGATAAAAAAATCGTGAAATAATTGATAGAAGACTTGGGTGAGAGAAAGAGTTCATTCATAGCAATGACAGAACTACCATAGCCTCACAATTATATTCTAATGTTAAAAACACACGATGCTTCAATCTTTACATTCAATTAGGAAATAAAACCAAAAATTGATGAGGGTAGTGAGGAGACGTGAAAGAGATGAGGGTAAGCGATTGAATGATATCATAGGGGTAACCACCATTGTTTGGGGGCAAGGAGGGAAATCAAGGGTACAAATGTAAATTTGTTTTGATATTGTAAATGAGGAGGATGGTGAAATCTCTAGACTACCCTCCAAGGTGTCTTAATTGTCACCAACATTCTTATCTAACCCTTATCAAGTGAGCTTAAATCACTTGTGCATGTTGCTTCTTAACATGTACGGAAAAGAAAATGACTACATTTTTTCTACTTGTTCATATGTTCTTTGACAATTACAAAAATTTATCTTCATAATATATCATTGTTTTGCTTCATTTAAATTTATTTATTTATTTGCTATAGACAATAGGAATGCCAGTGATGTTGGATGTAATAATCAAGTATGTTGGATCGTTGCAGAATCTAATTGAGGTAATTTAATTATGCAACTAACAATTAAAACAATAAACAAACAATATTCAGAACTATTGTTGAGAAAATATTTTTCAAAATTAATTAGTACAGTTTTTTCTCTTCTTTGTGCATTCCTCCTTAATAAGATAATATAGATATCGAGTGCATGCGTTTACAGGATTTTTTGTGTTAATCGTTGGTACATACCAGCATTTTGACTTGGATATTGCAGAGGCTAAATTCGCTTTCAATCAGCTGCTCACCATCCAAGGTGCTCTAGAACTTAGGTAGGTTGCGTTTGGTTCGCGGAACGGTTTGGAATTAGAAATAATCGGATTTAGAATTTTAACATTCCAATACGAATGGGAAATTGTTGGAATTGGAATCTTAAATCCATTATTATTGTGTTTGGTTGGTAAATAAATTGGAATCTATCACCCTCGCTCCCACCACCCACACTGTTTTGACCGTACCATTTCGACCCATACCGTATCAATACAACCGTTTCAACCTGTACCATTTCGACCCGAACCGTTTCGACCAGTACCGTTCTGACACGAACCATTTCGACCAAAACCATTTCGACTCGAACCTTTTCGACCCGTACCATTTTGACACGAACCGTTTCGACCCATACCGTTCTGACCCGAACCATTTCAACCAAAATTGTTTTGACCCGTAGTGTTTCAAACCGTTTTGACCCGAACCGTTTTGGTATTAAATGGCGCAGGTCGAAATAGTACGGGTTGAAACGGTTTTGGCGAAATGGTACTGCTTGAAATGGTTTAGGTCAAAATCATATGGGTTGAAATGGTACGGTCCGAAACGGCACTGTCCGAAATAGGTAGGGGTCGAAACGGTACGGGTCAAAACTGTTATGGTCCGAAACGGTACAGGTCAACATTGGTACAGTCCGAAAACGAAAACGGTTCGAGTTGAAACGGTTCAATCCAAAACGGTTCGGTGCGAAACGGTATCGTCCGCAATGGTTCTTGTCGAAACGGTACGGTAGAAAAACGGTTCGGGTCGAAATGGTACGGGTCAAAACCAAAACTGGTGTGGTACGATAAAAAACGGTTTGGGTCAAAACGGTACGGATCGATATGATTCGGGTCAAAACGGTACTGATCGAAACGGTTTGGGTTGAAAACGGTTAGGGTCAAAATATTACGGTCTGAATCGGTTCGGGTCGAAACGACGTCAACCGATCGAAGATTCCAATAAATTGACTTGAATTCTCTTTAATATCGGAAGTTTTTTGAATTCCGAATTCCTTTAGTTAAAGGAATTTGAAAGAATTCATAACAAATTTCAATTACAATTCCTTTGTCAACCAAACACATCAAGATTGGAATTGAAATTCCAATTCCAACAAATTCAATGAATTAAACACTTTATTCAAATTCCAATTCCAATTCCAATTCCATTGAATCCATGTTAACCAAACGCACCCTTAGAAGTAAACAAGCAACTAGGAAGAACTTTGCAATTTCTTAAGACAAACCAAAATAGAGAGTGTTACAACTTAATAAGTTTCAGAATTAAATGACAAAATATGCTTCAAAACCAATACTGAAAATCAAAATGTGTTACATCCTTAAAATACATGTTTATGATTTTGGTAGCTCTAAAACTTTGTTATTTACATTCTCACTGTAAATATCTGTCACAAAGGTGATTTAGACACAAGAAATCGATCAACCATCAGAAGAATTTGGCATACCACTGCCATACAGTTTGTTAGTAACCCCATAATCAGGCGATGGTGGTTCCATATTATGATCCTTAAACAGCATACCATCATCTACCCCCATGTCAAGCACCTCAGGTTTCTGAGCATTCAACTCATCATTCTGAATCCCCATTAAAATTTCCACAACTTCTTTCATTGTCGGCCTCATACCCGACTCCTGTTGTAGACATCGAAACGCCAGCTCAGCCGCCAAGGTGATCATCCTCCTCACCATGAAATTTGTCTCAAACCCAATACTCTTATCAACCAAGTCATCCAACATATGGCTTTGGATCTTGTTTATAGCCATTGCAGCCAGGTTTATATCGAGCCTATCTCTACTGGTATCAACCGCTTGTAACGAGGAAATGAGTTCCATTAAAACAACCCCAAAGCTGAAAACATCACTCTTGTCCGTCAACTGGTAACATTGGTAATATTCAGGATCAACATAGCCAGGCGTTCCTTGTGGGGCGGTGGATACATGTGTGGCGTTGTTTGGGAACAATCTTGATAACCCAAAGTCAGCAACTTTAACCTGAAATCTTTTATCTAATAAGATGTTGTGAGTTTTTACATCTCGGTGAATGATGTCTGACTCGTGGAGATAGGCTAGTGCTTTGGCTGTTTCTATAGCGATGCTTAGGCGCACAGACCATGTAAGCAAGCCTGAATTGTTTGATTTAGCTAGCTTTCCATGAAGATGATCAGCAACTGTGCCGTTGGAAACGTACTCATAAACAAGTAGTAATTCCCTGCTTCGTTTTGAGGTGCAGCCGTATAACTTCACAAGATTTTCATGATTTAATCTTGTCAATATTGCAACCTCGTTCATAAACTGCTCCACGCGTTTGTAATTGTGTTCATATAAACGCTTTACAGCAACCTCGCGACCATCAAGAAGCTTCCCTATTAAAAGAATCCAACAAGTTAATCAAACCTGCGCATACGCGCTAAATATCAAGATTTAAAAAAAAACAGAAAGGTCTAATAAGGAGGGCTATACCATGGTACACAGTTCCACAACCACCATCACCAAGTTCTCTCGAATCGCTAAAGTTATCCGTAGCTACCTCTAGCTCTTCATAGGTGAAAACTTGAGCCCCAAAATAGGAGCATTTTCCAAACTCTTTAGTAGCTTTAGATGAGGGATATGAAGGTATGCTTGAATTGAAATTCGATTGAGCGTCACTATAGAATCTGCTGCTCGAACCACTAGTTAGAATAGATATGCTCTCGGTTTGTGTGGTAGCCGCTTCTTTTGTAGAGCGCCTTCTCCTTCGTTTGTAAACAAAAAATCCCAATCCGATTGCAGCGCCAACAAGAACCGCTCCAATCGTTGGAAGGACTAATAATTCAATACCCAAGAGTAAAATTTAGTTCATAGAATAATAATCCAAACATCAAGTAATAAACATGAAGTCTTTCTAATGACATAATAAAATCATACTTATAGTTAAAACTAGAGACCCCTTCTTCGAATTCCCTACAAATAAAAAAAATTCCAAGAAATCGTTAACTTCATAACTAAAAAAAATTCAAAACAGATTATGCGTTTTGAAAAAGCAGGGGTGGAGCTGCTTATTGATTATTGCGTTTTGGTAGCCTAAAAAACTGATTATTTGCGTTTTCAAAACGCAATCCAAACACTAAAAACTGCTTATCTGCGTTTTCAAACGCAATAATCCAAAAATCAGATTCAAAACGCAATCCCAAACACCCTCATAGTTGAATCGGGTTAGTAACTAGTTACATTGTTACACGTTCTAGTACAGAGGCTGAATATCGTACGTACCTGGTGGGCTACATATCCTACTATTACAAATACAAATAGGTTGGCCAATACCAACATCAAACCCACAATCCCAATCCAATCTACTACACTCCGAACACTTATCGCCATACGGATCGCTATAAACAACCTCAAAACCCTGAGTCAAAGCTTCAGCAAGTGTCAACAAGCTCCGGTTAAGCACAGCACCAACAGTTTTCAACAAAGGAACGCTCACACCATTCATACAATGTATCATCTTCCGTATCGGATCAATCGGGACCTCTCCGATCAAAAAGAAGGAATCAGTAAGATCCACACCACCTACATCACAATAAAACCTATTTTGTTGTTGAACCAACATGGGTGATGAGCTACACCCAAAGAATATTGTTAGATCAACGTTGTGCCCACCACCAGCATCGAAAAGTTTCGATTCAAGGCTTGTGTTTACAAACTTATTAGGACATGTATTGTTCCATAAGTCTGATCTAGCTAGAACTAATGTTTTTCCAGTAATGTTAGCATCAAGAACTCTATATTCAACTGACCCAATATTAAGTTCTGGGTACGTTTCTTTAATACATATGAGTCGAAACTCGGGTGGACCGCAGTGATCGGGTCGGTTACCGCCTGTGAAAGGGTAGCTCAGGTTGTGAATATTGCCACATGAGAAAGTACCCTCACAGCCTGGATAAAGGGAGAATTCGGGCTCCGTAAACGACGTCGTAAGGTTGCATAGGAGGAGGAGGATGATGCCGGAGAAGATGACCGGAGGAGGCATTTTATGGGTAAACGACGGCGTATGGTTGCAGTGAAGCGTCATTTTAATCAGGTGGAAGGTTGGCATGGCATATTTGAAATTAACGGGAAAATTCCGAAACATGAGTAGTTCTATTGTGGGGACTTAATATTTTTAATTTGGGATTTTTTTGATAACTTTTGTTTTATTTATTTGTTAAAGTATTCCATGTGTTTTATTATTTTTATTGTGAATAAAGATGAGATTTTTAAAGAATCATGAAAAAAAAAAATGAACAGAAAAACAAAGCCATGAGGTTGTTTAAAGAATTGGAAATTGTCTTAACGTTATTTTTTATTTATACTTTAATGTCTTAATATACAAAGATTAACAAAAATAAAGTGGGTGGGAAACCACTAAAGAGTAATATGTGTCTAAATAATAAATGATTGTGAAGAGTAGTTTTGTTGAAATAATGGGTGAGGCTAATGTAAAAAGGAGTTTAGCGTAAAAAGTATAAGAATAATTATTACGTCATTAAAGTTTCATCCCATTTTTAAAATGGTTATAACTTTTTTTATATGACATTATTTTTTGAAAAAAAAAACTATACTATAAAAACAAGCTTTTCATCCTCTTTCATTTGCATACCATATTGCTATACTTAAAAAAAATTACTGGGTTGATAACTTGCGTTTTATTGAGGGAATACTTGCGTTTTAGAAACGCAAGTTATATCTGATAAAACGACCTGATAAAATGCAAGTTATGCATGCTAAAACGCAAAGTTATACATGATAAAACGCAAGTTATCAACCCAACAATTTTTTTTTAAGTATAGCAATAAGGTATGCAAATGAAAGAGGATAAAATGCTTGTTTTTATGGTATATTTTTTTTTAAAAAAAAATAATGTCGTATGAAAAAGTTACGGACATTTAAAAAATGGGGGTGGAACTCAACAATTGTGGTTAATTTATACCTATTTTGTCATTCTCCTTCTGTTTTAAAAACTCAATGTATACTTTTCCCATTTTAATCTCATTCATTGATTTATTTTGATTAAAAGCCCAAAATCATTTTTATCCTTTTTACATTAAACTACTTTTTACAATAAACTTTCTCAAATGAATATGCACGTGCAAATCACATGCTCTCCCCCTCTCCTCATTTTTTAAATATCCGTAACTTTTTTATACGTCATATTCAAATATGTATATATATACCATAAAATTAAGCGTCTTTTTATCTTTAATATGAGTACCCTTTTGTTATACTTTTGAAAGATAAATTGAAAACCCAGTTGTGTAAGACGCAATAGAAAACGTAAAACATAATGAATTCCAAATTAAAAATGCAATGAACAATATGATATAAAACATAATGCAGCAAAATAAAACACAATAAATGACATATTAAAAACATAATGAACAATATACTAAAACACAATAGATAGTGGACCAAAACACAATGAACAACAAAATAAAACATAATTTACATGAGAAATGCAAAACCCATTTGTGTAAAACACAACGTAAAGCATATTAAAAGCACAATGAATAAAGTTAAATCATGTGTAGGCTAAAAAAACACAATGAACATATTTATAACGCACACGTGCATACTATAATAAAACGAGCAGAAGACACAATGAATAAAAAACCCAGTTAATATGGATTTTTTTTTTAATTTTAATGTGGCAATGTGTTACTTATATTAAAGATAAAAAACGCTTGTTGTTATGGTGATTGTGATTAAAAAAATAATATTGTATGAAAAAGTTATAAGCATTTTAAAATGATGGAGGAAATTGACATGTGTCTTGCATCTAAAGAGAGAAAGTCACCCGGGCGAGATCAGGACTCGAACTCGTGACCAAAGGCCATGACTCATCTATCATTTCTTATTATGTCCATCGTGGGAATTGAACCCGGGACCCCCAAGAGGGATTCTTGATCCATTCACTAACTGAGCTACCTGTGAAGGACAAAAAATATTTTTTTTATGTATTTAAGAAAAACAAACGACTTTAAGAGTTTAAATCGAGTATGATCCAATCCATAACTATTAAACACCAAATCAATTATCTAGTACTAAAATTTAAAATTACCAAAAGAGAAAAGGTGGTCTAAAATACGTCGCGGCATACTTTTAAATTGGTATTTTTTTTTTATTATTTAGTTTGTTTATTTACTTACCATGAACCAACAACTATAATTTCTATATTGTTTATTGGAAAGAACCACATTTGCTTATATTCAGTCTAATGTTTAAATAATATATGATACGTGCTTTTGGCATGCTATAAACTTGATGCACTATCAGGAGAAAAAAAAAAAAAAAACATTTCTTGATTGCGTGTCAAGAAAGAGGTCTGATGACACAAAAAAAGAGTGTTCATGATGACGGTGTCATAAATTTAATATGACACTTTTTGGCGTGTCATCTGTTTATGACACACATTTATGACAGTATTTGTTGACACGCGTTATGACACTTTTTATTGACACGTTTTTATGACAATTTTTATTAAGATTTTAACGACACATTTTATGACAAAAATTTATGACGTTTATTTTGCATGTCATAATTTATTAATAAAAAAAAAATATTTCCTGTAAAATTACAGATTTACCCTCCTGGATTTATACCCATTTTACTATATGCAAAATCATTAGCAAACTAATAACAAATACATCATTTAATTATATAATACATATTTATCAAATTACAAACCAATCCAAGATAAAGTTTAGCGTTTACAAAAATATTGTATCGGCAATACATTGCCTTCATCACTTGAAAATAAATGTCGCGACATAACTTGACCATTATTCGCGAATGACACCCATGTCCTCATCCGCGTAATAATCCGCCCATCCCCCAACCTGAGACAACAATAAAATTAATACATTAGTCGAGGCCGGCCAATTATTTTACACCTCTAAAGCCGCAACATTATGATTAAACAAACCAGAATCACTTTGACACCTCTAAAGATAAACGAACTCCCCGCCCGCCCCGGATTGTCTCTGTGATTTGTCATCTTATTTCCGTACAGTCAAGGAATCAAACTAAATTAGTTTATAAGGGTGTGCATTAGTTGACCATGGTGCAAATAATAGAAGGAAACAAGTGACATATTACTTAAACATCAATGAATTATGTGTGTTTCAATTTTATTCCTAATCACACAGTACAAGAACAACACTGCAGTAAAACCGAACAGTTCACATTAATCATCAAAAACAACTAACACCCAAGTCTAAACACATGTGAAAATCTTGGTAAAGGAAAATACAACATATGTGACAGTATCACTGTTTCACTTACAGGAAATGGGAGAATTTAGTATCAAAACTCGTGATCGTGCCATCTATCACGACATCCCACCTCACACCCATGTTTACAAACGGTCAGCCATTGTCGTTCTCTACAAATTTCATCAAATGCAGCTCCTACATCAGTGCATCCAATTCCAATCCATTATAAACCACGAAACATAGACTTTTTCAGAAACTGTAAACATTCACCCGATAATGCAGTGCAATGAAAAAGATCAAGCCTCCATACCCTAACCTTTAAAGCCAAAGCGTGCAAAGACGCATCTGTAACACGATCATAGTGCCTGATGCACAGTTCTGTAAGCCCTGCACACACATCAGTAATGGCGGTTATCGCATTATCTATCAATGCTAACATGTACCCAATAAAAGAAGAGATTGCATAAAAACTTACAGTTAAAAAAAACAAATGGTTACATATTGCATAGTAACTTAAAGCATAAAAACTAAACAAATTGATATCAAAATATGCCCATGTGATTGACTGATTGTCTATTGATGTATTCAAATAAAAAGGCAAGATACATATAAACATAAAGACTAAACAAATTAGATATCGGATCTGAAGAATAGAAGCCACTGAAATAATCTATATTATAATCATTCCGTCAAAGAACACTTGATAGTTTACAACTGCAACAAGTATCTGTGTTATACAAATTGCATCATGTTTGATGAAAAGGAAGGATATCATGAAGTTTCATAACTGGTAAATAATCCAAGGCTTTCTTGGTTTCAGACTGATAGCGTTAATATCTTGTGAGTTGAGAAAAAAGCTGATTTGGCTGAATTCTGTTAATTTGGTTGTAGCCAAAAACCAAACCGGATTCATATTCGGTTTTCGGTTACGACCATATAAATAAAAACTGAATTAATAGTTAACCGAACCCTTGAACACCCCTAGTACATGTAGTGTAAACACGTAGGTATAAGCTAGTGTTAAGAAAATTACAAAAATAAAGTGATGTACTTTATAAATACATACAGGCTACAGCATATGAATTGCAATATCTTAATTACTAGCCTTAAGAACAAACATGAACTAAGTGATGAAAAAAATATATACTTCCATACCTATATTACAAATCCAAAACCCCAACAACAACAACAACAACAACAACAACAACAACAACAATAATAATAATAATAATAATAATAATAATAATAATAATAACTACCTGCAGGAAATTGAGAACATAGGCTAACTCCCAACATGAACGAAGCTTATTCCAACTGCAAGTTTTAGGTAAAGGTTTTATGAATGAAAAAAAAGCGTACTGGTTTATGTTATAAATGTGATGATTTGGGTGAAGAAGGGGAGTTTTTCTTACAATTTGGATGACGATTTGGGCGAATCTCGAAGGATTTTGTTATGAGAGAGGGATGAAGAAGGAATATGAGCAAATCATCAAAGTGACATTGAAAAGGGTTTTGTTCTTGATATGAAGAAGGATTATGAGCCAGATGTTTTGTTACGTATGAGAGAGAGAGAGAGATGTGGGGAGGCTTTATGGGGAGGCGTGCGGGAGAGTGGAGAGAATTGAGATTTTCATGACACAAAAACATTACATCATATACATCGGGTATTTGATCCAACTCTTCCATGACAAATCCTTAAACTTAGATCTATGTTTTAACCAAAAAAACGACATCCTTTTGATATTGGCCATCACTACTCTTTCAGAAGTCACCTTGTCTTGGAATATCTTCTCGTTCCTTGTTAACCAGATGCACCAACAAGAAACCATAATTATACCATGGACTATAGTGCTTCCTCATTTCCTTCCTTGGGCCTCTTTGAAAGTTTCTAGTAAATCTCTAACCTCGAAGACTATGATTGGGCTAAGCCGACACCATTAGGCGACCGCATGCCAAACCTCTTGTGCAAGAGCGCAACTAGTGAAGAGGTGTTCCGAAGACTCATCACACCAATCACATAAAGGGCATGTCATAGAACCCACCTCAACATTTCTTTTTGCTAATTCCACTTTAATCGGCAAGCGACCTATCCCCGTCCTCCAAACCATAACGTTACATTTAATCTGAACCCAACTAACCCAATTTAAAACGAACCCAGCCTGTGCAGTCCGGTTTTTCTTAAGCATATCCTTTACCAGTTTGACACTGAAGTCGTTATTTCCTTCTGCATCTAATCGCCACAAATCAGCATCAGTTTGAAACCCAACTGCAGTCAGCTGCTACTCGAGATAAGCTAACTCCTGTTCTGTATCAACATCAATAAGCAGCTTCTGTCTGTTAACACTCCAGCTGGTTCTTGTTGTAACACCCCAACCAATGGCGTAAACATCGAGGTGTCACGTAGTGATGATTGTTCAATAGCTTATGGTACTAAATGGAAGTTGAATATTACTAAACAATTTACAGTTTGTCATACAATTTAATAAATACATCAACTTGATTTACATAACTAGATCCAAAGCTCCTATGTGATCCAAGACTTGTACAACTTCCAAAAGCACGTATAAACCTGAAACATGTTGAGTTGGAAAGATGGGGGGTCAACTATAAATAGTTGGTGAGAATACATAGGTTTTGCATATAGTTGAAAACAATATATTGTATAGCAATCATAGTTGAAATATAATAATGAGTAATGATAGAATATGAGTCCGACATGTAACAATGCGTCTTTTGTACAATCAAACCTTGTGTCGACTGAGACCTAACTCGCAAGTTAGTAAAAGTGTAACTGTTATCGATCATCCCTGAATTTATGCGGGGGGATGGGTTTGTCAGACCTATAGCGCTATAATCTAAACAGGCGGCTTGATCAATGTTAATGATTGTACTGTGTCTTTTTGTTACAGTCAAATGATAGAATGAGTAAATGATAGTGTAATTGAATCACAAGTAAGAATGAATAAATGATAGTGTATAAAATGTTTAAACATGTTTCACCCCAAAATGTAAAACAGAAAAATGGGCTATGTAAACTCACCTAATAGAGTGCTAAAATGATCCACACAAAAAGTAGGCAACCTAAAAAAAATTTTTTGTCATTAAATTTACCAAGCATAAATTTGTTTGTTTTTTTTTTCGGATCTTCGGCGGTGGGGAGCTTTAAGAGTCTTGAATAATTATCTTAATGTGTTAAGAAAAGTTTATCGTTGTGTAGCTACATACGTATTCCAAAAAATACCAAAGAGTTTAGAGTTATAAATTTTAGTTGACACACTTTCAATAAAATATCAAGAATATAACACCAAGTATACATAACCTTCTTAACTATCAACATATAAAAAAACACCTGTAGGTTTGAATGCAATATTTTGCACCACACAAAATTATTGTTTACATGCTTTTCAATAAATCTAGATATCCAAAATAGAAAGATGTGTTATTTTCGTAAATAAAAAAATGCATTAGAAATAGTTATAATATTATCCAACTATCAAAGTTAACTAGTTAAAATAGAGACTCAGATTATGAGGTTGACATTTTGAAATCAAATTTGCAAAAATGGATATTCCTTCAAAGTCCGTAGTCGCCGAAGATATCAAAACGAAACAAGAAATTTGTAAACTTTTTTCATATCGGAAGATGGTTCGGTTTGCTTACTTGATCAGCGAATCATGAAACAAAATAGATTAGATGATGGTGGCGACATGCGGTGGCTGTGCGATGGATGCGACGGTGATGCAAGTTGTTATAATGACGGTGGTTGTTATGCTCGGGAGTTGGTCGGAGAATAGTGATGGTGGTGGTGGCTTCGGTGAGGTGCATAGAACATAGGGAATGGCCTGGTTCGTGATTCGAAACCGGTAGCAAAAAAATAAAAGTCGAGGTGTGTCGGAACGAACCAGAGAGGTAAAAGCCGAGGAGATCGACAGGTGTGTGTTGGTAGCGGGGGTTTATGTCGCAGCATGTTTCTAATTTATACAAAAATCTCGCATAGTAATTGATACAAGTATTTTTAGTCATAATTTTGGTTCGACAATACGGGTTAACCGGTTGTTGATAATGGTCAAGACGCGTAGGAACAAGAAATTTGATTGGGTTGATTTTTAGAAGTTTCGTGAATCATTAAAACTTAAATAAAAACATTGCTGAAATTTTTTGAAGGTTGCCCAAAATGTGTTTGCGGAATTTTCGTCGGGTTTCTACAAAAGAGATGAAGTTGCCATTTTGGTGGTTTGTATGCTTTCAAAGAGTTTTGCATTATATTATTTATTTATTTTTGAAAGTCAACGAAACACATGGAGGAATTTGTGATTTGATATTTTGTAATACATATTACAATTGTTGTTAGTGTTCTTATTATTATTAATATTATTATTATGGAAATGTTTTTTTTTTAAATTACACATGGTTATATTTGTACAAAACAAATATAATATAGGTAAAATGGTGATTTTACTAATTCAAAAATTGGGGAAAATGTGCGATGTTACAGTCTCCCCTACTTTTAGGAACTTCGTCCCGAAGTTATTAAAAAATACAGGTTGAGGGTGGTTGGGTAAATGTTTGGATGTCAACCATTTATTATGTCAAAATTTCATAGATGCTACGATAAAGTGTTTCGAATGATGGGGTGATATGTATAAGTTATATGGTGAAGTGAATAGGAATAAGATTTGGATTACGTGGTCTGAACTAACTAGGAGGGTAAGAGTCTGTATAAAAGTACCAATCCTACGCATGTATTGATTGACTAAATGAACTACCAACTACTAGGGTTTGTAATTGGGTATCTACCGAGAACCTTGATAGAATTTCACACTACCTTTACGTACATGTAAATTCATGATTACGTTCTGGACCGCAATCACCAATTTACCTTACATTAGGGTTTTGTGTCCTTCTATGACTCTAAACACACATGTAAAATAATACAATTGACTTGTGGTTGAATCATATACAATGTATCTAAAAATAAGTCCAACTGTTGAGCAGGAAAAAGACCTCTACCAGTCAGTGAGTAAGAACCTCTACCGATTGTTGAGTAGGTGCGATAGCCTCTATCAGTCGTTGAGCAGGTTGTAGGGCCTCTACCGACTGTTGAGCAGGCATGATGACCTCTACCAATCGTTGAGTAGGTTATTTGGTACTCTACTAACTGTTGAGCAAGTACTTCATCATCTATCGGTTGTTTGATTAAGTGTACCAATTATTACACACATAAATTGCAAATTGATAATATGTACATGTAAGCAATCAAGTATCAAGTATAGTATGTGAGTTGTAATAGAGTTGCCCTAGACAAGGTTAATGACTCTAGGTGTATCTATAGCAAATAGTTTATATTCCATGACCTCTAGTATCAAATGTTCAAATATGGTAGATAATCGAATCCTCATGTATAACTAAGGATTAAGTTTGATGCAACACACAATCAAGTTTCAATTGTTTGGTTATCATGGGTAACTAGCTCATGTTTGAGAAGGTGAAGGATATGGGTCTAATTCTTGAGGGGGTGATGAAAAAACTCGAAGCAGAATCATGGTTGTGAGAGATAGTGAATGTGAAGATGGTTGATAAGGAGTTTATTTTATAGTAAGGAGATTATGTAGCAGTGTAAATTGTGGGGTTAAAATAGGGATAAGAAATAGGATGAAGATAGAGAATAGAAACAAGTTGTAACACCCCAACCGATGGCGGAAACATCGAGGTGTCACGTAGTGACGATTGTTCAATAGCTCATGGACTAAAGTGCAAATTTGAATACATTGATTAAATAATTTATTACATTGAAATGAAATACAACGATTCTAACTGCCAACTAAATTGAAATACAATGAATCAAAATCTAAATATAAATCCGAAAGCTTAAAGAATGCATCTCAAAACAACCTGAAACATGTACAAAATATTTTGGTCAATACAAAAATTGTATTGGTGAGCATACCCTGTTTAAATAAATATAGTAGAAAAGTGTTTAGCAATTCATGTGTCGTATACTGTTTGCAATTATGTAATAAGTGGTATCCGGGTCAAATCAACCCTAAGAAAAGAAAGCAGATATATATAGTATGCGCTAGTAGTAATGTAATACATAGCAATGACGAGGACTCTCAACAGAGTCACAAGGGTATATACCATAGTACTATTCATTGAAATGCCAGGCCGCAACGGTTAATGATTTGACAGGTCATAGACACACAAAATGACACAAGCAAACACACATAAGAATTGCTATTTTAGTAAAAGAAATATAAACTTGATAGTAAGTACATGAGTCACCCCAAAATAGTAAAACGGTAAAAAAAGGGAAAAGATAAACTCACAGTTTGCGAAAGCGAGCAAAATCCAACTTAAGCGGTCGTGAGCTAAGTAATGGGAATTCCGAGGAATTCAACCTATAATGTATAAGCATACTAATAAGGAAAAGTCTAAAAAGTCTAGGTAACTAGGGTCTAAGGCATTAGGGTTTGCTATGTCGATTTGGGGAAATAAAGTTTTTATGATAATTCGCGTTAATGTAAAAGTTGTATATCACAAATAATATATGAAAGGTTGTGAATGTGGTTTGAATAATATAATTATTACCTATTGAATATTTAGATAAAAATATGTTTGAATAATTATGACAAAATGATTTAGTTAGTTACTTTAACTAAATTAAAATAAATACAATAATCATAAATATATAAATAAATAATTTTGAGTTACACAATGATTCAACAAAAGATAATAAAGACATTAAACCATATGAGTATTTCTATTTTATAAGAAGAATATTTATAAAATAGATGTTAAATTGTATAAATAAATAAATGTTCTATTATGTCTAATTAAACGTAAATGAGACTAATAATACCATACATGATCCATAAATACTAGTTTTATAGAAAATGGATTATTTCTGATGTAAAAAAATTAGAATAATTTTCCCATAATTTATATAAACTTATTTATATTTAAAACTGATTTAACGCGATTAATTTATGTTTAAATGATTAATAATAGGGAAATTAATAAAAATAAATGTTTTCTGAATCAAATATTTTTATTTCAGTTCATAATGATTAGAAATAATTTATCAAAAATTTTGAGATTAAAATCATTAAAAATGAATTTTTAATCAATTAAATACGATTAAAACAATTTAATTCAATAAAAATATAAAAATAAAACATTTTCCAGAAAATAAAAGTAGGATAATTTTCTATGAGGTGTCAAGAAGCTACTCCTAAATTTTCATAATTTTTGGAGTAAAAATGGATTTATTATGAATATTCTAAATTTATATGTATTATGTATATATATATAATAAATAAACAAATAAAAGAAAATAAAGAAGAAAAAAAAACTGAAAAAAATATGTAAAAGGGTGGTGCTATGTGTGGGATTCGAACCTGAGTGGTTCTTGATGCAAACACACACACAAACCACTAGGACACTTGGTGCTATGTTGGAATGTTTGATTAACAATAAATTTTAAACATTAAGTACTTGGTCATCTTCTTCCCCAAATCTATCAAACCCTAACCCTAATTTTCATCACCTTCAATTCGTGGGTAATAAGATACGAATTCAGAGGGGTTTTAAAGGTGTATGATTATCTAACAAAATGGCAACAAAAACTTATACTTACAAACACTTTTTGAGGTTCGAATCTCCATATGCAGGTCCGCATCTTGGAGGCCGATTATCAATGGTTCTGGACGCGTTTTGGATGTGTTTCTTTGTGGTTTTGTGATGATTAAAGGTGCAGGAGGATAGCGCAAATCATGAATTTATAATTGTTTGATAAAACGCATAGGTTTTGATGGGTGTTGAATGCTCGACGGTTACAAAAAAAAAGAATCAAAGCTCGATTAAAACGCAATTATATCATGTCTTAATGCTTGTAACCGAATGGGAAAGGTGGAGAATGATTAATCACGAAACAAAATGGTCAAGAGTTATACAAAAATGTGTTTTTTGTCTTGCCGGAATACCTCGCCGGAATTCAGGGTCGCCGGCCGGAATTTAATCCGGCGGCCGGAAATACGGGACAGGGAAGGAAATGGGGTTTGAGTTTTTAAAGTTTTATATTATGGCAGAAATAGTCCCTCATCTTAAACTTAGTTAGTTATATAGTAAATTAGTTAGTTTTTTTTTTCTTTATAAAAACTTAATTTGGTTAACTAATTTAGCTTAAAAGTTTTTTTTTTCTTTAAACTTTTTAAAACTTGAACTTTTATTGAATTCTTTACGAACACAGTTCAACATACGTATTTGATTAAAACTTATACCCGAACCTGTAATAAACATAAATGATAAAATTTTAGTTCGTTTAAAAATAAGTTTTGAAAACGACGTAACTTACAGGGACTATAATGAAAATATTTGAAGGGCTATTATTGTCAAGTAGGTGAAAGTCGAAGGTGGCGGATGTCACACAAGTAGAGTTGCAAATAAGAGAAGCAAGTACTGGTTAAAATCCTAAGGTTATAGACTAGATTATTTTTCTAATAACCTAATTCCCTATAACCATGGCTCTGATACCAATCTGTAACACCCCAACCGATGGCGGAAACATCGAGGTGTCACGTATTGATGATTGTTCAATAGCTCATGGTACTAAATGGAAGTTGAATATTACTAAACATTTTACAGTTTGTCATACAATTTAATAAATACATCAACTTGATTTACATAACTAGATCCAAAGCTCCTATGTGATCCAAGACTTGTACAACTTCCAAAAGCACGTATAAACCTGAAACATGTTGAGTTGGAAAATGGGGGGTCAACTATAAATAGTTGGTGAGAATACATAGGTTTTGCATATAGTTGAAAACAATATGTTGTATAGCAATCATAGTTGAAATATAATAATGAGTAATGATAGAATATGAGTCCGACATGTAACAATGCGTCTTTTGTACAATTAAACCTTGTGTCGACTGAGACCTAACTCGCAAGTTAGTAAAAGTGTAACTGTTATCGATCATCCCTGAATTTATGCGGGGGGATGGGTTTGTCAGACCTATAGCGCTATAATCTAAACAGGCGGCTTGATCAATGTTAATGATTGTACTGTGTCTTTTTGTTACAGTCAAATGATAGAATGAGTAAATGATAGTGTAATTGAATCACAAGTAAGAATGAATAAATGATAGTGTATAAAATGTTTAAACATGTTTCACCCCAAAATGTAAAATAGAAAAATGGGCTATGTAAACTCACCTGATAGAGTGCTAAAATGATCCAAACAAAAAGTAGGCAACCTAAAAAAATTTTTTTGTCATTAAATTTACCAAGCATAAATTTGTTTGTTTTTTTTTCGGATCTTCGGCGGTGGGGAGCTTTAAGAGTCTTGAATAATTATCTTAATGTGTTAAGAAAAGTTTATCGTTGTGTAGCTACATACGTATTCCAAAAAATACCAAAGAGTTTAGAGTTATAAATTTTAGTTAACACACTTTCAATAAAATATCAAGAATATAACACCAAGTATACAAAACCTTCTTAACTATCAACATATAAAAAAACACCTGTAGGTTTGAATGCAATATTTTGCACCGCACAAAATTATTGTTTACATGCTTTTCAATAAATCTAGACATCCAAAATAGAAAGATGTGTTATTTTCGTAAATAAAAAAATGCATTAGAAATAGTTATAATATTATCCAACTATCAAAGTTAACTAGTTAAAATAGAGACTCAGATTATGAGGTTGACATTTTGAAATCAAATTTGCAAAAATGGATATTCCTTCAAAGTCCGTAGTCGCCGAAGATATCAAAACGAAACATGAAATTTGTAAACTTTTTTCATATCGGAAGATGGTTCGGTTTGCTTACTTGATCAGCGAATCATGAAACAAAATAGATTAGATGATGGTGGCGACATGCGGTGGCTGTGCGATGGATGCGACGGTGATGCAGGTTGTTATAATGACGGTGGTTGTTATGCTCGGGAGTTGGTCGGAGAATAGTGATGGTGGTGGTGGCTTCGGTGATGTGCATAGAACATAGGGAATGGCCTGGTTCGTGATTCGAAACCGGTAGCAAAAAAAAAAAGTCGAGGTGTGTCGGAACAAACCAGAGAGGTAAAAGCCGAGGAGATCGACAGGTGTATGTTGGTAGCGGGGGTTTATGTCGCAGCATGTTTCTAATTTATACAAAAATCTCGCACAGTAATTGATACAAGTATTTTTAGTCATAATTTTGGTTCGACAATACGGGTTAACCGGTTGTTGATAATGGTCAAGACGCGTAGGAACAATAAATTTGATTGGGTTGATTTTTAGAAGTTTCGTGAATCATTAAAACTTAAATAAAAACATTGCTGAAATTTTTTGAAGGTTGCCCAAAATGTGTTTGCGGAATTTTCGTCGGGTTTCTACAAAAGAGATGAAGTTGCCATTTTGGTGGTTTGTATGCTTTCAAAGAGTTTTTCATTATATTATTTATTTATTTTTGAAAGTCAACGAAACACATGGAGGAATTTGTGATTTGATATTTTGTAATACATATTACAATTGTTGTTAGTGTTCTTATTATTATTAATATTATTATTATGGAAATGTTTTTTTTTTTAAATTACAAATGGTTATATTTGTACAAAACAAATATAATATAGGTAAAATGGTGATTTTACTAATTCAAAAATTGTGGAAAATGTGCGATGTTACACTTGTTAGCACTAGTATGTCAGAAATGCTACAATATTTGGCAGCGTCTTTATCAAAAAGGCCCGGGTATCTACTGTGAAGCGGCGTATCCCCTAACCAAGAATCAAAAAAAATCTAATTGATTTTCCACTCCCAATGATTGCTTTTTAAGTTCCAAAACAGTGGACGGTTGTTATAGGAAAGCGAATTAACGGTTTTGACAATAGTCTTCCACGCGCCACCAAGTTATTGATTCAAAGGGAGGCAATAAAATCTATTTCAGGTCTTATGACAACAGTTAACAGTCTTCTTCTAGAGACAAACCGCACCTTTCCTGAACCGATATCCCCACTTGAACAACAACGCCTCATTAACCTCTTTCAATCTAGGCACACCCAATCCACCATCTTTTTTACTAAGGGTCACACGATCCCAAGAGACCCAATGGATTTTATGACGTTCCAAATTCCCCGACCATAAAAATCGCTTCATAATTCTTTCCAATTTATCAATAATGGTAGATGGCGCTTTGTATAGTGAAAATTCGCTTTGTGATCACTGTTTTACTAATTTAATACCAATATATCTTCTACACCATTTAATCATCATACTTAAAGTATACATATATTATATGTTTAGGTATACGTATGTGGTATATACATATTTTATAACAACCTAATAACAAAAGTTTTTAATTTCAATTATATCAAAACTATGGATTAATTGTGTTTCTTAAAGGTATGTTTGGTAAGGAGCTTTTATGAGCTTCAAGCTTTAAGCTTTTAAGAAAAAACTCATACTCAATAAAAAACCTTGTTGGGTTGAAAGAGCTTGAAACTTTTATGTTAGGAGAAAAAACTCTATATTGAAAAGCTCATACGAAAATAAATTGTTTTTACACGTGTGTGAATTTATCGTTTATAAATGTATAAATTGTTTCATTTACACACGTGTAAAAGGTTTATTTTAAAGTTTTTTTCGTAAGAAAAGACGAATTGTTTTAAAGGAAAATTCAATTTTTATGTTGTATTTTAATTATAATTAGGTTTGAAATTAAAAAAAATTGATTTTGATTTATTTTTTTTTCATTTGTTATTACGGTTCTCATGATATTTATTGTTCGCATGATAACTCTTCCTTATATATAAGATCATGATAACTCTTTCGAGCCCCCTACTGGAGAATATGATCACCGGTAACCCTCCTTATATCTTTAACTAAGAACTTTGTCATGTCCCCCAAACTTCCAAACTCATTTATCGAGACCTCTGCCTAATGAAATTTGTTCCATAACGACTTCCAAATTCAAAAGTTAATCTCGTTCTACCTACATCGAATCGATATTCTCCAATTCCAGCGTTGACTATCAATCCATTACAAAACTGGAGAAACAACAGGTATAATTACATCAAAAGAAGGTACTTAGGGTGAAATACTCGTGGTTACTGCAGGGTATAATCTTTTGCACACACGCATGACTCCAAACCAACCTACAAGAAAGGAAGAAGGTGGTCGTACGAAAGGAGGTGACTATTAGGAGATCGAGAACGATTCCAAAGTACAGACACAAAAATGGTGTTGGCTTACTTATTCTAACATGACATGTCCATACAAAGAGGGGGTAGTCTACTTTATATAGGACATGCATGGGCCAAACATCACTAATCCGTAACATGTCGTGGGCATGGGCCGAGGTTAAGAGGTGCCTCCCTCTGGCCCAATATATTAGTACCTAAGGACATGGCAATTAATGCGGATGTGAGAGAAAGAGTGTACCGCCTTTTTCGGAGCCACGTGGCGCGATGGGAGTGGCTGCACACTTGTACTTTTCTAACGGATATGGTTTGACCTTTGGAGGCATATGACGATGGTGGGTGTGAAGTCCTTGGGCTAGGTATTGCTACCGGGCTTGTTTTATTGGATGTTTAGGAAGCCCATTTAGGTTTTCTTGTTCACCAAGCCTAAACCCTAGATTAGTCTCTCTATATATCCTGTCTATGTAATTGTAATAGTGGTCAGAGCTTAATAATAAATCCCTAGTTGCAGCCCGTGGACGTAGGTTCCCCACTGAAACCGAACCACGTAAAATTCTCGTGTTCGTGTGTCGTGCTTTATATTTTCTCGGTTGTTATTGCGTGTTCGTTGTGAATCGGTTATTCCGCTGCACCACTTAATCCTAACAAGTGGTATCAGAGCTACGGCTCGTTGGGTTTACAAAACGTTTCGCAAATTGGTTTTATTCGATCATATTTGAAGGCTGTTTGTTCAAGTCCCCTAAAAGCAATTGAGTTTGCTTGTGGCAGGTGATTAGAGTGAATTAAGGAAAAAGGAATTGGATGTATATGATATATCTTGTTTCCTGTTTTTTTTTTTTTTTGTCGTGATTTGCTAGAAAAAAAAACGGAATTGGTTTTCTATTTTTCTATCTTGATTTGCAACCTAAAAATTCTCATACGCCTACTGCCATAATATTTTTTTTGAAGCCAACCGTTTCAATTGAAGACGTTGATTGTTACATTGCCGTTTGCAACCGTTTTTCAGCCGCGTTCAGGAGAGACAGGTTTACTCATTCTTGTTTTCTGATTAAGGTTTGTTCGGGTTTTGGGTGTTCAAGTTTCAGGTTGTTCGGGATTGGTTTGGTTGTCAGTTTTTGACCGGTTATTATCAACTTGGAACCGGGTTACTTTGATCTTATTTTTCGTTTGTCATTATGGCTGAAGACGGAAAATTGGTGATTGAAAAGTTTGACGGTTCGGATTTTAGTTGGTGGAAGATGAAGATAGATGCATTGTTGGGTCAAAAAGACTTGGATATGGTACTGGAAGAAAAACTGGAGAAAATGGATAAAGTTGAGGAAGCTCTGTGGAATGCCAAGGACAAGAAAGCTAGAGGTGTTATTACATTGTCGTTGACGGGGAGCGTTGCATTTAACATCATGTCTGAAACCACGGCTCGTGGTATGATGTTGGCTCTATCAAACATGTATGAAAAACCGTCTGCAGCTAATAAAGTGTTCTTGATGAGAGAGTTGTTCACGATGAGAATGAAAGAGGGAAGCTCAGTGACCGAGCACATAAATAATTTGAATTCTCTTCTGTCCAGATTATCGTCTGTGAGAATGAGATTCGATGATGAGACCAAAGCTGTGATTTTGCTATCTTCACTACCTGATAGTTGGTCCGGGACGGTGATAGCTGTCACTAACTCAGTTGGACCTGAAGGGTTAACATTTGAAAAGATCCGGGATTTGGTATTGGGTGAGGATGTTCAACGCAGGAATACTAAAGGGTCATCTTCTGAGATGTTACTGTAACGCCCTAAAATCCTTTATTTATCATTAATCTTGTTTAAGCGAATAATAGGAGAATCACTAACCGAGCACACGATGGGGAAATATTAGTATTTCCATCTTGGCCTAGTAACCGGGTTAAAACCCATTAGTATCTTGGCATAAATAATCACATGATGCTAGTTTGCTTAATTGCTATTAGAATACAAATATAATTTATGGAACTAGAGGGGCCAATCTTGCCAAGTACCCAAAGTAAATATTATTAAAACAAAAATTAAAATAAAAGAGGATGGATGATCAAAGCTCCTGGATATTTATCATCTCACCTCCAACACACACTAAACACACACACCTATCAACAACTCATGAATCAAGCTAGATCAAGCCCAAATCAAAGGGGTTTTTAGTGCTTGTGCTCTAAAACGAACCATCAAGACATAGCAATCACTTTGGTAAGTTTTAATTGTCTTGAATTGGTGATTTTTATCAAAGCTTGAAATGGGTGATAATGAGGTTTGTTTCAAAACGTGAAATTAAGGGCTTATTGATGTTACTCTAGTATTAGAGGGCCTTAATAAGTGTTAAATTATGTATGTTTAGTAAAATTCTTGTATGGTGAAGGATTCATAAGAATCCATGTTGTAGAAAGTGTTGGGTTTTGTTAATTTGGTAGGATTTGCCTTAAAAAATTAGACAAGACCATGTATGCTATGTTTATGAGTAAAATTCTTGCAATAAATGTTCAAATATATGCCATGAGTATTGAAATGGAGATAAAGATGGATAAATAAGGTCTTTAAGCCATATAAAATAACTTTGGTTAAAAGGGCGCCTACTAGTGTTTGATGAAATGCCTAAATGAAACTTGATTTCATTTGAGTCTATATTCTTTTAATGAGACTTGTATGAATATGTGAAAATGCGCCTATGTGCAATTACCTAAACAAACGTGTGTAATACTCAATTCTAGGTGCAAAGCTCGAGTCTTCGGGAAGCCACTCGGGTAAGGATTTGAAGCAAAAATGACATGACTAAGGTAAGTCATATCTATAACTTTGTAGGATATATATATATATATACATATATACATATATGCTCATGTTGGGTGTATAAATCGTGGGTATATCTTTAGATGAGATGAGGTTGTGATTTCCAAGGGTTATAAGAAAACATCGTGTTTAGATCACGTTGCAAGTCATAGAGACCGAGCGAACAAGACCGAGAGAAATGGCACATGTGGCCATGGACACGAGGCATCGCAAACCTGGTATAAATGACTTGGGCGGAGGTCACCTAGTCGAGTTGAGGCTTGACAAGCATAGAAAAATCATTACTAGGCCTTGGAAATCATAAAATCTTAAAAATTTGGATGTATGCAAAAGTTAACGGGTCAACATATTGATGGACATATAATTCAAGGTTCTTGGTTTAGAAACCGAACAAGGAATTCAAATATACATCTAATCATGTTTGTATTATGCACGAGAACCCTTAAACGTGTCCCTGGAAGCCCCGGGAGTAGTTTTAGACTGACCCAAAAGGGGCAGCTTGTTGCTGAAACATTTTGTACCTTGTTAGGATTTGGTGTAGCCTACGCCACTTTTGGAGTTGCCTACGCCAAATGCCTACGCCAATGGCGTAGGATACGCCAATTTTGGTGTAGGATACGCAAACGTCAGAGTGCCTATGCTGATTTCTTCTGTCCTACGCCACCGGATGCCCTCTCCCTACGCCAATAGCATAGGATACGCCAAATCAACCAAAATTCATTTTTTTTTGTATTTTGCATCTAAATTCAATCATAATAACATATTTATGGGTTGTCTAACTGTGATAAACCCTTAGGTACTCAGCTACATGAACCGGATGATGATCGAGGCGTATTTGAAGAACCGAACATGCTTAACTCGTCCGTTTCCGGAATGTTTTGATAAACTTATGAAGACACTTGGTTATTTTGTAATATGCTAAGCCGTAACTATAATTTAGGATGTTTGTACTAATTAATGTCGCTTTTGGATGTTAATGCATTAAAGTAAACTATGAAATGCTTTAGCGTTCCAAGTACAAACCAAGTATATTATCGTTTAATTACCCGTATTATGGGTAGGGTATTACAGTTACATATTGGCAGGGGAAGGGGTAATAGCAAGATTAGTGGGAGCAGCAAGGGTCGGGGCAGGAGCTCGTCTAAGGCTCGTCCAAGTGTGCGTTGTTGGGACTGCAATGAAAAGGGACATTATAGGAATGAATGTCAGAACAAGAATTCTGATGGAGGATCGAAGAATTCTAGTGGATTGAACACTGTTGCGGTAAGCGATTCTGAGGATGACGCTTTGATACTATGTGTTGAAAGCAGTGTGGAATCCTTGGTCATGTATTCCAGTGCATCATTCCATGCTACCCATAGCAATGATGGCATGCGGAATGTTAAAAAGGACGATTTTGGCAAGGTTAGGCTGGGAAACGGTGAAATTCTTGATGTGACTGGCATGGGAGATTTGGATCTGGTAACTACTTTGGGCACTACTTGGACTTTGTATGACGTCCGGATCATTCCGAGGCTTGAAACAAAGTTGATCTCCGGTGGGCAGTTGGATGAACAAGGTTTGGACGTTAAGTTTAGTGGTGGAAAGTGGAAGGTCGTTAAAGGTAATCTCGTGGTTGCTAACGGTTTCAAGAAGGGGTCGTTGTATATGCTGCCTGTTCTGTCTGGGGAAGTGACCGCCCTTGTTAAGACGAATGCCAAAGTTGGGCTCGCCGATTCGATAGTTAAACGAGTCCAGTTTGCAGAAAAGGACTCTATGACTTCAGGTAATCTGCTTGAGCGTACTCGGAGGTCTGAACGTGTACGGGATTTTTGTAGCAGTGGGAGCACGGGGAGTGTTTCGACACCGTCTGGAAATCAACGTTGGGTTCAGAAGACCAGGTTTCCGAATGAAATCTCGCCTGGGAAGTTTCTGCTAGTGGGGAGTGTTCCTCTAAGAATTCCTGTATCTGATGGTTTGTGTTTATGGGAATCAGTTGGGATTGAGATTGTGAAGACGGGGTCTTTTGAGACCGGGTTAAAGCCATCTAGGGCTTTAACGGGCCTTTCTGTTTAATTATGATGATTGGCCGGCTGTAACTAGGTTGATTGGGGATACATGGTTTGAAGTTTGGTTTGTTCTTGGGAGCTGGACCTGGAAGACTTTTGTTCCTACGTGTGTTCGAACTTTACAAATTACTGAAGACATGGATTGCTTTGTGCTTGTTGGTGGACTTGGTGCTTACCGCAAGGCCTTCAAGTGGGAGATTGTTGGGTGTGAAGTCCTTGGGCTAGGTATTGCTACCGGGCTTGTTTTATTGGATGTTTAGGAAGCCCATTTAGGTTTTCTTGTTCACCAAGCCTAAACCCTAGATTAGTCTCTATATATATCCTGTCTATGTAATTGTAATAGTGGTCAGAGCTTAATAATAAATCCATAGTTGCAGCATGTGGACGTAGGTTCCCCACTGGAACTGTAACACCCCAACCGATGGCGGAATCATCGAGGTGCCACGTAGTGACGATTGTTCAAAAGCTCATGGTACTAAAATGTAAATATTATTGAATAAAAAATTGTCTTACATGGAAATGGAAATTACATTGTCTAAATGAAATGTAAATATTGAAATAACTGAATTGAAATAAAACACTAAATGTCTCTTGCTAAAGCACTAGATCAAACTGCACCTGAAACATGTACAAAAATAGGTTTGGTCAACATATGAAATGTTGGTGAGCATTCCTAGATTTGATATATATAGTAGGTTAAAAAGTTATACAATTCAAGTGCAAACTACAGTGCAATTATGTAAACTATGTATCATACAAATGAGCGAAATCAACCCTGTGACTGTATAATGTACTGCATGAACTGTAGTGTACTTATCCAATAAATGGATAAAAAGCTTAACACTGGCCACGGATTCTCCGATGAAAAAGGGGGAGAATCAATCTAGGCGGGTTGTCAATCCAAATAGCGCTATCCAATGTTAAGGTCGGCTTGTACCATGTTAATGATTTCACTAAGTACAAATGTAATCCACATGTATTGTCTAAGCATAAAGCACGTTGTAAGCAATGCACATAGTACTAGAATTGTATTGTAAAAATGTAATCTTGTATTTGAAATTGTAATAGTGTACATGTAACACCCCAAAAATGTATAAAAGCAAAAAGGGGTAGGAATACTCACAGTTCACGTAATAACTTGAATTTGAACTTGGACAACGAAATATGAATTGAGATTACTCCCAAATGATTAACCTAAAGTAATTGATAATGTGTAAGTGAAATAACTCTAGGATACATGTATTTCTAGGGCTTCGAATTTGGGGATAAATGCTTATTTGATTAATTAATGAATTGTTTATTAAATATAAGAAATTTAATGAATAAATACACAAAAGTCTTTTTGTAAAATTTTAAGTTGAATATTGTCACAACACAAGGTTTTAAGTATGAAAATAATTTTTATAAAATTATTTCCTTGAAAATAGAATGTTTAATCTAATTATTTCAAATTGTCAAAATACGACTTTAATATCTAAAAAATATTAAAATCAAAGAATTTCTGAATTAAAAATCGTATTTCAGTTCTAAATGAATAGAAATAATTTATGTAAAATTTTGGTGCAAAAATATTGAAAAATGGATTTATTATGATTTAATTATGATTAAAACTAACAAAAATTGATTTAAAATATTAAATAAATGATTTTTCAGAAATAAAAATCATTTCTGAAAAGATTAATGTTATAAAAACTTAGGATAATTTTTGTGGAAATTTATAAGATCGTTTTGATATTTTAATGGATTTTTATAAATATAATAGTGTAAAATTGATTTAATTATTATAAATATTAAATAAATGAATTTCAGAAAAATAAAAATTGTAGATAAAGCTTTGTCATTAGATTTGATAAATATAATTTTTTTAGAATTTATAAAATAGTTTTAATATTTAAAAATGAATTTATAAGATTATAATGTATAATATATCTAATTGGTTTTAAAAAAAAATACGAAAAAAAAAGTGGTGGTAGCCGGGTTCGAACCCGCGTCTGCTGTGTATCAAACCAACAACACAACCACTTGGTCTAGACCAGTGGTTGTGATTGTTCTCTGTTCTGTAAATATTAATATGTTATGCAAATTAGTGTTCTTCCCCAAATTATGATTACGAGCCCTAGCATTTACAATCGAACGATCCACACATCTATAACCCGATTAATGTTAGGGCTTTCATTGTGTGGATGCCGACCAACAAAACCCACTGAAGAAATTAGACTTACAAGTTTGTTTGAACACGATTTGCTCGGTCAAGTATAAAAGTCAAACACGAATCAAAATAACATGAACAGAGGTTATATGAAGAAATTGAGAGTTGAGAGAGATGTATGAGCGAGTGTAGAAGGCTCGTAGGTGATCAATTTATAGTGGGGATTGATGGGTTGGGTTAATTGGAAAGTTTGACTAAACCTTAAAGTCTATACGCGTAATCAATCAAATTGGTCAATGATTGATTGATAATAGCGTGTAATTGAGGTTGATTGAGGCCGGTAATCGTGTAATTATGCCATTTAGAGATCAATGCGTCCAATATTCAAGCTGTTGACTTTCTGTTTTTTTTTCTTTCTTCGTGCGTCGCACAGTAACAGCAAGGGGAGAAGGAAGATGGTTCAATGTGTGTATATATATAATATGAGTTGAAATGAAGTCAAGGATCAGACTTGGCTCAAGTGGTGTGTACGTGTGTTGTGTTGTGGACTGACCCGGGTTCGATTCCTGGAAGAGGGAACCCCTTTTTTTTTTGTGTAAACTGAAATGGGAGAAGGAGAGTGGAGCTGGGCTTGGGCTTTTGTCTTGGGCCGAGTACTGGGCTCCGAAAATTCTACAAGGAATGGGTTTGGGCTATGGTTTGGTTATGGTTTGATAGTGGGTTTCAAGGTTGTGTAACACAAAGGTTTGTGTTTAAAAATATATATATGTAATCTGAATTTTTTTTTTTTTTATTATTATAATATATAAGAATAAAAAGTGACGGATGTCACAGCATCCCCTACTTTTAGAAACTTCGTCCCGAAGTTATTAGAAACATAGGGTTATGAATGCTTGGGAAAAATTAAGGTAACTGTGGTTCGGAAAAATTGGGTTAAGTCACGACGTTCATTTATAGGTAACAGAGTGAATCGTTTCGAATGATTTGGATAAGAGGTTTGATAGGTGTGAGTTAAGGATTTGATTAGGTTCGTCTCGAATAAGAAGGAGAATAAGAATCTAGTAAATCACTTAAATTGCAAGTTCAGGAATCCTAAAATAAATGTACGAGTTGATTGACTATAAATGAACTACCAAGTAAACAGAGTTTGTTCCTGGTTCGACTCCCAGTCTCACTTTCAATGCATCATTAGTGTTTATATACAGGGTGTACCGCAGCTAACCCACCACACCTTTGATACCTTAAAAACGTACTGGACGCCTACCAAAAACTCTAATAGAATTTCACACTACTCTAACGTACCTGTAAATTCATGATTACGTTCCGGACCGGAATCATCAATTTACCTTACATTAGGGTTTTGTGTCCTTCTATGACCCCACCGATTGTTGAGCAGGTTCGATAGCCTCCACCAGCCGTGGAGTAGGTTGTAGGGCCTCTTCTGACTGTTTGAAAAGGCATAGTGACCTCTACCAATCGTTGAGTATGTTCGATAGCCTTCACCAGTCGTGGAGCAGGTTGTAGGGCCTCTCCCGACTGTTGAAAAAGGCATGATGACCTCTATTAAGTGCAGCAATTATTATTCACATAGATTGCAAATTGATAGCATGTTTATGCAAGCAAGTTTGTAAGTACTACAACCATTAAGTGTAAGTGTTATCTTAGTGGCCTATAGAAATAGATTATAAGTATCATGAATAACTAAATGTTCAATAGATTGGTAAATCAAAGGAAAAATTCAAGTTTCATATAACAAACAATGATGTTTTTAGAAAAGCCCCGTAGAATCAATTATTAAGTTTTTTTAGTAGTTTGAAAAATGGATTTATTATGATTTAATTATGATTAAAACTAACAAAAATTGATTAAAAATATTAAATAAATGATTTTTCAGAAATAAAAATCATTTCTGAAAAGATTAATGTTATAAAAACTTAGGATAATTTTTGTGGAAATTTATAAGATCGTTTTGATATTTTAATGGATTTTTATAAATATAATAGTGTAAAATTGATTTAATTATTATAAATATTAAATAAATGAATTTCAGAAAAATAAAAATTGTAGATAAAGCTTTGTCATTAGATTTGATAAATATAATTTTTTTAGAATTTATAAAATAGTTTTAATATTTAAAAATGAATTTATAAGATTATAATGTATAATATATCTAATTGGTTTTAAAAAAAAATACGAAAAAAAAAGTGGTGGTAGCCGGGTTCGAACCCGCGTCTGCTGTGTATCAAACCAACAACACAACCACTTGGTCTAGACCAGTCGTTGTGATTGTTCTCTGTTCTGTAAATATTAATATGTTATGCAAATTAGTGTTCTTCCCCAAATTATGATTACGAGCCCTAGCATTTACAATCGAACGATCCACACATCTATAACCCGATTAATGTTAGGGCTTTCATTGTGTGGATGCCGACCAACAAAACCCACTGAAGAAATTAGACTTACAAGTTTGTTTGAACACGATTTGCTCGGTCAAGTATAAAAGTCAAACACGAATCAAAATAACATGAACAGAGGTTATATGAAGAAATTGAGAGTTGAGAGAGATGTATGAGCGAGTGTAGAAGGCTCGTAGGTGATCAATTTATAGTGGGGATTGATGGGTTGGGTTAATTGGAAAGTTTGACTAAACCTTAAAGTCTATACGCGTAATCAATCAAATTGGTCAATGATTGATTGATAATAGCGTGTAATTGAGGTTGATTGAGGCCGGTAATCGTGTAATTATGCCATTTAGAGATCAATGCGTCCAATATTCAAGCTGTTGACTTTCTGTTTTTTTTTCTTTCTTCGTGCGTCGCACAATAACAGCAAGGGGAGAAGGAAGATGGTTCAATGTGTGTATATATATAATATGAGTTGAAATGAAGTCAAGGATCAGACTTGGCTCAAGTGGTGTGTACGTGTGTTGTGTTGTGGACTGACCCGGGTTCGATTCCTGGAAGAGAGAACCCCTTTTTTTTTTTTTTTGTGTAAACTGAAATGGGAGAAGGAGAGTGGAGCTGGGCTTGGGCTTTTGTCTTGGGCCGAGTACTGGGCTCCGAAAATTCTACAAGGAATGGGTTTGGGCTATGGTTTGGTTATGGTTTGATAGTGGGTTTCAAGGTTGTGTAACACAAAGGTTTGTGTTTAAAAATATATATATGTAATCTGAATTTTTTTTTTTTATTATTATAATATATAAGAATAAAAAGTGACGGATGTCACAGCATCCCCTACTTTTAGAAACTTCGTCCCGAAGTTATTAGAAACATAGGGTTATGAATGCTTGGGAAAAATTAAGGTAACTGTGGTTCGGAAAATTTGGGTTAAGTCACGACGTTCATTTATAGGTAACAGAGTGAATCGTTTCGAATGATTTGGATAAGAGGTTTGATAGGTGTGAGTTAAGGATTTGATTAGGTTCGTCTCGAATAAGAAGGAGAATAAGAATCTAGTAAATCACTTAAATTGCAAGTTCAGGAATCCTAAAATAAATGTACGAGTTGATTGACTATAAATGAACTACCAAGTAAACAGAGTTTGTTCCTGGTTCGACTCCCAGTCTCACTTTCAATGCATCATTAGTGTTTGTATACAGGGTGTACCGCAGCTAACCCACCACACCTTTGATACCTTAAAAACGTACTGGACGCCTACCAAAAACTCTAATAGAATTTCACACTACTCTAACGTACCTGTAAATTCATGATTACGTTCCGGACCGGAATCATCAATTTACCTTACATTAGGGTTTTGTGTCCTTCTATGACCCCACCGATTGTTGAGCAGGTTCGATAGCCTCCACCAGCCGTGGAGTAGGTTGTAGGGCCTCTCCTGACTGTTTGAAAAGGCATAGTGACCTCTACCAATCGTTGAGTATGTTCGATAGCCTTCACCAGTCGTGGAGCAGGTTGTAGGGCCTCTCCCGACTGTTGAAAAAGGCATGATGACCTCTATTAAGTGCAGCAATTATTATTCACATAGATTGCAAATTGATAGCATGTTTATGCAAGCAAGTTTGTAAGTACTACAACCATTAAGTGTAAGTGTTATCTTAGTGGCCTATAGAAATAGATTATAAGTATCATGAATAACTAAATGTTCAATAGATTGGTAAATCAAAGGAAAAATTCAAGTTTCATATAACAAACAATGATGTTTTTAGAAAAGCCCCGTAGAATCAATTATTAAGTTTTTTTAGTAGTTTGAGTTTCATGAAAATCAAGTCCAAATGTTTTAATAAAATGTAAGGTAGAGTCTGAACTTATATGATATAAAAATAAACGTAATCAAATATGATAAATTTTCAATCTGTGTACGTACACAATAGTATGCAAGGAAATTTCTAGATGTTGTATGCTAATGAGTGCGACAAAATTGGGTACAAAATGATAATAGGATCAAGAAAATGAAAACACAAGTATTGGATTCTCGAGTCTTGGGAAGATTTCATCCATGGCTTAACCAGTGGGATTAACGTCATCCTGATCAGTTGTTTCGTTGGTATTGATATTGAAAGCTCGTCCATGTGCCACCAGGTTTACGTTGTTCAATTTGGGACATTGAGGTAGCATGTGATTAGGGTCTCTACAATGATAACATGCCCGACCGTTAGAAATCCGTAGTGGTTCCTGGGCAGCTGTTTGATGATTACTCTGTGTCCCAACCATTACTCGACAAGTGGTAACAAAGTGTCCAAACCTTCCACATCTAGTGCATTGACGACATGGAAGATTTGTAGGGTGATGATACTTGCAAGTGTTGCATTGAGGATGGATTCCCGTGTAGGCTTTCTTGATAGGAGGCTGAGCCACCGGATCAACAACCGCATGGTTCTGATTATCGCCCATTCGTTTCTTAGAGTTCGAAGCAGTAGTGGCGGCCTTTGCTAAAACAGTCTTAGGTTGTTCAACATTGGTGGTTTTCTCAGTAGGTGTCTTGGTGCCCTTTCCTAACCAAGTTTCCTTGCCTTACGTGTTTGTCTGTTAATGTGGCTGCAAGTTGGATGGCTTCTTCTACCGTAGTGGCTTTGCCTCCTGTGACAACGTCTTGAATCAGGTCAGGTAATCCCTCGATATATTTTTCGATTGCTCGAGAGACTGGGGTAACCATGTGTGGAACCAGTATGCTAAGTTCGTGATATCGAGTATTATACGCAAGATTCTCACCACTGTTTTGTTTCAGTCCATGGAACTCTTCCTCCAGTTTTCTGATTTCGTTCCTCGGGCAGAATTTGGCGATCATGAGTTCCTTAACTTCAGCCCAAGATAAAGATAAAGCAACATCAGCTCCTCGATTGCGTTTTTCGCCATTCCACCAGGTTAACGCTCCCTTTTGAAGGACACTAGTAGCATAGCGAACGTGGAGTTCATCAGGACATTCACTGTTCACAAAAGTACTCTCCATGCTTTCAAACCATTGGAGGAGGCCAGTAGCACCCTCCTCACCAGTGAATTTTGTGGGGTTGCAGGAGTTAAAGTGTTTGAAAGTGCACCGAAATTGAGTCGTACTCCCTGTGTTGGCACTGTTACTATTCTGGGTTATCTCACTGACAAGGTTTGGGATTACTGCAGCAATTTGCTCAGCGACTAAAGATGCGAGGCGACGGTCAGAACGTTGTCCAGAAGCATGAACAGGGCGTCGGCGGACATCACGGAGCATGCGGCGAGCAGACATCTATGAGGTAATCAATGAATAATCATGAGATTTAGAAAATGTGAGTGTATAACTGTACAAATGATTATGAAAGTATGAACTTGTAAGCAGTATATGAAAATCATGATATATAGGATATTGTATAGGAAACGAGAGAGTATTATTGTAAAACTTGCATAAGATGCTTGGAGTGCCCTTGTCTAGCTGTAAAGCCCAACAAGAACGCTGACTTTTCATAGGAGTTGAACCCAATGGTGATCAAAGAAGACATGCTTTAGCCTATAAGTGGACACTCACTCCAGGAATCCCCAGGTAAGCATAACAGGTCCGTAAATGGATTTATGCGCTATGCTTGCCTATGCCAGAAAACCCAGTGTACAGGCATCCACCCTTCCAGATTGCACGTGTCCTTATCACACTCATTAAAGTTCAACAACTTTGAAGGAGCAAAAATAAGAGTAGGCATTATGCCTAGGAGTGTCTTCATGTAAGGTACAGCTCTCGTTCCATGATGATGTAGACTTTCCACTCCTTGTAGGACACCATCTCTATGCACCATGATGAAAGATGAGAAGAATGGAGAGGGAGAAGAAGGGAAAGATAGAAGAAGGAAAGTAGAGGGAAATGAGGGGTAGGGTATTTCAGGAATTATTATGCATAAAGTTCGGTTATAGTCTAGGCCATTTTATCTAATAACCTAGTTCCCTATAACCATGGCTCTGATACCAATCTGTAACACCCCAACCGATGGCGGAATCATCGAGGTGCCACGTAGTGACGATTGTTCAAAAGCTCATGGTACTAAAATGTAAATATTATTGAATAAAAAATTGTCTTACATGGAAATGGAAATTACATTGTCTAAATGAAATGTAAATATTGAAATAACTGAATTGAAATAAAACACTAAATGTCTCTTGCTAAAGCACTAGATCAAACTGCACCTGAAACATGTACAAAAATAGGTTTGGTCAACATATGAAATGTTGGTGAGCATTCCTAGATTTGATATATATAGTAGGTTAAAAAGTTATACAATTCAAGTGCAAACTACAGTGCAATTATGTAAACTATGTATCATACAAATGAGCGAAATCAACCCTGTGACTGTATAATGTACTGCATGAACTGTAGTGTACTTATCCAATAAATGGATAAAAAGCTTAACACTGGCCACGGATTCTCCGATGAAAAAGGGGGAGAATCAATCTAGGCGGGTTGTCAATCCAAATAGCGCTATCCAATGTTAAGGTCGGCTTGTACCATGTTAATGATTTCACTAAGTACAAATGTAATCCACATGTATTGTCTAAGCATAAAGCACGTTGTAAGCAATGCACATAGTACTAGAATTGTATTGTAAAAATGTAATCTTGTATTTGAAATTGTAATAGTGTACATGTAACACCCCAAAAATGTATAAAAGCAAAAAGGGGTAGGAATACTCACAGTTCACGTAATAACTTGAATTTGAACTTGGACAACGAAATATGAATTGAGATTACTCCCAAATGATTAACCTAAAGTAATTGATAATGTGTAAGTGAAATAACTCTAGGATACATGTATTTCTAGGGCTTCGAATTTGGGGATAAATGCTTATTTGATTAATTAATGAATTGTTTATTAAATATAAGAAATTTAATGAATAAATACACAAAAGTCTTTTTGTAAAATTTTAAGTTGAATATTGTCACAACACAAGGTTTTAAGTATGAAAATAATTTTTATAAAATTATTTCCTTGAAAATAGAATGTTTAATCTAATTATTTCAAATTGTCAAAATACGACTTTAATATCTAAAAAATATTAAAATCAAAGAATTTTTGAATTAAAAATCGTATTTCAGTTCTAAATGAATAGAAATAATTTATGTAAAATTTTGGTGCAAAAATATTGAAAAATGGATTTATTATGATTTAATTATGATTAAAACTAACAAAAATTGATTAAAAATATTAAATAAATGATTTTTCAGAAATAAAAATCATTTCTGAAAAGATTAATGTTATAAAAACTTAGGATAATTTTTGTGGAAATTTATAAGATCGTTTTGATATTTTAATGGATTTTTCTAAATATAATAGTGTAAAATTGATTTAATTATTATAAATATTAAATAAATGAATTTCAGAAAAATAAAAATTGTAGATAAAGCTTTGTCATTAGATTTGATAAATATAATTTTTTTAGAATTTATAAAATAGTTTTAATATTTAAAAATGAATTTATAAGATTATAATGTATAATATATCTAATTGGTTTTAAAAAAAAATACGAAAAAAAAAGTGGTGGTAGCCGGGTTCGAACCCGCGTCTGCTGTGTATCAAACCAACAACACAACCACTTGGTCTAGACCAGTGGTTGTGATTGTTCTCTGTTCTGTAAATATTAATATGTTATGCAAATTAGTGTTCTTCCCCAAATTATGATTACGAGCCCTAGCATTTACAATCGAACGATCCAAACATCTATAACCCGATTAATGTTAGGGCTTTCATTATGTGGATGCCGACCAACAAAACCCACTGAAGAAATTAGACTTACAAGTTTGTTTGAACACGATTTGCTCGGTCAAGTATAAAAGTCAAACACGAATCAAAATAACATGAACAGAGGTTATATGAAGAAATTGAGAGTTGAGAGAGATGTATGAGCGAGTGTAGAAGGCTCGTAGGTGATCAATTTATAGTGGGGATTGATGGGTTGGGTTAATTGGAAAGTTTGACTAAACCTTAAAGTCTATACGCGTAATCAATCAAATTGGTCAATGATTGATTGATAATAGCGTGTAATTGAGGTTGATAGAGGCCGGTAATCGTGTAATTATGCCATTTAGAGATCAATGCGTCCAATATTCAAGCTGTTGACTTTCTGTTTTTTTTTCTTTCTTCGTGCGTCGCACAGTAACAGCAAGGGGAGAAGGAAGATGGTTCAATGTGTGTATATATATAATATGAGTTGAAATGAAGTCAAGGATCAGACTTGGCTCAAGTGGTGTGTACGTGTGTTGTGTTGTGGACTGACCCGGGTTCGATTCCTGGAAGAGGGAACCCCTTTTTTTTTTGTGTAAACTGAAATGGGAGAAGGAGAGTGGAGCTGGGCTTGGGCTTTTGTCTTGGGCCGAGTACTGGGCTCCGAAAATTCTACAAGGAATGGGTTTGGGCTATGGTTTGGTTATGGTTTGATAGTGGGTTTCAAGGTTGTGTAACACAAAGGTTTGTGTTTAAAAATATATATATGTAATCTGAATTTTTTTTTTTTTATTATTATAATATATAAGAATAAAAAGTGACGGATGTCACAGCATCCCCTACTTTTAGAAACTTCGTCCCGAAGTTATTAGAAACATAGGGTTATGAATGCTTGGGAAAAATTAAGGTAACTGTGGTTCGGAAAATTTGGGTTAAGTCACGACGTTCATTTATAGGTAACAGAGTGAATCGTTTCGAATGATTTGGATAAGAGGTTTGATAGGTGTGAGTTAAGGATTTGATTAGGTTCGTCTCGAATAAGAAGGAGAATAAGAATCTAGTAAATCACTTAAATTGCAAGTTCAGGAATCCTAAAATAAATGTATGAGTTGATTGACTGTAAATGAACTACCAAGTAAACAGAGTTTGTTCCTGGTTCGACTCCCAGTCTCACTTTCAATGCATCATTAGTGTTTGTATACAGGGTGTACCGCAGCTAACCCACCACACCTTTGATACCTTAAAAACGTACTGGACGCCTACCAAAAACTCTAATAGAATTTCACACTACTCTAACGTACCTGTAAATTCATGATTACGTTCCGGACCGGAATCATCAATTTACCTTACATTAGGGTTTTGTGTCCTTCTATGACCCCACCGATTGTTGAGCAGGTTCGATAGCCTCCACCAGCCGTGGAGTAGGTTGTAGGGCCTCTCCTGACTGTTTGAAAAGGCATAGTGACCTCTACCAATCGTTGAGTATGTTCGATAGCCTTCACCAGTCGTGGAGCAGGTTGTAGGGCCTCTCCCGACTGTTGAAAAAGGCATGATGACCTCTATTAAGTGCAGCAATTATTATTCACATAGATTGCAAATTGATAGCATGTTTATGCAAGCAAGTTTGTAAGTACTACAACCATTAAGTGTAAGTGTTATCTTAGTGGCCTATAGAAATAGATTATAAGTATCATGAATAACTAAATGTTCAATAGATTGGTAAATCAAAGGAAAAATTCAAGTTTCATATAACAAACAATGATGTTTTTAGAAAAGCCCCGTAGAATCAATTATTAAGTTTTTTTAGTAGTTTGAGTTTCATGAAAATCAAGTCCAAATGTTTTAATAAAATGTAAGGTAGAGTCTGAACTTATATGATATAAAAATAAACGTAATCAAATATGATAAATTTTCAATCTGTGTACGTACACAATAGTATGCAAGGAAATTTCTAGATGTTGTATGCTAATGAGTGCGACAAAATTGGGTACAAAATGATAATAGGATCAAGAAAATGAAAACACAAGTATTGGATTCTCGAGTCTTGGGAAGATTTCATCCATGGCTTAACCAGTGGGATTAACGTCATCCTGATCAGTTGTTTCGTTGGTATTGATATTGAAAGCTCGTCCATGTGCCACCAGGTTTACGTTGTTCAATTTGGGACATTGAGGTAGCATGTGATTAGGGTCTCTACAATGATAACATGCCCGACCGTTAGAAATCCGTAGTGGTTCCTGGGCAGCTGTTTGATGATTACTCTGTGTCCCAACCATTACTCGACAAGTGGTAACAAAGTGTCCAAACCTTCCACATCTAGTGCATTGACGACATGGAAGATTTGTAGGGTGATGATACTTGCAAGTGTTGCATTGAGGATGGATTCCCGTGTAGGCTTTCTTGATAGGAGGCTGAGCCACCGGATCAACAACCGCATGGTTCTGATTATCGCCCATTCGTTTCTTAGAGTTCGAAGCAGTAGTGGCGGCCTTTGCTAAAACAGTCTTAGGTTGTTCAACATTGGTGGTTTTCTCAGTAGGTGTCTTGGTGCCCTTTCCTAACCAAGTTTCCTTGCCTTACGTGTTTGTCTGTTAATGTGGCTGCAAGTTGGATGGCTTCTTCTACCGTAGTGGCTTTGCCTCCAGTGACAACGTCTTGAATCAGGTCAGGTAATCCCTCGATATATTTTTCGATTGCTCGAGAGACTGGGGTAACCATGTGTGGAACCAGTATGCTAAGTTCGTGATATCGAGTATTATACGCAAGATTCTCACCACTGTTTTGTTTCAGTCCATGGAACTCTTCCTCCAGTTTTCTGATTTCGTTCCTCGGGCAGAATTTGGCGATCATGAGTTCCTTAACTTCAGCCCAAGATAAAGATAAAGCAACATCAGCTCCTCGATTGCGTTTTTCGCCATTCCACCAGGTTAACGCTCCCTTTTGAAGGACACTAGTAGCATAGCGAACGCGGAGTTCATCAGGACATTCACTGTTCACAAAAGTACTCTCCATGCTTTCAAACCATTGGAGGAGGCCAGTAGCACCCTCCTCACCAGTGAATTTTGTGGGGTTGCAGGAGTTAAAGTGTTTGAAAGTGCACCGAAATTGAGTCGTACTCCCTGTGTTGGCACTGTTACTATTCTGGGTTATCTCACTGACAAGGTTTGGGATTACTGCAGCAATTTGCTCAGCGACTAAAGATGCGAGGCGACGGTCAGAACGTTGTCCAGAAGCATGAACAGGGCGTCGGCGGACATCACGGAGCATGCGGCGAGCAGACATCTATGAGGTAATCAATGAATAATCATGAGATTTAGAAAATGTGAGTGTATAACTGTACAAATGATTATGAAAGTATGAACTTGTAAGCAGTATATGAAAATCATGATATATAGGATATTGTATAGGAAACGAGAGAGTATTATTGTAAAACTTGCATAAGATGCTTGGAGTGCCCTTGTCTAGCTGTAAAGCCCAACAAGAACGCTGACTTTTCATAGGAGTTGAACCCAATGGTGATCAAAGAAGACATGCTTTAGCCTATAAGTGGACACTCACTCCAGGAATCCCCAGGTAAGCATAACAGGTCCGTAAATGGATTTATGCGCTATGCTTGCCTATGCCAGAAAATCCAGTGTACAGGCATCCACCCTTCCAGATTGCACGTGTCCTTATCACACTCATTAAAGTTCAACAACTTTGAAGGAGCAAAAATAAGAGTAGGCATTATGCCTAGGAGTGTCTTCATGTAAGGTACAGCTCTCGTTCCATGATGATGTAGACTTTCCACTCCTTGTAGGACACCATCTCTATGCACCATGATGAAAGATGAGAAGAATGGAGAGGGAGAAGAAGGGAAAGATAGAAGAAGGAAAGTAGAGGGAAATGAGGGGTAGGGTATTTCAGGAATTATTATGCATAAAGTTCGGTTATAGTCTAGGCCATTTTATCTAATAACCTAGTTCCCTATAACCATGGCTCTGATACCAATCTGTAACACCCCAACCGATGGCGGAATCATCGAGGTGCCACGTAGTGACGATTGTTCAAAAGCTCATGGTACTAAAATGTAAATATTATTGAATAAAAAATTGTCTTACATGGAAATGGAAATTACATTGTCTAAATGAAATGTAAATATTGAAATAACTGAATTGAAATAAAACACTAAATGTCTCTTGCTAAAGCACTAGATCAAACTGCACCTGAAACATGTACAAAAATAGGTTTGGTCAACATATGAAATGTTGGTGAGCATTCCTAGATTTGATATATATAGTAGGTTAAAAAGTTATACAATTCAAGTGCAAACTACAGTGCAATTATGTAAACTATGTATCATACAAATGAGCGAAATCAACCCTGTGACTGTATAATGTACTGCATGAACTGTAGTGTACTTATCCAATAAATGGATAAAAAGCTTAACACTGGCCACGGATTCTCCGATGAAAAAGGGGGAGAATCAATCTAGGCGGGTTGTCAATCCAAATAGCGCTATCCAATGTTAAGGTCGGCTTGTACCATGTTAATGATTTCACTAAGTACAAATGTAATCCACATGTATTGTCTAAGCATAAAGCACGTTGTAAGCAATGCACATAGTACTAGAATTGTATTGTAAAAATGTAATCTTGTATTTGAAATTGTAATAGTGTACATGTAACACCCCAAAAATGTATAAAAGCAAAAAGGGGTAGGAATACTCACAGTTCACGTAATAACTTGAATTTGAACTTGGACAACGAAATATGAATTGAGATTACTCCCAAATGATTAACCTAAAGTAATTGATAATGTGTAAGTGAAATAACTCTAGGATACATGTATTTCTAGGGCTTCGAATTTGGGGATAAATGCTTATTTGGTTAATTAATGAATTGTTTATTAAATATAAGAAATTTAATGAATAAATACACAAATGTCTTTTTGTAAAATTTTAAGTTGAATATTGTCACAACACAAGGTTTTAAGTATGAAAATAATTTTTATAAAATTATTTCCTTGAAAATAGAATGTTTAATCTAATTATTTCAAATTGTCAAAATACGACTTTAATATCTAAAAAATATTAAAATCAAAGAATTTCTGAATTAAAAATCGTATTTCAGTTCTAAATGAATAGAAATAATTTATGTAAAATTTTGGTGCAAAAATATTGAAAAATGGATTTATTATGATTTAATTATGATTAAAACTAACAAAAATTGATTAAAAATATTAAATAAATGATTTTTCAGAAATAAAAATCATTTCTGAAAAGATTAATGTTATAAAAACTTAGGATAATTTTTGTGGAAATTTATAAGATCGTTTTGATATTTTAATGGATTTTTATAAATATAATAGTGTAAAATTGATTTAATTATTATAAATATTAAATAAATGAATTTCAGAAAAATAAAAATTGTAGATAAAGCTTTGTCATTAGATTTGATAAATATAATTTTTTTAGAATTTATAAAATAGTTTTAATATTTAAAAATGAATTTATAAGATTATAATGTATAATATATCTAATTGGTTTTAAAAAAAAATACGAAAAAAAAAAGTGGTGGTAGCCGGGTTCGAACCCGCGTCTGCTGTGTATCAAACCAACAACACAACCACTTGGTCTAGACCAGTGGTTGTGATTGTTCTCTGTTCTGTAAATATTAATATGTTATGCAAATTAGTGTTCTTCCCCAAATTATGATTACGAGCCCTAGCATTTACAATCGAACGATCCACACATCTATAACCCGATTAATGTTAGGGCTTTCATTGTGTGGATGCCGACCAACAAAACCCACTGAAGAAATTAGACTTACAAGTTTGTTTGAACACGATTTGCTCGGTCAAGTATAAAAGTCAAACACGAATCAAAATAACATGAACAGAGGTTATATGAAGAAATTGAGAGTTGAGAGAGATGTATGAGCGAGTGTAGAAGGCTCGTAGGTGATCAATTTATAGTGGGGATTGATGGGTTGGGTTAATTGGAAAGTTTGACTAAACCTTAAAGTCTATACGCGTAATCAATCAAATTGGTCAATGATTGATTGATAATAGCGTGTAATTGAGGTTGATTGAGGCCGGTAATCGTGTAATTATGCCATTTAGAGATCAATGCGTCCAATATTCAAGCTGTTGACTTTCTGTTTTTTTTTTCTTTCTTCGTGCGTCGCACAGTAACAGCAAGGGGAGAAGGAAGATGGTTCAATGTGTGTATATATATAATATGAGTTGAAATGAAGTCAAGGATCAGACTTGGCTCAAGTGGTGTGTACGTGTGTTGTGTTGTGGACTGACCCCGGTTCGATTCCTGGAAGAGGGAACCCCTTTTTTTTTTTTGTGTAAACTGAAATGGGAGAAGGAGAGTGGAGCTGGGCTTGGGCTTTTGTCTTGGGCCGAGTACTGGGCTCCGAAAATTCTACAAGGAATGGGTTTGGGCTATGGTTTGGTTATGGTTTGATAGTGGGTTTCAAGGTTGTGTAACACAAAGGTTTGTGTTTAAAAATATATATATGTAATCTGAATTTTTTTTTTTTATTATTATTATTATAATATATAAGAATAAAAAGTGACGGATGTCACAGGAACCGAACCCCACTGGAACCGAACCACGTAAAATTCTTGTGTTCGTGTGTCGTGCTTTATATTTTCTCGGTTGTTATTGCGTGTTCGTTGTGAATCGGTTATTCCGCTGCGCCACTTAGTCCTAACAGACGTGACGTCTGACTGGTTGCAGGGCGACGTGGGATGCACATTACTATGAAAATACTGCGCACAGCATGGTTTCAGCATGGAAGTTGTCACGTCACTGTCGCTGCTCAGGGTGGTTGGTCCAGCTCTGACACGCATCATCTTCTGATTGGCTAGGCGTGCGCCTAGACTCTGACCGGATATTTCTGAATCAGGATCTTTCGTACGCAGTTGTATTTGCATACGATGTTGCCTGTTTGTCCCGCATGTGTGTCCCCGCGTGGAGATTCCTTGTTAGTGATGACGTCCTTCTGCGCTGCAGGGAGCTTGCGCATCTGGATGATCATGCGCATGGAATCTTCGCAGAAGCTTAGTAGTTAAAGCTGTTTTATGGATTAGGGTTAACCTCGTCTGCGCGAGAATTTGATACCCTATCCTTTAAAGACCAAACAACTTTTATTTGTATACATCGCCACGAATAGCCATGGGAAATCCAATTCATCTAATCCATTCCAAGACCAAACAACTTTTATTTGTCTCCATCGCGAATAGCCATGGGAAATCCAATTCATCTAATTTAATAAAAGACTTACACATGGACGGTCATACACTCGTTTGTTTAAAACTAAGAATGTTACCTACCCCTCCCCTCTTTTAAAGATTACACGCCCCTTCTCAAATCCGATTCTAAACAACTTCAAATCCCCAATTTAGCTTTTCTTTATTATCATATGGTTATTTGCTAGATTATTTGATTATTTCAATGTTAGCTTGAAACTTGTTTGTTGAACATTTTGTTATGTGACCCGACCAACATGACCGACTTTTATATTTAGCGATCAATATCCTATTGTCAAAAATTTTCAACCCCATAACAAAATTTCTGAAGTGCGCAACTGCATAATGTATAAAAGTGATGCTACAAATCCTTACATTATGCAAAAGAGTAACAAAATAAAGCATAGATTTTATATATATATTATGAGTTTGATATGATATGCAATTTATCTAGCCACAAGTTTTCGGGTACGGAAATTCTACACCACAAGAAGCTGAAACCTTGTCTTTACCACGCATCTTAAAATAGACGCTCGTTTCGGGATCCTTATACCAAACGCAGAAGCAGTTTTTCTTCCCCTTTAGATTATCACAACACGCATCCGACGCTCCAACCTTTGGATCCTTGAATGCCGCTACACACGGGTCTAAAAACGATGGGTTGCAATCTACCGTCCCTCCTTTCACTAAACTCCTTTTTGCCAACAAAACTGCTATGATCGACATCGTAAACATCAAGTTGGTGAATATTTTCTTCATTTTCTGCCGTAGAACGCACGTTCAAGGAAGGAAGTTGTTTTTCAGATGTATTGGTTATCAGCAGGGTTGAGTTCATACGATACTTAAGGTTGCTAGGACTTAGGAGACCCGTATACAAGTTTAATTCTAAACATCCGAATAAAACTAAAGTGGTATTAATGTGTAATTGGATTTAATATATTGTTATGATATGCATGACCCTCTAAACAATACTTTTCAAATTCACTTTGGGAATACAATTAAGCTTATCAAGTTCAATTAAATTGAGTTTAATGATGTAATTGGATTCTAATTATTACTAGTCGGATTCCCGCTCGCTTTGATGCAAGCTTTCGATCATTATCAGTCGGTTCATTACATTACCGGTACGATACAGACACTCAACATGGCAATCGATACATGTTTTACATCAATTGAAAACTAAAGAAATTAATACCCGTACGGTGTTGTTCGGTCGGTATCGGTTTAGCTCGCTACGGTATTGATATAGTACAAACACTCGGTATTACTTAATATACCAAATAATACTTTGGTGGTGGGATGTTTGGCAAGGAGTTTTTAAGAGCTTCAAGCTTTTAAGACCCGTGGGTGTGGAGGGGGTGGCATCTTCATGATGGGCCTCTAAGGGGGTGGTGTGCACTATGATGACAGGCCTCCTCATTGGTCAGAATTATTAAAAATAATAAAAAAAATCTACTAAAAGTAATAACATTAGCCCCGGCATCAAAGGCGTGTGGCTGCCGGTCATGCCGTGCCGGGCCTGGGGGGCGGTGTTGCCCGGGCCGGCATAGGCATGACTTCCCTTGCCGTCCCTTAAGAAAAAGCTTCTACTCAATAAAAAGTCTTGTTGGGTTGAAGGAGTAGAAGCTTTTAGGTTAGAGAAAAAGCTCTATAGTGAAAAGCTACTAGTAGTAGCTTTTAAGAAAAAACTCTACTAGCTACAAGTTTTTAATTAGTAAAGGACACACATACTCATTCTATTTTAAAAATAAAATAAAAACATTATTTACAACCTTTTAATTATGCCTATTTTGGTTATTTTATACATTTTATTAAAAGCCTCAGTTTCTTTGCCAAACACCAAAATATATTTAAAAAGCTTGCAGCTAGTTTTGCCAAACATACATTGTGAATTTACGCCTGTTTTTGGTATATTCGGTACTGTTGTCATGTGCTTATTATTATCTACTATTCAAAATCGGTTCAGTTCACGTTGAGAAAACTATAAAAAACGAATGGGTACTTGTACCGATGTTTATGTCGTTATGTGTTTGGTTTCTAATGATAAGAAAACCAACTGTATATGACTAGTACAAATATAACTTTTATCAAATCATGCAAAATAATAAGCACATGACAACAGTATATTCAAAATTTTTTAAACGTTATATTATCTTAATAAAAAAACGTGTCATGTAACCTCAACTATTGGATGATTAGAGGTCAACGGTTGTTAGTAGTTTATATAGTTCTCTCAACTTATGTTGGTTTGCATTTTATCCTAACCAATATTATATATACTACAATCAATTTCAAATATTAATATTTACATATATAACATCATTTAGATGTAAAGTGTTTTAACTATATCCTTACAATATTAATAATACATGCAGGGGCGGATCTAGTTTATGGGGAGGGGGTGCGGACGTTGCGGCTCAAATTTGCGCGCGTAGTGGAAAATTAATGGAAAATTTGGTTTTTTTTTTTACGAAATTTGAAAAACGTTGCTACTAAAATGAAAAAAATGAAAAACGTTACTACTGAAAAATGTTTCTAGATCCGCCACTGAATACATGTTTTTCACCCATTTAGCTGTTATTTAATTTGTGTTTTTAATCATTTGTGTTCATTAACCTTTATTTTTAAAAAGAGATGAATACCTATTCGTGTTTAATTTCCCTTTTGTCTCGACAACTCGATATATTGTTTTTTGTATCATGACTATGACGAGCTGAATTAGTAAAAACTGAATCGGTATCACTATTAATATTATCAAAACTGGTACTGGTATTTGTTTTATATTTCCAAATTTATATAGGCATACCAAAACTTAATGTGTTAGGTTTTTTATTTTGTTTGCTGAAGTGTGAGGGTCGAAACCATACCGATATCATAAATAATAGAATTGATACTGACTAGGAGTATCAGTATTACCAGAACTGATATCGTTTCTTTTTTATGATTTAGATTGATATAACATATTTTATTTGTTTTCTAATATAATGTAGTAAAACTTTGAGTACACATTGGAATGTGGTTACTTTTAAGAACGTGTCTAGATATATATTTTATTATAATCGAGCCATTGCAACGTGTGAACATACCCCACTACTATGTACTAAAATTTTGCTTTCAAAACCTTAATATTTAATACATTAAATTTCGCATATTTGGTATTCAAAATTTTTACGAACTAAATTTTCAAGTTGAACTGTCGCAACGTGTGTGGTTCATAGTTTTTACGCATTTTTTCTATTTAAAGGCCTCGATGTGACGTGCGAGTCATAGCTTGACTTATTTATTAGTTTATATATTTTTTACATTTAAGGTGTTTGATTCAGTGTTTTTATACTATTCTTTTTGTTCGGTGTATTTTTTTTATGTGTACGTGCTTGTTCGATGCTGGTGGTTGATGGCTGTGGTGTGGCATTTGTACCCCACTTGGTTTTTTTTTTTTTTTTATCATGATTTTTTTTTACTTTTAACCCAAATAATTTTACATTTTTTACTATTTGACCTCAAACAATTTTTACTTTCAACTTTGGTCCATATATTTTTCATCTATTACAATTTTTTTGTGATCTAAATTTGTGAGTTAACATGCCGTAATGTGTGTATGTGGTACGTCTCTACATCAAATTTTTATTTAAAACTAAGTTGTATTAATGCTTATGGGGTTTGTTAGGTAAGTCTCTACATAAAATTTTTACCAACAACACATGTTTTTGTGTTCGTCCTAGTATCAATGAAGAACTCATCTTCAGCCGATATATATCTATTTTTAGGCCTCTTGTGAGATAATCGTTAAGTTTTATTATCGTCCATATTGTTTATGTTTTGTTATTGTTTGTAGTCCATACAACAGTTTATTATATTATGATGAACTGATTTAAGGATTTGTGTCCACATGTTGTACCTATTTACCTTTTTTTAACCTGCCTTTCACCTCTATCAAATTACCTTCCAGAATACGTGGACACAAAAAGCGGGCTTCATTAGACTCAACTGTGTGGAGTCGGTGGATGACCTCGGGGAATCGATGTGGAACTCGGGGACTTAGGGAACACCGCCCCTCCCGATAATTTTTTGGTGTAATCGGTGGAATTCCACCGTTCTCACCGAGCTTCTTCATTGGTTCAATGATTGGTTAAGTAGTGAGGGGCGAATGGGGGAAACTATTTCCAAATTTTGGGGAGGGAAATGGAAAATAAGGTGACGCTGACTTGGGGAGAGTTGGGGGAAGTTGCTTCCACACCATATAACCTTATGTCAGTTTAACGCCCATCAAAAGAGGATATTGCTTTCCAATAATACTCATAAAAATATAATAAAGCCCTCTCAATCATTACTAAATCATCATTTTTTAACTATTTTCGGTTAACATTTAAATTAATTAAAAAAAAACCATAACCTAAGAAAAATATGACATTTTAAGAAATTAACAAAATGTTTATTCTAAAGAAAATACAAAGCAAGTTTAAAATACTATTTACGATTACTCGTCATTGTCATCGTTCTGATGATTCGGCTTCGTCTCTTAAAAATTGAACCGCATCCTGTGTTGCAGTTAAAAGCAATTCATGAGCCTGCTCGATTTGTTTGGAGAGTCTGATTGTGATGAAATTTTCTCTAAAAAATAAAAATTATGGAGATTTTGGGGTGGTTATTTGAGAGGGTCGTATGAAAAGAATGAAATATATATATATATATGCTATATATAAGTTTTTTAAATGTTTTTTAATTAAACGTTTAGCAACAGTCAAATCAAAGAGACCCAAATTTCTTGCCCGTTGGCTGCTGTTATTGGGCTCATGAAGCTTCAACAACGCCCCTTCATTGGTGTCCGTAAAATGGAGGTGAGAGAGTGGCGCTATTAATTGAATTTTTGCTAAGGTGGAGGGGGCACGGATCGATACCAGTCAGCCTTAGAGGGTTTACGGATTGAATTGGGATTTTTCTCCCAATTGAATTGGGATTTTTCTCCCAATATTTGCATCTCGTGTCGTCTTTGACATAATTCCATCTTTTACCTCTTATTTCACATAACACTAATGTGATACAAGACAATTATCGAGTATTAATATGTATGGAAAAGACATTGATTACTAGAAAGATGTTTTAAAAGCCTTGACATTATTATTACTGGCTATTGTTGTAGTTAAGAAGATGAGATTTTGTGCAAAGAACATGTCTGTTTTTTTTTTTTTTTTTTTTTAAATAGACGACACACATTTCCTAATTATACGCAACCTGAAATCCACATATACACCCATATCGGAGTTTAAGGTGCTGTTTGTTTTTTGCTCAGAAGCACTTCTGACTTTTTTTGTCTGCACCATGCAGACGCGCGCAGACGTTTAGGGTCTGCAGATTGTTTGTTTTTTGGAAGACCTTTCACTTAAAAAGATCTTCCTGACCTCTTCTTGGTGCAGACTTGTTCGAAAGCCTTCTAAGGTCTTCAAAGGTCTTCTCCACTTCTCTTCTCCTCACCCACCACCACCACCACCACCAACCACAACCACCACGGCCCACCACCACCTACCACCGTCCACCACCACCACTGTCCACCACCACCACCGTCCATCACCACCACGGTCCACCACCACCGTCCACCACCACCACCACCGTTTACCACCACCACAGTCCACCACCACCACCACCGTTTACCACCACCACGGTCCACCACCACCACCAACCACGGTCCACTGCCACCACCTACCATCGTCCACCACCACCCACCATCCACCACCACCCACCACCACCGTCCACCATCCACCACCACCCACCACCACCACCACCGTCTACCACCAAACTGCTGTAAAAAATCAGTTTATTTAAATTTCAGTTTATTTCAACAGCCTGCAGACATTAACAAACAAACAGTCTTCTTCTTGCAGACTGCAGACCTTTGCTCCACCTCTTCTCCTGCAGATCTCTGCAGATATGGTCCGCAGACTGTAGACCTTTTCCTGCAAAAAAAACATTAAGCAACTAAATTTCCTTTACAAGGTTGATGAAAATTCACAAATACCATTGAGTCAAAGGCTTATTGACGAAGAAAGAAAAAGATGATAGTCGTCTAATAGAAGCATGGTTTATTTACCCCTTTTTTTCTAAATTATTTTTCACCGCCTTCCAATCTGATACATGGTGATTGCTTTTTAGTTACAGTTTACTTTAGTTTTAAAGCTATGTGCAATTTTAATGATTACAAATTCTCTAGAGCCTAAAAGCTTACATTATTTAAACTAAGTGGGCTTTAAAACTTACTAGGCTTAAGGCATTAGTGTCGGCCCATAAGCTTGTATCCACTTCCCTTTGAGAAATGTATAAATTGTATTGTTTATAGGTTTGAGTCAGGCTAGGATTTCAAATTGGAAAAGACGAACTAGGGTTTCTAGTGGATTTAAAATATAATTTTAGGATAATCTATATCTATATCTATCTAAATCTATATCTATATCTATATCTATATCTATATCTATATCTATATCTATAATAAACCAAAGTATTTTTAATAACATGTCATAATATTATGCAATCTCCCTTTTGAAAGATGTCACATAGGATGTAATGTGGCAACTCTAGACCAATTAAAAAAAAAAGAAATAAATATAGTTTAAATATGATTTAACAAAATCTATTAAATACCTAATCTACTAAATGTAAATATTAAAACTTTATTGTTTTCTCTCTCATGTTTTCTCTCATAACTTTTAAACGTTAATATCTTTTATATACGAGATTTTTTAAAGAAAAAAATTACACCAAATTAATGAGCGTTTTATTATCTTTCTAATGAGTACCATGATGCTATATAAAAAACGGAGAGAAAAAAATGACTATTTTTTGTAATCCGATATGTATTGTGTCAGGTTTTGAATTAGTTTAAAAAAAATTTGTGGGTTTGGGTCGGGTCTGGGATTAGGTGATACCCGACCCAATTACCTTTTTTTTTATATTAGAATATGATAACTTATGGCAGAGATTTGTTTATAATAATAATAATAATAATAATAATAATAATAATAATAATAATAATAATAATATTCATTAATCATATATTGGCAAGTCATTAATTATGTTGTCATATTAGATATTTTATTATGTCATATTAGATATTTCAACCCGGGACGCTCTCCAACAGGTAATTGCTATATAGATGTCATTTTTATAGTTTAGATACTTCTAATTTTATTCACTTTACTTAGATTTCTCAACCCGGGACGCTCCCGGGGTATAAGCTAGTAAAATATATATAAACTTATTGAATCATCATCTTAAGTGTGTGAAAATCCTCGTACATAATTATACAAATTCATATTTGTTGTACTATTAATTAAACGTAGTTTTAGTCAATAAACTTACTTTGCTAGAACTATTAACCTGGATTTATCTTTTGTTTATTATTCGGTAGCATGGGCCTCATAATGTACAATATAGATAGTGAAATTGTTGGGACTTTTATGAGGTCATAGTTGTAAACGTGAAGGGAAATTTCTATGGACGTCCAATCATCGCATACAAACTATATATCTTGTCTATGATTATTCATGAACGTAAATACTTAGATTCACTTGGTTGTCAAATTACAAAATTATATATACTGTTTATCTCTTTTAAATTTTACTAAGAGTAAATTACTATTTGAGTCCCTGTGTTTTGATGGTTTTAACTACTTGAATCCAAAACGAAAATGTTTAACTATCTGAGCACCTGATTTTTCAATTTGTAACAATCTGAGTCCAATTTACTAACTTGGTTAGATTTTCTCAATTAGTTTTCATGAAATGACTAAAATACCCTTTTTATCTATACTTCTATATAGTGGGTTCTGGATGGGTAAGATTGTCATTTCATATTCATTTAAATGGGTAAAAATGTAATTTCATTTAGTTATCAAGACAAATTTAATACAACTATTAAATCAACTTGTTTACCCTATTAAAAGTAATTAATAATGGTATTAAAAACATTGAAGCATTTGAAAAGTTTAACATTATGGCATAAAAGATCTTAAAGAATTCATAATAGAAGATGACATCAAGAAGCATTGTTATGAAATTACACAAATATTACTTAAAACTATAAGTCAATTTTATACTTTCTACGATCGTCATGTCACCGGTGATTATGGATAACTATTTCTAATTAGATTTTGATTTGTGGGTTTATACATGAGTCTTTGATTGAATGAATCAAGAGTGTTTGATTAATGTTAGTTTGTCATTGTAGTGCTGCAGTCCAATTTCATCGAAATGCGCCCTAATATCTTCGAAGCCCTTTTATTGTTTACGTTGTTGTGCATTTTCAGCTCTCAAACTTACCAGGAACCGTTAATTTTCCTTGACATTCCTAAGTTTAGGTCTACATGAGCACTATTCCAAGTCCTTTTATTTAGGTCAACTGACTGAGCACAATTGGATGCATATGTATTGGAGTCTACCCCTATTCAATTTTCATGGTTTGGTTATCAGTTTATGAAATGTCGCAAGTCGAACACATCTTGTAGTCAATGGTTAGTCTAACGTCATTAGTAAAAAAAAGAACTTACCACGTAACGATATTATTTTAGACATTATTGTTTTTTTTTTTTTTGCATTTGACCTATGGAGCATACATAAAGTAATGCATGAGGTGATCATGCATGCAGTATGCACTCCAGGAAGCCAATTCTACATGCGTTTGTTGCATGGGCATTGCTAAATGCTCCTCACATCCCCTCATCCTATCTACTATGTGTAGTGTTTGTAATTTTACAATTAATGATGGGAAGACGACCTTCGTGTTGTGATAATCATATATATTAAGAAAGGCCCGTGGATGGTTGAAGAAGATGTAACTTAACATATCAATTACATATATGCCAATTGTATATAGTCAACCATCGTGCAGCCCGCCACAACGCGCGGGTTCCTGCTAGTATTTTATTGTTATTATTATATTACACACACACACACACACACACACATATATATATATATATCACATATATGCACACACAAACTACCATCACAACTCTGACCACCCCCAAGAACCACCATTACCACCACCCTTGTACCACCACTGTCGCGCCACTACACCAACCCCACCTCAACTAAACCACCACTGTTTCAACCCTCTGCACCACATCTTTGCACCACCGCCGCAATATCACTCACGACCACCATCACAACTCTGACCACCCTCACTGCACCACCCTCTGACCACCCCCACTGCACCACCCTCTGATGACACCACTGCACGGCTGCACCACTACACCAATCCAACCCCATTGCACCACCCTCTTTCTCTCACTAATTAGACCGCCTCAACCGAAATTATACAGATTCAATAGACTATATAACATAACAATCAAATGATAGTTGAATGCTTCATACCAATCATCACATGGCTCCTGTATATAGATCGGAAGTGATCGGAACGGTAACCAGAGTTTCATCGGAACATGGTCAGAGACTAACCGGAATACAGTCGGTTATTGGAGATAGAAGCGGGGGAGGGGTTATGGTGGTTTAATTCGAATAGTAGATGAGAGGGGATGATATAAATGGAGGTGAAAAGATGGTTGTTGTAGAGGGAAGGGATGCTGGCAAGGGGATCACCGACGCCGGTCATCGGAACCGGTCGCCGGAGTTGGGGTTTTCCGGTGGATGCTCTCGACACACACACACACACACACACACACACTGTGTGTGTGTGTTTGTTCTCTGCAGATCCAAAAGGAAGAAGGGGATGGGCTTTTATAATCCATTTCATTTAGAGGGTGTTTGGTGATGGGTTTAAGAGCATAAGTAAAGGGTGTTTGGTGACAGGCTTAACAGCAGATTGTAGGGCTTTTGGCTGATTATAATAAAATTGGTTTAATACAATTTATAATAATAAAATAGTAAATTTATTTTTAAATATCTTGAGCATTAGAAACTTGTACCTCAGATATAAATGACTAAAATGCCCTTCTAACTAACAGAGTTTATAGATGGAGTTAGTTAAATGGATTTATATAGTTATAAATAGAAAAATCAGGTATTCAGATAGTTAAACATTTTTTTTTTTGAATTCAAGTAGTTAAAACCATCAAAACACAAGAACTTAAATAGTAATTTACTCTTTTACTAAACTTGTGAACAAACAACAATAATAACTATTTTTAAAACGGGGACTAAGGACTTTGAGACCCAAAAAATTGATGGCCACTAGGACCATATTACTATATTTTGTGTAGAATAACACAATTTGCAACCTCGGAAATTGTATTTTTAATCGATTACATATTTGTTTAGTTTGGTCATATATGAAGACAAAATTACGAATATGGTGTTTTCATAATACTTCATAAGTACACCAATCTAGTTGGACCAAATTTAAAGAAGTACTAAAATGATAACAATCTTATCTTTTTTTCGTATTAAATACTTTATATTAGTTTAATTGTACAGTTGATTATTCATTAACGTCATTCACTTTTTTTTTTTTTTAAGGTTAACTTCAATAAAAACGAGCACGTCCTCAAAACGAGGACCGTCAACAAACAATTACATCATATATAACGGATACAATACCCAATATTTCCATACAAGACACTTAAATTTAGATCGATTTTTAAGCCATAGAAAAGCCAAAGATTTAATACTCGCCACCACCTTGACAACCTTCACTTCTTTTCTTTGAAACAACTTTTCATTCCTTGTTTTTCATATCGTCCATATAGTAGTCATAACGATACCTTGAATAGTTTTTTTAGCCCAAGAATTACCTTCTATACTTGTGGAAAGCTGCAACAAGTTTGTGAACTCCGGAGCTATAAAGGGGTTAATTTTACATCATTTGCATATACAAGCCCATACCTCGTAAGAAAACCCACAGCCAATGAATGTATGAAGCAGCGTTTCAGTGTACACCTCGCAAAGAACACAACAATAGTCCGGAATATGTATCATTCTTCTGATCAATGCAGCTCGAGTAGGAAGCCGATCCATCTCCGCTCTCCAAACATGCACTTTAACCTTGGTCGGAACCCAAGCGATCCATCGCATTTTATGATCTCTGGACAATCCTCTATCTTTGATAATCAGATATTTGAAGTTTGCGACTGAGAACGACCCATCAGCGTTTCCATTCCAACTCCATCTGTTCGACGCATCAGACAGAACCAACTGCTCCAAAATAGCAGCCAGATCAGTCAGATTTGCAGACTGGGCTGCTGCACTCGAATCTGATTTCTGGTCTGCAACTGACCTATGGACCGGATCCCATGCATTCCACACATATCGAACACTGCTACTTCTGCAGGCTGCTAAAGAAAAGAAGTTTGGCTAGCGATCTTTTAAAGTCTTTGACCTGTTCCAGAGATCTAACCAAAATTGAACATCTGACCCGTTGCCCACTGAACCTTTTAGCAAACAACTCAAGTTTCGGCCTTGAATTAAAAAAAAAATTGTTTAAGAAACCGACAATGGACTTCCAACATCATGGAATGCTATTATTAACTGACAAATAACTCCAATCACCTCTTCATTTATGACAAGCAACGACCACTTTACACCAAAGGTTTTTATTTTTATCTTGAACCTCCACGCCCATTTACCCAACAAAGCCGCATTAACATCATTTATCTTTGACACGCCCAAACCCCCATCTTTCTTAGGCAAAGTCACCACATCCCAAGAGACCTAATGAACTTTTTTCGCCTCACTATTCCCAGCCCATAAAAAGGATCTCATCATGCCCTCCAATCTATCTACCACTTTCATTGGAGCTTTGTATATAGATAGATAATATATCGGTAATGAAGACAAAACCGACTTAATGAGAATAAGACGCCCACCCATCGATAAAGTATTTGCTTTCCAAGACGAAAGCCTTTTTTGACATTTCTGAATTACCGGATCCCAATAACTAATCTGGTGCATATTAGCGCCCACCTTAATACCAAGATATTAAAAAGGAAGCTCCTCCGTTTTACAACCAAGATTAAGAGCGAATGACTGTAACTCCTCGGGGCCTTTACCAATGCCATAAATACTAGACTTGTGCATATTTATCTTTAGACCCAAACACAAATAAAACACTCTAAGCAACCGAACCGTTCTAGCCATATTCTCATCAGACTATTTACCAATTAGAAGAGCATAATCCGCGTAAAGGAAATGGGACAATAATGGACCTTCGTTAGCCACGTTGACCCCTTCAAACTCACCCAAATAAATAACTTTATTAATTAGACAGGAAAGTAATTATTAAAATAATAACCTGTGATATTAATTATTTAGAAACTATGAATTTTATGACTATGTATGTAAAAAAATGTTAAAAATCATAGTATCCTTAGATACAAAAAATTATAAAGTATATCATGCGAATCATACAACAGATTATTCATGACCAGACTAGCTAATTTATTTTAGGGTTAGAGTATATACATCCAAATATCCAATAAATGAAATATAGTTTTTAGACGTATTGTTGTAATGATTTAGACGTATCTTTTATTGTGACACCTGGCAAACTCAAGTTAATACTTTTACAAACATATAAGTCTACCTTAGCAAAAAACATTTACTTAACGTACTTAACTGGGTCAGTTGAGCCGGGTCGATGGTTCGGGGAATCATTGGGAGGCGATTTACACTTACGTATTGTCTAGGGTTCAATGATTCGGAGAATCATTGGGGAAAACATACGCACACACAAATCTCGAGTCCCGATGTTGGTGAAATTACATAGTTTGGTTAAGTAGCAAGTATCGAATGTTCTATGAATGATCTATAACTTGTGAATACGTGTTTATATGATTAGATATGATTAACATATGTTAGGAATGCATGTTTCATGTGTTAGGATGTGTTAACATGTGTTAAAATGGCAAGATTGTGAATCACATGATAAAATTGAAAACCCAAGAATTTCATTCGACCCTTAGTGAGGTCGAATGAGTTTATATAGGGTCGAACCAAGCTTCAAAAGTTTGATTCGACCTCACGTAGGGGCGAACCAATACTAGGTATAAATACAACACTTTGCAAAATTTTTAACATTTCACAACCCTAACTCACCTCCAATGCTCTCTCTCAACCCTAAACCTATAGGGAGGAGTTTTTTATCCCGTTTTTAAGATCCTAAGCCAAAAACACGTTCTATAACAAAAACAAGTGAAGAATCAAGGTGTGTTCATCATCTAAACCCTTTTAAATCAAGTTTCATACATTTTTATCAAACACTAAGTGTCCAGATCTGATTCAAACAAGTTTTCATGGATAAAAACCTTTCTAACGTCTTTCTAAACTAAATCTATTCATTAATAAAGAGTTTTCTTACAAAAACCCCAATGTTAATGGTGTTAAATGATTTGTTTGTGTGTTATATGATATGAAATGATGAATAGATGTTATGTTAATGATTTAGGACTGTTTTAGATGATGATTTATGGGTGTTGTGAGGTGTAGTTGATATTTGATGGATCTTCACCCATTTTAGGGATTTTATGCTAGATCTAGAGTTTGTTCATATTGGTATTGATGATGACATGATTGGGGATTCACTTGTATGCGTTAATCCATGCTAAGTAAATCTATTAACCCATAGTCAGTAAGTAATTCCAAGCAATATTTTCTTTTAGACAAACAAATTCCATTATTGGATCTAATAACCTCAATTCCTAAAAAGTATTTTAACTCCTCAAGATCCTTAATCATAAAACTTGTTTTTAAACATTCATTGACTTTAACAATTTCATCTTTGTTATTACCAGTTAAAACTATGTCATCTACATAAAGAAGTAAATACATAGTCACATTATTGGTAACCTTAAAGAACATCGAATAGTCATATTTACTTTGACTAAATCCAAGACTAGTCAAAACATTTACAAGTTTTTGATTCCACATTCTGGGAGCCTACTTCAAACCATATAATGACTTTTTTAATTTGCAAACTATTTTTTCATCATGTGAAAAATAACCATCAGGCAAAGCCATATAAACATCTTCCTTTAAACTACCATATAAGAATGCATTGTTGACATCTAATTGGTATAATTCCCAATTATTCTGAACATAAATAGAAAGAACAGACCTAACTGTAACAAGTTTGACCACAAGAGAAAAATTCTCCTCAAAGACAATACCTTGTTTTTGACTAAATCCTTTGGCAACTAGTCTTGCCTTATATCTTTCTATTTCACCTGTGGATTTATAGTTTATTTTATAAACCCACTTACACCCAACAACACTCCTATTCTTAGGTAGTTCAACCAAATCCCAAGTATCATTCCTATGAAGAGCTTCAAAGATAATACCTAACTGGTATAATTCCCAGGTAGGTCTGTTCTTTCTATTTATGTTCAGAATAATTGGGAATTATACCAATTAGATGTCTTTGAAGCTCTTCATAGAAATACCTTGTTTTTGACTAAATCCTTTGGCAACTAATCTTGCCTTGTATCTTTCTATTTCACCTGTGGATTTATATTTTATTTTATAAACCCACTTACACCCAACAACACTCCTATTCTTAGGTAGTTCAACCAAATTCCAAGTATCATTCCTATGAAGAGCTTCAATCTTTTCATTCATGGTTGTTATCCAATTTGGATCTTTGGTAGCCTCATGAAATGAAGTAGGCTCATAACTTTTGTTTAAAGTGGACACAAAACATTTATATTCATTTGACAAACTAGAGTAATTGACTACCTTTTCAACACCATACTTGACCTTACCATCTAGGACATAATACTTCAAGTTTCTAGGTAGTACAGACTCCCTAGTAGATATTCTAGAAGTGGTTTATCCTAATTGCTGATCAGTATTAGATCCCTCAGAAATGTCATTTGTGTTTTCAGTTCCAGGTGTCACATACTCAACCCTATCAGCTAATCTGTCCTTTTGACTTGGCTGCTGAAAATCGGCCAAGCCTTGAAGTCTAGGATCAGAAAACTCTGATTGCTAAGACCTACGTGTCTCTGAATCAACACTTTCTTGACCCTTAACCTCATTAGTGGGACCTTGAGGTTGTTGTTGCTCAACAGTTTCAAAAACTCCGGAATTGGAAAAGCAAGTTGTATGCTTTTGTTTAATGATTCAAAAACATTTTTCTCTTTGAATGGAAAGATTTATTCAAAGAACTTTACATCCCTTGAATAGAAAAAAGTTTTTCTTTCCAAACTAAAGACCTTAAAACCTTTCTTTTCAGTAGAGTAACCAATAAAACACATTTTTCAGCTCTACTGTTAAGTTTATCTGACTCATTTAGAATTGTACAAAAACATAAGCAACCAAACAACCTCAAATGATCTAAAAAAGTTTCAAACTCATACACTACCTCATAGGGAGTCTTTCCACCTAGAACTGAAAAGGGGGTCCTATTAATCAAGTAGGCAGCAGTCAAAATACACTCAGACTAGAACTTAACAGGTATATTACTTTGAAAACTTAAAGCCCTAGCAACATTCAATAAATGCCTATGCTTTCTTTCAGCAATACCATTTTGTTGAGGTGTATATGCACAATTAGTTTGATGAACAATGCCTTTTGTTTTGAAAAAGTTATTCACTTTATTATTAACAAAATCAGTGCCACTGTCACTTCTAAAACATTTAACAACCTTTTTAAACTGAGTTTCAATAATGCTCACAAAATCTTGTATGTTTTGAAAAACTTCACTTTTAGTTTTCATCAAACACACCTAAACAACCCTAGAGTAATCATCTACTATAGTTAGAAAGTATTTATAACCTTCCCTACTAGTAACTCTATATGGCCCCCAAACATCTAAATGAACCAAGTCTCCTACTTCAGTAGACTTGTGATAACTTATGGGAAAAGGTTTCCTATGCTGTTTAGTGTTATGGCAAACTTCACATGGATCCTTATGATCTAAAGAACCTAGGTCTATTTGCTTTTAAACATTTTCAATGCATTTTCAGAAGGATGACCTAACCTATCATGCCACAATTTGTCTTTTATAGTACTATTGTTACACACCTTAGCAGTAACTATAGAGTTGCCACAAAAGTAAAGTCCATCAATCTGACTACCAGTCACTAGGATATTCTTGGTGACTAAATCTTGTATATAACATTTGTTTTCATAAAAAACAATGCATAGTTTATTATCCTTTGCAAGTTTATGAACAGAAATCAGGTTTACATAGTATTCAGGGACTACAAGCACATCCTTTAAAACAACATTTTTGGCGAGTTTTAAGTTTCCAATTTTTGTAACAAGTGCATAAGTTCCATTAGGATGTTTCACCCTAATATTAAACTCAGACACATTTTTTTTTTGAACGGCCAAACAACTTTTATTCATAGAATAGCTAGCAAGAAACTAGCAAAAGCAATCCGGAAAATACAAAAAAACCGAGATCCGAAATTATGTAAGCCGTAACAAAAAACAAGAAATTATCCCATATTTTGTGCTTCAAACCGGCACCAAGCGTCCCACGTCATAGTCGTCATTTTTCCCCGATTTGTCACCCATAAGAAGCTCATGATCTTTATCTCCTCCATTATCTTTTGAATCGAAACCTGTTTTTGATTGAACATTAAGTCATTTCGTGCCCGCCAGATACTCCAAAAAGCCGTCAAAATAACCGCATAGAATGCCTTCCGAGGTCGACCGGCCTGCTTTGCAGTCAAGTGGTACGATAATATGTCTCTAACATGAAAAGCGAAGAAGCCCGGAACGTGACACCAGTCAAAAACGAGCTGCCAGACGGTAGTGAAAACCGGACAGCCCGTAAATAAATGTTCAGTTGTTTCAGAAATAAGCTGGCACGCCTTACACAATTGAGACTCCACCTGCACATTTCTGCGACTTAAAGCTGCCAACGTAGGAAGACGATCTAGGTACACCCGCCACGCGACAATCGCCACCTTCTTTGGAACCCAGCTACACCACTGAAAAGAGGTAACTGGGAGATCGTTCACTGCCGAAAATAACCACTTCTTGATTGCTTTGACTGAGAAACCAGCTTCTCCTCCTATCGACCAATCCCACGAATCACTTTCCGATGTCAAAATAACACCATTCAGCAGCGATATTAATTCTGCAAGCTGCTGAATTTCTTCCATTACATTAAGCGGCCGCTTCCAGTCCCAAATAAACACATTCCCAGGCTGATCTGCAGCAGTCACACGGTCAGCCACTCGACAGGTCTTCGTTTTTTCAAGGCCAAATAACAGCGGGAACCGTAACTTAAGAGGCTCATCCACTAACCATACATCCAACCAAAACAGGATCAAATTCCCAGCGCCAACCTTGCCGCGAACAAAATTTAGCGAGCCATTATTACGTGTTGCAAGTAAATCCGGAATAGATGCGATTTGTTTCCATGTTCCACCAAGTGAAAGCTTCATCGGAATATAATTCCAATCCCTAGCGTTGCCATGTAGCGACCACACTACCTTTCGCCAAAGGGGCGAATGTTCCATTTTAAACCGAAACCACCATTTAGACAATAGGCTCACATTCGCGTCTCTAAGTGAACCCAATCCCACCCCACCATATTTAATAGGCGCAATAACTTTATCCCACGCAATCCAACTCATTTTGTCATCCGTATCAACCCCCCCCAAAAGAAACGCCTTCGTATCCTTTCAAGCGAATTAATCACTTGAATGGGAGCACGAAATAATGAAAAGAAATATAAAGGAAGGGAACTCAAAACCGACTTGAGTAAAGTAATCCGAGCACCATATGAAAGAGTCTTAGACTTCCACAATGACAACCGCTTCTTAAATTTTTCAATAATGGGATCCCAACTTCGTACTAAATTCATATTCGAGCCAACCGGAACCCCTAAATGTGAGAAAGGAAAACAACTCCTTGCACACCTTAACGCTCGGGCCATATTCACCACTTCAACTTCTGAAACTCCGACCCCAAAAACGCTGCTCTTCTTGGGACTAATTTTCAGCCCCGATATCAAAAAGAAACCCCTTAAAAGCCTTCTTAAATTAAGAGCATTCGCCATGGACCATTCCCCACAGAAAACGACATCATCCGCGTACATAAAATGGGATATAAGTGGTCCGGAGCCCCCAACTCTAATACCACTAAATACTCCCAACATAGTAGCCCGCCTTATAATCCGAGAAAGGCCTTCCATAGCTATAATAAATAAATATGGCGAAAGAGGATCACCTTGTCGAAGACCACGTGAGCACGAAAACTCCCAAGTAGGCGACCCATTGACTAATACAGAAGCCCGAGAATGATGTACTATTGACATAATCCATCCACGCCACTTTGGAGAAAAATTCATTTGCGCCAATATTTCCTCCAAATAATCCCACCGCAACGAATCATAAGCCTTCTCAATATCCACTTTAAGAAACATACCACTTAACCGCGACCTCTTTAACCAAGACACGGTTTCATTGAGAATCAACGGGCCATCAAGGATATTCCGGTCCGTCAGAAAAGCCGTTTGCTCCTCAGATATAAGACGAGATATAAACGGTTTTAGCCGAATGACTAAAACCTTAGATAATACCTTATTTAGAATGCCCACCAGGCTAATCGGCCGATAGTCAGATAAAGACGCCTGGGATCGGCCTTTTGGAATTAGCGCAATAAAAGCCGAGAAACAACCCGCTCTAATAAAGCCGTTCGCATGAAACTCCTCAAATAATTTCATAAAATCATGTTTTAATACCGACCAGAACTTCCGAATAAACATAAAATTAAACCCGTCTGGTCCAGGCGCCTTCCCCCCGTCACAATCCCACACCGCAACTGATATCTCTTCCAACGAGAATGGGGCTTCCAAAACACCCACTTCTTCCGGCAATAATGTAGGCAGATCAGGCACGACGAATTCTGGTAAAACACCACTATGTTGGCGAAATTTATTTTTAAAGAAATCAACCACACTTTCTTTGATCTGTAACGGGTCCGTAACCCACAAGTCACCATTTCTCACCCCATGAATACGATTAGAGGCCAGGTTCATTTTAATGATACTGTGAAAATAACTTGAATTCTCGTCACCATCCATGGCCCATTTAACTCTAGATTTTTGGTGCGCATCTTGAACTTTTAGTCTTTCTTTTTCAAAAAGCAACTTCCGCGTATTACTTCTCAGCTCCAATTCAGCAGGAGAAAGAGCCGCAGACTCCGCTTTTGATTCAATACCTGCAAGGACATTTTTGTATTCCAAACTCTTTTCTTCTTTTCTCTTCCTTTCAGCGTTAATCCATAACCGGACACGCCCCTTTAACCATTTTAATTTTGCAGCTAACGCCAAATCAGGAGGACCAGAAAACTGAAAATTACCTGCAATAGAGTTAACATAATCGACAAAACCCGGCCACTCGAGCCAAGAGTTATAGAACCGGAATGGAGCGTGTCCAAAATCCGAACTCTTAACCGAAAGAACCAGAGGAGAATGATCCGAAAGAAACCGAGACATGGCCGTAAGACTTGCACCCGGCCAAGTATCCATAAAATCCTTGCAAACAAGGAACCGATCCAACTTGCTCAACTTTTCTCCTGACCCGGACATATAAGTAAACTTAAGACCTCCCATGTTATATTCAACCAAATCCGCTTCCTGAATAAAATCATTAAACACCACAGCATTTTGAGAAGAAAATTCTGAATTCACTCGTTCATCCGGGCTTCTGACCTCATTAAAATCCCCCAAGAAGACCCAAAGACCCAATAACGATCTCTTGAAAAACAACAATTCAGCCCAGAACTCCCTTCTACGTGCTGAATCATTGGGCGCGTGAACATTCGCAATATTAATATAAATTCCCGAGTGGCGCAAATAGCCAGACACAATAAGCACATGATGCGATCTCCATGAACCTGTCTGAGAAAACACAGTAGGATCCCACCAACATATTAACCCACCCGCCGTCCCTTCCGCATCCACACAATCAAATTCAAATACCGAGTTACCCCAAAAAGCAGACAACACCCGCATACTAGGACCCGAAATTTTAGACTCTTGCACAGCCACAAAATCAAGACCACTAGACGACTTCAGGCTTTTCACCCAAGCCGCCTTCCCTTGTGTTCTAATCCCACGGATATTCAATGACATAAAGTTCATTGATCACCCAACAAGTCATTATCCGCAATAACCTCATCAGCCACTCTACCACAAGAATTAGCTAAATTGACACCAACAAGGGAACATACCTGTACCGTATTACGAACTTCCGAATTAATAATAACCGCCTCATCAATAACCTCAGAAGCAACATCCGGTAGCACCTCACCAGTAGCCGCATCATCCTGCTGAACAGCAGGGGCAACTGCCACATCCGGCGGACCTGCTTCCCCTCCCAAATTCACATCCTCAACACTAGTATTAAGATCAAAGGTAAGTTGTCTAGCAACCGTCGCTGAGAAGGATCCATCCTCAGGAGAATTATGAAACTCCAATCGTGTTCTCTTCCGACTAGTAAATTTAGATGACCTATTAATATTGGGCTCCTGCTCACTAAAATTAGTAGGCGCATGTTTAGTAGGAGTCAAAAAAGCTGAGCAGCCCACTGGATCCGGCCCAACCTGAATGTTATCTCCATGACCCATATTCATATTTGAAACAAAAACTTGGCCCACTATATTTGAATTAATACCCGATTGGTCAACAGTATTAATACCCGATTGGTCAACAGAATTAATATTTGGAAACATACCATCCCCATGCAAGTTACCATTTTCCATTCCCTGATTATCCGCTGGCATTGAATGGCAATAATTAACCTCCGTTTCCATGGCCGGAGACACAATCTCCGGTGTAGGTTCCCGTATTTCACCTTCTTCCATGTCATCAATAGGATCATCACCACAATCGGCCGATTCAAACTCCGGTACCCACGATGAATTTTCCTCAGTAACCCAAACATTGAAACCTTTCTTGCGCCAGTAAAGCGTCACCTCTTCATCAATCTTAGAAACATAATTCGTTAAAACATGCGCATAACCACAAGCATTATCAACGTCCGTCCACGAGAAATCAGACGGCCAAACTACTTTCCCAAACAAGCGACCAATATCATCAAAAGTTGAACTCTCACGAGCCAGGACCGGCACCCCAACAATTTTAAGAACCGCAATTCTTTCAAACGGTAAGTCTTGACCCGTCCAAGGTTGCACCTCCACTAACGTTTCCTTCCAAACCTCCTTCTTATCCGTCATGAACCGATTCATCTCAACACTATCTCTAAAGGAGATTAGTATGGATAAACCACCGAGATATGATATCGCCGCTTCATTGAACCCGGCCCTTGCAAGCATCTTCTTAATCGAATGAAGGTTAGCAATGGAATCAGCAAATCCCACTACTGCCCTCCCCATACAATGAAGTGGATAGACAGCACCATTACCATCCACGTTCAGGCTCTTCTTAGTCCCAGAAGACCCGCCATAAACAACCGTCATCTCCGGAAAATCATTCGCGTCAAAATTCTTTTCTTTTGGAACCCAAGCCTTTTGTTGAGGCATCCCAAAATCATAGGATATTCTCCGATGAGACCGATCAAACATAGCCAAAGACACCGAGATTCGAGAATCGTCAAAAACAATATCATTAAGAGCCGGAAGTATCGAATAAGGATCTTTGAGTTTAACACAACGAACAAACCCAAACACCCTGCCTTTGATCGTTCTCCTCCTTGGAACCCAAGCATCAGTAACAGTAACGAATCCCTTAAACGCCTCCTTAAGTTTTAGTCCCGTGATACGATCCGAGAAGTTCGTAACATAGAATGTTGTCCGTGTGGCTGGATCATCTGAATCTTGAAACCCATTTGAACTCTGCCGCCGATCGCCGGTATTTCGCCTATTAGGGTTGCCCATATTTCCCTATTAAAGGTTTTGTTAAACATCCATGTTCAGACACATTAATACTATCAGTTAAATCACTATCATCCATTACCATATGCTGATTAGCTCCTGAATCAGTGATCCACCCTTAACCTTTTTATTTTTACCATAACTAGCAAAACAATATACATGACTGATCATGGCACTAACACAGAAAGGTATGTTAAGACTACCTGGCACATTGTAGCTTTGATGATTTTCATTTGACTTATCTCCTAATAAACTTAAAAGCCTGCTGATTTGATCACTTGTTAAAGAGTTAACAATTAAATCAGAAGTAACAGTGCTACTGTTATTACTAACCACCTTTTTCCCTTGATTGCTCTTAGACTTCATCCAAGATGGATAACCAATGATTTCATAACATTTGTCTACAGTGTGACCAACCTTATTGCAATGTGTACACTTTAGATTTTGGTTCGCAACTTTATTATTTTTCTTAAACTAAGGAGGTTGGACAGATTTACAAAACAGAGCAAGTGACTGACTTATTTCATTAGAACCACTGGCATTCCTATGAGACTCCTCTCTAGAAATGACATTAAAGGCTTCCTTTACATAAGTTAGAGTATCTTTAATTTCTTTTAAAAGCAGAGTATCTTTTATTAACAAACTTGTTCTGACACTTTGGTAAACATTATACAACCCCATTAAAAATTGCATTAACCTAATAATGTTATTGAAATCATTGAAGTCTTTAGAAGCATTGCAATTACAAGTAGGTAGTTGTAATATTTGATCCAACTGTTTCCAAATAATATTTAACTTATGGTAGTATTCAGAAACAAGTGAACCATTTTAAGTAAAAGAGTTTATCGTTTGGTATAATTCAAAAACTATAGAACTATCAATTTTATCATAGGTCTCTTTTAAATCATCCCTAACATCACTAGCATTCTTAGCAAAATTATGACCCATATAAAGTTCTTCACTCACAGAAGTCAGAATCCATGTTAGAACAATCGAATTACATCTATCCCACTGTCTAACAACAACATCATCATCACTAAAATTCAAACAAGATCTATCAATAAAACCCCATTTGTTCTTAACTTGTAAAGCTAATTTTAAAGCATTATCCCAAACAGTGTAATTTTCAGTCCCTTTAAATTTAACAATCATAATGCTTAAGTTGGCAGAGTCACTAGGATGCATATACAATGGGTCACTAGCATCCAGTTTACTAATCAAAATAATAGGAGGGCCAGGATTAACAATAGGTCCAAGATTTGGTCCAGCAGGTCCACCAGCTTCTGCATCACCCATGATAAAACAACACACAAACAAACAGCAACCAAAAACAAGAAAACCATATAGTAATCAACACATAAACAAAACTAACCAACACAAGAACAAGCAAATAACCAGATAAACAATCAAGAACAAAAAACACACAAAAACAAATTTTCGGCTCAGCCACCGGTCCCCCTAACCCGGTCAATTAGCCTCTAAAAAACAAAAACAAAGAACAAGAGTAGGAAAGATCTCACGGGTTTGCACCCAAGCTAGGGTCTCCAAATGTGTCACCCTTTGATTGGGGATGACAGACAACAATTTATCAAGGTTTTTACGACCCCTGACTTATCTCCTTATCTCATTCGTTCCAAGAAAGCAATAACCCCAAATTAGGGTTTCTTGAGTTCCATACCTCAAAGAACAAGCCTAGATTCTCACAAGCACAACGGAAATAACCCATAGATCTAACTAAGCTCTGATACCATGTCACAAAACATGTATCTTGTAATCTACTGAATCTCAAACACTTTATTGAAAGGGAGAAAATATTACAAGACTTCAAGAAACAATTACAACTCTAAACACAAGATCTGAATAACAAACAGATCACAAATACAAAACTCTCAGACTACAACTTCTACCGGATTATTGACTAGATCACACTTCTACGTATTACAAGATATGAGATAGATCTAATAATCAAGACAGAAGATAACAATGATCGCCTAAACAGAAACCCTAGAACAATATGTTTGAGAGAGAGAATACAGAGAAGTAACAAATGAACAAATGAGAAAAAGTAAACAGGAAAGAACATGAGAAGGCTTTATATAAGAGCCTCGAATGTTCCACTGCCCAACTATATCAACGACTGAGAGATGATCATCAAAAATAATCCAATGGCTGGGAAGCAGTCAAATACAGCTGTAACCCTTGATGACTTAAGTCATTTGATAATGGCGTTGGGCTAGGCTGAAAGCCACAATGGACCGGCCACCACTAAGGAGTTAGACAATTAGGCTCTTAACCGTAACTCAACAACCCACCAACCAGCACAGGAGAAGCCCACAACAACAGCCCATTAACAAGGCCCAACAACCTGCAAAACATTCTTAGGCAAAATGTAAAAATAAAATATATATAAAAAAATATAATAAAAATGTATCAGAAGTATCAAATTGCTATTATCAATTTAACATATAGATTTACAAGATTAAATAATTTACGTAAAACGAATGAAGACTCACTTTGGCGCAAGGTGATATGGTCCATACATGGTAGCGGCCGGGGATGGAATAATATTCCGATCAAGGTTTCTATAGGGAGCGCTTGGAAGCAAATAGCTAGTGTCCCAAGTTTGCTTCCAATCGGTTCTGACAAAGCCATCAAAGGAAATCTTCGGAGTGGGATGACCATTTTTTTCTGGCATGACTGGTGGCTTTCGGATGATGTGTTACATAAGAAGTTTCATCCACTCTTTGCATTGGAAAAGAATAAAGGTTGTTTGGTTTCGGACAGATTGCCGAATTCTCCACATAATGCGAATTTTAATGGTGAATGGAAGAGAATTGCTTTTTCACATGAGGAACAACACGAGCTTCATAACTTGCTGCTTCTTTTAAATGGTGTGACAACATCTCATGGTATTAATACTTGGTCTTGGACTGTGGGTAGCTCAAGCGACTTCTCAGTAAGTAATGTAAAGAAGTGTATTTTTGAAGCAACAAATGTTTTTCCGGCTTCTTCTTTCGAGTGGTGCGATTGGGTACCTAAGAAGGTGGCAGTTGTTGCGTGGCGAGCTTTCCTGGATCGTCTCCCAACGGTTGATGCTTTTTCTCGCCGAGTCACCGGAATATACAGGTAGGGCCGCAATTGTGTAGCATTTGTGAGACGAATATGGAGTCGGTTGATCATTTATTTACGGGTTGTCCGGTGTTTATGGAGGTTTGGAAAGTGGTGTTCTCATGGTGTTAAGTTTCGTCCTTCTCCATGTTCGGGATTTGTTACACTTCCACTTGACGACAAAGAATGGTACTCGTGCTAAAAAAATGTTCTATGGGGTTATTTAACGACTTTTTGGAGTATTTGGAAAGCGAGGAATGATTACATTCTCAATCAAAAGGAGGTGTCGGTTCGGGGAATCATTGAAGAGATAAAAGTCATGAGCTATTTGTGAATTACAAAACGCGGTAGGATGACGGATATGACTTGAGATTCATAGGGTAGATTTGATTCGACTAAGATGGGATAATCTTCGGGGTCCTTGGTTTATTTTTTGGCCGGTTGTTTTGTTTTTTCTTTCGATTGTTGTATTTTGGATTTGATTTCCGGATTGTTGGTTGCTAGCTCCTTGATAGCGTTTTAAATAAAGTTTGTTTGTTGTTAAAAAAATAATAATAATAATTTACGTAAAAAAGTAGTCACATGGACGTAACCGGTTTTGGTGGACAAGCACAACCAATTTTTTTTTTCTTCTAAATATTAATATTTACAATAAAATAAATTAAACTTCACCTACCCATCCCATTTCTTGTCGTTGTTCTTTCCAACTTTTTTTTAAAGTATATTTTTCTTTCTCAGTCAATAAAAGCATTTGGTTTCACACAAAGCAACTATAAGGTGATTACTTGTGGGGATGTGTTATTGTTTTCTTGGAATTTTCTTTTGCAAAGGAAGAGGGATTTAAAATACGAAGGTGAGAATGAGATTTCATAGCAAAAGGTTGAAGATGATATTTGGAGATGGGAAGATGCGTATGTTTGCAAATTTGGGGGAAGAAGATAGTTTTTTTAGCTTAATTTTGTTTTCTTATTTTTGAAAAGCCCTTTATATATTGTAAATGTTTCTTGTTTTTATTATTTTATTTAATCGATTTTTGAAATTTATGCGATTTTAAATGTCTAACTCATTTCTAATTAAAAGAACAAAAAATGTTTTAGGGTCGTGAATCCAGAGAGTATGGTGGCACTACAGGATTAGAGAAACCAAGGTAGCTCAGTGTTACTTTTCAGGATAGTGAATTAGTAGTGAAATAAATGTGATGTATTGAGACATCCGTAAAGAATTAAATTACATAACAAAATGGTTGATTTTTAAATATTGTAGAAAATAATAAATTAATTAATTCTATTAGTGTGATTTTTATTTCGTTTTTGAAAAAAACTAATCGGCGCTTAAAAATATGTTTGTTACATTGTGTAATTTTTCAAAAAAAAAAAAAAAAAAAAAAAAGATTTGTTACTTGAGTTCTCATAGATTTTCTCAATTTAAGGGAGTTTTCAATTTATAATTTTCCTATATACATTTACTAGCTGATTACCCCAGGAGTGTCACATGGTTAAAAAATCTAATATTACTTAATAAAAAAGGATAAAAGAAGTAAACAGTCTCAACATTTTTTAATGTTAAAAAAGTTGTTCTAATGTTTATGCTATCAAAAGGGTTCTCATGCTACGTTCCCAGGAGATTAAAAAATCTCAACCTCTTTTAATGCTAATCATATCGTTATAGCACATGAACATGGACAATTCATATATGTAATAGTGGGTTCAAAAACATATATACTATCATAACATGATTAGTGACTTGCCTATATAAGAATGCATTATGTTTTTTTCTGCATGAACAAAAACTCACTAAAAAAACATTTTTTTTCGTTTTTGTATAGTACTATATATGGTGCTCGTTGGAAAGATAATAAAGCGATCGTTAATTTGGTGTAATTTTTTTTTTTTCAAAAAAATGTCGTACATAAAAGTTATTAACGTTTAAAAATTGTGAGCGGAAAATAAGATAAAAATATTAATTAACATATTTGAAATTTTAAAATAATTAATAGTTCAATAACATTTAAAAAATGTGAAAGGAAAATAAGGAAAAGATATTAATTAACATATTTGAAATTTTAAGATAATATAGATATAGATTTTATTTAAAAATACAAAATAAATAAATTTAAAAGAAAGCTTCACATTATGCCACATGGCGGCCTCCATTAAATGTCACCTCATACAAACTTAATTCTTCTATTATAAGTTATAGATTATAGATTATAGATGTGTGTAAATTGTGTAGCCACATTTATATAGGTAGTCGATATATATGTACTAGCTTATACCCCGGGAGCGTCCCGGGTTAAGAAATCTAAGTAAAGTAAATAAAATTTAAAATATCTAAACTATAAAAATGGCATTTATGTATCAACTTACATTAGATGCTTTAAAAAAACAATATATACTAAAAGATCCATTTCACCTTACAACATCAACACCTAAAACAGAATATTAAGATCCCAAACACTTCAATGGGACAAAGATTGTTTAGCACCAATACATTCAGTCAAAGGTCTTTAACTGCATACAATAAGATTTGAACTATTTTAGAATATGGTAGAAAAAGAAAACATAGCAATTACCTGTTGGAGAGCGTCCCGGGTTGAAATATCTAATATGACAACATAATTAATGACTTGCCAATATATGATTAATGAATATTATTATTATTATTATTATTATTATTATTTTAAACAAATCTCTGCCATAAGTTATCATATTCTAATATAAAAAAAGGGTAATTGGGTCGGGTATCACCTAATCCCAGGCCCGACCCAAACCCACAATTTTTTTTAAACTAATATATCCCGCGAGCGTCCCGGGTTGAGAAATCTAATTTGAAATATCAATTTTACACCTGAAATAGACTGATGCGTTTTACACTTACATGCAGGAAAGCTTCGGGTATCACTTAACCTAAAACAATTAACAATGTATCTTCAATGTTAGTGCATAACCTTAAACAATGTATAACTCTAATATTAAAACCTAACCTAAAACAATGTACAACTCCAATGCTAACACATGTTGTAAATAAAAATTATATTTACTGTTTGAACATAACTAATGACTTACCTATACATGATTAATGAATAACTTGAACACTTTGTGTTTTTTTCCTGTATGAACAAAACCACACAAAAAAATAGTCGTTTTTTTCTCCGTTTTTTATATAGCACTATGGTACCCGTTGGAAAGATAATAAAACGCTCGTTAATTCGGTGTAATTTTTTTCTTTAAAAAAATCTCGTATATAAAAGATATTAACGTTTAAAAGTTATGGGAGAAAACATTAGAGATAAAAATCTAATTTTGTTTTTAAAGTTTAAGTTATTATTTTCCTAAAATAAAGCCCTTGTCACATGGGATGACACATGCCACACTCAATGAAGAGAATGTCCCCTTTGAATGCCATGTCATTAAAATGGCTTTGGTTTATTATATGTATAGATAGATAGATAGATAGATTTTTATTTTACTTAATCGATTCACATACTCTTTAAATGTTTAGGTGAGTCTCACTTTTATATAGTTTATTTTTACACTCTGATTTTTTTTTTTTTTGATAGTTTGATTTTATCTTAGTATTTTAGTTTTAAACTTTTCATCCCTGTATAGTGACATATTAATCAAAGAAAAAATGTAGATAATTGAGGATACATTCATGAATGTCCCATATCAACTTCATTATTGGCTCTTGCATACTAATAGAGTTACACATGGTTGTTAATAATGTGATATATAATTATGTACAGCCATAAAAAAATAGCCAACCAAAGGGCTTAAAGATTGGGATGGATATTAAAATCTTTAAAACAATGTAAAAAGAAAGGAGTAGGATACCAAACATGTGATCCCTTCCCCCACCCCACCCCAATTTACTAACTAGTGAGATACTTGTTCGCTGGGACGGGTTTTCGAACGGGGGATTAGAAAAGCGTGAAAATATATTTGGGTTGATGTTATTATTTTGAGTAAGCGAATGTCGATAACTAATCTCTATATAATCTTAAAGTATATCAATTTTAAAAGTTTTGTTAATATATATTATTTATGAAATCAGCCATTGAAAAACAAATACTAATTTATTTGTTTTGTTTAAAAAAAAATTATATGAAATCTTGCTATTAACCAAAATGTGTGACAACATTAATACCAACCACACCAACATTACTACAAAAGTTTAAATATAATACCAAAAACCTACAAAACGAAAGTTGCCTTAATCCACAAAACATACCAACATAGCAAGTAGTTTTAAAGTCAGAAACATAAACATAGAAAGTTGGTTAACATAATTGAACACAAACATGATCTACTTCTTGGAATCGCATTGCATGTTTTCGACATGATTTCTCAGCCTCTTCTTGTAGCTCAATCTTGTTTGTTTAACATTTGAATGGCCAACAACTGTTGAGTTAGGCACATTGTTGTCACCATTTTGTACTAATACCTTAGATTGGCTAAACTCACTCTCTTGCTCGTTATTAACAATTACCTCAAGCGTTAGAGGCGGCGCTTCATGTAGTCTGGCGCTTTTTGACAAAAAAAAACGTTTTTCTTGGAGCCTCGGGCGCGCCTGAGGCGCGCTTTTTTAAACCAAGGTAGACGCTTTTTTGTACGATTGAACTTGTTCTAAAAAAGCATCCACATTTTTTAAGATCAACCAAAAATATACATCCTCCAGCAAGTTTCATCAGACAAAAATGACGACTTCATGTAGGACCTTAACAATATAAAAATAAAAAAAAAATTAGTTATAAAAATTTTGCTTATTGCCTAAGTTATAACCTTAGAACCACAAAAAAGAGCAACTGTGCCATGAATCTTTCGTTTACTATACCATTAGTTAAGTCTAAGTGGAATTTTCATCCATTGAAGAGAGCCTAATAACAAATGTTATTTTTATTGGTATGCTTATTAGTACATAATCATAGGGATTCATCTCAAATAACTTTGGAAGGAGGTGTGATAATTTCAAAAACTAAATAGGACAAAGAGTCTTCTTTGGAACCATAAATCAGAACATATAACCACTGTGAGAAATCCTTATCAGTTTTATTAATGATAAATTAATGAAGTAATTAAAAGAATTATCTAAGCAGTTAACTTTCAAGAAAATGCCACCAAATAGAATTGTTACTCTTAGGTGTAACAGTGCAAAATTTTCCCCAAAATTTTAATACATAAAAAGCCCTTATATATATATATTTTTTTTTATTACACCTTTATCATTAATAATATACAAATGTGCCTAAGTCTTTATTTATCCTAACTCACAACTTATATACATACATAAATGTATATAAATAATAATAATAATAATAATAATAATATGATTCTAAATTCTTTTTTTTCACATACAAGATTTTTTTTTTATTTAAATAAAGTCTTAGTCAAACAGTCAAAGTCTTAGTCAAATAGTCAATTCATCATAAAACCTTACTTTATGGTGTTGACCAATTTTTAATGGCTAATTGAATCCAAAACTAGTATAAAAACCCACCTATGACCCATTATACTTTGCACCTCTAAATCGATTGTTTCAATCCGATTAAACTTTCCCTCATACCTTTCTTCTATAGTCTATTACTTCTACAATTGAAGCTTTGATTATAAGCTCTTGTAATTGGCAACTTTGGGGCTACACATATTCTATTTCTCGAGACTTAATACTTTGCTAAGGTGAGTTTACGTAACCATGTTTATGCGATTCTTATTACTTGCAACATTTTAAGCAATTCAACATGCATGTCTAGTAGTAAACTTTATTGCCTCATGAATTAGTCAACAGTTTCAACGAGTTTCAACGAGTTTCAACATTACATAATCATTAGCTATGGCCAAGCCGGCGATACTCAATAATAGATCTATTGGATTGACAACCCCACCCGGATACGTGTACCTCCTACATAGGTAACGTGGGTGATTGTTATCGTTCAACATATTACTAAGGTGAACCGTAGATGACGGGATAGACCTAAACTAGTCGGAGGTTTGATTATGTCAACATATTATACTATTCATGTAGACTTAAATTTACGATAGACATACGAATTGCTAAACTTTTATACTTAAACTATATGCTTAACATGGATTATGTATTCTCACCAACTTCTAGTTGACCCCCCCCCCCCCCATTTTTCCAAACTCAACAGGAAATACTGATGCATGAAGTCTAGAGCTAGCATGAGGAGATATTTGAAGTTTTAAGCTTTGTTTGATTATTTGATGTAGACTTTAATGTAATTCAATATTGTAATGTAATAAAGGATTATTTAAACATATGTATTATCATGAGCTACTGAACAATCATCAATACGTGACATCCCGATGTTTCCGCCATCGGTTGGGGTGTTACAGATTGGTATCAGAGCCATGGTTATAGGGAATTAGGTTATTAGAAAAAAAAAATAATCTAGTCTATAACCATAGGATTTTAATCAGTACTTGCTCCTTTTACTTGCAACTTTTACTTGCTATTCTCTATCTCACTCCTACTTCTTATCCCTACTTCAACCCCTACAAGAAGATTGCTCTCCATCACAAGATCTACTCTTAGACTAATAGGACAATCCTCAGGTTTAGCCTGAACCACCTTGAGATCTCGTCGAAGTTCTAGATTTTAATAACGAACACGTGCAATCTGGAAGGGTGAACGCCTGTATTCTGAGTTTTCTGTCTAGGACTGGCATTGCGCATATATCCCAATCAGACGAGGGACCCGGATGCCTACCTGGGAATTCTCGGGATGAGTGTTCACTTATAGGCTAAAGCATGTCTTCACTATGTTATTAGAATCTAGAAGTTTTGATAAGTCAACGTTTTCGTTTATTCGTTTTAATTAATGAATAAATGATTACACTCACCTTCCTTAAACTAAGCTCAAAAATCTCAAAATTTTACAGCTTAAATCAATCTCATTTCATAACCATCCATGGATTTCACAATCACACTTCACCTTACCATCTTAGCCACTTTTTAAATATTCAACACCCTACTCAAATCATATAATCTCCATACTATAAAATAAACTCTTTATCAACTATCTTCACATTCACTATCTCTCACAACTTTGATTCTGCTTCAAGAATTTCTCATCATCCTCTCAAGAACTAAATTCATATCCTTCACCTTCTCACACATGAGCTAGTTACCCATGATAACCAAACTATTGAAACTTGATTGTGTGTTGCATCAAACATAATCCTTAGTTATACATGAGGATTCGACTATTTGCCTTATTTGAACATTTGAAACTAGAATTCATGGAATATAAGCTATTTACTATAGACACACCTAGAGTCATTAACCTTATCTAGGGCAACTCTATTACAACTCGTATGCTATACTTGATACTTGATTGCTTACATGTACATATTATCAATTTGCAATTCATGTGTGTAATAATTGGTACACTTAATCAAACAACTGATAGAGGATGAAGTACTTGCTCAACAGTTAGTAGAGTACAAAATAACCTACTCAACGATTGGTAGAGGTCATCATGCCTGCTCAACAGTCGGTAGAGGCCCTACAACCTGCTCAACGACTGGTAGAGGCTATCATACCTGCTCAACAATCGGTAGAGGTTCCTACTCACTGACTGGTAGAAGTCTTTTTCCTGCTCAACAGTTCGACTCATTTTTGGATACATGGTTAATCATATTATTTTACATGTGTGTCTAGAGTTATAGAAGGACACAAAACCCTAATGTAAGGTAAATTGGTGATTGCGGTCCGGAACGTAATCATGAATTTACAGGTACGTTAAGGTAGTGTGAAATTCTATCAAGGTTTTCGGTAGTTGACCAATTATAAACCTTAGTTATCTGGTAGTTCATTTAGTCTTTCAATAGTCCATCAACTCATTCCTTTTAGGACTCCTAAAACTTAAGATTCTTATTCTCCTTGCTATTTCAGATGAACCTAATCCAACCCTTAAAACTCACATATATCAAAACTCTTACCCAAATTATTCGAAACAGTTTATTCTATTACCTATAAATTTATGTCATGCCTTAACTCGAAACTTCCCAAACCACCTTTGTCCTAATTTCTACCCAATCACCTTCAACCCTGTGTTTTCAATAAACTTCGGGACGAAGTTTCCAAAAGTTGGGGAGACTGTAACAGTGCAAAATTTTCCCCAAAATTTTAATACATAAAAAGCCCTTATATATATATATATTTTTTTTATTACACCTTTATCATTAATAATATACAAATGTGCCTAAGTCTTTATTTATCCTAACTCACAACTTATATACATACATAAATGTATATAAATAATAATAATAATAATATGATTCTAAATTCTTTTTTTTCACATACAAGATTTTTTTTTATTTAAATAAAGTCTTAGTCAAACAGTCAAAGTCTTAGTCAAATAGTCAATTCATCATAAAACCTTACTTTATGGTGTTGACCAATTTTTAATGGCTAATTGAATCCAAAACTAGTATAAAAACCCACCTATGACCCATTATACTTTGCACCTCTAAATCGATTGTTTTAATCCGATTAAACTTTCCCTCATACCTTTCTTCTATAGTCTATTACTTCTACAATTGAAGCTTTGATTATAAGCTCTTGTAATTGGCAACTTTGGGGCTACACATATTCTATTTCTCGAGACTTAATACTTTGCTAAGGTGAGTTTACGTAACCATGTTTATGCGATTCTTATTACTTGCAACATTTTAAGCAATTCAACATGCATGTCTAGTAGTAAACTTTATTGCCTCATGAATTAGTCAACAGTTTCAACGAGTTTCAACGAGTTTCAACATTACATAATCATTAGCTATGGCCAAGCCGGCGATACTCAATAATAGATCTATTGGATTGACAACCCCACCCGGATACGTGTACCTCCTACATAGGTAACGTGGGTGATTGTTATCGTTCAACATATTACTAAGGTGAACCGTAGATGACGGGATGGACCTAAACTAGTCGGAGGTTTGATTATGTCAACATATTATACTATTCATGTAGACTTAAATTTACGATAGACATACGAATTGCTAAACTTTTATACTTAAACTATATGCTTAACATGGATTATGTATTCTCACCAACTTCTAGTTGACCCCCCCCCCCCCCCATTTTTCCAAACTCAACAGGAAATACTGATGCATGAAGTCTAGAGCTAGCATGAGGAGATATTTGAAGTTTTAAGCTTTGTTTGATTATTTGATGTAGACTTTAATGTAATTCAATATTGTAATGTAATAAAGGATTATTTAAACATATGTATTATCATGAGCTACTGAACAATCATCAATACGTGACATCCCGATGTTTCCGCCATCGGTTGGGGTGTTACATTAGGTATAATTGCACAAATACTCAAATAGTGATTGGTTACACATAGTGATAATTGCAACTTACAAATTAATGAAAGTTGGCTAAATGGAAAAAAAGGTTAGCATGTCAAAAGTACAGCTAATCGGTTTATTGTAATTATATAGTTTGTAACAGTATGTAAAACAAAAACTGTTTAAATTTGCCACACATATCCCCATTCCGAAGTACATATAGACAGTTGTCAAGGTTATCTCACGGTTATCTTCTTGAACTATAAAGGGCCATAGGCGATTCTCGTTACCTTGAAAGATTTCAGCAAATGGCGAAGCATCCGATGGACTTCCCGATTAAGGTTCTATCCCAAACTCGCATCAATCCACGAAACTCCCCGTCCTCCGTTTAGTGACTTCAGGTGTCGTACGCGCCGGGAGGCAGACACACGCCACCGTCTGCGGCGGCGCTCAGCCGTTGATCCTCCGGTAGCTTCGCATTTTACTTCGGTGGTGGATTCCATCGTCCCCCCTCACAGATCTGATTACACCTTTTCTTTTGAGAGACTAACACAAGGAATGTGGTGGATGATGACGGTGATGATCGACGGTGGTGGTGCTGATGGGTTGCATTAAACGTGGTGGTCGCGCTGACTTATGTTGATGTAGATGGAGAGATGAAAGGGTTTTTAAAGAATCTATAAATGTGGTTGGGAAAGTATAAAAAAAAATGATATGATCACTAAATATCGACTTCACTAAGCCATTAAGCAAAAGTATCTAAAACTAAGATCCACTCAAAATTAACTTGAGTTGCCAAACATTATAACCCGAAACCCAAGCGTGTTGTGTAGTTTTAGGACTAGCGGCTATTAAGATCATACAAAATATTTACAATCTAGGTTCATTTATGAGGTATGATCAAAATGCTATTTAAAAGAGAGGTAATTTAGCCAAAAACCAAACCAAACCGATTTACATCACCCTTTCCAAAACCATCTTTTGTTGCAGACTATTTGCATCCCTTTCATGATATATTGGAACCATAACAACAAAACGGGCTGCTCCTACAAAAGATCCTTTACACTGCAGTCCGCACCATACCTATAGAGATTTATAGGAGCTGTACGATAAGTCGCCTGCGCTCCTTTATGTGATATACCGGGACCATAAAAACCTATACTGGCTGCACCTTCCATAAGCCTTTACTCTGCAGTCCGCAACCTACCTTTTCGAGTCATAGGAGCTGCACTTTAAGTCGTCGGCGCTCCTACCTATATACCCAGAAAAACCATATAAATCTGCGCAAAATCCCATCATTTGAGCTGCACAATAAAGCTGCGCTTTTACTTCTGCCCTGCGACTTGATACTGCACTGAGTCTTCACCAAACCTTGAAACAAACGACAAAATGGTTATGCACATTAGTAATCATGTTTAGCACATTAGTTTACTACAAAAAATGGGTGAAAAATGGTTCGGACGACCCTAGGCAACACATCCTAAACTTAAGCTGAGTTAAACCAACCATGAGTTGTTATTCCAAAGACAATGCTTTTTTTTTTTTTTTTTTTTTTTGAAATGTATACTTAATTAAAACCCGACCCAACCCAAGCCGGGGCGGACAAACCAACCAAAACACACAAACTACTTACATTATAACAAATTTACACCAATTAGTCCAAGAGAGCGAAAATAACTTAGCTCTATTCTTGGCCCAGAGGAACCCTATCGATCTAACTTCACCTATGACGTCTTCCAAACGCACTGTCTTGTTATTAAACTTGAGACCACTCCTCGCCCTCCAGATGCACCAACACCCAATGACAATCAACCCTTGTAGAATATCTTTCTCTTTACCCCTTAGTCCTGAGTAGTTATGGAAGTCCAATAAGTCTCTGAAGGAAAAGACAAAAAAGTTAGTTGCCTTGCACCAAGCCATTATATTCTGCCAAAGTGTGGAAGCAAAAATACAAGAGGTAAAGAGGTGGTCAACAGTTTCCTCTCCACACGAACAAAGCAGACACAACGTATCATCAACAACAATATTCCTTTTTTTCAGCGCAACCAACGTGAGAATCCTATTCATCGCCGCCCTCCACATAAACACATTGCATTTTAAAGGCGTCCATTTACACCATTCCATAACTTTCTGACTGACCATTCCTCTATCTCCATTCAGGAGACATTTGACGCCCTTCACCGAAAAAACCGCGTCATCGGCTCCCTCCCAGCTCCATCTGTCCGTCCCCCCTGACAAGGAGACCGAGCCCAATGCAGCAAGAAACCGAGCCAGCTCCACTCCTTCCTGACCCGTGGTAGGGGCTCTAACCCATAATTAGTAAAAAACATTATAATTAGTAATTAATTAATATAGTAATGTAGAATCAACTTTTTAATACTCATCAAGCACTTAAGATATATAATTTTATATCTCACCCAAATGTCTATGGAACCAAGTTCATTAACAGCAAAACTGGCCAAATTTCTAACATCATCAGGATCACAAAAATTACATGAAGTGCCAACTACTTTTGCATGAGCTAGGTTTTTACTACTTGAGCTTGTTTTCGTTTCCATACCTTCGTGTAAGTTTTCTTCAAGTTCTTTAATAGTCATTTCAACATACTTTTTTGCTGAGAAAATATACAAATTTAGAAACATATATATCGATTAGTTTATGTAGACAACACTCAACACAGAAAGAAATTTCATCGATTTGAAAGAAAAAAAAAACTTACGTTCTTGAAGCTATAACCACCCGATCTCCAAAAAGAAGGAATACGCGAGCAAGAGCTTTTCCAATCCCTCTAGTACTATAATCAAACAATTATGAAGTTGCAGTAAACAACTTGCTATGTCATTCAAATTCTCTCACTTATATGGTCAAATAATCAGATTTGAACATTTCCAATCATTAAACATGACACTTTATCTCACCCCAAACTATCATTCTTGCATTAATAAAACTAAACAACTAAAATTTTATTATAACTTAATTAAAGACGGGTACCTTCCAGTGATGACAACAGCCCGAGGAAATAAAGACATTGAGTGCAAAAACATAAAAAAAAAATAATACAACGGGCCGCGATAAACATTTGTGCAGCATAATATAAGTATTTCAAACATGTTAGAACTCTAGCATTGTACTAAAAACTAAGTTTCCATTTCACATGTTGTAATAAGCTTATGTAGTTCCACACGGAAACAACAAACAAAAATTTAAATAAAAATCAAAACAGAGAAAAAAAACCTACGCATCAAATCTCCTTCGTATTCGATCGAAAAAGCGCTTCCAATCATCATTATCGGAACACAAGGAGAGCTGCATCTCTTAACTCATACTGACATAGTAAGTATATATAGCATTCAAGTAATTAAACGCAGAAATATCAAACTATGAACATGAATAAACTTTTAAGGTTTTAGTTCACCTATGTTTTTTATGAAAGGCAATATAAGAAAATTTAAAAAAAATGCAAACTTACCCCGTTCAACATCCTGTGCAATTCATCTCTTGCTTCAACATCTCTGTCCCTTTCGTTGCTATTAGAAAAAGATAAGACCTCGGGTATTCTGAAAGTAATGCCTCCATAGCGGACGGATCTACATATAAAACACAAAAATTTACACATATGCACCTCAGAGTTAATGGAGACAAAAAAAAAATTTATAACTTTCAAACAAAACGCACTCAACATTTTCCATAGGACAACATATATTAGAATTTCGGAGGTCTGCAACATTATATATTCAAAAGTCTTTAGTTATCTACCTTGTTCTGACCCCTAAGACTATATGGTGTGCCCCCTTTTTCCCCCAACTCCCCCAACTGCCACATCAGCGCCATGTCATTTCTCCCATTTTCTCCCCCAAACTTTGGAAATGGTTTCCCCCAACTCCCCCATTCCCCCTTCCTTTTTTTATTCTTTTTTCTTTTTTTTAATTATATATTTTATATTTCATAATTATTTTTTTATAAAAAATGTATAAAAAACATATAATTTATTTTTTTTAAACGGCAATAGTTAAAAAAAATAAAAAATAAAACCGAAAAAAAAACTAAAGATAAAGTTCATTAAATTAAAAAAAATTACAACCTACAATGCATGGAAATTTAAAAAATAACAAGAAAATTACATAAAAAAACCATCTAAAGCATATCTTTTCCAAGCCACTTGTTCGCGATCATGTTTCTCTTCGCCGCCCACCCCGCTCTTTCTTGCTCGGGAAGATCGTCGATATTTTTGTCCATCATCGCAAACTCCACCTTTTCTTGCTCGTACGCGAGCCGTGCCTTCTCCAACGCAAGCTTCTCCCGCTCTAGATCAAGTGCTTCTTCCTTCTCCTTCTTTCTTTCATTCCACCTTTCATTTTGCTCCGACTTAAACTCGTTAAAGTTTGAAATCAACGAATCTATTCTGTCAACCACACTTAATTTCTTGCTCGTAGAAACGTTCACCCACGCTCGTGCTAAGGCCTCCAGCTCGTCTTGAGTCCATGGAACGCTATCCGCCTTAGTAGTGGCACGTTTCTTCCCCTTTGTGTCTTTTTTAGATGTTGGTTGAGTTTCGGGGATAACGTCGTCATCGACGCCTAACGATATAAAGTCGTGTTCGGCTTGAGTTTCGGGTCTAGCGGGGACGGTTGGCATTTGGTTAGGGGGTGGCATTTGCATATGAAAGTGTTGTTGGTGATGCATTTGCATTTGCCATGGATTTTGTGGTTGACTAAAACCGCCAAATCCGAATGTGTTAGGGTCGAGCGGTGTAGCGGGGAAGGGAAAGTTTAGAGCTTGTGTGGAAGGAGTAGCGGGGTTGTTCGGGTAAAAGGGTTGTGGGGTTGAACGCCTTGGATCCATTGGTGGATTGGTTATAAAATTTGAAAGAGTAATTTATAAAATGTGGTGGTTTGGTTTATAAAAAGTTGAGTGAGTTTGTGAATTGTGGGGTAAAGTTTATATATATATAGTAAATGTTTGATTTTTTTTTTACCAACGGCTAACATTTAAATATGGTGGGCCCCCATTTTAACGTTCAAAAAGCTTTGGCCAATCAGAGCCTTCGGTTCAAACGGGTATAATTCCCCGTTTTCCCCCAATTTTTTTCGGGGGGGGGGGGGGGGCGGTGTTCCCGATCGGGAATCAAGCCAACTCATCACCCCGTTTCCTTTCCCCGAGTGCACACCACATAGTCTAACATCCCACACGGTGAAGCTAATGTTTTTGTACTTAATAGTCTCCACATTAAAACCTGCAAAGAATAATAATCTCATTAGCTATTAAACTTCAAGAATCGACAAATGAAAAGAAACATGGATAAAAAAAAGATATAGAACTTATATTTTCAACTTAAAAGATCAGATAATGTACTTGAAATGAGGCTATTCCCCCATGAAGCTTCTTCTCAGGCTAGATCCGTCATTGATTTACCTCCGCTTACCCTCGATAGATGTCCTACAGTTAATTACAAACTATAATCATAGAATTCTACAAAGGAAGAACATAGATAACTAATTAGATCAGATCATACCACTTTGAGAGTGCTTTTAGCAACGCGAACCCTAATTTCTTCAATTTGGGTATAAACCAAATTGATGCTTCTATGTCTTCTAAATGAATGAAAAAAAAAATCTCAAATCATTGGATCAATTAACATGTATATATGGAATAAAAGAATAAATCGAATCATTGAGGGATGAAATGAGATGCGGTTAGATTAAACTTACAACGATATTGAGATGTTGAGATAGGAGAGAATGAAATCAAGTGGAATCAGTGAAGAGGAGTGGTTTTAATGCCACTGTAGCTTGGGAAGAAGAAGATGGGTTGTTCTTAGCCATGAGAGAAGGCTGGAGAAATGACTCAAATGAGGGAGCCAGGGGTGTTGGGAGTAATATACATGTAGACACCATAATCGCTCAGAGACGTGGGGAGAATTCGATTTAAAGAGAAAACCGCCTTCAACCACAACTGCTCCGATACGTGGGTAAAGTTAGAGCAGAAAATTAAGGAAGCTAAAAACTGCCACATGAAAATTGTAACTTCCAAATTTTGGGAGTAACTACCCATTAATTGTGGACCAGAGTTCATGTTAGAAAAAACTGACTTGTTTGGATGGCTGAGATTAACCTAAAAACAGTTTTTTTTTTTTTTTTTTTTTTTTTTTCAAAAATGGGCAGTTTTTGTGTGAGGAACAATATAGTAATAATTGTTTAAGAAAATAATCATAATTAACCTGGGATGTTAATAATAACTCATCTTATGGTGGAGTGGTATGGAGACTCAGTGATAAAAGACTCATGACTGAAAGGTTATGGGTTTAATTCTTGAGAACACAGGGTTTTACTAATTATTCCATTGTCATGCTTTCGGGCGGGTGGATAGTCGGGTTTTCCCCAAAACCGGTGAACTTGGTGAAACCAGGAGCTCCCTTACATGTCTGGCTATGCCAGGTGGAAGGCGTCCTGATTTGACCGAGTAAGGATGTGACACCCGGCATGTTTGGGTCAACATTTTATAAACACATAAGTCTACCTTAGCGAAAAACGTTTATTAAACATACTTGACGGGGTCAGTAGAGTCGGAACACAGTCCGTATTGTCCAGGGTTCAATGATCTGTAGGATCATTGGGAGTCGTTTTGGGAATACACTAGTACCGGGTTCCGTTGTTGGTGACATTACATAAACTGATTGAGTGTATATGTAGATTATGGGTCGTGTGGTGGATTATATACATAGATGTGTTTAAATGACGTGTAGATGATTATCCATGCTTAAATATGTTAAAAATAAACTAAGGTTGCATGCTCATATGTTAAGGTGTGTTAGAATGCGTTAAACACGACAAACTGGAAAACTAGACAAACATGGATTCTGGTTCGACCACTTCGAGTGGTCGAAGGAGGAATTATGTTTTGGTTCGACCCTTTGTAAATGGGCGAACCTGGGATGTGGAATTGAAAGAATTCCCTTCGACCAGGACAGGGCTCATTCGACCCTGTGAAAGGGTCGAAGGAGGCTACCTTCGACCACTGATAGGGGGCGAAGGAGGATTAGTATAAATACCAAACCTTGTCATTTTTCACCATTTCACAAACCCTAACCGTCTCAAAACACTCTCTAGCAACTTTAAACATTGGGGAAGGAGTTTTTTCCCTTGTTTTCTATAATCTAACCTACAAACATCTTCTACACAAAGATCTAAGGTGTGTTCTTCATTCTAAATCATTTTTAAAGCATTTCAATTCGTTTTTATTAAACCCCAAGAGTCCAGATCTGATTCGAACATGTTTTCATGGATAAAAACCTTCCTAATATCTTTCTAAACAAAACCTATTCATAAACAATGAGTTTTCATACAAATTAACATGTGTTAATGGTGTTTTATGTGATGTTATGTATTGTTTGATGATTGATTGTTGTATAGATGTTATAACAATGATCTAGGACTGTTATTGATGATGATTTATGATTGAGATAGGTTACAATTGATTATTGATGATGTTATATTCATTTTAGGGATTTTGGGTTAGATCTAGGGCTTGTTCATGATGATAGTGATAAGGATATGATTGGGGGTTTCTTGTTCATGATAATCTGAGTATATTAAGTTGATAATTGATTGATTTCATAAAGTTTCCTAATTGGGTAAAGATTGCATGCGTTTGATGTGACATCTCCATAATTTGCTATTTCGGGTAACTTGTAAAACGGACGGATTTCGGGATAAAATTGGTAGGGTTATGTAGGAATATGTTAATGATAGTTGACTGCTGTGATTGGTAATGTTTCGTGATGTTTTCGGACCGTTTAGATGCGTTTTGGTGCGTTTTATAAAATGCTGATGAAAACGGGCGAACGTGGAATAAAATTGGTTCGAATGGGCGAACGTGGAACAAAACACGGGAAAAACGGGCGAACGTGGAAAAACGGGCGAACGTGGAAAAACGGGCGAACGTGGGAAAAATGGGCGAACGTGGGAGAAACGGGCGAATGTGGCTTAAACGGGCGAACGTGGAACAAAATGTGGGAAAAACGGGCGAACATGGCTCAAACGGGTGAACGTGGAAAGGGGAAAACCACATTCGACCATTTGATGTCTGGAATGAGATTTTTGATGCAAACTAAGTGTTTTATGCTTGAAACTTATGTGTTAAACTTATGTGCATGACTAATTGATGTAATGGGTCACCAACGGGATGTCGGGTCGGTCTGGGATGTCCGGTTAACGTTTAAACACACTTTTTAACACACGTAGTCAAGATCTGGACAATCGGGGACTAGTTAGCCTTCGGGTTAATAGTCATCACACTTATGTAAACTCATTGATAGGTTGTCATTAGTTGGGATTATCATACACGTGTTGGAATTCTAGTTATCAGAAGACGCACTCTAAGGTGAGTTTCACGGCCCCTCTTTTATACTATTTTCTCTCGGGGGAGAAGCATGCCACACGTTTTAACAATGCAACGTTTATGATTTGAAAACGCAACTCTTATGAAACTTACCACTTTCGGAAACATAACACTTTTAGAAACATGACGCCTTTTGGGAATGTAACTCTTTTAAGAAACTTGACACGTTTGGCACTTGGCATACTTAACATTGGCACTTGACACTTTTAAACATTGGCATTTGGCATATTTAAACATTGGCACTTGAAACTTTTAAACATTGACACTTGGCATTTGGCACTTGGCGCTTGGCACTTATTTACTATACGACGAAACCTAAGTCTCTATTGAAACCATGAATGTGCGGGGCACAACGGGGGAAATGTGGATAAATCTATCGGGTGTGACGAACCCCACCCGACGGCTGGGAGCCGGGCGGGTGCATATTGTCTCTACTTGACACTTGACACTTGGCACATGGGCAGCAACTCGAGCAACGTTTGTCAGTAATGGTTTTAGCAACACAGTCGTAGTAGTAAGGGAACGTTTGTTATTTACTTGGAACTTTTGCACACTTGGCACTTTATGAGAAATCGCTTTACACATGAAAACGTTTACGAACTTAAAACCTGTGAACTCACCAGCATTATATGTTGACATCTTTTTGGCATGTTTTCTCAGGTCGCTAAGGTAGCAGCATTGAGTATAGGCGCACTGAGTCTCACGGCGTCTAGGGATCATATGCATGTTTTGTTAAACATTTCAGACTTTGAGTTTTACTTTTAAGTTGTAATAATACATTTTGCTTCCGCTGTGTTAGAACGGTTTTGAAACTCAATGGTAGTTTACGTTGTTTTCTTATCATATAGATGTCGTTTATTGTGACCGTTGACTTGGATCCTGGTGTGTCACGCGCCTCGCGGTAAAACCCTGCACGTGGAAATTTGAGGGTGTGACAAAGGACTCTGAAGAGAGAGTTCTTCATGAATTTCGTTGGCTGCTAAAAAAAATAGTAATTCACTAACTCTAACTCGTGGATTTTGGTTCCTTTGGAACCACACCATTTTCATCACAAAACACTTGATATACGAAATCACCTTCTCCGCCACCACAACTTAATTTTGTTACACATGTGCCTTTGATTTTGGTACACATCGATTTTTATAAAAATTACACGTTACTCATCCTAAGTAATCCTTTATATTTATAAATAAATATGATAGATTACATTTAATTCATGTCTTTCATTTTTTTGATGTTATTTACGATTAAAATTAGAATGTGATAATAATCCCATATTGAATACTACTTTTTATCCCGGGAGCGTCCCGGGTTGAAATATCTAATATGACATAATAAAATATCTAATATGACAACATAATTAATGACTTGCTAATATATGATTAATGAATATTATTATTATTATTTATTTATATATTTTAAACAAATATCTGCCGTAAGTTATCATATTCTAATATAAAAAAAACGAATCTCTGCGCCGGGGTATAAATCTAGTGTCATTACAAAATATTATATAATGTCAAATGAATTCGGAAATTTGTAATCGATCATTCTTAAAAGAACTAACATGAAATAAGGAAAAAAAGTTATTTATTGAAATATCGAACACATTAGTCTAAGGGTTATGTGATGCGTTAAAAAATTCATGGGTATATGATCGGGTATATAGTTCGGGTATTTGGGTATGTGGTTTCGGGTAATTGGATCGGGTATCACCTAATCCCAGGCCCGGCCCAAACCCACAATTTTTTAAACTAATCCCAAACCTGACACAATACCAGTCTTCTCCGTTTTTTATATAGCACTATGGTACTCATTGGAAAGATAATAAAACGCTCGTTAATTTGGTGTAATTTTTTTCTTTAAAAATCTCGTATATAAAAGATATTAACGTTTAAAAGTTATGAGAGGAAACATGAGAGAGAAAATAATAAAGGTTTAATATTTACATTTAGTATATTATGTATTTAATAGATTAGGTAAAACTATATTTAAACCATATTTATTCCTTTTTTTTTAATTGGTCTAGAATTGCCACATCACATCGTATCATATTTATTCCTTTTTTTTAATTGGTCTAGAGTTGCCACATCACATTCTATGTGGCATCTCTCAAAGGAGAGATTGCATAACAGTATGACATGTAGGATTAATCCCTTTGCAATATATATATATATATATATATATATATATATATATATATATATATATATATATATATATATATATATATATAGGGGTCGGTTCAAATACAAAGTCTTAAAAACATGCGAAGTGTGCGAAGTCACGTAACATACAAAATTACGTAACATGGACAGAATACCTACTAGTTCCATAACTAAAATCACGTAACATATAGTCCATTACCAAAAGTTACGTAATTTTGTATATGTGATTTTTTTTTAGTTATGAACTAGTAGTGATTCTGTTTATGGTATGTAATTTTGTTACGTGATTTTAGGTATGAACTAGTAGTGATTCTGTCTATGTTACGTAATTTTGTATTTTTACGTTTTTTAAGGGTATGGAAAATTTTTATGTAAAGTTTGAATGATTCTGTCTTATGGTGCGTAATTACGTAATGACACTATGTGTTACGTGATTTTAGTTATGAACTAGTAGTGATTCTGTCTAGGTTACGTAATTTTGTATGTTACGTGACTTCGCACACTTCGTACGTTTCTTTATTTTTGTAGAATAACCGTCCCCTATATATATATATATATATAGGGGAAAGTTAATTTGAGAACACCTATATTTCGTGCGAACCGTGAGAACGACATCTAAAACCATTCAAATTCAAAATTTCTTTTTACACTTGTCTTTATTACTAAAATACAATCTCAAAAACACAATTTACGCGTACAAATTCAAACGTATACGAAAATAATTTATTTTTACACATGTGTAAATTTACTGTTTATACATGTGTAAACTGTTTCATTTACACATGTGTAAAAAGTTAATTTGAAAGTGTTTTAGTAAGAAAAGATGAATTATTGGTAAAGAAAATTCATTTATTAATGTTGTATTTTGATTATAATGAGGTTTGTATTAAAAAATTTTGATTTTGATTAATTTTTTTACTTGTTCTCACGGTTCTCACAATATTTAGTGTTCTCAAGATAACCCTCCCCTATATATATATATATATATATATATATATATATATATATATATATATATATATATATATATATATATATATAGGGTCGAGATCCTGTGCAAAGTGTGTTTTGTGTGAGAAGGGTAAGAAGTGTTTTGAACCATTAGATCATCTTAATCAATGGTTTAGATTTAATGAGTGGCATTATTGTAAATAATGTTATAGTTATAATAACTAATTAGGCTACTTAGGGGTATAATGGTAAAACACACCCTACATTTAATTCACATTTAAAGGATCTAATTAAAAATATGAAAGGCCTACCAAATTCAATCTGCCTATTTACGTCATCTATTTAATTCACATTTAAGTGTCTCTCACCTCTCTCTCCCTTTCTCTCTCTTTCTCCTCTCTCTCTCCCTGCGCCACCTACACAACCGCCATCAAACACATTTTAAATGTATGTATAGTTGTGTTTTTTGAATGTATTACTGATTGTGTATGATGAAGATAAAACACACTGCATTATGGAGAAGACGATGATAAAACACACGGGATTGTTAAAACATAAAGTTAAGAAATATGGTGATAAAACACACTGGTATGAACGTAAAACACAATTGAATTTGTACTCATCGTTTATTTGGGTTGTTAACAAATAATGTGTTTTATGTTGATTGTTCTTAACAAAAAAGGATTTAGTATAAAACACAACGTGTTTTGCATTTTTTGCTTAACATGAATATAAAACACACCAGTATGAGATTTAGAGAATTATTGTAAATGAAAGATGAATGATGACGTGCAGTGGATATTTTATAACAATTTAAGATGATTCTTTTACATTGGAAATCCCCAAAAACTCTAAATTAATAACAACCTTAATTGCAAAAATATCTCTAAAAATAAGATTAATAAAGCAAATTACATTGATGCCCTTTTAATTAATAATTTTGGCTGTCACATGTCACCACTCCATTGCTTCTCACACTTCTCACAAATAATAGGTTTTGTACATGATCTTAAACCTATATATATATATATATATATATATATATATATATATATAGATTAACCACCACAAACTATCTAAATATATAAACTTTCTAAATTAAACTATAGAGGTGGGCTAATGAACAAAGTATAAATTAAAGTGCGAAGGGTAATCACGTATAAGGTAAACATTATTACGCATGAAGTGTCATATAATTATGCATAAAGTTTCAATTAAGCATGAAAAAACATAATTATGCATAAAAGTACCATATGAAGGGGTAATATTATTTTATCCTATTTTACAGAAATTTTAAAGAAGTTAGTCTTGAATCCTAAACTCATTACAATTTCATACCGCAAGCCTTAAACTTGCAACTTTAAACGCTTTGACCCCAAATGTGTTACTTTGTTCTAAGTTTGTTAATGAAATAAACAATCTTGTCTGAAAGAATTTACCATGGTAAAATGAGCGTTAAGTTGTTTGCCCTGCTCCTCCCTACCCCCCCCCCCCCCCCCCCCCCCCCCACACACACAGCAACGCCTACTCCCTCCCTTTCTATTACTCAGCATCTCTCACACCTTTGTTATGATTCGATCGAAGCCAGCACCTGCCAAGCACTGATGGTCGTACTTTGCCACTTGTAATCGTACTTAATTAAAATATCGATGTTAAGAAAAACAATTAAGCTCGGCTACTTTTACCTTTTACATAATTATAAAGTGTGTAAACAAGCTTATACAACCAGAACAATACATCTCAAAAATGACACTACAACTCTACAACAAACAAAGACCATAACAACAATACCGAACACTTAACAACTGCCGAGCAAATAGTTCGATACACGCTTTTCTAATTCGTTACACGCGCATAACAACCATACCACATCACCATAGGCCGCTGAACTTAGTTACATCTAGGATATCGTACACCACATGCAGCCGCGACCCTCTGGGCACCAGGAAGTCCAAGATAGCCACCAAAAGTAGGATCACCCTTTTCTCGGCAAAGACAAGACTCCTGGCCCTTGAACTTTTGGCAACACTCTTGAGAGGGCGGCATGTTTGAGACGATTGATTGCAGACACCAACTGATCTCCACCGGATCACATCTAGACTGTGCTTCAATGTGCCCGACCGAAAGTAGTAGCACCATAAGTGCCACAATGAAACACTGCATAGAGTTTTTCATTGATTGTAAGTTAGAAAATATGAGAATTTGATTGTGATTTGTAAGTGTAGTGCGTGGGTTCCATTTATAGAGGTGGTGTTGTGTAAATGGCTGAGTTTGTTTGTTTGTTTTTGTTTTTTTTACCGGCATGACACCGTGACATATTTGTTAGTCAAATTAATATGTTTTTAAAATTTAAATAGTGGCCCACGCGATCTTATTTAATCACACCACGCATATATCTCTCACGGATGAAGGATCCATTTAAGAGTTGGTTCTTATGTTAAAATCATAACATGTTTTGAAAAATTTTCAGTTATATTAAATCTTTGGCTTATGTCATGCAAACGTTATTTGTCGATTTGTCTCAACGGATATTATATTTTCAAACTATTTTCTGGTGGAAATGTAATTTAATCATTTGTCAAGCTAAACCGATAAAACATATAAGTACAACATTTTTTATATGTCGATAAAAATATGACATTGTTATAAATATATTTTATTATGTGACTATCCACATTCCTAACTTCTCATATCTCATTTAAGCTGTATTAAGTTATAGCCTTATAAATAGTGGTCATTGTATTTCATACATATATCAATGAGAAGAGTTCTATATTCTCTATTATATCTTTCTATCTTTGATCTTATAATCTTCATTCTTATAGTTCATGTATGGGTTGCTAGTAGGCCGTTGTTTTACAACACGTTATCAGCAAGAATTGCTTTTGGAGTGGATCGTATTATGATAAGGTAACCCGAGTTTGTTTCAAACAAAATCCATATCGTAATTCATACAATATTGGGTTATGTTAGAGAATTTTTTTTCATTTGCCAAACATTAGTTCTATTGCAATTCCTATAAGTTTAGATAAAAAATTATGCGGATGTGTTGTTCACTTGTTTGACAAATCTTTACTATCAAAATAAAAATTCTAAAAAAAAAAGAGATTTTCTAACACATTGAAAAGCGTATTAATAAAACTGAAAAATATTTGTGCTCTTTTAAGTAAAATTGGTATATTATTAATTTGTATTATATATCATGGCATATTACATAATTAAGTCTCTACATCTTTGTGACACGATAAAAAAAGAAACGAAAACGAGGTGATTAATGAAATGATAGCCTATCTTCAATTTTTCATTCATAAAATAATTTGTTTCACATGTATTAACTTATCTTTTATACAGAATGTCTAATTTGCCTAATGTATTAATTTGATGCCAAACAATCATAAAGCGTGTTTTATGGTCATTATAGGCTATTCATTGTCATTATAATAATATTATTTATCTCTTAAACATGAAACACTGGAATTAAAGAGACATTAGTTGCTAATAAAGTTTATTCAATTTCTTAGGTTTAAGCTAAAACATTAATAGTTTTTGGTGATACAAGACCAAAATTATTAATAACGACTTTAGTTGTCTTATTTCAAGATTTTGACAATCACATAATAGATGGGTAGCATATAACTGTTTTATATTATGGTATCTAAAATGTTGAAATTGTATATAGTTTCTATGGATATTTGTGAATGTTAAATTCATGCTTATATTTTGATATTTGAAATGTTTGTGATGAAAATGCTATATTGTGATAAACTAATACATAAATTATATGTTTTTCTTTTAAATGATGAAACACTTTATTTCACAAAGATTGTACCATAACTTGTTTTATTTGGTAACATGTTATAACATCATATGTTGAATTATGTATACAATTGACTATCTTGTATTTTATACGCTATCATTTACTTAGCATTGAACAGAACAAATAAAACAAAGTTATGGTTTACATTTGACATCCAAAGTCTCATACACCTTGAATCTCATTATCATGTTATAAAAGGCCGTAAGATGTTGGGCCGATAATATTATATGACTTGGACATATAATTACTTCTCCATGGATGTTATGTGAAGAAAAGTTTATATATGACGGAAATTGGATAAAACAAATTTTGTTTGTTTGTCAAACCTCAAATATGCTCTTGAAGTAGCAATGCCATTAAAATTGGGTGAAAGGTTTGAAGTGACTTTATATCCGTCCAAAAAGGAATGAATATCCATGAATGTTTTTGGATTCTATCTCATTCCTTGAAGTGAATGTGATGAAAAATGATCGGTATAAAGGTTATAGATCATGTACATAACTAAGGAAGTTGTAATGATTCCACCCTGAAAGTTTTGTGGTTATAATCCATTCCCTGAAGTGAATGTGATGATATAATAAAATCACGATTATGGTAATTGTGAAAATTGTTATGATGCTCATGTTAATGAGATCGGCTTTGTTAATAATATGATGATTACAAAATGGTCGTTATAGAGGTTATGATCATAGTAAATGAGGAAGTTGTAATGATCACCATGTTCATAACAAGATCAGCCATGTTAATCCTGATTGAGGAAATTGTAATGATCATCATGTTGATAATAAGATTAACGATGTCACTACAAGAAATTTAGGTATTTACCCACACATAATATGTGTAGGAAAAACCATATAATGTGTTAGTAGTTATGTTTGCCTACACATAAATTAAGTGTTATGATGTGTAGACTCAGCACTGTAGATATTGATCATTACCTACACATTTATTATGTGTAGGTATATAGCAACCTATACCTACACATATATGTGTGGCTAAAACTAATATATATGTGTTGGTAAAAGTATAACAACTTGTTAGATTGAGGTATAACGTGACAGCTGACGTGGCATCCACCATGACAACTAATTATGTGTAGACATAATATATATTCATGTGTTGGTAAAATATTCAAATGTGTGATAATAACCATGATTTATTTAAATAATAATTTTTAAATGTATACAAACAAATACAAAAACTGAGAAAGAAAATTACATACAAGAAACACAAGCGACCAAATTAATGAATTACATACAAGAAAAATACACCTAAAAACTGAGATAGAAAATTAAACTAGCATCTTGATGTTAAAAGTGCTTGAGTCGCTTCATCAATTGTCACAAGATCAAATGAAGTGCCATCTAATTTTTTTGACAATGAACTAGTGAGAGTTGTTAAAACGACATCTGCGTTTTTTATAACATTTGTCATAGCCAGTTGCTGTCTCTAGCATTCTTCTTTAGAAAGCATCTTGAGTTCCTTCCTTATGTCCCTTTTTGTGTTTTTGTCTTTAACGCTTAACAGTTTACTATTCATGAATACCTGGCGGTACAAAAGAAAACGTAAACTTACATATATTGCAACCGCATTTTTAGAATTTATATGAGCACACTTTCAAAATATTTATAATATAACCACAAAATGTGACTTGAGAAGGAAGTATCATGAGCGTTTCCCAGTCAACTAGAGAGAAACTGAATTTGATCTATTTGAGGTAAAGTGTAGACAAAATCCACATGTTAACTCATAATAGCCAACCCTAAATTGAATTAAAACTTACCTCAAATACTCTTTAGGTGATATCTTTAATTAGTTACTCAAACAGCAAAACCATAGCATTCGATTCAGTGCATATCATCGTTGTGGCTAGCGTCTATGGTGAAGAAGCAAAAAGACTAATGCGTGGTGTTAATAATCTAGCCAAAAAAAAAATCATTCAAGTGCAATCATCTCTAACTTATGTAGTGTTAATAATCTAGCCAACAAGTGTCATAAAAATGTAACCAAAATCCAATAATAAATCAGCAAACATAGTTTTAAATAATAAAAAAACGAAGGAACCGTGTTGATAAAACGCAAAGAACCGTCGATGCTCTACTTCCTTCCCCCAAAGTTGCTGCTCTCCTCGTCCTCTTTAAAACTTGCGGTGTTGCTGTTTTAGAAAGTTGGGAAAGAATTAGCTAATAATGATATGCATAAATAAGCACAACTCTTGTTTCTCTTCAAACATATTGTACATACACATTCTTTAGAGCAATAAGAACGGTTATCAGTGGCGCTCCCCGCATTATGCAAAACTCAACAATAAGCATCGATAATATTAAGTGAAGAGCTCAGGGTAGCATTTTCAACCTGTTTACTTATAATTGGTCAGTTCGAGTTATGACTTACACCTTATCTCTAACATGTAAAATTGGTGTATAAAAAACCATAAAAAATATGCTTCTAACACCTTATCGTGTCAATTATAGTCCACCTTATTGTTGATGAGATCACAGTTGGATACTCAACGCTTCTTAGCTGAAGTTGTTAAAACTAAGCAAATGGTTTTTATTTATAAGGGCAACAGCTTGATTTAGAAGCATAGTAAGGAGAAACAATATTACTAATCTCATGGGCTTTCTAAATCCATAGTAGCGTAAATGTTTAGCTACTCATCATGCTCAACATGTCAAACACATAAAAATAAATAGCAAACATGGTTTGAATAAATATAAAACACACAAAACTAGGGTAAAAATATATAAAAAGAGTATAAAAATTAAACCCAAGCGTTTTGCGTCTTCAACCCAAGCCTCCACGCCTCAAAGTGTGCTCCCAATGCTTCAAATAATTCCTCAATGCTGCTGTCCTCGTCGAAACTGCTACCCTCGATCCACCTCCTTGCGGCTGTTTTTTTTGTTCCAGTCTTCGAGATCTATCATGCTTCCCTTTGTTGAAGTGCCCCCAAAATAATATGTAGAATCTTGCCATCAAACCTAAAACCTCCAATGGGCCTTTGACTTTTATTTTATTTTATTTCTTTATTTACTTGGGCCGTGACTTTGTTTCAAAGTCTAAGTTGTTGTTGTTATTATTATTATTATTATTGTTATTATTATTATTATACTTCAAGCTCGCTTCGGGTGTTCACAACTTAGGTATTCTTGGCTCGACCAAAATTACTCGTTACGCTTCAACTTCCATGAGCATCTGCTACCAAGTCTTCGTGTCTCGATTAAATTTTTTACGTTTTGAGCTCATTTTCCACGAACACCTATAAAATAATAAAATAAATAAATACATAATAAAAACGACACGAAACAAATAAAAACAACTATCCAAATAATATACAAAATACATAGGAAAAGAGGTGTGTTTTGCAACACATCACATATATTAGTTGTTTACTTATTTGTAGATAATTTACCTACACATAACAAAATTTTATGTGTAGGTAGTCTAATATTTAATTGATGTCAATTTTGGGGGGAAATATTCCCACCAACTCCAATGTGTAGGTAAAACGTATTGCCAACATATATTTAGTGTTAGTTGTTATTTAACATAAATCATAAAATATTACCCACACATGTAAAAAAATGTGTAGATATTTACCCACACATTTACATGTGTAGGTAAGTTATGTGTTTAATATTGAAATCGACCACAAGAAGTGGCACACTAATGAAGTAATTATATGAGAATGAGATATATTATTCTCTCGTATTTCTTGTCGTGTATTAGACAAGAAAGAGTGTAACATGTCTAATAATTTGTCACATATGAGATGTGCTCATGAAGTAACCATATCATTAAGAGAGTATGAAAAGTTTGAAATCATCTCATATTCTTGTGATCGAGTAAATAATGAAAAGTTATGAAGCTTGTTTCGCTTATACTCCATTCCCTGAAGTGAATGTGACTACATATTGATCATTGTAAAGGTAATGATCATGGACACCATTTGGAATTGTAATGATGGTCATGTTAATAATGAGATGATGGTTTGAAGATTTCATACATACTCTCATATCTTACGTTTGTATTACATATGTGCAAGTAATACATATTTGACCATAAACTAGAAGTTTAGTTTGTGGATCATAATTATTTAATTAGTTGGCATGACCGGTAAGACCACACCGGGTCGATGATGATGTGAACATAATGAAGAATCTTAAAGATTCTTCCATCTGATACAAAGCATGTAATGTTTGCTCTTAAGCAAAATTATATATTTTGGAATTGATTAAAGGATACGCATATCCTAACATGATACCATTTAGTATTTAAAATCGATGCATCGTCTAAATGGTTATCAAGTTTGCAACCTGAAGTTTGCTTCATTTATGGATTAGCTAATAAGATAGCAAGCATATTATTCTATATTGGCATATTTAATCAATTCCCAAGATAATAATGATCATTGGAATAAGATATACCAACTGCTAATGCTCCATTTAAGATGAGTGTCCAGGAAAGACAATCGTATATTGGCAATAAGCCTACTGCACGCCTAAAGCGTGGTAGACTAGTCGACTCCAAAGAATAAAAATCCTCGAGAAATTGGAGCAAGTAAGAAAGATGGTCAAATCGAGGTTATAGTAAAAAGGTCTCCTGAAGAGACATTAGACATGATGGTTTCAGAAGAACCCCAGGTACCTGAAAATAAAGAGATCTCATTATACAGTATCATGTCTACGAAATGTATGGAATCGAAATAAAATCGACGTTGTTATAAATTTTATGTAATGTAGCGCTTAAAATGAGGATCAAGATTTAAGATCTGCCTATGAATGAATACAAAGAAATGATTGGCCAAAATGGAAAGACGCAAATACGGCAGAGTTGAATTCTCTATTGAAAAGGAAAGTTTTGGACCGGTAGTCCATACAACAAAAGTTGTAAAACATATAGACACGAAAAGGTCTTTTGTGCGAATAAACATTTGAAAAGAAAATGATATATGGTAAAATTGGTGGCACAAGAATTTCGCAAAGACCCGTAATTGATTATGAGGAGACACATTCTCCAGTGGTGGGTGCAATGACTTTTCAATATTTTATTAGTCTAGTAATGCAAAGAGAGAATTGAAATGCATCTAATAAATATCATGATTTACTTGACATTGAAAGTTTACATGAAAATACCTGATGAAGGATTTAATGTGTCAAACTCTTGAAATGTAAGTTCTCAAGAACGTTATGATCGGAATAAATAGATTCAATTCTGAATACGTTATGTTTGTTATATGATTGAAAACTCCTCATGAGTATCCTAAAGCAACTGAGTGCTTAAAAGGTAATATGAAACATCGTAGGATGTAATTATTGTGCACCAATACACCACAGGTGATAAACTGAACCTGGTGATTATGATACTTTAATATATAGGAATGGTACAATATATATTGGAGAAATAGATGTTATTGTTCTTCCAATTGAAGAGTTAATGCACTTGCGTAATTGGTCAAGATGGAAAAGTCCTTGATGGATTAATGATGCTTGAAGCATTGATATTAATACCTTAAGAAGTATTATGTATGGACTAAAATAAGGGGGTTGAGTGTTTTAAAACTCATGAGATATCCCGATAAAGAGCAACATAAGTTTGATTGTATTATCCAGCTTGTATCAAAAGTTTTCTTTTAAAAGTTCACTCGCAGTTTACAGTGATAATGTCTGAGCATTTCGAGAGACTCTGTAGAACTTTTAAAAGGGGGATTTTTGAAAGTCCTTGACATAGTGCACTTGTTGCTTGACCTACAATTCGAGTATATATGTATATATATGTTTACCAATCCATCAAAGTATATCTTGAAAAGATGGTGGGACATTTTACAATGGACATAGCTCATATTTGAAGTGCATTAAAGGTTGTCCAATTACTTGATATGGAAAATTATTCATTTCATCTCCTACCAAAGTAGAGATTTTAACTCTACAAGTACCATAGTTAAATATATATGTACATTAGTATATGTCTTGCTAGTTATGCATGATTATTATATCTTCCTCATGAACTTATTATCATAATATAATCTATGTCAAGCGAGGAGACATCGGAATGAGTTAAAACAAATACTTCAGGTATGAGCGATATTTGATTATATTTCACTAACCCATGCAAACAAGTTTGGTTAGTCTTGTAGATGCAGGGAATATAACACATCACATTTGTTGATCTTGTGACATTTATTTACGAGAGGAGACAACATTAGTTCAACTTAAAGAATTGCACTTACGAGAGCAGGGACTAAAATTCTGGAATGAAGATCATACATCAATGATTCAACTTAAAGATTTTCACGTCAAGTGATCAAGAACGCAAATCATTGACTACAAAACTTTGAGCAACTTTCTTAGAAGATCGACGCAATCATTCAAATGATACATATTAAAATGAGGGGGAGTATTCGACACGTTGCACTCTTTTTCCCTTCACTAAGTTTTGTCCCATCGGGTTTTCTTAGTAAGGTTTTTAACGAGGTAACACACCTGATCCAAAAGTATCAGGGGGAAAAAATACGCGTTGCACTCTTTTTCCCTTAGCTGCATCACCTAGCGTATTAGAAAGAACTAGTGGGTTTACCCGCGCGTTGCAGCGGGATTCACAAATGGGTTGCAATACAACATTATGATACTTAGGTGTTTTGCCGCATGTTACGCAAAAAGAACAGAAATGTGCACACTATGTTTTAACACGTATTCGTAGAAAGAAAAGAAAAGAAATGTGCACCGTCACTTACAACTGATTGCAGTTCACCACAAAAACCATGTACTCATTATTGAACAAATCTTAATAAACCAAAGGTATGTTACTATAACAGGCCAATATGAACATAAACATCACTCTTGTGTAAGCTGTCCGGTCATTGCATATTTACATAACCGTGTCATTGAAGACACCTTGCTAAATGATAAAGTTCATTTACATGACAAAAGCTTATCTATCTATAATCTATATTATCTTATTAAGGAGGAGTGATGACCAAGATTGTAATTTTGTCAAGTATTCAACTATTCAAGCAACATGTACAATTGAATTATGCTTACATGATGGGGGTATAATTGAAACTTTATGGACATTTAAGACACTTAGAAGGGTAGAATAGTAAATTTAGCATAATCCAATACCTCACATCCTAAAATCTTATCCCAATTCTACCCTCATGTCCAACATTTAGAATACAAAATACAACCTATGATGCATCTTAAATGTGAGACCTTTCAACACCTCATAATCATTAACCTATCATAATTATCAACCTTTCATCATCATCATGATCAATTTATTAGTAACTTCTTCCTCTTATATATCTACTAGTGGAAAAGCCCGCGCGTTGCGGCGGGTGTTCCGACTTATATCACAGATTCAATTATGTTTACTATTCCGAAACACAGCCCATTTGGGGTTTCTAACATTTTACTTCATTCAACAAAAAATAGTTGTATAACCTATAAAGTCACGAACGTGCAAAGAAAATCTATAATTTCCATATAAACAGTCAAGTTTATTAAACCATTACAAATTTCATTAATTGTCATAACTATGCCAATAATACCCTTAATTTTTTTGCTTAAATATGTTGTACATGTTGTTTCTTAAGTTGTACGGAGGTGAAAATGACTATGTTGTACATCACTCCTCCTTTATAATGTATAGTGGGAATGCCCGCGCGTTGCAACGGGTGCGTTTGTTTTCACCATGTATTTGTTATTAGGGTTTAAGGTGTGTGTATGGCGTTTTGTGGGCGATTTGTTATGGTGACGTGAAGTATGAGGCTATTATAACCAAAACTAAAAGGGAGACACAACTAACACAATCACAAAAACATAGTTGATGAACAATGATTTTTTTTCTAATAAGGTGGCTGAGACTACCATTTTCCTTTCCCCTAAGGTTCTGCCATGGTACTATCTCTTTACACACATTCTTAAATAAAATCCAATGTGCAATATTAAAAGATACATGAGTCGAGTGAATATAAAAGGACTTGAAAATTATAATCATTACTTAGAAGTATTACAAAAGTTCTGAAAGTCATAGTTCAGAAGGTTTAGATAAATGAGATAAAATATAAATTGTGATCAATTAATCCCTAATGTCAAAATCATAACTCGATGACAATGATAAATAAAAGCTACAAGTTAATGATCATACTTGCTCACGAATGTTTCAATCAACATCTCTAATCATATGCAAACCTTTTGAAATTGTCCTGTCAATTAGTTTCGCCTCGTTGATATGTCCAACAAAAAAAATAGGAAAACAACATGAATTATAAACTCCTGCTATAATAATAAATCCGTTTGTAGAAAATAATGTAACTACAAAGTTTGAAATGTAAAGTTTATCTCAAAACAAATAAAACAGTTCATGGCTTTCTAAGTACCATGAAACATAAAATTCATGTTTTAGAAAAGAAAAAAAAACATGTTACACAAAATTCATAATTAAACAAATATGTTTACATATAAAACTTGAAACTTTCATATACAATATAATGAGTACATATTAGACACAGACGGTACACAAAAGAAACATTTTTTTCTTTAACTATTTTAAGCCAAGACATGGAATATGTTTTATTGACTATTTTGAATGGTGTGCGTTCCTTGCTAATTTATTTTCATTTGAGCTACAAGGCTAACGACTTTAGGTTACACCATTGTCCCCAATCACCCCAATTTGCGTAGAGAAGGTGGCGGTCGTACTGCTGTTGTACAATATAACAAAATAAGATATCAACATATATGTACTTACGTGTGCATGTATGATTGTATGTTTGTGCATAGCATAATCGTTTTTATAATAACTTATAGAGAATTGATAAGTAATGACCTTTTTTCTTGTTGGAATTTGGGTCATCCCAACATGCCCAGCAGCCGCTTCACGTACCGGTAGCCATTGGTGTGTGGCGGTGGTGATGGTGATGGTGATGGTGGTTGTTGCGATATTGCTGCAACTCCTACTTTTGCTTGAATGAGTGTCACCATACAGCAAATGAGAGCAAGTGTGAAACGAATAGTTCTCTCTAACTATCTCTCTTTCTCTACCTTTTCGTTTCCTTCCAATAAACACAATTAAAACAATTCTTAAAGACAATTCAATGGATAATCTATTGGTATGGTCATGAGGGCATGATTGGAATAGAATTTTAAGACGTGAGTGTGATAATGATGGTAAAATTACAAACATACCCTCCTAAGTGTCTTAATTGTCACAACTATCCCCATAATACACTTAAATTTCTTGCTTAAGTATGTTGTACATGTTGCTTCTTAAGTTATACGGAAATGAAAATGACTATCTTGTACATCACTCCTCCTTAATAAGATAATATAGATAATACATTATTTTCTTTTATCACGTGGATAGTCAAGGGGTAGTGTTATAAATATATTTTATTATGTGACTATCCACATTCCTAACTTCCCATATCTCATTTAAGTTGTATTAAGTTATAGCCCTATAAATAGTGGCCATTGTATTTCATACATATATCAATGAGAAGAGTTCTATATTCTCTATTATATCTTTCTATCTTTGTTCTTATAATCTTCATTCTTATAGTTCATGTATGGGTTGCTAGTAGGCCGTTGTTTTACAACAGAGATGTGATTATAATTTTCTCGCAAACGGAAAATAAACTTGAATTATTTACAAACCCAAAATAACACCTTTAGGTAGGTTTTGAGTAACAAATTCAGGTTATGTGATTTTCATTTTGTAACACCTTTGATACTAAGGCTAACGTCCGTTGATTATTTCGTTAACTTGGATTGAAATGAGACCAAATTTCCTTCTTATTAAAAAAATAATAATAAAATGCTAAAACAATAATAGATAAACGAAGGGTTCATTTATGTAATTAACTCTATTTAATATTTAAGTAGTTTAAAAAAAAATTAATATTTAAGTAAATTACAAAACCAATAATAAGCAAACCCACCCCATCCGGCGGACCCTTGTTTCCTAAGCTCTACGTCTATCTTGTTCGGCACCCTCGCATGCGAATCATTTGCAATAATCGGTGATTTTAAAAATGGAAGAATGTTTATGGGGTGGTATGGAAAAATTTGTGAAGATGGGTAGGTCTTCAATTGAAGTAGCGACCTTCAATTTTTATTTTTCAAGGTCATTCATTCATCTGGTAACCTTCAATTTTTTATTTCAAGAAATTTCAAGGTCACTGTTGTGTTTCACGACCTTCAACCAAAATAATAATATAATAATAACATAACAATAATACATATCATTTTAGATGCACATGGAATCATTTGCATAATTGGTGGATTTATGATTTTACAAATTACATTTGGGGGGGTAGTGGGTGAAAAAACTAAAAATGGTGATGTATAGTTCTCATTTGGCGGTATCAAATTAAATCTCTGCATGAACACAGTGATGCCGCCGAATGATATGTTGTATTCATAGATGCCGCCAATTGGGAGTGTGTAGTCACCTATTGATACCGCCAATCCATACCCTTTCTTTATTGATACCGCCAATTGCTAGTGTCTAGTCACTTAATACTGCTAATCCATGTAGTGGCTTCTTCAATGTTGCCGTCAAGAACCCTCCAATCCAATTGAGGCATTGATGCCGCCAAATGGTTGTGAGTCTTCATGGTTCGAGACCTGCATATTTGCAGGCTATAAACACACTCACAAAAGACTCTCGCATTGCATGCAATGGTCTTGTGTTTTGCAGATGATTTGATAGGCAAATAGTGTCTTTGAGAGTGCAAGAGTGAGCCTTTGGGGGTTATAAATGGAAGGTGAGGTGAAGAAGGAGCACCACCCACATCCATTTCCACACCATCACCATTACAATCTCCATCTGAAACCTTTGAAATTTATAAAAAATCATACCAAGCAAATTCCTCCCACCATGAATCAAAACATAAACTTACACCCTGGTCCCCTAAGCAACGATGTGTTGTATCTGCGTGATCGACATCGTTCCTTTCACATTTTCGTAAACGATGAAAACTTCAATGAGCCCCTTATGGTAAAACGTAGCGATAGAAGCATATGGCGGGCACTTCGTAACAACCCTGTTGTAGGACGAGTTCGTGACCTTGTCGATGCCGCAGGGTTTGGTGGCCTTATAGATTGTGGTTATCGATACGTTGACCACTCCTTAATAACAGCTTTGGTGGAACGATGGAGGCCCGAAACTCACACGTTCCACCTACCATTTGGTGAAGCTACTGTCACCTTACAAGATGTTAACGTCTTGTGGGGGTTACCTATCGAGGGAGCTGTTGTGTCTGGGGCAGATGATGCAATGTCTACTGCCGACGCAATAGCGTTGTGCCGACAATGGTTAGGTGTTACGCCTGCAAAGAACCAAATGTCCGGCAAATCCGTTTTGGGTAGTGTTATTATTAATCAACTAAACGAGCCGTTTGTTGAAGCTGAGGCTACGGATGAAGCGTGCATTTTCCGTGCTCGTTTAATCATTTTTTATTTGATCGGTTCCACTTTGTTCCCTGATAATAACAATAATAGACTAAATGTTTTTTATTTAAGATTTTTACGAGACCTAAGCCGATCAGGATCTTATAGTTGGGGTAGTGCGGTTCTCGGTTGTCTTTACAGGCGGCTTTGTGATGCCATCTAGCCGGATAGGAAAGCCGTGACCAGGCCCATGATGCTCCTTCAAATATGGGCATGGGAGAGGATTCGGTGTCTCGCACCACGACCACCCTCAAACCGGTTTGATTAGACTTGTCCGCTAACGACTCGGTATATATCGCAAAGCCCAAACAAATATAATGTGTCTGCATGGCATTCCTTTGTAATTTTTTTACTGAACACGTTTTTTAAAATGTTAATTTTGTAGGTTGAGAGACCGCAATTTAAACTTCAGGGAGGTATCCACACACTGCCTCAGGCATATCGTTCACAGCTACAATCGTTGAACGAGAACATGGTATGTTCATTCTACACGTGTTAGTAATTATTTTTAGTTTTTTTGTATTAAGCATGCATTTATTGTGTTTTGTAACCGACTTAAGTGTTTGTTTTTATGTTTTTAGTTCAACTGGACCCCCTACACCTCGGTTTTGGATCAACTACCAGCCATATGTTCAAGTGGGATCGAAAGCTGGACGAGCTGTTGTCCGCTTATATGCTTTGAGATCGTTGAGCATCATTACCCTCAACGGGTTATGAAGCAATTCGGCATGCTCCAGTACATACCTCCCCAAATAAACCTAACCATACCCATGGCTCAGCTTGAAAGATTGCATGCTTTGGGGCGGCAAGGACACAACGGGGTGGACTGGATGAGTAGGCACGAAGCCTACATCAACGCATGGAATAACCGTCGTTACACGGTTTACAGGTCTGATCCCATAAGGACGACTTCCACAGAGCCCGGTTATATGCAATGGTATTTGGGGCGTACCGTTGCATTTATTGGCAATCCGAGTGTAGCACCGGCCCCAGTTGGCGGTTTCCAAGACGACGGTGCTAGAATCCAGCTGATGGTAAAGCATTTTTACGTGTCTAATTCATACATTAATTATTTGAGTTTACGGTTTCTAACTAATAATTTTGTTTGCAGAGGGATGCCATAGGGGATATTTACCGGTCTTCTCAGCAGGCATTTAATGATCCTCAGTCCTTCGCCACGCAGCTTGAGCATATACAGAACACGGCGTTCCAAAGTATGATGTTGTCACACGATGTCAGACACTTACAAAATCCGACACATCTTACAACGGACGCCGTCGACTTGTCAGCACCGGCACGACCTCAAAGGGTACGCCGGCGACACGCTCCCCGTCAGGTGCCGGCAAACGTGGCGGAAAATCAGCACCAAGCTGGAACTCCGTTTGACAATGAGGCTGGGTTTGGTGCATCTGTTGCGGCCAGCAACAATCAGAACCAGGGTGGGGGATATGTCCCGCAACTCTTTGACGTTGGATTGGACCAACTTGAAACTCCGTTTGGATTGGGTAGTTCCTTCGTATAGGGAACTGGTGATGTTGGTGGGTCCGGTGGTGGTCAACCGGCGGTGACAGGTCCGCTAGCTAACTTGATTGCAAGCGGAATTGGCATCGGAGATAGTTGTGCATTTCCGTCACAGGATTTTGTGACGCCGGTTGGGCAGGGGTTGCCACGGGTTGATCTCGACTATGTTAGTGATTTTCATTACCATCCCCCGCATAATTCGTGTGACGAAGGACCTTCAAGCCGGCCAGGACCTTCGACCGCACTGAATTTAAACCTCTTTCCCGATGAACAGTACGGGAATCAAGGACCACCACTCAACGATGAAACACAAACCCAACACCAACCACCAAGAAGGCAATCTGAACGTCTTATGAATCAGGCTCCCACGGACTTTATGAACTGGTTTAACTTGTAAACATGTCTTAATTACTGTTGTTGTACCATTTATTTTGGTGTATGCATATGAATATATGAATCGCTAAGCCACATGTGATTCAAATATTGATAGGAGAAACAACCACTAAAATTAAAATCCAAATACAAGCGTTAAACACTAAAACAAGATCACATAATCATTTTGTTGAAAACTCACTATGTTGAAAACAGGCCAGACTGCCATTTTTGGGCCTCTGTACAGTCTGGCAGGGCCTGCCAGTCAGGCAGCGGACTTTCGGACGCGTTGCCCTTGGCTAATACACGGGTTTCGCACGAAGTCCGGGCCGTTTTCAGGTCTCCGGGGCCTGATCCCGGTGGCCCGAAAACGGCTAGGAGGTCATTTTTGTTGAAAACTCACTATGTTGAAAACGGGCCAGGCTGCCATTTTTGGGCCTCTGTACAGTCTGGCAGGGCCTGCCAGTCAGGCAGCCGGACTTTCGGACGCGTTTCCCTTGGCTAATATACGGGTTTCGTACGAAGTCCGGGCCGTTTTCGGGTCTCCGGGGCCTGATCCCGGTGGCCCGAAAACGGCTAGGAGGTCATTTTTGTTGAAAACGGGCCAGGCTGCCATTTTGGGCCTCTGTACAGTCTGGCAGGGCCTGCCAGTCAGGCAGCCGGACTTCCGGACGCGTTGCCCTTGGCTAATACACGGGTTTCGCACGAAGTCCGGCCGTTTTCGAGTCTCCGGGGCCTGATCCCGGTGGCCCGAAAACGGCCAGGAGGTCATTTTTGTTGAAAACTCACTATGTTGAAAACGGGTCAGGCTGCCATTTTTGGGCCTCTGTACAGTCTGGCAGGGCCTGCCAGTCAGGCAGCCTTATTATCTTACTGTTAATTTTAATACTACTAGTATTATTACTAGACGTTTTCTAAAATAAAAGTAAATACATGTAATAATGATAGATTTATTTAAAACAAATAATACAAATTTATTTAACAACTATTTTTCCAAACTAGTCATTCAAAATATACAATCTACCGAGTTACAAAACAATCTATTTCCGAGATCACCAATTCCAATATTCTACCACCGTTTCTTGTTGCAGAGTTCATTAAGTTTCTGTTTCACACCTTCCATCACAATTGCTTTATTGAAGTCAACAATTGCTTTATTGATGTCAACTACAGCTTGTGGACCCAGAAACTCGTTCTTCCAGTCAGCGGGAACTTAGGACCGCATTCAGATTCAAACCCATCTGAATCATACAGGAGAACATCAATCAACCTGTTGAACATGTGTACCAAATCTAAAGGTACCCAATGATCAACCTAGGCTGCCCTGCCAAAGTAGCACGGTGAAGAATCGCATCATCCGATGTTGCCGACGTCGCTAATCACATGATGTGATTCATCAACACCGGATGGCCTTGCGCTACAGGCTTTGCCTGGAAAGTCGACCCCCCTAAAGAGTCCGTTGGAATGTCTGGGTGTGGTAGACTAGAGATTGAGACTACCAATGACAACCAACTCTCTAATATTATAAACTACAGTGACAATGTTGCATTCTACACATGTTATACCACGTGTGGATGTAACATCGATCCAAGTAGTTTCATGTGGATGTAATACCGATCCAAAGACACCGCTTTTTTGGACCCCAGAAAAGCGATGCCAAGCAGGGGATGAGACAGGAGACGATGCTTTTAAGCATGGCTTATCCCCATCCAAAACTGTTAAAACTCCATGTGGATGTAACATCGACCCAATATCAATAAAAAACCGTACCCTCCAGAACAATTGCAGGAAAAGTATTATATCTCATATTGGTATTTTGTTTAGTTTTTTACAATGTGTTGTAAATAGGATTGAGATATGTGGTGTTGTAAATGGGATTGAGATATGTGGGAATGATATAATGTATTTGTGTAGGTGGAATGGGATGGAGAGAATGGGAAGAGGTCGTTGCCTTATATAAGAAATGAACCCTCCTTATGAATTGGCGGCATCAAACACTCCATTTCAATCGGCGGCATCAAAGACTTGATGTCATTTGGCGGCATCATTGAATAAAGGAATTGGTTTGGCGGCATCACTATTTTTTTGCAGATTTTCTTTGATGCCGTCAAATGAGAACTATACATCACCATTTTTAGTTTTTTTCCCCAATACCCCTCAAATATAATTTGTAAAATAATAAATCCTAATTATGCAAATGATTCATGCACATGAATCTTCTGGATTGGATACGTGGATGAAAATTAAATTGTTATCAACGTTGGACAAGAAGTTAATTGTGATGTGTGCATTTGAAATCCACGTATTTATTTTAGATAAGGATTCACAAGAGAGCTCCAACAGTGGCGAAGCTTGACCCGAAGGTTAGGGGGGTCGGAAGTCGCCGGAGGGTCGGAAGTCACTAGTTTCGGGGGGTCGAAAACCAGTTTTGGGGGGTCGAAACCCTATATTTCCAAAATTTTCTATGCGAATACTATATAGTCGGAACTTCTGCACGAAAATTCGGGGGGTCGGCCGCCCCCGCCCGCCCCAATAAAGCTTCGCCAGTGAGCTCCAATACACATGTATTGCCACTGATTCAAAATACATAATTATTAAATATATTTCAATCAGTTTATATAAATACTAGCTTATACCCCGGGAGCTTCCCGGGTTGAAAAATCTAAGTAAAGTGAATAAAATTAGAACTATCTAAATTATAAAAATGGCATCTATGCATCAACTTACATTAGATACTTTAAAAAAAATACCAAAAGATCCATTTCACCTTACAACATCAACACCTAAAACAGAATATTAAGATCTCAAACACTTCAAGGGGACATAGATTGTTTAGCACCAATACATTCAGTCAAAGGTCTTTAACTGCATACAATAAGATTTGAGCTATTTCAGAATATGGTAGAAAAAGAAAACATAGCAATTACCTGTTGGAGAGCGTCCCGAGTTGAAATATCTAATATGACATAATAAAATATCTAATATGACAACATAATTAATAACTTGCCAATATATGATTAATGAATATTATTATTATTTTAAACAAATCTCTGCCATAAATTATCATATTCTAATATAAAAAAAAAAGTAATTGGGTCGGGTATCACCTAATCCCAGGCCCGACCCAAACCCACAATTTTTTTTAAACTAATTCCAAACCTGCCACAATACCTGTCGGGTTACAAAAAATAGTCGTTTTGTTTCTCCGTTTTTTATATAGCACTATGGTACTCGTTGGAAAGATAATAAAACACTCGTTAATTTGGTGTAATTTTTTTCTTTAAAAAATCTCGTGTATAAAAGATATTAACGTTTAAAAGTTATGGGAGGAAACATTAGAGATAAAAATCTAATTTTGTTTTTAAATTTTAAATTATTATTTTCTTAAAATAAAGGCCTTACCACATGGGATGACACATGGCACACTCAATAAAGAGAATACCCTCTTTAAATGCCATGTCATTAAAATGGCTTTGGTTTATTATATGTATAGATAGATAGATACACATTATGCTCACCATTGGAGAATAAAAAGAAAAAGAAAATCAAACCAACATACGTAAACTCGGTTCATTCACGAAAGCAATCAGAAAAGGAAAGGGTTGTAGGGAAACCGTAAAGCAAAGAGAAAGCGTGATAGTTATTGTTATCAAGTCATTGATCAACGATTAGCAAAGTGTTGGAAGTTCTAAGTTGTCACCCAACCCACAATAAGTAAGGTGAATACATTTAACTCTTTTACAAAATTTAAATTGGTTTATATCTTTGAAAAATAGCATGTTGATGTATTAAATACGTTTGATGCATATGGTAGTCTATGGATAAGCATTCAGTCCATAGGTACACGTATTGCTTGATCAATTGATACATGTATTACGGATGAAAGGTCGTAATAGGGTTGGCACAGTCTCTGTAGTAGGAAAGACATAAAACTTGGGCAGAAACCTGAGTAGTAAGCCTACCTTAGCAAAGATGCCAGTGTGTGCAGTGGTTGTACACTCAGGATATGGCAGGTTGATCATAGTCCTGCTGAATGTGTAGGCTACTAACACAAATATGGTTAAATGGCTTTAGTACTATTCATGCTTAAATTTGTTTTTTTTTTTTTTGTGTTTGTTAGATGTTATTCACTAGCTTTTCGCTGACGTATTATTTTCAAAACATTTTCAGGTAATCTTGAATAATTATGATGATAATGATAGTGCTGAAAAGAGGACGATTCCCTAGGCACTAAGGAACTTCGTGGCTAAGGAAATTTTGTAAAACTGTCGTTAGACAGAAGTTTTGATTACCAAATATATGTGAAACGTTTTGTATGAACAGAAATGTGTGTTAATTCCCCGTTATAAATATATATGTTATTATGTAAAAGATGAGTTGTTTAAATATATCGAATAAATGAATACAAATGTTTTCCACTACGTATTTACTCAAAACAGGTGCCAACCAAATTAGTCGTAGGCCCGGGGTGTGACAGGTTAATCATTCGTTTGGGAATTATTAATTATTATGTTTGAATTTTGTGTTCTTTAATGGAGATCGTTGATTATTAGTTTGTGAAGTTTGGGTGGAATATGTGGTTAGTGTTGATTTGTAGTTGTTTGTTGTTATCTTGCTGAAACAACAAGACAAGACCTGCTAGTTTTGTTAATATTTCCACCCAACATAGACATTTAGAAAACAAAAATTAAATAAACCTAAAATTAAAATAAAAGTAAAATCAATATATTAAATTTATTGTTCAATTATACAAAAATGGCCAAGGTTTTAAATGGTTAGCTATTCGGTTTTAAAATTTTTCAACGTGTTGAAAATGGCCCCCGGGGCCATTTTCGGGCCTCTTTATCAACGCACTCGGCCGGTCGGCATGATCGCCGAGACGGTCAACGTGTTGTCCTTAGGAGATATATCAGCACCCACGCAAAATCTGGCCCTAAAAATATCCAGATCACATCATTCGATCCCCGACAAAACTGAGAAAAGAACAAATAAAAATAACAAAACAATACATAAATGCAAGAATTAAATAATCAATCATTGAAGGTCTCTAAACCAACTAGAGACCTTATAATAATCAATCATTGACAATCATTGAAGGTCGTCAAACAAATGCAAGACCTTGAAATAAAAAATTGAAGGTCGCTAAACGAATGAAAGACCTTGAAAAAAAAAATATTGAAGGTCGCTACTCCAATTGGATACCTACCCGTTTTCACAAATTTTTCCATACAACCCCCATAAACACTCTTCCATTTTTAAAATCTCCTATTATTGCAAATGATTCCTCGCATGCCGGTGGTTAACCGCCTATGTACATATTTGTTAACAATAGAATTGCATTTAAAATAAAGTATTTATTGTTGGGTAAACCATAAAGATAAACTATTTTTTAATTGTTTCGTAAACTATACCAAGATACTTAACTGATACTAAACGAACAACATATTATTAGTGAAAGGATATGGTGACAAAACCATTGACACCATATCAATTGTGAAACCAGATTGTGTTTATATGGCTTGCTATGATGTCTAGGAAGTAGAATGAACATCCATGACGCTGGCACAACTGGCTACGTCCATAAGCATGACGCTAGTTCTCCCGTCCATTCTATGTCAGCGGACAGAGACCACATGTCAGGCACAATGACGCTGGTTCTATCGCCCGTTTTACTTCAGCAGAATAACATGCGTCAGCGACGATGACGCCATTCATTCTGCCTGTTTTTCGTCAACGCGACTAAAAGATACATTTCTGGGCAGCATCGAGATACACACCCCAGGGCAGACATGCCCTGGAAAACTATTTCTGACGTAATGACTGCCCGTCAGAATCTGCAACCAGTCACAGGACGCACCTGGCCTGACAACCAGAAAGGACGACGACGTGGCAGCCCCCAGCTAAAGCATCTCTGTCAGAAGACTCTGGCAACCCCACTTGTCTCTGTAACTAGAAGAAGAGATGATTACACACCACCCTAACAAGTCAATAGGCGGACGCCACGTGGATTTTTTATAGGACAGTAACATCTCCCCTTCTCTTTTTTACGTATCCCCTTGCATAAAATTGGGCTTAGGAATTTGGGCCGAAGATCATGATATACCTCTACCTGGGCCGGGCCCCATTATGGGTAGATGATGGGTTGAGAGAGTTTGATGTCAATGTACTATAAAAGGAGGAGTCTCTTCTCCTTTTAAGAAGCATCTTTTATCCACTAAACTCCCGCTGAAATGCCTACGAGCACATCGTACTTTTCCAACCTTTGTTTTTATCACCAACGTTTAGAGGCTCGGCTCTTTTAATCGATTGTCTCCTTTTTTCTTTGGTCTTATTCCCTAGACCCTCATATACAACTACACACTTTTTATCCCAAAGTTGCACCTTTCCCGTGGATTCAATACTTAGATCAGGGGGAAGGGGCGCATGTAGACTAAGTTTTTCATTTAACTGATTTTAACTAATCCTGCACTGTCACATCACTTCACTGATTTACTTTAGTGAAACACTTTTTTGGATGTAGCACTCCACTGATTCTTTTATTTATTTTCATTTAAATTCAAAAAAGTAAACGTTTTTGTTTTAATTTTCAAACGGTAATTAATTTTCTAACCGTTACAACCTAACAACTACATTTTATTACACCTATAAAAACCCCATAACTTTTAATACCAAAATCATATCAAGACCGGTTATCATACTTTAATCATATCTTAAAAATAGTTCAGTGGAATATAAATGAGGAGATTGCGTTAGCAAGGGCGTATTTGGCAGTGAGAAACATAAATCATTCTGTCGGTTTACGGAGAGATTCGCTTTGGAACAACGTGTCGGTGGAATTTAATCGTATAACCGGCACAAATGACCGCAACAAGGATTCGCTCGTTAGTAAGTGGCATGATCTCTTCACGAAGTGTAACCGATGGAACGCCCTCTATGAAGCCACGATTGGCACCATAATCTTCAAGAAGACATTGCAATCCTAGCCACGCGCCGCGACTATTTCCATGTACATGGAGTAACTTCAACCATGTTGCGACATGGCGATTGTTGCACGATAGGTTTAATGTTGTTTAGGGGCTGTTTGGTAAGTCTCTTAATGAGGCTCTGAACCATTCAGCGTTGAATGATTCAGCATTCAACGCGTTTGTTTCAGCTTCTGAATGGAATGGTTAAGGCTGAACCATTAAGATTTGGGATGTTGCTGAACCATTAAGAACTGAATTAGTAAGCACTGAACTAGGCTGAACCTTAACGAGACTCTCCTACCAATGCGGGACAAGAAAACTAACCATTAAGAGGAGCAACTTAATGATTCAGCCCTTAACCATTCAGACCTCTCTTAATCATTCAGACATCTTAGGGTCTGTTTGGTAGCCTCCTAATGAGGCTCTAAACCATTCAGCTCTGAATGGTTCAGCATTAAGACTGTTTGTTTCAACCTAAAAAAAAGCTCTGAATGGAATGGTTAAGAGCTGAACCATTCAGACTTGGTGCATAGCTAAACCATTCGGCACTTAATCATTCAGAGCCTCTTAACCATTCAGACGTCTTAATGATTCAGCATTTAATCAACCAAATAACCCCTTAATGTTTAATGAAAGTAACCGTTAAAAGAAGAAAAAATTGAAGTTAAAAATTAACAATAAAAAAACAAACATAATTAACCTAATTAAAACATTAATTAAACATAAACATAAACCTAATTAAAATACTGCTTAAACATAGCTAAAAAAAAGAAAGAATGCGCAATCGACTCGGGCGAAGAAACGTCACGATCACTATCACGCCCGTTCAACCTCTAGTATTGATATCCCTCACTTTCGGGTGTCGGGCAATGCATTTCTTCATCCGAATAAATTACGTATTCGGCCCCGTGATTAGTTTCATAACCTTCGCCCGGGGGCTTTTGTACCGTAACTAGTGAGTTTTACACTATAGGAGGATTGACACGCTCCAACACTCTTACAACATCTCCAACCTGTATTGCTCCTAGTTGTAGTAGAGTCATTATGTAATCATATGCGTAAATCAATTCTTCCGTGGACAAATCGCCAGGATCTTGTGGCTCGTAATATTCAAATGTTGGGGGAGGCTGCGTAGTTGGTGGGTGTGTAGTTGGTTGATGTGTTGCGGGGCGGGATGATCGTCGTCGACGATATGTATTCGTAAATATATTGCCACCACCCATATTCAAACATGTAGTTGTTGAAAATTGTATGTGTAGATATGGTGTTAATGTAGGGTAAAATATATTGCATGAGTGACAGCGGTGTTATCGTGCTGATAGTGAGGTACCTGTGATCAATTCGGGTGACGTCCCGTCTCCTCAGGTAATCTAGGATCCGTGTTTTTTTTTATTTGATTAGATTATCCTAGTTCAGCTACTTACTATGTATGCATAATAATAAAATCAAGTTTGATAAACTTAGTTGACTTTAAATCTGAATCGAACTTTAAATCCAAAAAGATAAGAGCAAACTTTGGCACACCAAAGATTTCTTTTTTCATAGGAGTTGATTCTTTATCGTTAAATACTAATTTTTTTTATTAGTCTGATTCTTGTTATATAGGCCAGGTTAGGTGAATGATCATGTAATAAAAAGTAGGACCTTTTAATGTTAATTTATCACCTCTTTGGTTGATAACTTGATATCATCATTTAGTTAGACTTTATATATATAATCTAATAAACATAAAATCTGAGAACAAAATTTACATAGAATTAACATACTAAATAATAAACAATAATAATTTTTTTTAAAGATAAGTATTTAACTTTCGTATTTTGTTACCCGTCTACCTGCTATCATGATTTAACTTTCGTATTTTGTTTTAATGAAAAGTATTTAAATTAAAAAAAATAAAAAATAAAATAAAATTAAGACAAATAAAGTTTGACTTTATCATATTATTTCTTCCTCCCCAAGTCACATGTAGTTGTAAGGTGAAATGGGCGTGAAATGCCCTTAAAACGCCCAAAACATCGCCCCCTGGGCGTTTTTTCCTCATAAGCGTGGAATTTTTAACGCTCGATTTTGAGCGTTTTTGTCTTGAACCAATTATCTTCCTCCACATAGAAAGAGGGCGTGAAAATCCCCTCCCACTACACTCGGTCTAACAACCAATCTATAATAGCGGCCACTAGCCGAAAAATCTATTGTTCTGGCTCACAAGCAGCCGTCAAATTTTCATGTTGGTCAGTGTCAAAATTGCCAAGATAAGATCGTATATTTTAGTTAGAAAAAGAATAACTTCATGGGGCGTAGTTGCAACAAATCAAAGAGTTCAATATATACATACTTTTGCAATTAATTACACACACATAACAAGTTCGATATATATACACACATACTTTTGCAATTAATTACACACACATAACCACCATAATATACAAGTCACCACATGTTACAATACGGAAAAGTTACATTACATGCTGAGCAAACCATCTGGGCACCAGGAAGAAAAAGATATCCACCAAAAGTTGGGTCAAACATTTCCTGGCATAGACATGGTTCCTGCCCCTTGAGCTTCCTGCAACATTTCTCGGTTGGTGGCAAGTATGAGACTATGGATTGCAAACACCAGCTCAGCTGCACCGGATCACATGTGACTTGCGATCCAGGTAGTTGTATGTGTCCCGTAGAAAGTCGCAGCAACATCGCTGTAACCGTTAACAACAGTAGTCCGATGTAGGGCGATGTTTTATCCATGACTGAAAGGTATATGAGATTAGATGAGGTGAAGAGAATTGATTAAAGTGGTGGTGGTGTTTGAGATTGAGGTGGGGTGGGTTGAATTTATAAAAGTTAAGGTTTCAAGTTTTCAATGGCTTATCTTTATGGTATAGTTCTGACCGGCACCAACAGTTTTTTTATTTTTTTTTTCTATGATTTTACTAGAATAGACGGACTTTGTGCTCTTTGTTTGATCAGCAGGTACGTAGCATATTGTCTTAATTTTGAATTATTCAAAGTAAACCCGTAAACAAATGGAACGGACACGAATAAATACATGTTAGTGTTTGTTAATTAAACTTTAATCAAAACGAACATATAACTGTACACAATTTTTTTTTTTTGTATTCGTTTATTAAGAAAATTGACATGTTCATGTTTGTTTATATTTGTTCGTTTAAAACCTAAACAAAAAGTTCATAAACATAAACAAATAAAAAAACCCTGAAATGAACATAACTGAATAAACATTTACGCTTATGAATTAACATGATTGAAACAATATAAACAAACATAAATGGTAATTGAACAAACATAAACAGACATAAGTTAATATTAAGGAACACAAACGAATAAGTCTAATATATTATAGTTAATTCAAAAACACATCTAAATCAGAGTTCGTACATATTAGCAACTAGTGGAATAATCGGCGCGTTGCGCCGGGATTCCCCGCTTGTTATGGCATCGATATCGACAATCTTTATAGTGGCTGCTTCGGCGCTCCAAACATACAAGCGAAAATGCGGCTATTCAAGAAAGTGGACACATAGACTACATAAACAAACCCATTAAGACACAATTTTAAGGGGTAAATATGTTTTTAAATGGTGCAAACATGTTTATACAAAAGTGTCTTTTCGGTATATATACATCATCTCCTCCCCGATGACCAACACCAGCACAAAGTCCACTACCCAATACCATGACCAACAACCACATCCACTTACACCTTTATATTATTATTATTATTGTTATTATTACCTTATTAAAGAGGAGAAATGGGTAAGAATGTAATTTCACCATCATTTTAAGATGGCATACAAAATGTCTCATGCATAAATCTCTAACTTTTACCATTTTCTTCCATCTATACCCTTATGTACAAGTCACTAATACAAATCAATTGCACCATTCAATACATTTAATTCATGTATTAACTTTTTGTTATCTAGAAACATTACCAAGTAATAGATTAATTCATGTAACTTTTTTTAATGGATTAACTTTTTGTTACCAATGGAATTTGAATTATCATCACAAAAAAAGACTAAGCCTTATTTAACACTTTGTAACCAGTAGGCTAAAGGCTCTTTGGTTCATGTGTGTAACTAAATGTTGCAAATAAAAATCAAGCACGGATCGGATTGGATAAATGATAGTATGGTGTATAAAGTTTTGGCAATTTAAAATGTGAATAAAAATACATACCTGCGGCAACGCGCGGGCATTCCACTAGTTATTATTATTTTTCTGAAACACACCAAACTAAAAGAACAATTTATTCTCTCTCTCTCTCTCTCTCTCTCTCTCTCTCTCTCTCTCTCTCTCTCTCTCTCTCTCTCTCTCTCTCTCTCTCTCTCTCTCTCTTCAAGACCACTCACTCTCTTCTCAATTAATACACGTCTCCCCTTTACCTTTCACACCTAACACAAACTTTATCACTCTCTCTGTCTATTTTCACGAAAGTCGGTTTGTTTCTCTTTCTTTTCAAAACACAACATAAAAATTTCAACATTGTTTATATCTCTCTCTCCAACATACGATGTGCAACAATCGATGAGGAACAGGAAAGCAAATCGACCCAAAGTCCCAATGTGTTAGCTTGTGTCCGAACAAAGATAAAGTACCAAACAGCTGCGTTACAGATCTGTGTCAGAAATAGAGGAAAAACATGCGTCTTGGTGATGGTGATGATGGTGTGGAAACGCGACGGCGTTGATGGTATGGCGGCCGGCGGGTCTCATACGGACATCTGATGTATGTCCGGTTTTGTGCTTTGATCGCTGAAAAAATGTGGAGCCATATCTGTTAAAGAGTGTGACATGCAATGTCCGATCTATTCACTACTACAAAAATCATTATTTTGGGCGTTTAAATCAATTATTTTGGGCGCTTTTGTGAACGCCCAAATAACTATGGCTCAAAAAACATTGAATACAATCTAGGCGTTTAATTAGCCGCTCAAAATGTTATAAAGAACTTCCCAAAACCAAGCAAAAAACAGCCCAAAAAACCTCACGAAAACACCCAAAAAAACCTGAAAAACTGCCCAAAAAACCTCACGAAAACTGCCCAAAAAACCTCACGAAAACATCCAAAAAACCTCATGAAAACACCCAGAAAACCTCCTAAACTACCCTTTCCTAAACGCCCAGAAACTTTATATTATCAGCCCAGAAACTATATATTATCAACCTGTATAGAATGCCAAACTTTATATTATCAACCTGTATAGAATGCCCAGAATACCACCCCAAAACCAAACCATATAAAACCATAAAACTATATAAATGAAAATGCATTTGCTGAACTACAAACCAACACAAAATGAAACTAGAATTTCCATAAATGTTCAACATCCAATTATCCAAATACCCCATCAAACATTGTTCAAACAAAATACTTGGCTAACTCTAGTTCTTGGTTGTATCATTGAACACTTGTCTGAAAAACCGATGCATGATGTTTTTAACCAACAAGTCGATTTCCACTTCTGTGACATCTGTTGTGTCGTTCCAAGCCTGAAACAGAAATAAAAACTGAGATATATATATATATATATATATACATATAATTAAATCACAGCGTAACAACCCGAGACCCAAAAATAAACACAAAAGCCGACTAATACAACTGTAAACCCGATTAACCAGAACAACAAGCTTAAGTAAAAGTATGCAAATTAAAAATAGAACACTTACGTTGTTTGAAAATCATAATGCCTATCAATAACGAAGTTGAACATGTTTCTTACTACCAAGAATCCGCACTCCCAAGAGTTTGGTTGTTGCTTGCACTACATTGAATTAAAAGAAAATTCAATTAATAAAATAATCACTTGATTTTATAAAATACAAGATATGTCATACATATATTATCGAGAACATACCTTTGCCATATTCCATATAAATCGACCTCCAAAAGAAGTTTCAATTGCTTTTGTTAGAGGATAATGGTTTTTATTCTTCTCGGCCCTAATCGCAATTGAATCCAAAATCCAGCCTTCCTATTGTGAAGGGGAAACAATAAACAATACCCAATGAGCACTTCAAAAAAAAAAAAAGTATAGTCATTATACAAAAATTCAGTAACAAAATAAAGAAAATTAAATATAACACACTAAAATGCAATGACATATATTACCTATGGAAAAATGGAGCGAGAAAGTACTTTTTGTCTTTGTGGAGGTTGTAGACCTCGAGTAAGTGTCGTTTAACACTTTGCAAATTTTTCTCACACTCTTTTCCAGTAATGTATTGGGTATTAAAGTAGGCCACATGAGTAGTTTCTCCTTTTTTTCAATTTGTGAGCATACAAACACCTAATTTCAAGAAAATAAATATAATGTCAAAATATTCAACTATATTTAAAAATAATACTGTTATACGAGATAATAATAGTAATGATAATAACAACTTACATTTGACACCAATGTATAAAGCTAGCATCAAGCAACCCGTTTGCTAAAAATTGCAACATCCCCTCATATTCGATGTATTCACTTGAGAGATTCTCAGTACTGGGGTACATCCCAAGAGGCGAATTAATCTCAAATGCTCATCTCACCGTCATAATGTTTTCTTAACCGTGCTGCCAATGATTTAATACTTTGAGGGCGCAAATTATCGATCTTCCATAAGGCATCAATTATTTTCTGTTGTTGCTTTGACATCATAGAATCTTGAGATTTTTCAACAAGCACCTCATGTTCGGAAAACTACATTAGTTAACAAATAACGTAATAAAAAACATAGTACTTATACTTATATATATACAGAGAGAGGGAGAGAGAGAAATCATATTTGAGTTTTTGATTACCATCCTATCCAGCTCATCTGATCTATCAACATCCTGTTGAGCAGAAACATCATCTACACCAAATAGAAGCTACACAATAAAATTAAAGATTATTAGTATAATGATTATATATGTGCGCATGTGAAAAGGAGAGATATAATGAATGATTTTTGGAACATGTTTACCTCCTCGTCAAAATTTTCAACCACAGTCATATCAATTTGATGATTTTCGTGGGTTTGGTTTTGTTCAGCGGCATCCTCAAACTATAAAAGCCAATGAAATTGCTATAATATAAAACAAAATAATATAATTTACATACTACCCGGACCCGCGTAACCTGACCCAAAACCCAAACAAGACTCTTAACCTCTGGTGAATAACATGTGTTTTCCTCAGCTGGTTCAGTTAAAGGTGGATTCTGAGGAGTTGCTTCTGTGTTTGACAGCTACATTTTAACAAACATATTAGAAGTACCACTAAGAGTTGAAACAAGTACTAAATATTTTGTATATTAAATACCTTTATTTTAGAAAGTGGCCACTGAATGAACCAACCGATGGCATCACCTAAATCTTCAAGTACATCAATGCAAGAAAGTGTAGGAAGAGACGTTTTCATGTAATCAGGATGAATTTCAGATACTTGGATTTTCACATAGCCATCCGCCATTGGCTCATTATGTATGATTCTACTCGAACCAGGTTGAAGATACGTTGTGCCAACTGTTTTTTCTCTTACAGAAGGGTGTGGGTATAGCAATTCACATAAAGTTGGCCCCTGTAAAACGAATTACAGTTTTTAAATAATATAATATATATAAAACAACTGGTATATTAACATTATACAAATAAAATTACCTCGATAGATGGATATTGAATGTTAGATAAACCAGAAGCATCACCCGCGTGATAAGTATCGAGGCTCGAGTCCAACCCACTATAACTTCTTGTTTGTTTGGTAGGCATGTTATTTTGAGTTTGTTGTCTACCACCTTGACACAACCCTCCCCGGACCTTTGTATGTCCTTAAATCAAGATATTTTTAGAAAATTAGTTAATATATAATTATATATATAAGCATTATAGTTTAAAACTCACAAATATATATAGTTACCTAGAATATTAGAAACTGTTCGAGATCTCCCTCCTCGCTCAGGTCCTAATAACCTAATTAGTGGATCCTCCTTCCTACTAAGATACCTCTCATCATCAATCAATTTTTTCTCAAGATCGGCCTAAAAAAAGTATATACAATTGTTTCAACATTTGAATATAATATATATTATTAAATAAATAGACAACACTTACTAGTCGAACTGATTCTGCTAGCGCTCTTTCAGGTAGTGAGTACGTTTTAGTTTTCCGGTTTCTTTTTGCTCTACTCGCTATATACCTTTTAGAGCGCATGTCTTGAATATCTTTAAGAAAAGAATACATGGGTACAAGTTGAGACCATATATTCTCAAGGCGAGGGGTCAAAGCCGCAAACCCGAGGCGTCCTAAGCGTGTCAGGTTTTTGTTCGCCTTGGCACTTCTTGTTGCCTTTCGACTTTTTTCCTTCACAATAATAAACAAATTGTTATTAATTAATACTTACAAATAAATAAGATACCTCAAAATCCTTGCCACTCCTTTGGTTAACAAATGCCTCCCAATGATTGGAATCCAAGTTCTTATACTTCTCAAATGGAGTTAAACCTTTTCTTACGTATTTTGTTGTAAGGTAACTTCGCCAATTTGTATGGCGTTTTCTTGCATTTCGAAGCATAAAAGCTCTAAGAGCCTCGCTTTGAATACTCCATTCTCGCTAAATATTTATATAGAAAAGGTTAACAAATTATAGTTCAAGTCTAACAAATTATATATATATAGTACCTTGATATCTTGCCATAATTCTTCCCATTTTCGTTTTCCAAATTTAGCTTGCGGAATATGATAGGAAAATTCTGCTTTTAACTTCACTCCTAACCACAAAGTGAAGTCGTTAGCATTTTTCCCGATTGGTTGCATTAATTGGTTAACTTCAATCAAAAACTCGCAATTCTTCTTAGAAAATTTGGCTGCCCCTCGTTTCCCACCTTTTCCAAGTTTTGACATTTTAAATAACCTAAACAATCAAATAAACATAAATTAACACAACAATAATGGCCAATATAGTCAACAGATAACCCTACAAATTCATAAATACATAACTAACCAATAATGGACACTTTTACATGATTCTTCACTAGACTATTATATGCATAATCAGACAAATTCACATATAAAATTCAACATGGAATCAAGGGACCACAAGTGAATCATAGTTAGCACCACATATATATTAAAAGATGTATGTTTTTACAAAAGTATACAAGATCCAACAAAGTTGTTTTAACATTATACTCAGACACGACAAATTCACGCAATTACAAATTCCAACATAGAAAGACCACATGTGGAACGAAATTCAGCAAAATACAACTTTAACTACTTTATGTATATATAAATAAGAGCTGATAACATAACCATAGATACTCCAACAACCTAAATTCATCACACCACATATTCAAAACAAGACATAATCAAAAATCAATATCATCTAAAAAGCCTACCAAAAACATTAATAAAAACAGTGAAAGATGAATGTTTAAGATCAAATAAACCGCACATTACTCCAAAACAATCATAGATATTCATGTGGTTGTACGAACCAGTACGAATGCTGCAAAGAAGACGACCGATAGGTGAGAGGATCAGTACTTCTAATCGAGAAGAGGGACGGTTTTGATTGAGGGTTTTGATCGAGGAGAGGATTACAAGGTGGGATGTTGGTTTGATCGAGAAGAGGGACGGTTGTTCAGGGGGCTAGGGTTTTGAATCGACGTGGGATGTTGTTTGGGCGGATTTTGGGTATTTTAGGTGGAGTGGGGTTTAGTTGGCGTGTTTTTTTTTTGGGAGCCTTTAATTGTTTTTTTTTTGTGTGTTTTATTAGGCCGCCATTTAGTTATTTTATTTTTGTTTAGGCGGGAGTTGATGTAGTCCACCTCAAATTAAACATCACTAAATGATGGTTTTATTAACAATAATATATTTCAAATTATACTAATAACAATACTATTAATCTATTATAGTAACAACAATAAAAATATTAATAATACACGTAATAACCATAAAGAATTGTCAATCGAACTTGAATACTTGAGCCGCATCTTCTATCACATCTTGATTCAAAATCCTACGATATTTAAATATGTGAGTTAGCAACTACAAATTAATAGTTAATGTTGAAATGTATACATATCAAACCTTGATCATCGAGTTTGACGTGGAGGATCAACATATATTCCATCAACGTGGTCAGAGCGTGAGTATGTGGCGCCATCAGTTGGCTCAACTAATGGTTGAATACCAATAGAAAATGGAGGCAGGTCGTCAAAATGGTCATATTCTTCCTCATTGACAACATCATCAACACCAAGGATACGCCGTTTGCCCTGTAATACGATGTGGTATCTTGGTTTGCTCGGGTCATTTACAAAGAACACTTGTGTGCAATGTGAAGCGAGAATAAATGGTTCAGATATATAGCCATTTGTTGCGAGGTCGACAAGTGTAAAGCCATATTTGTCAACTTGAACACCTGTTCTATTATTCACCCACTTACATTTGAACATAGGGAGAGTAAAAGTTTTGTAATTCGGATCCCAAATTTCTTCAATGACACCATAATAAGACTCTTTGGCGATTTCTAACCTTGTATCATGATTCGTCCTGTCGAATCTAGTTGTTGATGCTATTACTGTAACTCCACTATTTTGCATTGTACTTTTCTCATCTTGATCTTTTGTGTAAAATGTATACCCGTTAATGTCATACCCTTGGTAAGATTTTACTCTGTTGCTCGGACCTAGCCCCAAATTTTCCACAGTTTCATCAAAATCTAATTGACCATCAGTTGCCTTTTCTTTCATCCATGAAGAAAACTCTTTGTTATGCTTAATTTCAAGCCACATTTTGCTCTTGTTCGGGTTTGTTTATTGTAATAACTTCAAATGTTCATTGACGTACGGAGCAAGACAAGTCATGTGTTTTAGGACATTGAAATGTGCACGTTGCAAATCATCCGTATTTGGAGTAAGTAGTTTCATACCCACGCCTCCTACCCCTTGAAGTTTACCTGAGTGACTAGATTCTGGCTTACCAACACTTTTGACACCTTGCAAATAACTTGTACAAAATTCAATCACCTCATCGGAAGCATATCCTATAACAATACTACCCTCAGGCCGACTGAGATTTCTCACATAACCTTTTAAAACACCCATAAATCTTTCAAAAGGGTACATATAGCGTAAAAATACAGGACCACAGGCCTTGATTTCTCCAACGATATGAATAACCAGGTGAACCATCACATCAAAAAATGAAGGTGGAAAGTACTTCTCTAGTTCACATAGCGTGATAATAATTTCTTTCTGCCACATATCCAATTCTTCGAGATCAATAACTTTTGAATGAATCATGTTAAAAAAACAAACAAAGTTTTGTGATTGTGTGTCATGTTCTCTCTGGTAGCAATTCACAAATAGCAATAGGTATCATATGTGTCATCAAAACATGACAATCATGAGACTTCATACCATGCAGTTTACAGTCTTTCATCGACACCAACCTTTTAATGTTAGCAGAATAGCAAGATGGAACTTTAATATCATGTAAACACTTACAAAATTTTGTTTTTTTCTGCCTTTGACATTGTATAACATGCAGGTGGCAGATAAATACGATTACCTTTTTGAATAGGAGCAAGCTCTTTACGTATTCCCATTTCTTCCATATCTTTACGCACATTAATACCGTCTTTAGTCTTCCCGGGTATGTCTAATAATAAGCCTATCAAGCTATCACATACATTTTTTTTTCGATATGCATGACATCTAGACAATGCCTAACTTGTAAATGCCTTCAGTATGGTAAGTCCTAAAAGATTGACCTTCTTTTCCAATTGACTCCGTTTTCAACATGACTTCTTTTTTCCAAAACAGTATCTAGATTTTTTACCCGTGAAAATGCATCAAAAGTCTTTGGTGGTTTTCTTGTCTCGGTACTTCCATCGAAGTCTGTCATGTTATCCCGATAACTGTGCCCACGCAGAAGGAATCTTCGATGTCCCATATATATTGTTTTTCTCCAATTATTTAACCACATCAAAATTGTCTCATCTTCACAAACTGGACAAGCCTTTTTGCCTTTTGTACTATATCCAGACAGATTACTGTACGCTGGGAAATCACTTATGGTGCAAAAAATCATGGCACTCAATCTAAAATATTCCTTCTTATAAGCATCATACACATTTGCACCAGAAGTCCATAGAGTATTTAGGTCATCAATAAGAGGGGACAAATAAACATCAATCTTATTTCCCGGTTGTTTCGGACCCGGAATCAACAACGACATCATTATATATTTTCGTTTCATGCATAGCCAAGGTGGAAGATTGTAGATGCAAAGAAGAACTGGCCACGTACTATGACAACTACTAGCGTTTCCAAAAGGATTGAATCCGTCGGAACTAAGCCCAAACCTTATGTTCCTAACCTCGTTACCAAATTCCGGATATTTCCTATCAAAAATTTTCCATTGAAGTGAATCCGCTGCATGTCTTAATTTTCCATCTTTTTTACGATCATCTGAATGCCAACGTAATAATTTTGCTTCTTTCTTGTTTGAAAATAATCGTTTCAATCTAGGTATAATTGGAAAATACCAGAATACTTTAGCAGGTGGTCCATTTTTTGTCACACGGTTATTATATTCACCTGTTTTACTTTTTCTCTTGTATCTGGGTTCTTTACACACAACACATATATGACTATTCTCATACTCTTTTCTATATAAGATGCAATCATTTGGACATGCATGTATTCTTTCAACTTCCATTCCCATTGGATTCATCAATTTTTTTGCTTGGTAAAACGAAATTGGTAACACGTTATCTTTTGGGAGTATGTCATGCAAAACAACTAATAGATCTGTGAAACTTGTATCACTCCATCTGTTTCTCGCTTTCAAGTTAAACAACTTCAACACAGCTTCAAGTTTTGAAAACTCACAACCGCTATATAATGATTTTTCAGCATCTTCAAATAAACGTTGTAATTTTATTTTATCATCATCACCTATATCATTCTGTAAATCCTTAAACATGTCATCTAAATTGTTATCATTTAAAGTGTCCTCATTTAAATCATCATCATTTAAATCGTCATCATTCAAATTGTCCTCGTATTGCGAATTTTCATATTCCTTATTTTCTAAATTAAATGATGTCGTAGCACCGTCAATTCGCGATTCTCCATGCTTTGACCAACGGGTGTAATTAGGCATAAAACCGTTTGCAATTAAATGATACTCAATATCTCTAATATTTTCGAATTTTTGAAAGGTTTTACAACTCATACAAGGACACCAAATATCTTTAGAGCCAACATTCCTCCGATTAGCTTCAGCAACCTTAAGAAAAGTAGAGACACCTTTCGTATATATTTCAGAAGTATGCACACTTTTGTACATCCAGTATTCTCTACCTTCCATCTACAAATTAAAATAATCCAATAAGTGAGATGCAATTTATGTACATGTTTGCTAATAGGTAATCAAAGGTGGTGGATCCTAACCCACTTTTTGAAAATTCTATCTCATATGTATACATTTTAACGGGTTAACTATTTAAGAAAAAATCGACAGCGTTTCCCCTTAACTCCCCAAGTATGCAGATAAACCGCATACCCGGAAGAGTGGGGAAACAACTATCGATTTTTTCTTAAATAATCAACACGTTAATATGTACACATGTCCTAATGAGATAGAATACTCAAAAAGCAGTCCCAACAGGGACAATCCAAAATTTATCTCTGTTAGATAAATTTTAGACGGGCATACTCTAAAGGGTTATCTTCGGTGCATAACTATTCATATGTACACGCACAAACATATCATACATATATATAAATGGGGGCTAAACGTACCCCCATTTACGTACATTATTATTACCAATCATACCCCCTCCTTCAAGTTTCATATAAAACAATTCTAACAAATTTATTGATATAAGATAAAACTAACAAATTTATTTATCATAAAAATAAAATTATTACGTATTGTTCATTATTTATTTATGATGTTATAAAATAAATACTATGCATTACTTACTAATATGATAAAGCTAATGTTTGAATATCACATCACCTCAAGTTATGTTATATATCCGAACTGAGATTTATAGGTTAAAAAAATGTTTTAAAAAAAATTAAGATTTATAGTGGGTAAAATTTGACAATTTTTAAAATGGTTTTTATAGGGGGGTTATGACAAGTAACAATAGGGGTACATTAAACCCACCCCATGTAAATATATATTACACACAAATACATATAATCCATAATTAAATATAAAACTAGATTACATTACTAAAACTAAACTTTTCTTACCTTTAACCTCTCTGAATTGAATTAGATGAAATAAAGCTAGAATACTTCTTCTTTTCTACAAATAACAAAATTATATAAATCAACTATAATATATTACGAATAGATGAATAATAGACAATAAATATGTAATCGAACCTTGATATTAAATGAAGAGTAGAACTATGAGGATGAACAAAGCAAAGCAACTATAGATAGAAAAGAGGTATATAGAATGGGAGAAGTATAAAGAAGGGAGATATATAGAATGAAGATTAGAGATATAGTAATTTTGAAAATTGCCTTTCAAAAAAATGTAAATTTGAAAATTATCTGTTAATTCGTTAATTAATTTTGATTGTTTTTCAAAAAAAAAAAAGTTAATTAATTTTGATTGTTTTTTGGGCGTTCAGGAAATAAGTAAAATGTTATTTTGGGCGACTTGTCTACCAAACTTTTTTGGGCATTTTCTTTTGTTTTTTGGGCTGTAACAAGGGTTGGATTTGCTTTGTTTTTTGGGGCTTTTTCTTAGTATTTTGGGCGTTTATCATAACTAATAAACAACAACGTATTCTGGGCGATTTGATCTTGATTTTTAGGCGAGAAACATGTAAATGAAAAAATGAAAGGTCATATTTTGAGCGCTTTGTGTCATTGCCGCCCAAATTGATTTTCTTGGGTGCCCAGAATACTTGATTTTGTAGTAGTGATTGACCGCAATCTGAATGGTGGTTAAGGCGACAAAGGTTTTCAGGAGAGGCCACCACATCTTTCACGACTCCAGTGACAGCGAATAGGGTTCCGGTGAAGGTTCTAACACCCATTTTGCAAACGTATGTCACATTTTCATGACAGGTCGGTGACTTTTAAGGTGTCTAAGACGGTGGGAGTCACGTAAAAGCGCGTCGGAGCTGTGGGATGTGGCCAAAGTGGAGGACGAGAACTTTTGTGGTACAAATTTGGAAAAGCAGAAGGTGGCTGTTCCACCGACTGTTAAGGATTAATATATATAGTAATAACTAGGTTGCAATTTACCATCAAAATATTTGATGATTATAATATAAGAAATTGAAAACATGATCGTGACATATTGTATTGTATATGATCTTAAACAGATGTCAGTGCACCTTTTTATTTTATAAAAATTCAATGATCAAGTTTTTTAAATTTACAAAATTCATCCATCAACTTTCTAACTTAACAAACGACAACTTTCTAAGTTGGTATAAAAATGACCCACTTACTTTCTAACTTGAGAAAAAGACCCTATACTTTCTAACTTCTCTATAACCCGCAAACTTTTTACATATAATCCATTTTACCCCAAGTTTTGCTATAATATTAAAAGTAATCCTCTACCTTTGTAAATATCACCTTGACTCCTCTCATTTCTATTTTTCGAGCTTATGCAAAAATTAATTTCTTACATGTTTATTTCTATGGACGTATTGATATAAGTTACTATACGTTTCGATGTAAGTTTAGTTCAGAAACGAGTTTGATCGATTATAGACTATACGTTATCATGTCGTGTAGTATTATAATTTTATCGGATTTATACTAGACATAAATAAAATTTAATAATTACAATATACAATACAATCTATATCTATATATGTAATAAACGAAAGTATGGTGTGGCACATGGCATTCGGTGAGACATTTCTTCCCATTATTTCCCTCTAAAAGTTTTTTTTTCTCTCTCATGACCCATCTCCACAATTTTTAAACGTTAATAACTTTTATATCCGATATTTAAAAAAAATACACCAAATTAACTAGCGTTTTATTATATTTTCAACGAATATCATAGTGCTATAAAAATGACTTTTTTAGTGGGTTTTCATTCATACAATAAAGAATAACCCAAATTAAACCAATATTTATTAATTTTATAATTTTAATCTTTATTTTTATCTTTATTATTTATTTACTATATAATAAATAAAAATCTTATGGCCAATGATCTCCAGCTCAGCTGGTTTGAGGTAGGGTGGGTTTTCCCTTAGGGGTTCCCATCCTGAGGGGAGGTCACAGGTTCGATCCATGCACACCACAAAAAAATTCCCCGTGACGGTTTGAGCTTAGGCAAGGAGGACACCGGTGCGTGGGTAGGGATTCGAACTTGTGACCAATAGGTTAGGGTTGTATAAGGATTTCCATTGATCTAAACCTTTAAAAAAAAATAAATAAATAAAAATCTTATGATTATCTCAATTATCTCTCATATAAAATAATATTATTTAATCATAATTTCATGTTTATCTGATATTTATTTAATATTTATTTTATAAACTAATTCTTTTTATATTTCCAATTATTAAAAACCATTTAATATTTTATTAATCATATCTCATGAAATATTAATCTTGTAACTTAATATCTCATGGAATATTAATCTTGTAACTTAATAATAAATAAAACAACAAAAAATGTTATAACACATGTGATATATACACAACTTTTAATAAATTCTTTACAGTAAATCAAATTGTAAATTCGAGTTTTGTTTTCATCTATGACAGAATATGTTAAAATTAGTCGTTTTAAAAAAAGCTACATATTAAAAACCACCGCTCCGATCACACTCTGCAATGGTTGTTTCTACCTCTGTTGCTCATCAAAACATACATTCTTCCTTTACTATATGTTTTTATTTTTATTCACATGATTAAAATTGGTGTTTTCTCTTATTAAAATACATTAATTTCTATGCTACATCGTAACACACATTTTATCAATTAATATTAGACTAGTTTTTATCCCGGGAGCGTCCCGGGTTGAAATATATAATATGATATAATAAAATATATTATTATTATTATTATTATTATTGTTTTAAACAAATCTCTACCATAAGTTATCATATTCAAATATAAAAAAACGAATCTCTGCGTCGGGGTATAAATCTAGTGCCATTACAAATGAATTCGGAAGTTTGTAATCGATCATTCTAAAAAGAACTAACATGAAATAAGAAAAAAAAGTTAATTATTGAAATATCGAACGCATTAGTCTAAGGGTTATGTGATGCGTTAAAAAATTCATGGGTATATGATCGGGTATATAGTTCGGGTATTTGGGTATGTTGTTTCGGGTAATCGGGTCGGGTATCACCTAATCCCAGACCCGACCCAAACCCACAATTTTTTTTAAACTAATCTCAAACCCGACACGGGTTACAAAAAATAGTCATTTTTTCTCCGTTTTTTTATATAGCACTATGGTACTCGTTGGAAAGATAATAAAACGCTCATTAATTTGGTGTAATTTTTTTCTTTAAAAAATCTCGTATGTAAAAGATATTAACGTTTAAAAGTTATGGGAAGAAACACGAGAGAAAAAATAGTAAAGTTTTAATATTTAGATTTATTAGATTAGATACTTAATAGATTAGGTTAATGATTATAATAGATTAGGTTAAATCATATTAATTCCTTTTTTTAATTGGTTTACACTTGCCACATCACATCCTATATGACATCTTTCAAAGGAGAGATTGCATAAGAGTATGACATGTAGGATTAATCCATTTGCAATATATATATATATATATATATATATATATATATATATATATATAGATTGGTCTATCCTGAGAAGCTCCTGAGATATAATCTACTGATATGTATCTTCTCTACTACCTTATTAAGGAGGAGAGATGGATAAGAAGTTAATTTCACCATCATTTTAAGATGGCATACAAAAGGTCTCATGCATAAATCTCTAATTTTTACCATTTTCTTCCATCTATGCCCTTATGTACAAGTCACTAATACAAATCAATTGCACCATTCAATACATTTAATTCATGTATTAACTTTTTGTTACCTAGAACCATTACCAAGTAATAGATTAATTCATGTAACTTTTTTTTAATGGATTAACTTTTTGATACCAATGGAATTTGAATTATCACCACAAGAAAAGGCTAAGCCTTATTTAACACTTTGTAACCAGTAGGCTAAAGGCTCTTTGGTTCATGTGTGTAACTAAATGTTGCAAATAAAAATCAAGCACGAATCGGATTGGATAAATGCAGTGGCGGATTCAGAAATTTTTTCCAATGATGTCACTATTTTAGACATTCTAATTTTGTAGAACCGGACATAAAAATTTTCGGGTGGATCGGTTTGATGGTTCAGGTCAGGTAAGGTTGATCACATAATAAAATATGATACAATAATAAAAAAACATCGACATTAAAAATTAAAAAAAAAACCGCATAATACAAATTCTATGGTCTTATAAATTAAAAAAAAAACAATACTTAGAGTTGTTCCATACGAGTTTTCATCTTTTGAAAACGTTGCATTACATCTTCGACCGAAACTTGTTGGAAGAACTCTTTTTCAATGTAACAAATGCAAGAATCGTTCATGATGATAGGGTTTGAAAGAACTGAAGCGTCAGTCGGTTCGGTTGGAGGCACAACGCCACAACCGCACATGTATGTTATTATGACTTTTTTTTTGGGTTTTAATTAGTAAATGGCTCAATAGTGGAGTTGGCTTGTAAAAGATTATATTTGTATCTACTTAAAAATTAGAGTTGGGCTCATTTAACTGGAATTGGGTTGGGTCTAATGTAGTCACTATCGAAAAAATATTGATGTCACTCGAAAAAACTATGTATACATGTATATATACAACTGAAAAAGGGCTGCTGTCCCGGGACTACGTCCCTACAAATTTACCTCCGCCACTGAATAAATGACAGTATGGTGTATAAAGTTTTGGCAATTTAAAATGTGAATAAAAATACATACCCGCAACAACGTGCGGGCATTCTAGTGTATGTAATAAGATTTGAGTTTTTAACCTGAAATAATGCCTTAAAATCTACGTATTAGTTTAAGTAAAACCGAACTTTCATGAAGCGAGAAAACTGACCAAATATATGATGTTTCACGTCACGAAACTTTTAATATCCAAGAAACGACTTTTTAAAGAAAGACACGACATTATTTGACAAATATACATATATTTTTTTTTTGTCTCCCTGATGTTAAGATGTACACGTAATTTTACATAATTGATAAATCCAGATTTTTAATTATCCAATTCTTAAACAGCTACACATAAAATAATACACCGCCAATAATAAAAATAAAAAAGGAAGACAGTTAAAAAAGCTTTTAACAATTAGAACATCGATAATGATGATAATTACATGAACGTTGAAAAACGTAAATGACGAAAAATACATTAGGGATGTTATGAGTAACATTTGTAAACAAAGAACGTACAATATATATACTACCACTACAAGAAATTGAGGCTATGGTACTGACTGCAGTTGTCCTCGTTTTAAACCCAAATGCAGTTTCCACAAGGGTCTTGACAACATGTCGTCTACATAGAGTTTCTCCTCATAGATTTGTCGCCGTTGGTGGAAAACGTTGTCGCTGAAGCGCAGTGTATAACGAAGACATGTCACAACATGCTTGTCCCATTTCCCAAATAACCTTTTTATGTAAATAATTTAGATACATGGCGTATGTATAATGAAAGCTTCTAAAAATACCTAAGGGGGAGATCATGGGTTTAAGTTCCACAAGGAGTGAAATTTGCCGTTAAAAAAAAATTTAGATACATGGCGTATGTATAATGAAAGTTATAAAAAGAGTGAAGTAAACAGTTTTCAACTTTTCAACTTTTTATATTGGTCATGTACTTATGTGTAAAATATTTAAGTCACTCAAAACACACATATATATCATATTAAAAGAAGTTTTATTCGGGTTGTTTACATGATTAAAATACCTTCCAAACAAACAGAAAGTTTTGATCGATTTACAAAATTACAAAATGTGTAGAAATACATAAACACCAGACCACAAGAAGTATATATAAAGAATGACCCTACAACAAAGAAATAAAAAAAGGTGGTAGGAAAATCAACGGCCAAGCAAACAGTTTGATACACACTTTCCGAATTCGTTACACGCACATAATTAACCACCATAACATATCACAATAGGCCGCCAAACTCAATTACATCTAGGGAATCTTACACCACATGCTGCAGCGACTCTCTGGGCACCCGGAAGACGAAGATAGCCACCAAAAGTAGGATCACCCCTTTCACGGCAAATACAAGCCTCCTGACTTTTAAACTTTTGGCAACACTCTTCAGAAGGCGGCATGTTTGACACGATTGACTGCAGACACCAGCTGATCTCCACTGGATCGCATCTTTGTCCTTCGATGACTTGCAAGTGTCCCGCCGAAAGCAGCAGCACTATAATCCCCACAATCAAACATCTTAAAGGATTTTCCATTGATAGAAAGTTTAAATGTTTGAAAATATGAGAATTGGATAGACTATGAAAGTTGCATTTTGTACGGGTGGCTGATGGGTTCCATATATAGAGGTTGAGTGGTGTACGTAACTTGGTGAAAATATTGATTACACCGTGACATTGTTCTTAGCCGAAGTATATTATTATTTTTATTTCATATAGAAGCCCACACGCTATAAATTAATCACAAGTACGGCTGGTCACACCGAGCATCTTTCTCACAGATCTAAGTTGAAAAATTTTCAACTATATTAATTATTAAATCCTTGGGTTAATGTCATGCAAACGTTATTCATTTGTCTAACCATATGTATAATATTTGTTAAATTATGTTCTTATATAAACAATATGATATGATTTAATAATTTATCACTTTGACCGATAAACATGTAAGTACAGCTTTTTGCTCATAACTAAAATATGAGATGTGATTATATTTTACATGCAATTGGAAATAAATTAACTAAAAGACCGATGTCTCCCACCAAATATTTCCTACCTGTAGGAAGAGTGTTTCTATTTGCATCACCTCAAAACTTATTTGCATCAGCCTCTAAAAGCTGTAGAGGGTCCTTTGCGGCTTATAGAGGCCTCTACGAGATGTAGAGGCATGTGTCAATCATTGCAGTGGGCACCCACCTCTACGGCTCGTAGAGGCCTCTACGAGAAGTAGAGGGATGTGGTTTTCAATGCTCTGACACATCTACGGTCCGTAGAGGCCTCTACGAGCCGTAGAGAACTGTAAAACCTTAAAAAACCCGGTGTAAATAACAGATCCGACCCTTAAGGGGTGCGGGGAGGACTCCCGGCTCGGGCCCAATTTCTCGGATGCACATTGACCCACCGGCAATCCAAGTTTTAATGTCCTTAATTCGATGGATTTTTGTATGTTTGAGCCCCAAAATTTTTAATCAAGTATTAATCAAAGTGAAGGGTAGTTTATATAAAACAAAAAGTAAATAGATGTTGACGGAGGTCAAGAATTAAAGAAGAAAATGAAATGGTTTAAGAAAAAATTGCACGTTTATTAATGAGTGTGGAACTAGAGAGGATGAAGAAGATAGAATGAACAGGTCTCACACTTAGTTGTTTTTGCTTTTTACCGGTTGGTTTTGACTTCCTTTTTAACTTTTATTTTTGTTATGACTTTTTTTTAATTGCCAAACTTTCACTCATTTATATTTTCACCCTTTGTGGGATTCGAAATCCCAACCTCCCCGAAGAGGGTTTCTTCCCTCTACCGTTAGACTACAACCTAAGTGGAAAATAAAATTTGATCCATCAATTTGATCGTACTTTAATCGAAGCTTAAAAAATAGTTTACATTATTTATTTCGTTGAAGTCTAAAGCTAAGGCTAAGGGGCACAATTTTTGTCACTCGAACTGGGCACCTGAATTTTCAAGGACGACCCTGGTAAATAACATGACCCTGTAGGAAATAGCTCTTGCTTTTATTAAAACTGATACTAAGGGGTTGTTTGTTTTTTGCTCGTAAGCACTTCTGACCTCTTTTGTCTGCGCCGCGCAGACGTACGTAGACGTTTGGGGTCTGCAGATTGATTTTTGAAAGACCTTTCACTAAAAAAGGTCTTCCTGACCTCTTCTTGGTGCAGACTTGTTCCAAGGTCTTCTTCTCTTCTCCTCACCCACCACCACCGTCCACCACCACCACGACGGTCTACCACCACCACCACCCACTACCCAGGCCACCACGGTCCACCACCACGGTCCACTACCACCATCCACCACCACCGCCGCCCACCACCATGGTCCACCACCACGGTCCACCATCACCACCGTTCACCACTACCACCGTCTACCACCACCGTCCACCACCACCACCGTCCACCACCACGGTCCACCACCAGACTGCTGTAAAAAATCAGTTTATTTACATTTCAGTTTATTTCAGCAACCTGCAAACGTTAACAAACAAACAGTCTTCTTCTTGCAGACTGCAGACTTTTTCCTACAGAAAAAACAAACAACACCTAATAGGAATAAGAGAATACATATAGCAAATATCGTACTATAATATGAATATATAGATATAGCAGCGGACACAACAAATTTTTTTATGGTCATAATTTTTGTACAGATTTATGGCGAGTTGCATAGTCAGTTTTATATCGCTTTAGATTGGGTAAAGAAACCAAATCAAATCTTTTTACCGACTTGGATAATTTACATTATTTAATCCTTGGCAAGGGTGTTTTATATAAGAGATCTAACATTTGCCGTTCAAAAACCAAATCTAAGTCTTTTTACCGACTTGGATCATTTACATTATTTAAGTCTTTTAAGCTATATATAGCTTTGTTTGTTTCCTTTGTAATCATACACTTTACAATTCAGTTAATAAAAGAACCAAGCATTTGAGTCATTCTTAGTGTGTGTTCTTAGTGATAGAAATACCAACAGATTTGGTATCAGAGCCAATACGTGCTCTTTTCTAATTTGAGAATGTGTGAGATTCATTTTCATCATTCATGGCCGAACAAGTTATTACGCTTCCAATGGCTCCTACCCCAATCCCCGTGTTTAGGGGAGAAGGTTACGAGTATTGGAGTATCTGGTTGAAGACAATACTAAGATCATGTGATCTGTGGGAGATGGTGGGAATGAAGGTGAAACAGACCAAGAGAAACTCAGATTTAGCAGGAAGAAGGATGTTCATGCCATGGCTGTTATACAACATGTCGTGCATGATCATTTATTTTCTAGAATTACTGATGCTACATATGCCAAGGAGACTTTGGGAGATTCTGAAGATGGAGTTCCAAGGTGATGCACAAGTAAAGTCTGTCAAACTTCAAGGTTTGAGGAGAGAATTTGAAAATCTGTGCATGAAAGAAAACGAATTAGTTGGTGACTATTTCTCTAGAGTTATGAGTATAGTCAGCCAACAAAGATCTTATGGGGAGAGTATTGATGATCAAACAGTTGTTGAAAAGATCCTAAGAAGCCTTACCCCTAAGTTTTAGTACATAGTGCCATCAATTGAAGTTTCATTTGATTTGGCAACTCTAACTCCTTTCAAACTTATAGGGTCCTTGAAATTTCATGATGAAAGAATCAACAGTGGAGGGAATGACAAGATTGAAAGGCCAGATGAACAGGCTCTCTAAGTGTTTCATGACAATAACAGGAGTTCTCAAGGAAACTCTAGAGGTAGAGGACGAGGTTTTAATATAGGATGAGGCAGAGAAAGAACAAATGAAAGAAGAGGACCACAATGTTACAATTGCAACAGGTTTGGTCATGTAAAACGTGAGTGTTGATTTAATGATGAGGGTCATGTGAATGTTGTAGAAAATTAAGGAGATGATGATGTCAATACTAAAGAAGAACCACATTTGTTTATGATGTTTGTACCAAATGAAGAATATGCTCTTATGGCAGATGATGAGCATAGTAGAAGTATTGAGCTCAAGTATCATTTTGTAAGGGAAATGGTAAATCAGGAAATGTGTATGGATCTACCAAAATGCATATATAAATGGGTATGTATGTATAAGTGTAGATCTTATGGACATGAATACTTATGGTTATACATTGAAATACACATATATAATATAAACATATATATGTGCGCGTGTATATATATACGGGTATACATATACATGGGCTTGCGTATGCACATATGCATAAGGTCATGTATTGTTTAAAAGTAAGTATAACTAGTTTTGTACAAAGTGATAACATGTGTTTTATAACTAAAAACATGTGTTAAAGGACAAGGTTTTGAAAAGGGGTTTTCCACAAAATAATACAAACTATTTTCGGACAATATTGGAAAATATAACGGTCACCAATGAAGCTAAACTAACTTACCATAATAGATTGGGTGAATCACGAGTACCATGGACTTTCTTTGATAGACCTAAGATGTCCGTTGATTTATAGGAGGCATAGGTCGGACTCTTTAATTTATTGGACGCTTGTATTTTCTAGACTTCATACGGACTTGAGGTGAGTTTCACGGCCGCTTTTTACTATTTTATATTTTAGGGAAAAGACATGCATTTGTTTACTACTTTTAGAATGAATTCCTAGCATACCGGTATACATGAGACAATATGTTTAGAGTACTCACTAAGCCCTCGTGTAATTAGTTTACCGTAACCATTAGCTAAGGATTTAGCCATGAAACACTTGAATAGATCTATTGGGTTGACACCCCCACTCTTGGTTAGTCGCTTTAACCCGGATACATACGACAAAAGAGTGCTTGTATTTCTTTTATGATGATACATTTCCTTTATTGTGCGATGTGCGAGGCACCACTCGTCGAGGTTTGGTTATGGACTCATGATTGTTTATTATCATCATTGTTTAGCTAGATAATGATGGGTCATTCATTGATTTCATTAAACTTTATGTTTTCAACTATTCCAAACCTGTGAACTCACCAACTTTATGTTGACAAAGTTTTTTTGCATGTTTTTCAGGTAACTAAGCTATGGATGGAACTTGGGATATGATTGGGCATTCATTCACAACTGTCATCTTTTGTGTTTTCAAAACTTATGATCATGTGTTCGATTTTAAACAATATTTTGTGATGGTTGTTGTCGTTGAACAAATTTGGTACTTTTAATATTAAGTTATTTTGAATGTTTGCTCGAATCTTGTGCTTGAAAAGCTTTCATGTCGCATTCTGTGTTTCCGCCTAGGCGGGGCATTACATTAAGCAGGTCAATCTTCTCCCACTGTCATTAAATTTCTCATCCATGATTACAGATTCCTATAACAACTCAAAATAAAATAATTGTCAATGAAAATTCAAATCAAGATGCAGAAATCATACGTTGGCGTTACATTTTAGCTGACGGTAGTGATCAATTACAGCGACTGGACGGAGATATCTACTTCTTTGTCGGGATAGATAGGCAACCGATTGTGACTACTGCTCAAAATAATCACTGAGACAAGGGATAAATAGAAGCACATAGAGAGGGAGAGGAGCACAGGGGTGAGAGTAATGAGAGATTTCGATGAGGCTGGTGGTAACTATGGGGAATTTATAATGGGAGTGGTGTAAAGGTTCTCTATAATCGCAAGAGCGTATGAGTTATATTCCTAAAATATCGGATGACCAGGTCAAACATGAAACCGTATGACCAAAAACAAAGCCGCCAAGGACGGGTCTCGCTATAGCTGCTAAAAACCTCCATGAACTGCAAAAGAAGTTAAAAAAACCTTGAAATTTTGACAGTTTTTTGAGTTTAGATGGCTAAGATTGAATCTTAGAACAGTTAGGGCAGTTTATTTTGAGTTTATACGGCTAATATTCAATCAAAAAACAGTTACAGTGCTCGCGGTCTATACATATTAAAATGAACAATACCTTCATCATTTAACTCGTTAGACTACGAGGTGTGGTCTTGGCAAGGCTTGGGAGGACTGGCCGCCACGTCAGCAAAAAGTGGGCCCCTTGTATTTAGACAAGTTGAGGACTACCTAAGGGTTTGGAGTCTTCCTTGGGTAGTCATCCACTCATATTGGCCAAAATTTGTTTTTTAAGTGAAACGGTCATATGATTGTTAGATGGGTCCCACACAAACCAAACAACCAATCAATTCACATGCCAAATCGTCCAATCTAGACGTTTAGGACGCATATGGGGCGGCCGGGGCGGTGTTGGCCGGCCTAAGACGGGTTAGCCAAGCCCAAGCCGCCCCCAACACCTCATGGTCTTAAATGACTTAATAATTTTGGGTCAGACTTCTTTTCCTTTTATCACACGGGACATCCCGAATTGATCAGTTTTACTACCGTATATATTTTTAGACTTTCTTCTTTTTAAGGATAAGAAAGATTTTGGGATTTTGATCAAAATAAATCAATGGATAAGATTAAAATGAGAAAAGTATATGTTGAGTTTCTAAAAGAGGAAGGGAAAAGCAAAATAGGTATAACCCACAATTGTTGAGTTCCACCCCCATTTTTAAACGTCCATAATTTTTTCATACGACATTATTTTTAAAATATGTATACCATAAAAAAAACAAGAATATTTTTATCCTCTTTAATTTGTATACCATACTGCTATACTTTAGAAAAAATTGTTGGGTTGATAACTTGCGTTTTATCATGATACAACTTGCGTTTTTTATCAGATATAACATGCATCTTTTTTATCAGGTATAACTTGCGTTTTATCATGTATAACTTGCATCTTTTTATCAGATATTAATTACGTTTTATCATGTATAACTTGTGTTTTATCATGTATAACTTGCGTTTTACCATGTATAACTTGCGTTTTATCATTTATAACTTGTGTTTTATCAGGTATAACTTATGTGACATCCGTCACCTTTCGTATTTATTTTTATGGTAACATTTCGTATTTAAAATTATCAATAAAACGTCGCATTTTTTTCATTCTTATACGTTTTAAAAATATTTTGGGGTACTTTTGGACTTGTGTAATCATACTACATACATAAAATAACATTATATTTGTGAAATAATTATCAAAAAAAATAATTGTGTGGACCGGGACTCGAACCCGTGTCCACAGCCAGCCCCCTTGTGCAACACACTTCTTGACCAACTAGGCTACAGCCCTATTTGTTATAATTATCAAACAAAATTATATTTAGCTATTTCTTAAGGTGCACATTTGACTTTAGAAAGTCAATTGCGAGCTAACCTTGCCTAAAACAACTTCAATCCGCATTTTTAAATCGAAATCATGTTATGGAATGTTTATACCGACCTATTTTGCTTGATTACCACGCCAATCGCAATAAAAACTTTCCTAGCCTTATACGCGTATACAATTTTAATACGGGTCAAACTTCTAAAATTACAAGACCGTACGTATTAGTATAAATTGATCCTACATCTATAAGCTAACACCACCGATAATCAAACCCCCACAACCAATTTACCCTTAACCTCTTCCAAATTTGTGTTTTCTCCTTCGGTTGACTTGTTCGCTTGACCGTTCAATTCGTAGCTCTAATCACGCGGTATGAATCAATTACCTTCTTGGTTTTATTTTTCGGCACCTTACAAGCAATAGCCCCAAAGATTTAGGGGCTATTGATCGCTAATTAACACAATTGAAGTTAGGGTTCATTGTGTTCTTGAAATTGGGGATAGTGATACAGAACAACGAAGGTGTAAAACCGTTTCAGATTTAAGTAAATCACCAACTGATCCACAGATCAGTTGGTGTGGTCCTTTTGTTTAAAACACTGAACCGTGGGAGGTCAGGGGTTCGATCCCGCCCCCAAACATCTTTTTTCCTAATAATTATGAATAATGCTTAGGAATCTTTAAAATTAATTGGAACCTAGACTCATTCATTCACAGGGTGTGGTTCAGTTGGTGAGCCACACTTGTGATAAAACTTGAACCGGCCAAAGGCTCAGGTTCGAATCCCATAAGCAACAACATTTTTTACCCCCTTTTAATTATATATTTAACCTTTTAATCTTTTAAAATAGTTTTAAAATACCAAAAGAGGTCTATAAAGTCTATAAAAATTATTTTATGATATTCTATTAGTAAAGTTTATCATAAAATTTTTAGCTTTTCAAAAATCATTTATTTGATATATATTATAAATATTACAAATTTATTCAATTAAAATTTTAAAATTCTATAAAAGTATCTAAACGTTCTTATAAATATCCATGAAATTTATTTTAAACTTGTGGATCAATAAATATTTCAGAAATAAATTTTATTCCAGAAAAACCGTTTATTTAATATTTTTAATTAATTTTTGTTATTTTTAATCATAAATAAATCATAATAAATTCATTTTTCAATATTTTTATCCCAAAATTTTACATAAATTATTTTTATTCATTTAGAACAGGAATATAAATTTTAATTATGAATTTCTTTAATTTTAATATTTTTAGATATTAAAATTATATCTTTGACAAATAGAAATAAATATACTAAATAATTAATTTTTGAGGAAATAATTTATAAAAATTATTTTCATACTTAAAACCTTATAACATGACCATCCTTAATAAAAAAAACCTACAATAGTCTTTTATTTAATTATTTACCAAATGTCTTTATTTATTAACAATTTACCTAATTAATAAAACAATTACTTATCCCCAAATTAGGAACCCTAGAACTACTTGTATCCTAGATAACTTAGACTCAAAGTTCATTCCCTTACAAATTATCTAATTCTTTAGGTAATCCTTTGGGATAATCCTTGTGACACCCGGCAAACTCAGGTTAGTAACGTTGACTAAACTAGTAAGTCTACCTTAGCGAGTCATGCATATTACGTCCTTAACGGGGTCAGTTGAGTCGGTATGATGATTCTGGGAATCATCGGGAGTCGTTATGATGATCCGCGGGGTCATCGGGAGTCGGTCCATAACTATGGGTACAAGGATCGGCGATTCGTGGAATCGCCGGGTCTAACGCACACACGAGTCTCGAGTCCCGGGAATTGGTGAACGGATGTAAACGTGTTAGTTATCATGCATTATATGTTTGAAATCATTATGTGACTTATCGGTATGTGAATACGTGTTTAAATATGTTAAAATAGTGTTTAACGCGCCAAAAACTCATTCCAGCACCTTATAGGCGATTAGGAGCCTGGGGGACTCCTAATCGCGTGAACATCAAGCGATTACAAGGGGAGTGGGGGCGAGTAGGTGGCTAATCGCGTGAACAGTGGTGATTAGGGCCCCTACTCGCGAGTAGGTGGCTAATCGCGTGAACAAGGAGGCGATTAGGCCCCTACTCGCCTGGTCTGGGTCCCTAATCGCGTATACAGCAGGGCTCGGGTCAAAACACCTATAAATAGAACCCTTAACTCCCCAAACACCTCTAGAACAACCCTAGCTGCCCCCAAACCACCCACACACCTTGAAACACCTCTGGAACTCTTTTTGCTACAAAAATCACCATCCCCAAGCTTGCACACCTTTCTTTAGCAAAATCCAAGGTGTGTTCTTCATCCCTAACCTTTGTAAAGTTGTTATTTTGAGTTCCCCAAAGTTCCAGACCTTGTTTTACCAAAATGTGTCTTTAAAAACCTTTCAAAAGAGTTCTAAACCAAGTCTACACCTTAATGCTTGTTATATGTGAAGTTTATATGCATATGTTGGTCTTCTTGGTGATTTTAACATGAATGTTTTCAAGATATGATTGTACTTCTGCTATGTAGAGATCATTAGGGAGGTTGTCTTAGAATCTTAGCCATTATTGTGGTGTTTTGAAGAAAATGCATATTTTGACCCATTTGTATGTTCTTGAGGATTTAGGATGATTATGGTATGATTGTTGATGCAATGTTGTTAGGATTAATGCTAGGAAGATGTTAGATCAGAGGTTTGATGACTTACATGTTTGTAAAGTTTGAAAACTGATTGTTTCCATTTAAGGAAAGATAAGGTTGGTAGAAGAAACCTAGTACTTTGCCATTTTAGGAAATAATTGCATAGAACATGTTAGACCAGTGATATGTTGGGGATTTTTGCTTGAAATGGGTTGGTAAATGATTTAGGTTTGATATTGAGTGTTGTTGCATGTTTCGGATCTGATTTGGAGGGTTTCACGCGCGAAAACTCGTTGTACAGCAGCTGCAGGCGATTAGGCATCCTAATCGCCTGAGCTGGGGGCGATTATGCAGCATTAGGGGCGATTGGGACCCTACTCGCCTGATACATCAGGCGATTAGGCCCCTAATCGCCTATAGGCTAATGCCTACTCGCGTGTAATCTTCCTAATCGCATGTACTGCTGTCGCGAACGCGTTTTGACATCCCGAACACGATTTGACACCTAGGAACATGTTAGGAACCCCGGGATACACCCAATGACTTAGTAAGACGTGTTCGGACCTGTTTATGCGTTAATTGGACATTATGCTAGACTAGGTGAATTGTTGCGCGTGCTAAGTGTTTAATTGCATATGTTGCATGATGTCTTGCATTTATCTAACACGTGGGATGTCGGGTCACCAATGGGATGTCGGGTCTTGTCTGGCACGGTCGGTTTAACAGTTAAAGGTGTTTCCAAACGTTTATGGTCACGTTCTGGACATTCGGGGACTAGTTAGCCTGCGGGTTATTAGTCCAATACTTATACACATCTTATGATAGGTCGCCGCTATTTGGGACTATCTTAACATAACTACTTAACTGTTTTCAAGTAACGCGAACCAAGGTGAGTGTCACAGCCCCACTTTTACCGTTTTACTTTCGGGGGAGAAACATGCTACTTATTTGATTACTCATCATAGATCATGTTATACTATGGTTACTTTACGTACTATGCGGCTTTTACAGAAAGTCCCAGGGGGAACCATGAATGTGCGGGGGTGCACAACGGGGGAAATGTGGATAGATCTATTGGGCCTTACAAACCCCACCCGACGGCTGGGAGCCGGGCGGGTGCATATTGTCTCTAATACTTTGGGGGTTACCGAGGCATCGGTAATCCCGTCCGTCTGGGCTGGCTTCAACACTCATACCGGTTTAGTAATGGATTCCCAACCGCAGTAGTAGCAACACTAGCTAACGTTCTCATAACATAGTAGTAACGGGAAATGATCTTACCGAACTTGTAACAACACTTTTATGAAAGAAAACCTGTGAACTCACCAGCATTATATGTTGACATTTTTGGAATGTTTTCTCAGGTCGCTAAGGTAGCGGTCAAGGGATTAGGCGCACGGAGTCATGCACGGCGTCTATTATTTTGGAACATATTAAACAATGTCTTTGTAAACAATGATATGTCTTTTGGTTGTAAACACGAATGCTTCCGCTGCTGGTTTACAGCTCAAAGCATTATATTTTGGTTTTAAATATAATCTTGAATGCATGTTGGTTGTATGTTTATTGTGATCGTTGACTGAGATCCTGGTGTGTCACGCGCCTCGCGGTAAAACCCCGCACGTGGAATTTGAGGGTGTGACAGATTGGTATCAGAGCCAACGGTTATAGTGAACTAAGACTGCATGTAGAGTCTAGTCTATAACTGAGTCGCACACACTAGACGGTCACAATTAGTTGAGTCTTAGCAAGTGGGTAACAATATGACTTGTCAGGGTGTCGGAGTCATCATCTACTACGCTACATCATCTATTTACTCCTTATCATCCTATTTCTTGACTCGTCCTTACCTTGATCCGATGGCGAACGATATACTATTGAACTTTCTTGACGGCGGTGTACATTGGGGTAGCTTCGGCGTACTCTTGAGATCTGTCCAAGGATTTGGACATCTCCCCTCTATGCCCTAATGGACACGCTCGTTCTTATGCATATTATCTTGCGCTTATACTTATGATAATACCATGATTGGGCGCTGGTGTTCGGTGACCTGAACTTCAAACTTAAAGCGCGCCTGGAGGGCCATGTGGAACAGTTTATCATGTCGGGTGCACACGAGATCATAAACTGTGATGCATGGGATCCCTGGCGGGCTCTGGGCTTGAACGGATGGACCCGAGCTGGGCTTGGTCTAGTTTCTTGGAATTCTTAATTGGGTTATATCACGGGCGAGCCTGAGTCTTTTGTTTCATGTTGTGACAGAAGATGTCAGGAGCTCGTGGAGGTCGCAGAGGCGGCCGTGCTGGCGGCCGTGGTGGTGGCCGCGGCGGTGGTCGTGGGAATATTAATATGACCCAAGCTGAATTGGATAACCTGATGCAGCAGCATGTGAATATTGCTCTGGCTGCATTCCAAGCCGCTCATAATGCTATGGGTGGTACATCGATCCTTACCTATTCTACCTTGTTTTGGGGTACTTTACCTTTTCTTGATTCCCACCTACGTGTCTGTTCCAGGTGGTGCTGTCAATCCTCCTCCATCCCAGTGTTCCTATAAAAAGTTTATGGATTGTAAACCCCACAACTTTAGTGGCACTGAAGGGGCAGTGGGACTGCTCCGTTGGTTGGAGAAAATCGAATCTGTTTTCTCAATGTGCAGCTGCCCGGAAGGCGACCGGGTGAAATATGCTTCTGCGACCCTGGAGGGTCAAGCTTTGACTTGGTGGAACTCCACCACCCAGACTATGGGCATTGGGGAAGCCCACGCTATGCCCTGGGCAGAATTCATTCAGTTGCTGAAAAATGAGTATTGCCCGAGGGATGAAATCCAGAAGCTTGAGCATGAAGTCTGGAATCATAAGATGGTGGGTTCTGAGATTGAAGCTTATACTGCTAGGCACAATGAGTTGGCGGTGTTGTGCCCCGATCTGCACGCACCCGAATACCGAAGGATTGAGCATTATGTTGCTGGGTTGGTACCGGAGATTGCCGGGTTAGTTGCTGCGGGTAACCTCACTGTTTATTCTGAGGTGGTTCGGTCGGCCCACAGGCTGACCAACATGAAGGTGACTGAAGGGGTCTTGCCTCCCCGAGGCGCTGCTGTGAAGACTTCCGATAGTAGCAAACGGAAGTGGGAAACTATGGGGAAAGGCTCGAACTCGGCTCAGCCTCAGCAGGTGAAGAAGACTGATACTGGGGGATCGTCGTCTGAACGACAACCGGGGGTTTATGCTGGGAAGTTGCCAAAGTGTGATCGATGCAACTATCATCACACCGGTTCTTGCGATGATAAGGACCGTTGCCGTCGGTGCCATAAGGTTGGGCACCAAGCCAAAGATTGTAGGTCCAACCCTTTGGGGAACCGAAACCCGTCGGTCACACCAGCCCCAGCCCCTCAAGTCGCTGCCCCTCAGGGAAATCAGGGGAAACAAGGGTGCTATAACTGTGGTGAGCTTGGTCACTACAAGCGTAACTGCCCCAAGTTGAAACAGGGTGAAGCCGGGAAGAATGGGTCGGGCAATGGAAACAATGGGGGCGGAGGCAGGAATGCTCGCGCCTTCGTGATCGGTTCAAGTGGTGCTCGACAGGATCCCGACACTGTTACTGGTACGTTTCTCCTCGATAATCGCTATGCTACGGTTTTATTCGATTCTGGTGCCGATAAGAGTTTTATATCTCTTGGGTTTAGTCAATTGCTTGATAGAGTACCTACACCTTTAGAGGCTAAGTACTTGATAGAATTGGCTGATGGTAAGGAAGTTGAGGCGACGCACGTCCTTAGGGAGTGTCGCCTTGAGTTGTCGGGTTACTCTTTCCCTATTGATCTTATGCCGGTGTCCTTGGGTAGTTTCGATGTTGTCGTGGGTATGGATTGGTTGTCCCTGTATCATGCCGAGATCGTTTGTTTTGATAAAGTCATTCGACTTCCTCTCCCTGATGGAGAAATTCTGTTGGTGCACGGTGAGAAGAGCGGGGTCCCGTTGAGTATCATTTCGTGTATGAAAGCCTATAAGTATCTTCGGAAGGGGTATTCTGCCATTCTGGCACTTGTTTCGGTTTCGTCTGAAGAGGAGAAGAAGATTGAAGATATTCCTGTTGTCCGCGACTTTCCCGATGTATTTCCTGAAGACTTACCTGGTCTTCCTCCTTATCGCCAGGTCGAATTTGGTATTGAACTTGCTCCGGGTGCGGCCCCTATTGCCCGTGCCCCTTATCGTCTTGCACCTCCCGAGATGCAGGAATTATCGAACCAGTTGCAGGAGCTGTTAGAGAAGGGTTTCATTCGACCTAGTTCGTCCCCGTGGGGAGCCCCTATTTTGTTCGTCAAGAAGAAGGACGGAAGCCTACGGATGTGTATCGACTACCGGGAGTTGAATAAGGTTACCATCAAGAATCGCTATCCTCTTCCTCGCATCGATGACTTATTTGACCAACTTCAGGGTTCTAGTTTCTATTCGAAGATTGATTTGAGGTCGGGGTACCATCAGTTGAGGGTTCAAGAAGCTGACATTCCGAAGACCGCCTTTCGAACTCGCTATGGCCATTTTGAATTCCTGGTCATGCCTTTTGGTCTCACCAACGCACCTGCCATCTTTATGGATCTGATGAACCGTGTTTGCAAGCCTTATCTTGATAAGTTCGTGATTGTCTTCATTGATGATATTCTAGTCTATTCCAAGAACGAGGTGGACCACCAGGAACACCTACGTCTCGTTTTGGAACTTCTGAGGCGGGAACAACTGTACGCTAAGTTTTCTAAGTGTAGCTTCTGGTTGCGTGAAGTCCAATTCCTTGGTCATGTTGTTAATGAGAAAGGAATTCACGTTGACCCAGCTAAGATTGAAGCCATTAAAGACTGGGAAGCACCAAAGACTCCATCTGAGGTGCGGCAATTCCTAGGCCTTGCAGGTTATTACCGTCGTTTTATCGAGGGATTTTCGAAGATTGCTCAACCCCTCACCTCGCTTACCCAGAAGGACAGAAAGTTCGACTGGGGTGATTCGCAGGAGTCGGCCTTCCAGTTGTTAAAGGCTAAACTCTGTTCTGCTCCTATCTTGTCCTTGCCTGAGGGTACGGACGATTTTGTGGTTTATTGTGACGCTTCTATCCGGGGGCTTGGTTGTGTACTGATGCAGCGCGAGAAGGTCATCGCCTACGCTTCTCGTCAGCTTAAAGTTCATGAGAAAAACTACCCCACCCATGATCTGGAATTGGGTGCGGTGGTCTTTGCTTTAAAGATTTGGAGGCATTACTTGTACGGTACCAAATGCACTATTTACACCGATCACAAGAGCCTCCAGCATATCTTTGATCAGAAGGTGTTGAATATAAGACAGCGTCGTTGGGTCGAGCTTCTTAATGATTACGAGTGCGCTATCAAATACCATCCTGGCAAGGCGAATGTGGTCGCAGACGCCTTGAGCAGGAAGGAAACGGCTAAACCTCGTCGTGTTCGAGCTCTTCAGCTCACTATCCATTCCGGCTTACCTGATCGAATCCGTTCAGCGCAGCAAGAAGCTTTGAAGGAGGAAAACCTTAAGGCTGAAACCATGCATGGTGCTGATAGCCACCTTGAACTCAGATCCGATGGGTTACACTATTTCGCTGAACGTATTTGGGTTCCCTTATTTGGGGGCTTGCGGGAGCTTGTTCTCGATGAAGCTCACAAGTCCCGGTACTCTATTCACCCTGGCTCCGATAAGATGTATCAAGACCTAAAGATACTTTATTGGTGGCCGAACATGAAGGCGGACGTGGCTTCGTACGTGAGCAAGTGCTTGACCTGTGCCAAGGTCAAGGTCGAATATCAAAAGCCATCCGGCCTTCTGCAACAGCCTGAAATCCCCGAGTGGAAGTGGGAGCGGATTACGATGGACTTTGTGACCAAACTCCCGAAATCGCCCAGTGGTTGCGACATGATCTGGGTGATTGTCGATAGGTTGACGAAGTCTGCGCACTTCCTCGCTATCAAAGAGACCGATGGTCTCGAACGTTTGGCACGGTTATATCTCAAGGAAGTGGTTTCTCGGCACGGGGTGCCTGTCTCTATTATTTCTGATCGTGATCCTCGGTTCGCCTCTAACTTCTGGAAGTCTTTGCATAAGGCTCTGGGTACTCAGTTGGACATGAGCACAGCATATCATCCGCAAACTGACGGTCAAAGTGAGCGGACAATCCAAACGCTAGAAGACATGCTTCGGGCATGTGTGATCGATTTTGGCAAGGGGTGGGAGAGTCATTTACCGTTGGTGGAATTCTCCTACAACAACAGTTACCATTCTAGCATCAAGGCAGCTCCGTTTGAGGCTCTTTACGGGCGGAAATGCCGGTCTCCTCTTTGTTGGGCCGAGGTGGGTGAGAGTCAACTCACCGGCCCGGAACTTGTGTACGAGACTTCCGAAAAGATCGTACAAATCCGTAACTGCATGGCAGCAGCTCGGGATCGTCAAAAGAGCTATGCCGATCGTCGTCGCAAGCCTTTGGAGTTTGAGGTTGGCGACAGGGTTTTGTTGAAGGTATCTCCGTGGAAGGGCGTTATACGTTTTGGGAAACGGGGCAAATTGAATCCTCGGTATGTGGGACCGTTCGCGATCCTGGAACGGATTGGACCGGTGGCATACAGGCTTGATCTGCCGGCTGAGCTCAGTAATGTTCATAACGTCTTCCATGTTTCTAATCTGAAGAAGTGTCTGGCGGATGAATCCTTGGTTGTTCCTCTCGAAGAGATCAAGGTGGATGATCGTCTGCGTATCGTAGAGGAACCGGTTGAAATCCTTGACTATAAAATCCGTAGCCTTCGCCGGAGTAAAATCCGCATTGTTAAAGTCCGTTGGAACTCTGATCGTAGACCGGAGTTCACGTGGGAACGGGAAGATCAAATGAAGGCTAAGTATCCCCACTTATTTCCTAAGCGCGCGTTCGAATCAAGACATGTCTCTGCTGAAGCTGAATGAATCTCGGGTCGAGATTCCTTTCAACAGGGGGATGATGTGGCAACCGGAAAATTTTTCTTCTCTTTCGTCTCTCCCTTTTGGCCTTGAGCAATTTTCGGGACGAAAATTCTTTCAACAGGGGGATGATGTGACACCCGGCAAACTCAGGTTAGTAACGTTGACTAAACTAGTAAGTCTACCTTAGCGAGTCATGCATATTACGTCCTTAACGGGGTCAGTTGAGTCGGTATGATGATTCTGGGAATCATCGGGAGTCGTTATGATGATCCGCGGGGTCATCGGGAGTCGGTCCATAACTATGGGTACAAGGATCGGCGATTCGTGGAATCGCCGGGTCTAACGCACACACGAGTCTCGAGTCCCGGGAATTGGTGAACGGATGTAAACGTGTTAGTTATCATGCATTATATGTTTGAAATCATTATGTGACTTATCGGTATGTGAATACGTGTTTAAATATGTTAAAATAGTGTTTAACGCGCCAAAAACTCATTCCAGCACCTTATAGGCGATTAGGAGCCTGGGGGACTCCTAATCGCGTGAACATCAAGCGATTACAAGGGGAGTGGGGGCGAGTAGGTGGCTAATCGCGTGAACAGTGGTGATTAGGGCCCCTACTCGCGAGTAGGTGGCTAATCGCGTGAACAAGGAGGCGATTAGGCCCCTACTCGCCTGGTCTGGGTCCCTAATCGCGTATACAGCAGGGCTCGGGTCAAAACACCTATAAATAGAACCCTTAACTCCCCAAACACCTCTAGAACAACCCTAGCTGCCCCCAAACCACCCACACACCTTGAAACACCTCTGGAACTCTTTTTGCTACAAAAATCACCATCCCCAAGCTTGCACACCTTTCTTTAGCAAAATCCAAGGTGTGTTCTTCATCCCTAACCTTTGTAAAGTTGTTATTTTGAGTTCCCCAAAGTTCCAGACCTTGTTTTACCAAAATGTGTCTTTAAAAACCTTTCAAAAGAGTTCTAAACCAAGTCTACACCTTAATGCTTGTTATATGTGAAGTTTATATGCATATGTTGGTCTTCTTGGTGATTTTAACATGAATGTTTTCAAGATATGATTGTACTTCTGCTATGTAGAGATCATTAGGGAGGTTGTCTTAGAATCTTAGCCATTATTGTGGTGTTTTGAAGAAAATGCATATTTTGACCCATTTGTATGTTCTTGAGGATTTAGGATGATTATGGTATGATTGTTGATGCAATGTTGTTAGGATTAATGCTAGGAAGATGTTAGATCAGAGGTTTGATGACTTACATGTTTGTAAAGTTTGAAAACTGATTGTTTCCATTTAAGGAAAGATAAGGTTGGTAGAAGAAACCTAGTACTTTGCCATTTTAGGAAATAATTGCATAGAACATGTTAGACCAGTGATATGTTGGGGGTTTTTGCTTGAAATGGGTTGGTAAATGATTTAGGTTTGATATTGAGTGTTGTTGCATGTTTCGGATCTGATTTGGAGGGTTTAACGCGCGAAAACTCGTTGTACAGCAGCTGCAGGCGATTAGGCATCCTAATCGCCTGAGCTGGGGGCGATTATGCAGCATTAGGGGCGATTGGGACCCTACTCGCCTGATACATCAGGCGATTAGGCCCCTAATCGCCTATAGGCTAATGCCTACTCGCGTGTAATCTTCCTAATCGCATGTACTGCTGTCGCGAACGCGTTTTGACATCCCGGAACACGATTTGACACCTAGGAACATGTTAGGAACCCCGGGATACACCCAATGACTTAGTAAGACGTGTTCGGACCTGTTTATGCGTTAATTGGACATTATGCTAGACTAGGTGAATTGTTGCGCGTGCTAAGTGTTTAATTGCATATGTTGCATGATGTCTTGCATTTATCTAACACGTGGGATGTCGGGTCACCAATGGGATGTCGGGTCTTGTCTGGCACGGTCGGTTTAACAGTTAAAGGTGTTTCCAAACGTTTATGGTCACGGTCTGGACATTCGGGGACTAGTTAGCCTGCGGGTTATTAGTCCAATACTTATACACATCTTATGATAGGTCGCCGCTATTTGGGACTATCTTAACATAACTACTTAACTGTTTTCAAGTAACGCGAACCAAGGTGAGTGTCACATCCCCACTTTTACCGTTTTACTTTCGGGGGAGAAACATGCTACTTATTTGATTACTCATCATAGATCATGTTATACTATGGTTACTTTACGTACTATGCGGCTTTTACAGAAAGTCCCAGGGGGAACCATGAATGTGCGGGGGTGCACAACGGGGGAAATGTGGATAGATCTATTGGGCCTTACAAACCCCACCCGACCGCTGGGAGCCGGGCGGGTGCATATTGTCTCTAATACTTTGGGGGTTACCGAGGCATCGGTAATCCCGTCCGTCTGGGCTGGCTTCAACACTCATACCGGTTTAGTAATGGATTCCCAACCGCAGTAGTAGCAACACTTAACGTCTAGCTAACGTTCTCATAACATAGTAGTAACGGGAAATGATCTTACCGAACTTGTAACAACACTTTTATGAAAGAAAACCTGTGAACTCACCAGCATTATATGTTGACATTTTTGGCATGTTTTCTCAGGTCGCTAAGGTAGCGGTCAAGGGATTAGGCGCACGGAGTCATGCACGGCGTCTATTATTTTGGAACATATTAAACAATGTCTTTGTAAACAATGATATGTCTTTTGGTTGTAAACAAGAATGCTTCCGCTGCTGGTTTACAGCTCAAAGCATTATATTTTGGTTTTAAATATAATCTTGAATGCATGTTGGTTGTATGTTTATTGTGATCGTTGACTGAGATCCTGGTGTGTCACGCGCCTCGCGGTAAAACCCCACACGTGGAATTTGAGGGTGTGACAATCCTAATTCATATCACGTTGTTCGGTAGAGTTTCAAGCTATTTCGCGAACTGTGAGTATTTCCTATCCCCTTTTTGCTTTTATTCATTTTTGGGGTGTTACATGTACACTTATACAAATTACAAATACAAGTTCACATTTTTACAATACAATTCTAGTACTATGGGCATTCGCTTACAAACGTGCTTTATGCTTAGACATTACATGTAGAATACATTTGTACTTAGTGAAATCATTAACATTGTACAAGCCGACCTTAACATTGGATAGCGCTATTGGATTGACAACCCGCCTAGGTTGATTCTCCCCCTTTTTCATCGGAGAATCCATGGTCATTGTTAAGTTATTATCCATTTATTGGATAAGTACACCGTCGTTCATTTAGTACATTATACAGTCACATGATTGATTTCGCTCATTTGTATGTTACATAGTTTACATAATTGCACTGTAGCTTTGCACTTGAATTGTATAACATTTTCCAACTTACTATATGTATTAAATCTAGGAATGCTCACCAACATTTCACATGTTGAAAAAACTTATTTTGTATATGTTTCAGGTGTAGTTTGATCTTAGTACTATAGCATTGGACTTTAGTGCTTACTTATAAGAAATTATTTCAAATTTCATGTTTCGTTCAGACTTTTGTATTTTCTTTTTATTTCATCTATGTAACACAATTTAAATTATTCAATAATATATTTACATTTTAGTACCATGTGCTTTTGAACAATCGTCACTACGTGACACCTCGATGATTCCGCCATCGGTTGGGGTGTTACAACTTATGTTTCTAAAACGCAAGTATACCCTCAATAAAATGCAAGTTATCAACCCAAAAAAAAAAAAAAAAAAATTATGGCAATATGGTATGCAAATGAAAGAGGATAAAAAACTTATTTTTATGGTATATTTAAAAAAAATAATATTGTAGTATGAAAAAGTTATGACCGTTTTAAAAATGGGGGTGAAATTTTAATGACGTAATAATTTTACCATCATGCCCTTGATTATCTAGTTTAATCTATGGCTAATAATCTATCTTATATTTCGTACGCTCACCTCCTTTTTACATTAGCCTCATTCGAAAGAAAATAGGTGTTAAAAAAAAGTTAGCATCCTAAACAATGACTTTCATAGTGACAAATTCAAATTTTGAAAGAAGTTTCGCAACGGTCTAAAATGTCTTAACTCGCGAAATCTCTTTTAGAATAACCCCACCCAAATACCATTTAACCTTGCAGATTTAAAGATTTTTAAGCTCCGCTTACGGTGTGCACATATAATGTATTTATGTGTGGGCCATCGGGGGCAAAAGTAAAATTGCACTATTTTTAACGTTATTTTACTAATTTCGTGAAAATAATGCTAAAAACGCCGAACGGTTAATCACGCATCATGTGGTGGCGTTAATAGCCAAAAGACAAGGGGGTATATGCACCAATCGTGTTTGTCCCGATTGCTAAGTGTTATGTGCTTCATGTCCAAGGCTTGATTCAAACCCACTATCGAGCCGGGGGTCTCACTGAAAGCAGCCTATCTATTCTCACGGGGTAAAGGTAAGGTTGTCTACATTTTACCCTCCTCAGACCCTACCTTAACTTTGCTATTGGAGGAATTAACTGAGTATAATGATAATGATGATGATGATTTAAATATTTTTAAATAGGGCTGTAAACAAACCAAACGTTCGGCGAACAGTTTGTGAACTGTTTGGCGGGAAGTTCGTTTGTGTTCGTTCGTTTAATAAATGAACAAACACAAACAAAAAAATTCGTTCGTTTAACTAAACAAATGAACATGAACAGAGGCCGCATTCGTTCGTTTATGTTCGTGAACGTTCGGTAACGTGTTCGTGTGTGTTTGTTTTTGTTCGATAGTTCATTAGGGTTTTTAATTTTTTATATTTAATTTAAGTATTTCAAATTTCCCAGTGGTAGATTATTTAACATATATTAGTGTATCACATGTTAATATTACTTTAACTATTTTGATTGACTGTTATTTTTTGTGGATTAAACGTGGATTTCAAGTTTAATATGAAAGCTTTGTAGTTTTATAAGACATTATTTGATTAAAAATATGTCACGTATATTTGGGTAATTGGATTAGTATATTCTGGGCAGACAATGTTAGCGATGAAAAATGCGAATTTTTAGAATTTAATGTGTTAGTTCGTGCTCGATTTTGTTCAGTGATGCCTATTTGTGTTCATTTACATTCATATGTGTTTTTTTGTGTCCGTTTTTATCTGACACCTAAATTTAGCAAATAAATACAAACAAACATGAACAAAAATCTCGTTCGGTAAGTGTTCATGAACAGTTCATGAACACGTTATTTTCTTAACAAACGAACATGAGCAAAAATCTTGTTCGGTAAGTGTTCGTGAACTGTTCATGAACACGTTAATTCCCTAACAAACGAACACGAACAAGGTCTTGTTCGTGTTCGTTTGGTTCGTTTACAGCCCTATTTTTAAACGTACACTAATTTTGTAGTACAAACACCACCACAACAGCACTAAGACTGTGACACCTGGCAAATTCTGGTTAACAACATGGTCTAGATGAAAGTCTACCTTAGCGAGTCACGCGTATACTGTACTTAACTGGGTTAGTTAGGTCGGGTTATGGTTCGGGAACTACTGGTTAGTCTAGAAGATCATTGGATGTTGGTCTAGAGGTTCGTTAGATGTCAGTCCTTAACCAAGTGTACAAACGATGACGATTTGTAGGATCGTCAGGGCATACGGAACGTACGAGTCTCGAGTCCCGGGAATTGGTGAACGAGTGTAAATATGTGTATTTACTTGTGTTATGTGTTTACAATCATTATGTGACTTGTCGGTACATGAATATGCATTAACATATGTTAAAACGGGGTTTAACGCGCAAAACACACAAGGCCAAACCCTATAGGCGAGTAGGAGGTCTACTCCCCTATAGGGGAGGCGAGTAGGGAGCCCTTAAGGGCGAGTAGGCCCTACTCGTGTGTAGCTAAGGGCGAGTAGGCCCTAATCACATGAACTTCAGGCGATTACAAGCCCTAATCGCCTGAACTGCTGCACAATCGCATGTAACGTGCTGGAACGACTAGAAACGCCTATAAATACAATACTTAACCTCCTAAACTCCCTAATATCAACCCTAGTCGTCCCATAACCGCCCCAAACACTTAAACAACCTCTGGAAGGCGATTTTGATAAAAAACACAAGGTTTCAAGGTCTAACCATCATTCTTTTACAATTCCAAGGTTTGATTCTCATCCATAACACTTTGTAAACGTTTTTAATAAATCCCTAATGGTCCAGACCTGTTCATAAACGAAAAAGCTTTCTGAAAATCGTCAATAAGGGTTGTTAAACGGATTATAACTAATTAACATGCGTTATGGGTATGTATGATTAGAAAGATAGGATTTTTATGGATCTTGATGATGTTTTGATGTATTATCATGCTAGGTCAGAATTAATATTGTTAGTATGATGATAGAAAACTCAGTAATCGGATAATAGGGTTATGATTACATGCGTTAATTGATGTTGCATGCTATGTGAATAGTGTTTGGATTGTTTTGGGTTGCATGCAGGACTGATTATACGAGGTTGAACGAAGGGTTTTGGGTTAAACATGTTTAGGATAGTGTTTGGGATGATATTGGGTAGTTACACACGTTCTGGATCTGATTTGGAGCGTTAAACGCGCGAAAAGCCGGAACAGCATGGTTACAGGCGAGTAGCAATGCTAATCGCCTATAACTCATGCGAGTACAAGGCTAATCGCCAATATATAGGCGAGTAGAAGCCTATTCACTAGTAAGTTCATGCGAGTAGCCCTAATCACTAGTAAGTTCATGCGAGTAGCCCTAATCACTAGTAAGTTCAGGGGAATAGCCCCTAATCGCATGAAGTAAAGGGGAATAGCCCCTATTCGCCTATAATAGGGGCGAATAGGATGTCTAATCACTAGTTGACTTTCCTAATCACTAGTTGACTTTTCCTAATCGCGTGTACTGCTGCTGTAAGTGTAAATTAGCATTCCGAGACCCGATTTCACATGTAGAAACATGCTAGGAACTCCGTAACATGTCTAATAACTTGGTAACATATATTTGGATGTATTCCGGTGATACGTGAACTATGTGCTATAACTTGTTGTGTGTTAACGTATGTTAAGTGTACTTGCGTTATAGTACGTTTTGGAGCGTAAACATAACACGGGGAGTCTCGGGTCACCAATGGGATGTCGAGTCTTGTACTTTGGGTCAGTTAAACAGTCACGGTGTTTTCAAACGAACTTGGTTATGGTCTGGACATCTAGGGACTAATTAACCTGCGGGTTATTAGTCTAAGTACTTGTAACTGTCGTATGTTAGGTCGCCACTTTACGGGACTAGCATAGCAGCTGAGTTTACTCGGGTTAAGGAGTAAAGGAACTTAAGGTGAGTTTACGGCCCCTCTTTTAAACTGGTTTTATACTTTCGGGGGAGAAAACATGTGTTAAAACTATATTTGGTAACTACTGTCATACTATGGGTTTCTATTGTGTACTACACGATCTTTGGAAGTCCCGGGGGGAACCATGAATGTGCGGGTTTGCACAATGGGGAAATGTGAATAGCGCTATTGGGAGTGACCAACCCCGCTCGTCGACTTGGAGGGTCGGCGGGTGCATATTGTCTCAAACAGGAACAACAGGAACAACAGGAACATACATCGGGCATACTTTTGGTATTCGAGTTAGTAATGGTTTTCCAATCGTGGTAGTAACAAACGTACGCCTAGCTAGCGTATACTGGTTTTCTATTTTGTTATAGTATGGACAGGTTGACTTGGTACTCGAACTGCAAACCTGTAAACTCACCAGCATTTTTGTGCTGACGTAAACTTTTACATGTTTTCTCAGGTCGCTAAGGTAGCACAATGGAACTAGGGCGCACGCGTCTGCACGGCGTCTAGATAGAGTTGCATGATTTCATAAACATTGAACTTTGGTTATTTATGTTGAACTTTATTTTGAATAAGCTTCCGCTGTAAACGGGATTTTAAAACTATGTTTTGGTATTGCATTAATTACATTTAGACTTGTTTATTGTGATCGTTGGTTTGGATCCTGGTTTGTCATGCGCCTCGCGGTAAAACTCCGCAAGTGGATTTTGAGGGTGTGACAGATTGGTATCAGAGCCAATGGTTATAGTGAACTAGGACTGCATGTAGAGTCTAGTCTATAGCCGAGTCGCACACACTAGACGATCACATGGTACTAAACGTTATAGTGGGTTACGTATGGTCTTGTCGGGGTGTCTCTAAATCATTGGTCTTTCTACGTTACATCATCCGTTCTATCTTAGGTTGGGTTACTTGTTTTCTAGGCAGTGTGGTCTATTGGAGTAACTCGTGTGCTCTTGAGATTTGTCCGAGGCTCGGACATCTCCCTTTCGCACTCCAATAGAAACACTTGTCATGAACTACCGTAGTATTACGGTGTGTAGCTAAGAGTCTATGTTCGGTGATTTGATCTTTGAACTAGGAGGACACTTGGAGGACCATGTAGAGCGTTTTATCATTTTGGGTGCACACAAAATCATAAAACGAAATGCATGGAAGCCCTAGTGAGCTCTGGGTTTGAGGGGATAGTCCTGGATTGGATCTGGCTTTGATCTTGTGAACATTAGTGGTTACCTTTAACTGCGAAACTAAATTTTCTCGTTCTTTCTGCCAGAATCATGTCTGGAGTGCGTGGAGGACGAGGAGGTGGTCGCAATGGTGGACGTGGTGGTGGTCGCGGTGGTGCCGGTGGTCGTGGTGGAGGTATTAACCTATCACAGGCTGATCTGAACAACTTGCTCCAGGCTGCCTTTCAGTTAGGGCACAACGGTGGTGGTAAGTTGTTTTATCCATTTTCCTTGCCTCATTGGTGAGCCTTGTTTACGTTATTCGTGGTTCTCATACGTTTCATTTCAGGTGGTCCTGTTGACCCACCCCCACCCATGTGCACCTACAAGATGTTCCGGGACTGCAAGCCCCAGGAATTCTCTGGCACCGAGGGTGCGGTCAGTTTGCTTAGGTGGTTGGAGAAAGTGGAGTCGGTATTCCTGATGTGTAACTGTCTCCCAGAAGATCGGGTGAAGTATTCGGCTGCGTTATTTCAGGACGTGGCATTGACTTGGTGGAATGGTATTACCCAGAACATGGGTATTGGGGAGGCATATGCTATGCCATGGGAGAACTTTGTGCAGTTGCTGAAGCGGGAGTATTGCCCGAGAGAAGAGGTACAGAAGCTGGAACATGAGGTGTGGAACCTCAAGATGACTGGGTCGGAAATCGAGAAGTATACGGTTAGGAGGAATGAGTTGGCGGTGCTGTGTCCCGATTTGCACGTGCCGGAGTATCGTAAGATTGAACATTATGTCTCAGGGTTAGTGCCGGAAATTGCAGGGTTGGTAGCTGCTGGAAATCATCCTACTTATGCGGAGGTAGTTCGATCGGCCCATAGGATGACCAACTTAAAGGTGAATGAGGGGATTTTGCCTGCGAAGGGTTCAACAGTTAAGGCTCCAGAGAACAATAAGCGCAAGTGGGAAAACGACGGGAAAGGATCTGGGTCTACGCAGCAGGGTAAAAAGTTTGATAATGGGGGTTCATCGTCTTCGGGTAATAAGCAGGGTGGTTATGCAGGAAAACTGCCCAAATGCAACAAGTGTGGACGCCATCACCAAGGGAACTGCGACAGTAACCGTTGTCACCGCTGCCAGCGAACAGGCCACTATGCTAAAGATTGTCGGGTTACACTTCCATCGACTCAGGCTCCGACCAACAGTTCAGCTCCGACTACTCAGGGGACTACAGGGAAACAGGGATGCTACAACTGTGGTGACACTGGGCATTACAAGAAGGATTGCCCAAAACTGAAACAGGGTGGAAACAACGGGAATGGTAACAACGGGGGCGACGGCAGAAATGCACGTGCCTTCGTCATTGGAGCTGCTGAGGCTAGGCAGGACCCTGATACAGTCACCGGTACGTTTCTTCTCAATAATCATTCTGTTAGCGTGTTATTTGATTCTGGTGCCGACAAGAGTTTTGTATCCATGGATGTTAGTCGACTGCTAGATGTAGTACCTGTACCATTAGAGACCAAGTATATTATTGAGTTAGCTGACGGTAAAACGATTGAAGCTACTAGTGTTCTTCGGGAGTGTCAGTTAGAGTTGTCGGGTTTATCGTTTCCCATCGACCTTATGCCGGTACCTTTGGGTAGTTTTGACGTTGTGGTAGGAATGGATTGGTTATCGTTGTATCGCGCGGAGATCGTCTGTTACGATAAGGTCATTCGGATTCCTCTCCCTGATGGAGAATTTCTTTCTGTGTACGGTATCAAGGGTGGTGTTTCGCTAAACATCATCTCTAGCATGAAAGCCCTTAAGTGTCTTCGAAAGGGTTATCCAGTCGTTTTGGCGCTCTTATCTGTTTCCACTAGTGATGAGAAGAAGATTGACGACATTCCGGTGGTACGCGAGTTTTCTGATGTTTTTCCCGATGATTTATCTGGTCTTCCTCCTCATCGTCAAGTCGAGTTCGGCATTGATCTTGTACCAGGGGCTGCTCCTATTGCTCGGGCCCCATACCGTCTTGCACCTCCCGAGATGCAGGAATTGTCTAGTCAGTTACAGGAACTCTTGGACAAAGGTTTCATCCGACCAAGTTCTTCCCCTTGGGGAGCCCCGATCTTATTTGTCAAGAAGAAGGATGGGAGTTTCCGATTGTGTGTAGACTACAGAGAGCTGAACAAATTGACCGTCAAGAACCGTTATCCTCTTCCACGTATCGATGATCTATTCGACCAGCTTCAGGGTTCTAGTTATTATTCCAAGATCGATTTGAGGTCCGGTTATCACCAGCTGCGCGTCAGGGAGGCTGACGTTGCAAAGACTGCTTTTCGAACACGTTATGGCCATTTCGAATTCTTGGTCATGCCCTTCGGTCTCACGAACGCACCAGCGGTTTTCATGGACTTGATGAACCGCGTCTGTAAACCATATCTGGATAAGTTCGTCATTGTATTTATTGATGACATTCTGATCTACTCCAAGAACGAGACCGAACACGGGGAACATCTGCGGTTAGTTTTGGAACTCTTGCGACGGGAACAACTTTACGCCAAGTTCTCAAAGTGTGACTTTTGGTTACGCGAAGTCCAATTCCTAGGACATGTGGTTAATGAACTAGGGATTCATGTCGATCCTGCTAAAATCGAAGCGATCAAGGACTGGGGAGCACCAAAGACGCCAACTGAGGTGCGGCAATTCCTAGGCCTTGCGGGCTATTATCGTCGTTTCATTCAGGGGTTCTCGAAGATTGCTCAACCCCTCAACGCTCTCACTCAGAAGGATAGGAAGTTCGACTGGGGTGAATCACAAGAGTCCGCGTTTGAGGAACTAAAGTCTAAACTGTGTTCTGCTCCTATTTTGTCTTTACCTGAGGGTTCTGATGATTTTGTTGTTTACTGTGATGCTTCCATTCATGGACTCGGTTGCGTGTTGATGCAACGCGAGAAAGTGATTGCGTATGCTTCTCGTCAACTTAAGGTGCACGAGAAGAACTACACAACCCATGACTTGGAGTTGGGTGCTGTGGTATTCGCGTTGAAAATTTGGAGACATTACTTGTACGGTACCAAATGCACCATCTACACCGATCACAAGAGTCTCCAACACATTTTCGACCAACAACACTTGAACATACGGCAGCGTCGCTGGATTGAACTTTTGAACGACTATGATTGTGCTATTAAGTACCATCCTGGCAAGGCGAATGTTGTAGCAGACGCCTTGAGCAGGAAGGAATCTTCTAAACCTCGTCGCGTTCGGGCGTTGCAGCTCACTATTCATTCGTCGTTACCTGATCAACTCCGTTCTGCCCAATTGGAAGCTTTGAAGGAGGAAAACCTTAAAGCTGAAACTATGCACGGTGCCGACAAGCACCTAGAGCGAAGGCCTGATGGCCTGCACTATTTCGCAGAACGCATATGGGTTCCTTTATTCGGGGGACTACGGGAGCTTGTTCTTGATGAGGCTCATAAGTCCCGGTATTCTATTCATCCTGGTTCGGATAAGATGTACCAAGATCTAAAGGTGCTTTACTGGTGGCCAAACATGAGGTCGGACATAGCCTCATACGTGAGCAAATGCTTGACCTGTGCTAAGGTCAAAGTGGAATACCAGAAACCGTCGGGTCTCCTGCAACAACCTGAAATTCCGGAATGGAAATGGGAACGGATTACTATGGATTTTGTCACACAACTTCCTAAGTCACCAAGCGGGAACGACAAGATATGGGTGATTGTCGATCGGTTGACGAAATCAGCTCATTTTCTTGCTATTAAGGAGACCGACACCATGGATCGTTTGGCTCGTCTTTACTTGAAAGAAGTTGTTTCTAAGCACGGGGTACCAGTTTCTATTATCTCGGATCGTGACTCCCATTTTACTTCTCACTTTTGGAAGTCTTTGCACAAGGCTTTGGGTACCCAACTAGACATGAGTACGGCTTACCATCCACAGACTGACGGTCAGAGTGAGCGTACTATTCAAACTTTAGAAGACATGCTGCGGGCATGTGTGATCGATTTTGGCAAGGGTTGGGAAGCTCATCTGCCGTTGGTAGAATTCTCGTACAACAACAGTTATCACACGAGCATCAAGGCTGCTCCGTTCGAAGCACTGTACGGACGGAAATGCCGTTCTCCTCTTTGTTGGGCTGAAGTGGGTGAGAGTCAACTCACTGGGCCTGAACTAGTGTACGAAACTTCGGAAAAGATCGTACAGATTCGTAATCGGTTGGCGGCGGCACGGGACCGGCAAAAGAGTTATGCTGATCAGCGTCGCAAACCACTGGAATTCCAAGTCAATGACAAGGTACTTCTAAAAGTCTCACCGTGGAAGGGCGTCATACGCTTTGGGAAGCGTGGCAAACTCAATCCGCGATATGTCGGCCCATTTACGATCCTGGAACGGATTGGGCCGGTGGCATATCGACTTGATCTACCGATGGAGCTCGGTAACGTACATAACGTCTTTCACGTGTCAAACTTGAAGAAGTGTCTGGCTGACGAGTCTCTCATCGTTCCACTGGAAGAAATCAAGGTTGATGATCGTCTTCGGATTGTGGAAGAACCTGTGGAGATCCTTGATTACAAGATTCGTAGCCTACGTCACAGCAAGATTCGTATCGTTAAGGTTCGGTGGAACTCGAACCGGGGACCGGAATATACGTGGGAACGGGAGGATCAGATGAAGTCTAAGTATCCTCATCTCTTTCCTAAGGAAGCGTTCGAGTCGAGACATGTCTCTTCGACAGCTGAATGAATCTCGGGTCGAGATTCCTTTTAACGTGGGGATGATGTGACACCTCGGGTAAATCTCTCTCTTGATTTCTACTCTCTATTGATTCCTATCTGTTTGTTTATTCCCTTCGTTGTTTCTTTTGTTACTTACGCAATTTTCGGGACGAAAATTCTTTTAACGTGGGGATGATGTGACACCTGGCAAATTCTGGTTAACAACATGGTCTAGATGAAAGTCTACCTTAGCGAGTCACGCGTATACTGTACTTAACTGGGTTAGTTAGGTCGGGTTATGGTTCGGGAACTACTGGTTAGTCTAGAAGATCATTGGATGTTGGTCTAGAGGTTCGTTAGATGTCAGTCCTTAACCAAGTGTACAAACGATGACGATTTGTAGGATCGTCAGGGCATACGGAACGTACGAGTCTCGAGTCCCGGGAATTGGTGAACGAGTGTAAATATGTGTATTTACTTGTGTTATGTGTTTACAATCATTATGTGACTTGTCGGTACATGAATATGCATTAACATATGTTAAAACGGGGTTTAACGCGCAAAACACACAAGGCCAAACCCTATAGGCGAGTAGGAGGTCTACTCCCCTATAGGGGAGGCGAGTAGGGAGCCCTTAAGGGCGAGTAGGCCCTACTCGTGTGTAGCTAAGGGCGAGTAGGCCCTAATCACATGAACTTCAGGCGATTACAAGCCCTAATCGCCTGAACTGCTGCACAATCGCATGTAACGTGCTGGAACGACTAGAAACGCCTATAAATACAATACTTAACCTCCTAAACTCCCTAATATCAACCCTAGTCGTCCCATAACCGCCCCAAACACTTAAACAACCTCTGGAAGGCGATTTTGATCAAAAACACAAGGTTTCAAGGTCTAACCATCATTCTTTTACAATTCCAAGGTTTGATTCTCATCCATAACACTTTGTAAACGTTTTTAATAAATCCCTAATGGTCCAGACCTGTTCATAAACGAAAAAGCTTTCTGAAAATCGTCAATAAGGGTTGTTAAACGGATTATAACTAATTAACATGCGTTATGGGTATGTATGATTAGAAAGATAGGATTTTTATGGATCTTGATGATGTTTTGATGTATTATCATGCTAGGTCAGAATTAATATTGTTAGTATGATGATAGAAAACTCAGTAATCGGATAATAGGGTTATGATTACATGCGTTAATTGATGTTGCATGCTATGTGAATAGTGTTTGGATTGTTTTGGGTTGCATGCAGGACTGATTATACGAGGTTGAACGAAGGGTTTTGGGTTAAACATGTTTAGGATAGTGTTTGGGATGATATTGGGTAGTTACACACGTTCTGGATCTGATTTGGAGCGTTAAACGCGCGAAAAGCCGGAACAGCATGGTTACAGGCGAGTAGCAATGCTAATCGCCTATAACTCATGCGAGTACAAGGCTAATCGCCAATATATAGGCGAGTAGAAGCCTATTCACTAGTAAGTTCATGCGAGTAGCCCTAATCACTAGTAAGTTCATGCGAGTAGCCCTAATCACTAGTAAGTTCAGGGGAATAGCCCCTAATCGCATGAAGTAAAGGGGAATAGCCCCTATTCGCCTATAATAGGGGCGAATAGGATGTCTAATCACTAGTTGACTTTCCTAATCACTAGTTGACTTTTCCTAATCGCGTGTACTGCTGCTGTAAGTGTAAATTAGCATTCCGAGACCCGATTTCACATGTAGAAACATGCTAGGAACTCCGTAACATGTCTAATAACTTGGTAACATATATTTGGATGTATTCCGGTGATACGTGAACTATGTGCTATAACTTGTTGTGTGTTAACGTATGTTAAGTGTACTTGCGTTATAGTACGTTTTGGAGCGTAAACATAACACGGGGAGTCTCGGGTCACCAATGGGATGTCGAGTCTTGTACTTTGGGTCAGTTAAACAGTCACGGTGTTTTCAAACGAACTTGGTTATGGTCTGGACATCTAGGGACTAATTAACCTGCGGGTTATTAGTCTAAGTACTTGTAACTGTCGTATGTTAGGTCGCCACTTTACGGGACTAGCATAGCAGCTGAGTTTACTCGGGTTAAGGAGTAAAGGAACTTAAGGTGAGTTTACGGCCCCTCTTTTAAACTGGTTTTATACTTTCGGGGGAGAAAACATGTGTTAAAACTATATTTGGTAACTACTGTCATACTATGGGTTTCTATTGTGTACTACACGATCTTTGGAAGTCCCGGGGGGAACCATGAATGTGCGGGTTTGCACAACGGGGAAATGTGAATAGCGCTATTGGGAGTGACCAACCCCGCTCGTCGACTTGGAGGGTCGGCGGGTGCATATTGTCTCAAACAGGAACAACAGGAACAACAGGAACATACATCGGGCATACTTTTGGTATTCGAGTTAGTAATGGTTTTCCAATCGTGGTAGTAACAAACGTACGCCTAGCTAGCGTATACTGGTTTTCTATTTTGTTATAGTATGGACAGGTTGACTTGGTACTCGAACTGCAAACCTGTAAACTCACCAGCATTTTTGTGCTGACGTAAACTTTTACATGTTTTCTCAGGTCGCTAAGGTAGCACAATGGAACTAGGGCGCACGCGTCTGCACGGCGTCTAGATAGAGTTGCATGATTTCATAAACATTGAACTTTGGTTATTTATGTTGAACTTTATTTTGAATAAGCTTCCGCTGTAAACGGGATTTTAAAACTATGTTTTGGTATTGCATTAATTACATTTAGACTTGTTTATTGTGATCGTTGGTTTGGATCCTGGTTTGTCATGCGCCTCGCGGTAAAACTCCGCAAGTGGATTTTGAGGGTGTGACAAAGACCATGTATAGTGGTGATAATATTTCAAGCTCCTTATTTGGGCATTTTTTGACATGTGACATGTGGATCCCACAAGGGACTTAAAAGGGGTTGAAATAAAAAAAAAAGGTGTAATAGGACGGTGTTATGTTGGGAATTGGGCGCTAAAAAGCCCCTTCTGCGCCCATTTGTTCTTCCACTATGGGTGGTCTAATAAATATCCATGATAATAATTGATTATTGTTATCACCTAAAAACACAATTTCTCCAACAATTTCCATATGAAAAATAGGGGTGCAAACAAGCCCAGCCGGCCCGAGCCTGACTGGGCTCGAGCTCGGCTTGATTTGAGCCTAATACTTTGAGCTCAAACTCGGCTTGAAAGTAAAACCCAAGGAGTCAAGCTCGGCTCGAAATAATTATAGAAAATTTAAAAGGAGCTAAAAGATCGGCTCGAGATCGCTTTGATATCTTAAACGAGCCAAAGCTCAGCTCAAGCTCGACTCTGCATCATTTACACCCTTAATGAAAAACAATGTTTCAATTCAGGAAGATTATAAAAGCTCAATGATTTAATGTAAGAAATTTATATAGTGCAATGGGCTTTTTTTTTTTTTTTCTTTTTCAATCAAGTAGCTTATTATAATGAGAACCTTCAAAAAGATATAAACTAAATAACGTTTTTCAATAATAAAAATTGGAGCTTTTATGTGAGATATTTAGTGTTAAACTGAACATAAAAGAAAGAATAAACGGAGACTTAGAAAACAATTATATTACATTAAAAAGAAGCTAATGGCATAACCATTAATGGGGGACAGTAATAATTAGAAAGGGACAGTTCAACACGGGTGTGGAAGTGAAGTTGAAAATTAGGCTCATAACCACAGTCTTAATAGTGTTGTGACATGTAGCAAATCCGCAATCATCTGAATACTCTACCGTCTTAGAAACTGTATACAATTTGAGCGTATAGTATTGTATCTCGTATTCGTTTTTACGCATAATATGAAGACGTACTACATATCATTGAATAGTTACCTTGGTATAAGAAAACCTAGATCAGCGATGATTATAATTAATAAACTCAAATTTGATAAACCAAACAGATGAAGCAAGTATTCAACAAGTTCGATACATAGTTTTAAAATTTGTTACACACACATACATAGCCATCGTAATTAACCGCCATAGGCCGCAACCATCAGTGACAATAAGGAAAAGTTACATTACATGCGGCACAAACTGACCCAGCACCAGGAAGCCTGAGATAACCTCCAAAAGTTGGGTCACCCGATTCGTGGCACAGGCAGGGTTCCTGGGCCTTAAGCTTCTGGCAACATTCCGCGGTGGGGGGCATGTTTGAGACGATGGATTGCAAACACCAGCTGAGCTGCACTGGATCACATGTAAGTTGAGCTCCTGTAAGTTGTAGGTGTCCAGCCGAAAGTAGAAGCGCGATCGCGGCTACCACAAACAACTGGTGACCGATGTGGGAAGTTGGGTTGTTCATGATTGGAAAATTGAAATAAGTGGGATATGATGGGGTGAAGAGAAATTGTTATAGTGGTGGTGTGATTTGAAATTGGTGGGGAGGGTTGAATTTATAGAGGTGGTACTATATATGGTGTCAACGGATGATATAACTTATAAAATGAGGGTAATTGTGAATTAAAAGTTTGTTGGAAATCAGGCCTAAAATCAGAACTTTGATGTCAACCAATATCGACTTTTCCTTTTTTTTTTTTTTTTATAATTCTTGAGAAGCAAATTACATAGGCTCTTTGAAGATAGATTTGTCTTTATCACGGTGTCTGTGAATCTTATTGAGGATGTGTTTTTTGGATCTCTAATCGATACAAGGCGACCAAGATTGAATGGTATAAATGGATTATGTTTGATGTTTTAGATCTATTGTAATTAGAGCCCATTTAGTGTTTTGGGGTTTTGTTTCTACTTGTCTTTCCAGTTCCTTGCTGAGCCTTTATATAGGGGAGGGTTATCTTGAAAACGCTAAATATTGTGAGAACCGCGAGAACAAGTAAAAAAATCAATCAAAATAAATTTTTTTTTAATACAAATCCCATTATAATCAAAATACAACATTAATAAATGAATTTTCTTTCTAAATAATTCATCTTTTCTTGCAAAAACACTTTAAAATTAACTTTTTACAGATGTGTAAATGAAACAGTTTACACATATATAAACAGCAAATTTACACATGTGTAAAAACAAATTATTTCCGTATACGTTTGAATTTTTACGCGTAAATTGTGTTTTTGAGATTGTATTTTAGTAATAAAGACAAGTGTAAAAAGAAATTTTGAATTTGAATGGTTTTAGATGTCGTTCTCACGGTTCGCACGAAATATAGGTGTTCTCAAATTAACTTTCCCCTATATATATATATATATATATATGATTTGGATCATTTGAGAACCACCAATTAGGGAGAGAACCAAGAACCAGTGTGAATAGGTGACATTTTTGTTAATATGAAGGGTGTCTACAAAAAGCCCTCCATCAAAAAATAAAAAAAATTATATAACCTAAAAAATAAAAAAAAGTAAAAACAACAAAATGATTATTTTGTATTAATAATTCGAAAAAAATTAAAAAAATAATAAAAAATAGCTGATATGATGTTATCCCTAATGCACATGTGCAATTCGTTTTTATATATACAGAAATATACTGTATGCACATGTGTATTTCACTATTAATCACACTATTGAATGAATTGTTAATTACCATAATTAAATGATTATTAAATTGACGCGATATGAAATATAAGGGTCATAAATTTTATTCAATAATCATTAAATGGACGCAAAGTGAGATACAAAATAAAACATGTGTAGGACAACAAACATGAATAAACTTAAAACAACTCTATATAAGTACTATAAAATAAGAAACGTGTACTACATACACATGTGCATTTCACTAATATAGTTAGGTTTTTTGAGTGGCTTAGCTTTAGGGCTTAGTTTTTAGGTATGGTGAGAGGGGTGGGGTGGGGTGGTGGGTTTAGGTTTTTGGGTGGGGGGGGGGGGGTTAATTATAATTATGCACATGTGCATATGTTAATTTCCTTATCATACAAATTTACATACGCTAAAATAACAATCACAAACATAATCAACCTATTAACCACCATATAAAATCACCCACAATATACATATGTGCATGCATCATCCTTCAAATAACAAACTTTTTAGTACCAATCTGTTTTTATTATACAATCACATGTACTTTTTACCAAACCATCAACACAATAAAACAAATGATAACAGAAGAAAAATATCCATATTACAAACCAACCATGTTACCACTAACCACCTACCTACAAACTTCTAATTATCTCACAACCTCACCTTCACTAACAATGTCCCTTTCTATCGCTTATTTGTCCTCATTTCATCTTCTTATCCTTTTACTTATCTTCTTACAACACTTTTCACACCTCATTGATGTATCATCTAATATCGTCCTTGTATTTTCATCCGTCAACCTGAACATCGTTTACTTCTCAAATTTATGACATTGTTTGTGTGTTTAAACAACTAATAATTAACATTTATTAGTTAACATGAAAAATATACATATATGCACATGTGCATATAAATCTAAATTGCTTAAATAAATAATAACAACCTTTTTCTACTTCATGACCAATGATTATGTCATCATCCTCAATCCCATCTGGCAGCTTTTTTGACCCTTTCTCCCTCGATTCTAAGACAAAAGTTACTTTCTTCGATTATTTCCCATTCTTTAACTACAAATAATAAACAACACATAAGAAAACCAAAATTTCAATCTTAATGCAGATGTGCATTAACATTACTTTTTTCATTACTACATAATATATGCACATGTGCATTAGAATGAATGACTGTAATGATTGTAACACCCTGCCCTCTCTCACCACCAATATTGTCCGCTTTGCTATGATGGATTACCCATCCAGAGCTCACGGATTTGTTTTTGGTTGCCCTAGTGGAGACTTCCCAAGAGGTCACCCATCCTAGAATTTCTCCCACCTGAGCACGCTTAACTATGGAGTTCTCCTCTCATCCACTAACATTAAGCCCCAAAACACGTTGGTGATTTAAGAGGCAAGACATTACTTATGAGCCAAGGATCTCTCCTGGCCACGTGATTTTCCTAGAGTGTCACAATGATAACAAGAATTAGATCTTAATGCATATGTGCAGTAACATTAGCTCTATCATTACCATATAAATTAGGCACATGTGCATCAATATAAATGACCTTAATGGAACATAATATAATGAATACACATATTTTGCAACTTATAATCTATCTATATAATAATTCAATACACTCGGGTCGAATTGAGGTCTTAGAGAGTGTCTACTTGGATCCAAATTAGAAATGGGGCTCCGACTTTTACACTATATAAACCGTTTTTATATATTTTTTTTCATTCTCCAAAACACATCTCTCCAATTCTTCCTAAGAAAGTTTTCTATCCTCCTCATTCATTTTGCATAATCTTTGATCCTCCAAAACCGATTCAACATCTTCAATCAGATTTAATCATTCAATTTTATCAAGGTAATGGTTGATCCTACTTTTTCTAACGTTGATTCATATTATTATGATTCACTTCATTTTTATTCTTAACTTTATTAGTGTTATGTCAACATCCGATTGAATCCATAATACTTTATATTTGGCCGAAGATAAACAACAATTCTGGGTTAGTATCATCGTGACAAACAAAAAAAGGGAGTAATAATCCTAATTTCTTTCCAATGATAATTATTTAATATTCGATTAAAAAACAATCGGATGTTGACCGATTTTAAGTATCGATTGATCATGTTTCAAGTTTATCAACTTTTACAATAGTTGATGAAGATTTCAACTCATTTATAATCATATTCTGTTTTAACATTTCTAGAAAAATACATAACTTTATTTTGACATTTGAATAGTTTTATGCTTCTTATTTGAAAAAAAAAAAAGAAACAGGATTTGATCCAAACACACAAACGCTATTATGTCTTATCACAATGGATCTCAATTCTTCAAGATTTTGCATGACCCTTCGTCAACAGTTTTGGTGTGTTTGATTTTTTTATGTTCATATGCCTATTTAATTTAACAAATGGTTCTTTCATTTTTTAATGTTGTTTTTTACGTGCCTTTCCAGACTGTGCCGATGGCTATGAACAAATTTCTATTGTCTAAAAACATACACAATGGTTACGCTTGGTCTGTGCCAGTTTGTGCAAAAATTGCTTCACAAGTCGCTAGGTTTTGTATTTGCGTATTCATAATTTTATGGAAATTCTATTATTGACATTAATAAGAATTTTTAAATTCTGATTGTATTTATTGGCATAGACCCTCATTAAATTTTAAATAAATGCTAACCAAATCAATCATTAAATTTGCAATAATATAGTAAATGATTGAACTTTTTAATTTAACATTTGTCAACAATTTTCTAATATAAACACGATAATTAAGTTAAAAGTTAATGTAAAGAAAAAGCTGATTATAATTTTCATTTAACATATTTTGCGAATTTGGGCTATAATCCAAAGTTGTTACAATATTCTCGAATTTAAATTCTCATTAATTTTCAATAAATGGTAATTTGTAGAGATTAATCTATTCATACACATTGATTCTCAGTCTATTGTCAATAAATGCTAACAAAATAATTCATTCATTTAGTCAATAAATTAGTAAATGATTGAATTTCTTAATTTAAGTTATTCATTTAAATACCTTTAAATGAAAATTCACATTTTGTGGATGTAATTCAATATACGAACCGTATGTGTTATGCAAGACATATTATTATTACCAAGACTATCATTTTATATTAGTGTAATATTTACATATAGTTATTTAATAAAAATATTTCCCAAAAATATATATAGATTGACAATAGTTTTGTTTAATATACTTTGTCTCTATATTTTAAATTTTCGTAATGACCAAATTATTTCATATAATTATTACTAAATGGTAACCAATTTAATAATTTAAATACGATATTTAATTATATGAAAGCCAATTAATTATTACAGAATCAATCATGCAATAATTTTGGTAAATAAAAATTTTAAAAGATGAATATATTCATTTAAATTGAATCTAATTCAAATGTTAATAAATGGTAACCAATTTAATAATTTAAATACGATATTTAATTTAATAATAAATATAATTTAAAGGTAGTTAACAGTTTTCTAAAATATATATTATATTCAAAATGCTATCCAATGATAATAATAATATTTTGTCTTTCATTTAAATATCGTTGACAGATAAACGTTATTTATTTTTAATTTTTTGAATCTTTGATGGAGTTCAATTCTTTGAATTTATTTATTTTTCATGTCTTATAATACACTTATTAGTAATTAGTAAATGATTGAATTTTTTAATTTAAATTTTGTCAATAATTTCATATGATATAGACGATGTTTTTTTAATAATTAATATTAATTAAATTTGATTAACAGTTTCCAAAAACTTATACGATGTTTAAAATAATACTAAGTGTAAATTTACATATATTTATTTAATAAAAGTATTTCACAAAAATATATATAGATTAACAATAGTTTTGTATAATATACTTTGTCTCTATATTTAAAATTTTCGTAATAACCAAATTATATCATATACTTATTACAAAAATTACTTGAAAGTCAATTACTTATTACAAAATTAATCATGCAATAATTTTGGTAAATAAAAATTTGAAAACATGCATCTATTCGTTTAAATTAAATCCCATTCAAATGTTAATAAATGGTAACCAATTTAAAAAATAAAAACGATTTATAATTTAATAATAAATATAATTAAAAGCTATTTAATAGTTTTCTAAAATATATACTATATTCAAACGCTGTAAATTATAATAATAATATTACATCTTTAGTTTAAATATCGTTGATAGATAAACGATATGTTTACAAAGAATTTCCCTTATTCAACGTTTTGATGTAAGTTTGGTCAACAATTTACTAACATAAACACAGATATTTAAATTAATAATAAATACAATTTATTATTGATTAACAGTTTCCTAAAATATATACGATATTTAAATAAATAATTAATAATAATAATGTTACTATTTTCATTTAAATATATTTAATAAACTTTAAGATATTTTCTTTATCCAATGTATATATAAATAAAAAAATAACATTAAACCCATAATACAATCTAACCGATCATTGAACCTACCAGAAAAACCTTATCTGTTTTTAATTTGTGGAACTTTGTTGTAGGTAAATTGTTTGACTTTATTTATTTTTCATTGTCTAACACTAGACTTATTAGTAATGACATATCATTTTATGTGTTTTTATTTATATGTTAATACCTTATTATATTATAATATATACTATTATAGTTTATTATAAGTAACAATATGAACTAAAAACCAATTCACTACCGCAAATGGTTTTCATTTTATATGTTAATACCTTATTATATTATAATATATACTTTTAAGCTTTCGAAACTTAGACTTAGGGGCTGTTTGTTTGCGTCTGAACGGATCTGAACGGGGCTAGGGTCTGACTCGGTCAGAGAGGTGGGTTGTTTGGGAGGGACGTCTGAACCGAAAAGATATCTGACCCTGGGTCTTAACTGGTCAGATCCTAGAACATGTCTGACTGATCAGTCAGAGCTCGCATAATCAACCAAACCACGAACAAAGCTGTGAAGCTGCAGACCGAGCTAGACTAGAACATGTCTGACTGACCAGCGCCGCCGCTGCCCACCCTTCCTTCCCTGACCTCTCGTCACGATTTTGATCCGGATCTAGGTGGGTTTGGTGGTGTACGGATGTTCCTTTGGTGGATAATAGTGGTGATGGTGGTGGTGTATAGAGATGGTGAGGAAATGTGGGTTTGGTGGTGACGGTGGTGGTGCACAGAGGTGGTGAGGAAAGGCGGGTTTGATTGTGAAGATGAGAAGTATGTGTAGACTTTATAAAGGGGATGCTTTGTGGGTGATTATAGATATTTCATGATTAATATATTGATATTTTACGAAAGCATTTTGTTAGCAGTTATGTCATCTATATAAATTACATGTGTGAGTATAAATAAAAGGTTGTTTTTTGTGAAGCCGCGGTCCTGAACCACGGTGGGTGGGGTATGTGTGTTTTAAAGTTTAACCATTCAGATTTCCAACCAAATAGCACTTACCTATTCAGCACTTAATCATTCAGAACCTCTTAACCATTCAGACCTCTTACTGGGTCAGCACTTACCCATTCAGAAGTTGGCAAACGGCCCCTTAGATTTGAGATTTACTGTATTTCCGTTTAGATTGTTAAGTTTTTAATCGTTGTATTCTTGTAATTTCTTTTCATGTAATAAACTATTCAATTCAATGTATTCAAATTTACACTTGAGTACCATGAGCTATTGAGCAATCGTCACTACGTGACACCTCGATGTTTCCGCCATCGGTTGGGGTGTTACAGGGACCGTGTAACCTGACAAGGATTTCACACACACCAACACGACTACATAATGGATTGCCGGTAAATTGCTTATAAATTTTGAAAATATACGTGGGACCCCACTGGCTAGTTCGGTGTACACAACAACCCCCACCTCCACAGCAACAACCCACCACCTCCACAGCTCCGGTGTTCTGGTGCCGTCTCCGGCAAAGTGGAGACGTCATAAAGACGTCTGAGATGGAGACGGCTGCCATGGAGATGGAGACGCCACCAAGACGGTACCCGGGACGTCTTGGCGGTGCGGAGACGGCTCTATAGATCCGAGGACACGTGGCGTTAATCGATTGGTCTTCTCGGTGGCGTCACCAGAGTCCATTCCACCATCTTGGGATCTCGGAACCGTCTCTTCAAAGACGATTGAGATGGCCATTTTAATGAAATGCTTTGGTCAATGGCCCAACTTAGTGATTATCCCTTAAGAAAATGTCATACGTTTGTTTGGACGCCCACATATTCCATCCAAGTCAACTACACACTTTTGTTCAGAACCTGTCATGAGCATCTTAATAACTGATCCTTTCATTTTTTACTTAATAACCTTACCATAGTGTTTCTTTTATTTAACACTAGATTTAAATAATCACAATTATTGCTATTGTTTGTTATCAGTCTTAACTTCAAAACACACTAATGACGGTGTCACATTTTAACTTAATTTCTCATAGAAGCTCTATAGAAACTAAAAGTTAGTACAGTTAATTTTTGCTAACGTAGACTGCTTATATGATATAAAAAAAAAAGTCAAAGGTGTTGCTAGCGTGGATTGCATATGTGGCAAAAAGTCAAACTATTGATGTCATAGACTGTTTATGTGGCAAGTTTTGATAACATAAATTGCTTACGTGGCAGTCCATGTAAAAAACTGAGTTAACTTTTAGTTAGTATGAGACCGTTGAGGAAAAATAAGTTAGAAGTTAGGACCATCGACGGTGATTTTTGGAGTTAGGACTGATGTCGCTCAATAGCTAATAGTTGAGACTTGAGATTATTTAAATTCAATCTTTTTTTTTATTGCAGTTGCTTTGTTCCATTGTTTTGTTCTTTGTTCCAACTAAATGTGGGTTTCGATGAGTTAATTGCCAATTTAGTCCCTAAGGTTTGGCTAAAAATGTCTCTTTAGTCCATATAGTTTTTTTTCTCATATGTGTCCCTAAGGTTTCTCATTTTTTGCCGCTTTCATCCAATCCCTAACTCCGTTAAGAAAAGTCAATTAACTCAGGGGTATTTTGGTCACTTTGCATATATATATATATATATATATATATATATATATATATATCCCTTTTTTGCCACTTTCATCAACATCTTACCTTATACACACAAACCCATTTACAGAGAGTTAAAAAGAGAGAGAGAGAGCTAGAGAGACAGGATAAAGAGGGAAGCAGGGAAGAGAGATCGACGGATAGAGAAAAGAAAGGAAGGGAAGGAAGGAGAAGGGGCGGCGACCGGCGGAGACACGACAAAGCAACCTTGGAGCAATCCACAATCAGAAGATGCGAAGGCCGAAAGAGGTAACAGGATGGTTCCCTTGTTCGAACGACGGTGGAGGTTTTACAAGTGATGTTTAGCGACGGCAACGACATCTTCGTCACCGGATTACTGTTAAACAGAGGTAACCCAACAACCCCCTTTCTTCTTTGACAATAATCAGAGATGGTTGTGGCGAGGTTAATTGATGAGAACGGTTGTAATATGTAAGATCGATGCGGAGGTGTTATTGGTGATGTTTAGTGACAGCAGCGACATCTTCGTCACTGGATTAACCACTGTTTGCCGGAACCCTTGTCGCCGTCTCCATTGTGATTGATAACCACCAAAGACATAATTATCAGAACAGAGGAGGAGGATTATGGTGAAGTGGTTGATAATTATCGGAGAAAAGGGACTCACCGGAGAGGATGGCACCGGTAACCGAGATGGTGACCATATGATAATCAGACATATTAAATAACAAACTCTCCAAACTTATAATCAACGATCTGAAACTATCAAAACCATATGATAATCAGACATATTATTTCGATAAAATCAAAAACAATATTCAACACCTGGTTCGATCAAAATAGAGCATCATTGTAAATCGAAAATTAAAATTGGGTCTGATTGAATCCTCATTTGCTTAGATGTTCGTTCTAAAACATATTATCGATCATGAATTGAATATGATTAATTGAGTTTGATCGTATTAATTGAAACGGTAATTGGAATGTGATTGAATGAACGTAGATGGACTAATTTACCCCTTTAATCGACCATGATTAGGTTAATTAAACTTAACCATAGTTGACAGGTGACATGATTTGGTTGCTTCTTACACTTTTTACGTTAATGATCTTTGTACCGTATACTTTCTCATGAGTTATTAGGTGTACTCGCTACCATTTGATTTAGTCATTAAAAAATCGTTGTATAACATAACAAATTTGATGGACCGTTATTTTACTCTTAGTTGTAATGTTGAAATTTTGAATTATATATTTGCATTATCAAATGGATATACGTGACAATAATGTTTTTCACATGACCCATTATTTCATACCAAATACTTCAGTTTTCTAAGGATTAGGTGATAAAATGCAACTAAATAAATACAAAGAGTATCTCGTTATTTAAAATTGATCGCTACAACCATACAGCAGTCTTGTAATTTATCATTTTTGTATTAATTAATATTTTATTATTGAAATGACCACGAAAAATATAACACTTCAATACATAAAGATTGAAAAGTGTGACTTAAATTACTTATATGAATAGAATACTTAATTTGGTTCACTATAATGCATAGAGTTTCTGCTTTCTGTCTTTCAAGTCTTACTTGTAAATTCACAAACACGGTCTTTGTTGGAAAGTTTAAAAGGTGAATGGAGTTTTAAGTAAATGAAATTATAATTTAGTGAAATTATAATTATTGAGGAAAAACTCTTTAATAGAGTTAATTCATTTGTGACACTTTATTATAGTTTTAAAACTAAAATTAAGTGTATAACTCTTCATGTGGTGAATTGAAGAAACACTTATGATACTTGATTATAGTTTTAAGACTAACATTAAGTGTCTAATTATGTTAGACTCTTCATTCCCTATTGCCTCTTGTATATATTAGAGACTTTTGTGTCATATATGATATATGGGAAAATACACATAAGAATATACATGAGCAATATTCACTAAGAAACTCTTGCAACACTCATAACTCTAGAGTAGCAACCAAGTATCGATTATTTTTCAGGCAAGTGGGATAGTCCGGCAGTGCACCATCGTCACTGTTTTCGAACCGGTGTACCCTGGGAACAGACGACGAATCTGTTTAAGGGAATTGTGTCAAACACAAGCCCGGTTCCTTTTTCTTTGATTTCGTTTTCTGTTACAGTTCATTGCAGAAAGTACAAGGACTTGGAAACATGTGAGGCTCATGTATGAAAGGCATTGCGACGATTATTATGTAAGTGTTCCAACAACAATCCCCCACATGAATGGAGATTTATCAAAACACGCATATTTCGAACAAACCCCTATATGAATAGGAGTCATTCTGAGAAGCAACCTCATTCCGATTAAATTTCAACAGTTGAGTTTTGCATACGATAGGTAGGTGTGACCCTTTGAACCTTCGCTTATGAAACGCACTTAGCCCACTGGCTCTGAGTAGAACGCGATGTCTTTGAACTCGTCTGCCGTTTGTGTGGACGACAATACGCTTCACACAAGACTCTCCCTGACAACGTCAAGTCCTCATAGTTGTGTCCGTTATGGTCATGGACACGTGCCTGGTTCTGCGAGAGCTATTAAGTATTGTGCCCCAACAATACCCTTCGAAGCGACCCCACTTCTCTCTCACATAGGTGATCTACTAGGACTGGTTACCTCAGTCAGATCATTAAAAGCTATAAGCTTAACCTCAACCTTGTCACTTTTTAGGAATGGACTAGGAAGCTTATTAAATCTTATAGTAAACTCCCTTTTTAATATGTGGGGTTTTCACCAACTCTCCCCCACAGTGACCTTCGCCAGTTCATACAATTAGGTTGTCCTATTGAACTCAGATCTTGGGATCTCCAGTCAGCTGAGTTAGGTTTCCTTCGCATAAACCTAGCCTTTAACGGGCTTTAGCCTCATTCCCATTGACGACTTCTGAACTAACTCTCTGCTTAAGCCTTTTGTTAGCGGATCCGCGATGTTATCCTTTGACTTCACATAGTCAATAGTGATAACTCTTATAGAGATTAGTTGTCGTACCGTATTATGCCTACGTCTTATATACCTGTTCTTACTGATACACATTGTGATATGAGCTCTGCCAATTTCTGATTGACTATCACAATATATGCATTGGGCCAATGCCGGCTTCGGCCACCTAGGTATATTCTTAACAAATTGACGTAGCCATTTTGCCTATTCATCCTCTAAAGCGATGAATTATGATTCCATCGTGGATCTAGCAATAAACGCTTGCTTAGATGATTTCCATGTCATCGCAGCACCTCCAAGTGTGAACAAATACCCACTCGTTGCCTTGGAAGCATTCGTGTAAGATATCCAATTCGCATCACAGTAACCTTCAATAACTGCTGGATATCTTTTATATTGCAGCCCGTAATCTCGTATGTATCTTAAGTACCGAAGCAACTGGGTCACGCAATTCCAATGAATTGAACTTAGGTTGCCCGTGTATCTACTTAGCTTGCTTGCTAAGTCTGGTCTGATACAACTCATCAGATACATCTGGCTGCCAATAATTCTTGAGTACTCTAATTGGTTAACAGGCTCACCTCGATTCTTAGCTAGACGTTGACTTGTGTCAATGAAAGTTCTAGCCACATTAGAATCATTTCCATTGAACTTCTCAAGAATTAATGAAAATTCTAGCCACATTAGAGTCATTTCCATTGAACTTCTCAAGAATTTTGTCCGCATAATAGGACTGACTTAAATAAGTCTGTTCTAGGTTCGTGTGATTTGTACTTCCCAAAATCACATCCGTTCATATCAAACCTTATATTTTCAAATGCAAGTCACCTCCACACTTATGTGTTTATTGGATAACTACCAAATGGGGTGATGAAAGTTTCTTCCTTTCATATGTAGCTTAAAAACTTCTCAAGTACCATTTTTACATCTCTACGGATTGTTTCTTAAATGGCTCTTCCCACCCACATTGCTTGCACTTTGATTAAGTTTGAGTAATATCACTCGTGATGATATTAGACACCTGTGATAAGATAGCGACTATCTATATCTTTGTGTTATTTAGGTCATCCATTATATTACTCAACCCATATTTCTCACACGAACCGTTTTCTGAGCTATATGAATTCTCCTCATATTCAGCTAAATAGTATCATTACCAATGAACTATTTATTCGGTCCTTTTGAGTCATCATTTTAATGAATTATATATTTGCTTTTACAAAATTCATTCTTATGTCGTCACATATGTTTGAATGTTCAAAGTTAATTTAATCTCCGTGGAGCATCTAAATTAACAAGTATTAGTCTAGCATGCTTTAGACTATGAATACTTAGCATGTGAACAGAAGATGCATCAATCTGATTCTTCACAGCTTTAAGAGATAACTCATTATCTCTTCCTAACATTCACGTCTTAGTTTAGACACAAAATGGGATTTTGTTTACCATTCCAAAACCTTGGTTTAAAGAATGCTTCAAAACCATAATTCATTCCATCCATTAAGATCAAGACTCATTTGCCTTTAATCTCCAAGGCATCACCATTGACTCTTTAGGACTTAAACATAAGTCTTAATATAAGTCACTTTGATGAACATATTCATCATCAACAAGTCAATTAGATTGACACTCAACCACATGACATTCACATATGCCTAAATGATAGGTATATATTTTGTTGAAACTATTTATTGAGTAACTCTCCCAAAATATATCACGAATCCTCCATATAATTCAACTAACAATGATGGTTTGTAGAGACTCTACACATCCATCACCATTCTAAGTCTTTTATAAAAATTTCGCAATATTTATCAAAGACTTATGAATAATAACATATATTTCTATCATATGTTATAGTCATCAAAACTACATTTGCGCATTGCTACGTAAATGCTCTCAACATTAGACGACATATCTCGTTTTCGTGCATTTAACTTCAATACCCTTGCCACGTTGATCATGATTATCTTAATGGGAATAGATGAAGAGTTTTTCTTCTTAGTCACTTAATTTAATTAGAGACTTAATTTAAAACAAAGGCTCTAATAAATTGACATAAAAGTTCTAATAAAGTAACATAAAACTTTAATTAGAAAACATGAAACTCAACTCAAGAGTTTACTCTTATTCCAGAAAACATGAAACTCTACTCAAGAGTTTACTCTTATTTCCATGTATCTTCTTTCTATATATATATATATCCAAATGAGGCACAAATGAGTAGAGTCTTCATAATTAGAGACTTAATTTGAGACATAAAGACTCTAATTAAGTGACAACAAATGAAACTCTCTAATCAAAGACATAAAACTCTACTCAAGAGTTTTAGTCTTTAATTCACCAAATTAAGGACTTATTAATAATTATAATTTTTTAAATTATAATTTCAATATCATCCATTCACCATATTTCCAATTAATAATTATAATTTATCAAATTATAATTTTAATATAATCCAAACTATATATAACATATTACATATATATTTAAACAGATTATAAGGATATATAAACATCAAATCTCAAAGTGTTATTCTCTTCAACACTTTATCGTTCGACGAAATAATACCAATTATATCGTCTCGTGGCATGTTTCGAGGTACTCCCTCAATACACTGTTCAAAACAACAAAGTTGTTTATACTTAGCTACTCACAAGTAGTCGAACCAGTAAATATATCCAAAACAACATCAAGTTGTTTTACACTAAATAGTCTCTCTAGACTATTATATGGTTCAAGTCATCATACTTCTCATACAAGTATCAAACCATATATAATTTGTAAAAGACATGTTTTACTCATACAACACATTTCTACTTTTACAAGTATTTTCCATAAACTATACATATTTATGTTTTGATTACAAATCAAGACCATAAACTCTAATATAGTTTTATTATTTAAACCATTCATAACTCACTAGTTAGAGTATATGGTTTTCATTATTAACCATTTCTAATTCGCTCATTAGAAACTATACGTGTACCATATAAACATATACGGTTACAAAATTAACCATTTCTAACATACTTGTTAGAATACAAACGATTACAAGTTAAAAATAAATGAATATCCAAAATCGTTTTAAATATCATTGATATTCTCAACCGTTTCTAACATGTTTGTTAGAAATACATGATTATGACAATCATTTTAGACCTTATTGGTTTATATAAAATAAACCATTTCTAACACGCTCGTTAGAAAATTAAACCATCTAAATGGTATTAACTTCGGATTTTCCAAAATATACCCGTTTCAAACTCGCTCGTTCGAAACCGTCGAATTTTAACCAAACTGGTTCAATGTTGATTATTTTCCAAAATAATCATTTCTAACCCGTTTGTGTATTTTGTACAATAATCTTTTCTAACACATTCGTTAGAAATATAAACATCTTATTTGCCTTTACAAAATCATCAATTTCTAACACGATTGTTAGAAAATCAATATATAAGTTTAAAGATTAAACTTTTGATTTTGTAAATAATTATTTCTAATACGCTTATTAGAAATTTTTCATGACACGTTATTCTTTCAACGTCGTCGATTCTAACACGCTTGTTAGAAATACATGTTTCAAAACCTTCTATTTCGAAATCTTTTAATTTTCCAATACTCTTATTAGAAAATGTAAACATTTCAAATACATTGAAATTATCTTTCTAATATGCTTAGAAAGAAAACATTATCAAATGTTTTTCATGGGTTTACAAATATTATGACTTTTCTAATACTCTCATTAGAATTTTAGTATTTCAAAACGTCTAGATATATGTTAATAATTGGGTTTATCTAAACACGACCCAAAACCCATGAACCCGAAAGACCATGAACATTCGGATTAAAGATTTCACTCCAATCACAAATTTAATCCGATTCGATGTACCACAACATATTTCAAAGAAAAATATTTACAAACTTTCGCGAACCAAAAATCCTTAAGAAGAAGGTTTAAAGATTGGTTCCCAATCTACACGAAAGTCTGTTATACTAATCTGTTTAAGTTTGTTGGAACACTTACATAATAATCGTCGCAATGCCTTTCATACATGAGCCTCACATGTTTCCAAGTCCTTGTACTTTCTGCAATGAACTGTAACAGAAAACGAAATCAAAGAAAAAGGAACCGGGCTTGTGTTTGACACAATTCCCTTAAACAGATTCGTCGTCTGTTCCCAGGGTACACCGGTTCGAAAACAGTGACGATGGTGCACTGCCGGACTATCCCACTTGCCTGAAAAATAATCGATACTTGGTTGCTACTCTAGAGTTATGAGTGTTGCAAGAGTTTCTTAGTGAATATTGCTCATGTATATTCTTATGTGTATTTTCCCATATATCATATATGACACAAAAGTCTCTAATATATACAAGAGGCAATGGGGAATGAAGAGTCTAACATAATTAGACACTTAATGTTAGTCTTAAAACTATAATCAAGTATCATAAGTGTTTCTTCAATTCACCACATGAAGAGTTATACACTTAATTTTAGTTTTAAAACTATAATAAAGTGTCACAAATGAATTAACTCTATTAAAGAGTTTTTCCTCAATAATTATAATTTCACTAAATTATAATTTCATTTACTTAAAACTCCATTCACCTTTTAAACTTTCCAACAGTCTTAATAGCAAGCACAATATCAAAATTCAAAGATTTAAAGTATCAATTAGGGATTTAGTTCAACCTGATTAAGTAAATCACATTATATAGAGATTATTATAAAAATACTCGTCAACCGACCTGGATTATCCTTGGCCACAACTAATTTCCCCTAATTTCTGCCCAATAGCACGCCATTGAGTGAAATGAGTGTCTGTAGCATTACGGTTAGTGAGAATAACAATAACAGCCTAAATTAAAGACAAACTACATATTGCTTGGAGTTAAAATTGGGTCTTTTTGTTCTAAAATTGGTTCTTCATAAGGCCTTGCAATAAATATATTATTTAAACTAATCTAAAAATCTTAGTTCTCTCCTGCTGATGAATAATTATCGTATTATTCTAACGTTATTTTAATAATGAAAGTGATATATACACAACAAATAAGTGATTGAGGTGACATAAAATAAATACTTTCAATTATGAATTCCCTTAATAAAAAATAGATATTTAGACAAACTCCACATTTATTATACTAGTAGTGTGTCCGCGCGATGCAGCGGGAAACAGAAACACTTTTAAGGGTGTGTATGGTTCGGCTAAGTTCGATTATTAGCCTCAACCGAAACTAAAATCAAAAGTCATCAATTAATCAATCTTATTAAACAATTGGTTCCTTGGTTCGGTTAGTATTGTTAGATAATCAGTTTTTAGTCCGGTTTAGTTAATTTTGGTAAATAACAAAAACAAACTTTGGCTAAATTTTTTTGTTTAGAAGTACATGAAATTGAGATATAAATACACGAAATAGAGATAAAAATAGGCCTGTAAACGGACCGAATGTTCATGAACTTGTTCGGCGAGAAGTTCGTTTATGTCGTTTATTTAATAAACGAACAAACACAAAATTTTTTTTGTTTGTTTAGTTAAATGAACGAACATGAACAAACGTTGAGTTTGTCCATTTATGTTTGTGAATGTCCGTTTATGTTCGTTTAAGTTTATTAATTACATACGTAGTTATATTTACATAAATTGGGCTTTGGCTACTTGTATAAATACATAACCAATTAGTAATTGGGTTTTTTTTTCAGTAATACAAAATCGTTCACATTTATTATGTTCATGAACGTCCGTTTATGTTTGTTCGTGTACTGTTCGTTTAGGTTTTAAATGAACGAGCATAAACGAACAAGAACATTATAAATTTCTTAATAAACGAACATGAACACAAAAATGTGTTTCATTAGGTATTCGTGTTCAGTTAAATTAAATGAACAAACATGAACATTGTGTTCGTTCGGTTCGTTTAGAGGCCTAGTTATAAAAGCCAAAAAAATTCAAAACCCCCTCTATTTATGCCGCCACTACAATTCATAAACCTATATACTCAGCTTCAAACCATATTAGAGTATAATTTGCTATATACCTTTCATTAAAAAAATGATTTTTTTACATGATTAACAATATTTAGGTGTGAACAATAATTGAACATCAACCGAAATTGAAAAAAAAAAACATACAAAATCTAACTGAAAATTAACCCAAACCTAGTTAACCTATTATTGTTTTTTTTTTTTTTTTTTTGTAGCCTAAGTTAACCAAAATTAACAAACCAAAACTGAATTATTCATACATTTATATCTTTTATTCATCCATTACATGTATTTATACCTTTATTTAATGTGTTTCTAAGCAAAATTTTAACCAAAGTTTGGTTTTGGTTATTAAACAAAATCAACTAAACCGAATTAAAAACGACATGTAGGATCGACGAACGTGTCACCCGACAATCACGAGGGTTATATTCAAGCTGCAGAATCCCTTGAATATGCTTTAATAACAGAAACAAACTTGAAACTAAGATAAACGAGCAATTACTACACACATACGGGTCAAAAGATTAACTTTTATATCATTAAAACAGAGCACGAGTGTTACAATGATCAAACCAAGCAATCTTAGACTTGGGGAGGGTGTTTGGAGAGTGTGTGTGGCAAGAACTAATGATTAGGGCAATGATTGGGCCTATTTATACCCCTTGTACTCGTACAGGCAGTATTGGCGATTAGGATAGCTATCCACTATGCAGAACTAGCGATTGAGCCCTATTCGCATGATCTTATAGGCAATTGAAGCCTAATCGCCTATACCTATAGGCGATTACATGCTACTCGCATATACATATAATCCCAATCGCCTGAGTAGCCCAAACACCCCAAAAACGCTTATAAACCTCTCCAAACACCCCGAAATACGTCCAAACATCCTATATACCAGCCTAGGGACATCATGCACTAACAGACTCCCCCTTGGACCAGGCTAGTATACGTACAGAGACCTTAAAAGCCAACGTTTATAAGAAAACATAACAACTTTACAGACTCGAAAATATAAAACAAACATAACATAACATAACAAGCAGCATCTTCAGTCTTCTCATCACTTCGACATCATCCTGATCCTTGAAAGTCTCGACCAGTCGCACCCAGCCGCACCCAGCATGAACTTTGTTTGCGTGACAAAAGCGAATCACCCTCTGATACTTCAAGGCTTGATCAGCTTCGGCCTTCAAGTGCTGAATGGGATACAGGAACAGCGTCTCCACATCTTTCTCCGAACAGTTGATAAGCCATATCGGGTCCCAAATTTTGATCTTTCTGCAAGGTTTAGGAGAGTTGCTCAAGAAGATCACTGCCTTAGTAGTAACTGCATCATAGTGCCAATAGTAGAACTTTGAGGATAAGTCTTGCTCAACCGGGACAATTGGAATCTTCGAAACACAGTTCGGTGGCTTGATCCTGTGTTCCCAAATAGGACTTTTGGTGAATGGATGAATCTTGCCTGTTTTGTATGACTTGGGATACTAAGGTTTAAAGATTTTCCATTGAGTTCGGGTTTCTTCAGCTAGAAGGTTGTAAAAAGTATCTAGGGCTCGACTCTTTCTCATAGTACAGAGGAAAATCTAGTCTGATAAGATCTCGGATATACCAGAAGGGGAGACTGAGGACATTCCGATAGGGATTGAAGTACAACAGACCTTCTTCCCATTTGACGCCCAACATCTTCGTCTTCTCCATATAAGCCCAACTGATAACGTTTCTAGACATCTTGGACAGACGTTTCTTAAAGATAGAAGCTTGTATAGGACCCTTCTTCTTCTTTTCCTCTTCTACTGATGGAAACCAATTTGGATACTTCTGCGTGCTCTTGTCGTGTCTTTCTTTCACTTTATCAGGAACAGCAGTAGGATTAGACTTTAGCTTTTCTTCAGCCTCATGGATCATCTCCTCAGAAATATTAGGAATCCCATTGCCCGAATGATCAACCACGTATTCCGGAGTTGGCACACTGGTTCCTTCTTCCAAATTAACCTCGTTGTTCTCTGGATGCATCTCTGGAGGAGGACTTTGACTTGCACCGGAAGATTCTTCGCGTGCGTGTCCATACACCTCTTTCATATCATCAGATGTCATCTCAGGAGGTATCTCGCCTTCTTCTAAGTCATACTCTGGAATATCAGGAGGAGGGAGTAGATTGCCTTCGTCATCATAAGCAAAATAACAGTTCAAAGGCTCAACATACTCTACTAGAACTACGGCTTTCTTCATAGCGTCCCGTAGTTGCTAAATCTTGTCTTTCACGGGACCTGGCTCCCCCTGAGCAGAAGAACCTGCTGCGGGATCCTTGCCTTGTTTGTCATGATTTTTCTTGGTACGTCTAGACCCAACTCCAGCTGATGATCCGCCACCACCTGTGGCTCCAGGATCACCACCATCACCACCTTTACCAGTATCATCATCATCATCCGATTCATCTTCATCTTCATCATCGTCCTCGTTATCATCTTCTTCATCGTTACTTTCTTCATCATCATCATCACCAGCACTAGCACTAGCCCCAGCTTTTGAACTTGCACCACCAGTGAGTCTAGGTTGAGTTCCAGCTAACTCGTTTAACCTAGTTCTCAGTTCCGTGTTCTCCTTCTCGAATCTGGTGATTCTGCGTTCTTTGTTCACATTTGCAAGTTGAAGCTCGCCGTTCTTGGCTTCGACACCTGTAACTCTCTCCAAAGTGCTTTGGTTTGACTGTATCAGCTGCTGGTGAGATTCCATGAGCTGCCTATTTGATTCAATGACCTACTGATTTGACAGTGTAAGCGCGTTGACAGTCGCATGCAGCTCTTTGTTGGATTGAATTGTTTCACCAATCAGCTCTAGCATCCCCGTTTCATTCTCTTCAATAGTTGCATTCTTGGTTCTTAACTCAGCTATCTCACGCGTTTGAGCAGCAACTATAGCAGTTAATTCGCTGATTTTGCGCTGAAGTTGTTCATTCGATGCAGATGCTGAGGAAGAGGAGGTCTGATCGGTTGACTTAGAAGCCAGAGGTCGAACTTCTTGTCGCATCTTCTTTATCCGGTCACCAATTGGATTAGAAATAATCTGAGAGCTTGTCGCTGCTTCGGTAACTGAGATTTGCTCAGTGAAGATTACCAAAGTAGGCATTGACATGGTGACTCTTGCACGCATAGCTGCACTAACAGATGTGGGAACTGATGAGGTTGCTGCTGCTGTTGTTGTTGTTGCTGTTGTTGTTGTCATTACTGCTGCCTGGGAAGATTGAGTGACTTGATCCCCAAATGCTTCAGGAAGATTAAATCGTCTTTTCCTTGAAGTTTTCACCATTTGTGGTTTGTGCGACATTGTCTTCTTTCCATGAACATTATCTTTCTTCGCTGTAGTCTTTTGTCTCTTGGGAGGAGGTGAAGTGTCGAGCTCTGCATCTACTTCTGCAACTATATCGCCCTGTTCCACAATAAACGTGGGATCTTCAGCAAGAGCTCTCGCCTCAGCTGCGCTAGCTTTCTCCTCTGCTGCCTTTCTCTTTGCCCTTTCTTGCTTCTCAGGAAACGTATCAGGGGAATCACTTTCTGTGTCATCTGAGTCATCTTCTGCATCTGTTATGTTGACTGGGGCGTCTTCATCAATTTGTTCTTTACCTTTAGCTGATCGTGAGGATTCTTGTTCTATCGCAGCACCGGAAGGTTCCGTGAAATCTAGAATATCCGGATCAAACGCATCCTCATGGCCTGCAGCAGTATCAATAGTCCTGCCAAGAGCGTTTTCGCCTAACTCGACTGTCTCTCTCCCAATATTATCCCCCTCTTTGAACACCAGCTTATGAATTCAGGCATCATCTTCAGAATCACTATCATCGTGTCTCCACCTATTGCCCGGTGGTGACACATAGTCTTCTCTGCTCATGTACCCGTATACATGCCTGCTTGGAGGATAATCAGACTTCGGTCTGTTCTTGTAACTTCTCATTCTGTTCATTTCTTTCTCACTTATGTCCTCAATCCCAATGAACTCCGCAGGATGCTTTATCAAGTCTGGAATTTGGCGATCGATAATCATTTGCAAAAAGCGAGGATAAACGATGAATGAGGTCTTTGTCGCCTTCTGCAATATGATCTCCTTCAGGTGATGTAAGATCATTTTGGAAAAGTTGAACGGCTTATTGAGTGTCAAAGCGACTATCGCTGAAGCCAAAGTATCTCTGATAGCATCAAACGTTCCTTTCCTTGGTCCAATGCACTTCAAGACTACATGCGTGAGGTACTTGAGTTCGGGCGGTAATAGTCCTTTAATGAGCATCTTTTGTTCTTTGACTATTCCCAGGTACTTCATTCTCAAGAAACCGCCTCGAATCAAGATGGCGTCGAACACAATAGGATCAGTATCTGCATCGCCAAACTGCAGCTCTTCTCGAATTATTTTTTCAGTAATAATCACATCTTTGCCTTGAATCGAACTTGTAATCACAATCGGCACAACTTTATCTTAGTTTCAAGTTTGTTTATGTTATTAAAGCATATTCAAGGGATTTCTCTGCTCATCTGGAACCGGCTCAAGATGTCAGCAACGTATTTTGTCTGGTGGATGAAGATCCCCGACTCTTGTTGTTCTACTTGTAGACCGAGGAAGAATTGCATCTCCCCCATCGAGCTCATCTCAAATTTGTCCTGCATAAGCTTTTCAAATTCCCTGCACATTTCATCATTAGTAGACCCAAAAATAATATCATCAACATAAACCTGTACCAGAAGACGGTCACCACCCTTTTCCTTGGTGAATAAGGTGCAATCCACGAGTCCACGTTTGAACCCGTTGGATATAAGATAGTTGCTAAGCATTTGATACCATTCACGCGGAGCTTGATGGAGTCCGTATAACGCTTACTTCAATTTGTAAACTTTTTCGCGATGAAGCGGATCCTCAAAGCCCGGTGGCTGAGCAACATACACCTCTTCCTTCACGATACCATACAGAAAAGCACTTTTCATGTCCATTTGATACACCTTAAACTGTTTGTACGAAGCATAAGCTGAGAACATCCGGATAGCTTCAAGGCGCGCAAATGGAGCGTATACTTCGTTGTAATCTATTCCTTCGATTTGACGGAAGCCGAGGACAACTAATCGAGCCTTGTTTCTGATAATCACCCCGCGGTCATCCCGTTTACACTTATAGACCCACTTTGTTCCAATTTTCTTCGAGCCTGGAGGTAAGTCAACTAAGTCCCACACTCCTAGCTTTTGGAACTGCTGAAGCTCGGCTTGCATTGCTTCAATCCATGGTTCTTCCCTCAATGCCTCTTGCACCGTTCTTGGTTCTGTTTGTGATACATAAAGAGCGAAGGACCAGTCGTTCTGATGACCTGCTTTCCTGATCTCCGAATAAAGTGCCAAGGTACCTGTATTGTCACTTGGACTAGCATTTCTGAGCTGACTGCGAGTCATGACTCTGCTAGCCGGATCACCAATCACATTCTGCATCAGATGAGTGTCGTGAATCTGAGATTCCAGATGTGCCAGCACTGGATCATCCGAATGCAGATTAAGGTTTTCTAAACTTTGAGATAAAGTTGTCTCTGCGGCACTTGAACTGGAGGGAGCAGCGGGTTGCATATTAAAACCTGAGAGATCGATCCTAAGACCTATCCCTGGAGCTGCTGAAGAAGAAGGACCAGCTTGATTGTTTCCTGTCGGAATAACTGGAGCTGTAGTGGAAGATTCACCATTTCCAGCTTGTTCTTCAGTAAGTGTTTCATGAGACTGTGCAAAATCGTCGTCTGAAGATGAAGATTCTAGAACCTCTGCTGACGCTTCCTGAAAGACTTTCTCAACTTTTGTTGCTGCGGTTTTACCAGGGGGACCCGTGGATGCAGAGGCATTAGATGTTGCTGGCGCAGGTGCATTGACGATGATCGGACGCATTAGCGGTGAGCTAGCTGCGTTTTCACGCTCGTAATACATTTGCGCAACAACGTCATCTACCAAATTATCCACGTTGAAAGAATCAAATAAACTCTTATAATCGAACAACCAATCAGGTCCAACACCAGGTGCATTGGCAGTATAGCGTTAAACATCGACATTAAGCCACTCTTCAACGCAATTGGTTCTTTTGTTGTACACTCTTTTATTGGGAGTGCTGTAACCAACAAAGAAACCTTCTTCTGCCTTTGCACCAAACTTCCCATCGGGATGTATCATGGTGCATGGAGCTCCAAAAGGTTCCAGAAACTTTAAGTTCGGTTTCCTCCGGTTCAGAAGCTAGTAAGAAGTCTTGCCAAGCTTCTTTACCGTTAGAACCCTATTTAGAGTGTAACACGCACAGTGAACTGCCTCGTTCTAGAAGATCACAGGCAAGTTCGAGTCTGCGAGCATTGTTCTGGCTGGCTCAATAAGAGTCCGATTCTTTTTTTCTGCATCCCCATTTTGCTGAGGAGTGTACGATGCTGTAAATTCATGATGAATACCCTTTTCTGCACATAACGACTCCATAGCATGATTCTTGAATTCTGTCCCATTATCGCTTCTAATCCTACGGATCTTTAGCTGATATTGATTTTCCAATTTAGTGAACAGATTCTTCAAGTATTCAAAAGTTTCACTCTTGTGCTTCATACACACGACCCAAGAAAACCTAGAATAGTCATCCGTAACCACCAAGCAGTATAAGTCACCGTTCTTGCTCTTCCGATTGACTGGGCCAAAAAGGTCCATGTGCAGACGTTCGAGAGGTAGACTAACTGAATTTGTTTTCTTAGGTTTGTGAGACTTCTTTTTCTTCTTCCCTTTCTTGCATGAGACACAGACGTCGTTTAGATGAAAATTTTTAACAGAAACACCTTCCACCTGTTGATTCTGAACCATATGGTTCATTTTTCTCAGGTGGATGTGCCCCATACGTCTGTGCCACATGATCGATTCCTTTTCTATCACTTTCGATAGAAAACAAGTGACTTGACCTTTTGTTTTCATGGCTCGGCTCATATCCAGGACGTATAAGTTGTTGACCCTGGGAGCTGAGATCATAACCCACTCTTTTGGTATCTTAAATCCAGGTTTCAGAATGAAACAAGCATTGTCATCAAAGAACACAGTGAACTTTTTGTCACATATCTGCGAGACGCTCAGCAAGTTGTGGTCTATTTGTTTTACAAAGCTTATCTTCTCAAATCTTACAATTCCATTACTCATACTGCCTTCTTTTGTAATATTCTTTTGTAATATTACCAGCAAAAGCAACATACCCCCCGTTGATATTCCTTATGTCAAAAAGCAGGGATAAGTCGTCTGTCATGTGCCCAGAAGCTCCACTATCAACAATCCATAGGCTGCTGATAAGGCCCTGTGGAACTCCCTTGTTTGACGATTATGTAATAGCCATCAAAGCATAATGAGCTGCAGTCTTCTTAGCTCCAAAGAATTTTCCAAAGTTCTTCTTTGTACATTCAGCATCCACAAGAAACGATCTTTTGCTGATCAACGCGTCTGCTTCAGCTAACAGGTCTTCCAAGTCTTCCCCCATATCAAAATCACACTTGGAGTCACAGTCGGACGCTTCAACTTCAGGAATAATCACGCCAGACTGACTTAAGCATTCTTCAACTTCAACTAGTGCATCAGTAGTTTGTTGGGCAAAACATGTCGCACCACCCTAGGGAGCTTCTTCTCCAGTGATTAGATGGTTCCAGTTGAAACCTTCATCAGCTTGAATTACCAGGGCTTGTCCTTGATTGTTGTTTGCACGAGGCCTCTGGTTTTGGTTCTGGTTATGTACTGGGACAAGAGCTCGCTCAGTATTTGGATTAGGTTGTGTCTGAGCTTGCTGCCTCTGATTCTGATTGGCTTTGTTGTTGTTGAAGGGATTCTGATGACCTTGTTGCTTCAGTCGATCACATTCTCTTGCAAAGTGCCCTTTGGTGCCACAGTTGTAGCACGTGACCTTAGTTTTATCAAACCCAAACTAAGTGTTGTTGTTTATCAGAACATCTCTCCTCCCTGTCCTGTCCATATACTCCTTTGCCCTTCTCACCACACTTGCGAAGTGCCACTGGATGTCTATCAGATCCATGTCATCTTTATCGATCTGCGAGTAATCCTCTTGTGTAAGATGAGGATTCCTGATCTGTCCTGCAACAAATCCACTGTAGGAGTTGACCAAGGTTGACAGTAGAGCCATGTGTTCTTGAGCTAACTCTACAGTCACCTTCTCTAAACCTGCTGTGTTCAGCTGCTCTGTGACTGGGTGGGTCCGATAGCCACCTTGACTTGAAGTCGAAGCACCTCTATATCCACCATAACTTGTAGTTGGAGCTCCACCAAACCCTGATGAAGAAGGTCCACCAAAGTTTGAAGTTGCCTGTGCTGGTGCTGCAAGATGAGAGAAAGGGTTAACGCCAAATTGGTTAGTATTATAATTCAAAGGATACTGGTTTCCTTGTCCGAAAGGATAGACTGGAGGAGGAACATCAGTTGGGGGACCATAGTTGTCAAAGGCATAAACTGGATCCGGGTTAACCACAAAAGCAGTCTGTGGTTTGGATCCACCCACACTGACGTCCTGAAGAGGGTTCTCGTAATAGATACTTGGATTTTGTGGAATGAGCGCCTTGTTTACCCTCCTGATCTCTTTTATCTCCTTGTTCTCCAGCTCGGTTATGAACTCATTGATGGTGAGTGTCTGATATGCATTGCTTGATTTCAGGATGTCCAACCACTGATGCCAGTGAGGAGGTAGCGCCTCTGCAAATCTTTCCACAAGGTCTGCAGATGAGTACAAGACCCCGTACTGGTACATTTCGGACATCAAGTGGTAGTATCTTGCAGTCATGTCTCTCAGCGATTCGTTCCCAATAGCATTGAAGTTCTCGAACTCCTTCTTGAGTTGATCCATTTTGACCTTTCGAGTCTTCAGATTTCCTTCGTTTCGCTCAGCAAGCGCTAACCAAAGCATATGTGACGTAGTGCACTGTGCGAATTGATGAAGTATATCTTCGGGAAGAGCTTGTTTCAACGCTGCCATTGCCTTCTTTTCGTAGTTGTACTTCTTCCTCTGATCTTCATTCATATCTTCCAGTGAGATCGGAGTATTTGAATTCTCAACCATCGGCCTGCTGTACCCTGTCTCAATTGCTGACCATACGAGACCATCGATACCCTCAACGTATGTCTAAAATCTGCCCTTCCATCCGTGGTAGTCGGACATGTATTGTAGTTTCGATGCCATATTCGAACTACCCGTCTCTAAGTCACTCATGAGAACAGAAGACAGATGATTAGTCTGTGAATTCGCAGCAGCCGCGAGTGCCCACGGATTCGCATTCATCGCCTGTTGTTGAGCCGCTAGCGCCCATGGATTGATTCTGGCAACATTCGCTTGCATTTGCGCTTGTTGCATCCGTTGCGCATTGCGCTCGGCTGAGAATTGCCAAGGGTTCGTGGGTACGTTTATTTGATTGTTCATTTGTTGATTATATTGTTGCCTTCGTTGATTCAGATGTCCCCACGGGTTTGCCATATGTTTATGTTCGTTAAAAGTCCAATACTTAGTCAAATTTTCAGTTTCAGATTGTTATAGGCGATTGGGAACAGTAATTGTGTGTTTATAGGCGATTAGAGATTTGTATAAGCAATTACAGGTGTAATCACTAGTATTTATTACATGCGATTAGAATGTAATTGCTAGTGAACAGTCGAGCGATTACAAGTTTATAGGCAATTGGGTGTCTTCAGGCGATTAGAAGCTATCACACAAGCGATTAGCTTCCAATCGTGTTTAAGAAGGGCGAATGCAGCTCTAATCGTGTATGCTTGAAGTCTAATCGCCTATAGATAGGCGATTGGAGGGATTAGGTCAGTGTAATCGCCTGATCTGATCTGTAACTTCACTTTTGCTCTAAAACTACCATTTTTACCTCAAAATCTTATCCAAAACAATGTGTTTAATCCCCAAATGATTAGAAAAGTTTCCAAAACACTTTTAGAACAAAACCTAATCAAAAACACATGTTGTCATCCATAAAAACACACTAAGAATTAGAAAATAAGGTTTTTTTATGAAAAACTCAAAGTTTCAAAGTTCAAACAGGTTTTTGATTAAAAATCACAAGTTTCACCCAAAAACCCACCTGTTTTCACTCGGTTTTGTTATCAAACCGCTCGTGATAAGAGCCTCGGCTCTGATACCACTTGTAGGATCGACGAACGTGTCACCCAACAATCACGAGGGTTATATTCAAGCTGCGAAATCCCTTGAATATGCTTTAATAACATAAACAAACTTGAAACTAAGATAAACGAGCAATTAATACACACATACGGGTCAAAAGATTAACTTTTATATCATTAAAACAGAGCACGAGTGTTACAATGATCAAACCAAGCAATCTCAGACCTGGGGAGGGTGTTTGGAGAGTGTGTGTGGCAAGAACTAATGATTAGGGCAATGATTGGCGTATTTATACCCCTTGTACTCATACAGGCAGTATTGGCGATTAGGATAGCTATCCACTATGCAGAACTAGCGATTGAGCCCTATTCGCATGATCTTATAGGCAATTGAAGCCTAATCTCCTATACCTATAGGCGATTACATGCTACTCGCATATACATATAATCCTAATCGCCTGAGTAGCCCAAACACCCACAAAAACGCTTATAAACCACTCCAAACACCCCGAAATACGTCCAAACATCCTATATACTAGCCTAGGGACATCATGCACTAACACGACAATCTAACAAAATAGACTGAACCAATTAACCGGTTGGTTAACAAGATCGATAAACCGATAATGTCGATTTTTGTTTCGCTTGAGGCTTATAACCAAACTGAACCTAACCCAATCATGAACCATTAGAAGTGTCTGTGTTCCCTACGACATCGTGCGGGCACTAAGTTATGAATACATTAATGGGTTTGTTTCAGTTTATCTAATTTGGGTTAACTAAGGGTTCAAAAAGAAAACGATAACCAATTTTAAGTTAAATAAGATTTTTTTCAGTTTTCAATAGATTTTGGTTCAGTTTGTCTGTTTTTTGGTTTGGCTTCGGTGAACAGTTTAATTATTGCTCACTCCTAGATATCGTTAATCACGTAGCACATAAAGATTTTTAAAATGAAAAAATAGCAATACTTATACTCAAATTAAAGATAATAAAATGATCATTATTATGATGTAATTTTTTTATAAAAGTATAAACGCATGCAAAAAATATGACTATTTAAAAATCATGGGAGATAATTTGCTTAAAATAAGGAAAAAAAAAGTTTAACTGTAATTTAAATAAGCAAAAGTTAAGTAAGTTTAAGGGTTTAAAGTGTAACTAAGATAGGATAATACAGTGTAAATAATGTATGAATGATTACTTTACCCTCATTATAAGGTTATTAATGAAACATTAGTTCTTAACTTTTGGGTATTTTAAAATGCCCCTCCCTCAAGCATTATAATATAGTATCGATATAGATCGTAAAATTTCCAGCATATTTGAAGGCATACAAATGAAGTTTTGTATGGCCATTCAAAAAAATACAAATTGTCTTTTCCTAGACGAACATAGATGAAATCATGAAATGTTTAAACTCGTTCTGTTACTAATTGCATGCTAGTTTATGAGTTGTAAATTCTCTGTAATTTACAGAGATATAATTTTCTAATTATATAGGATTGATTTACAATACATACATGAAAGAATTAAATTACATTTGACTACAAAATAATGATATTAAAGAAACGAGAAATCGATGGAGGAGATGAGGTCAATTGGTTGACCATTATCTTTTATCCCCCTGCAAGCGAAAATGTGGTGATTGAACCCGAAGTAAATCACGAAAGAATTCAAACTGTGGTCGTGGCAGGCTTTTGGTGAAGATATCAGCGACTTGAAGCTTGGTAGGAACAAATTTAGTGTGTAACTTCCTTGACATAACTAGTTCCCAAACAAAGTGGTACTACAAATCTACGTGCTTGGCACGTTTGGGAAAGACTGGATTTTGACTCATGAACAAGGCACTTTTGTTGTCGCAAAGCAAAGTGGGACGTGATGATGGAACCGCATGAAGTTCCTTTAGCAAGTGGGTGATCCAAACAATTTCAGCTACAGCATTTGCCATCGCCCGATATTCAGACTCACAACTTGATCGTGAAACAGTAGGTTGTTTCTTCGCACTCCATGAAACCAAATTTCCCCCTAAAAATATCGAGTACCCATAAGTTGATCTCCTTGTTTGGTTACATCTAGCCCAACCGACATCCGAATACCCTAAGATGGAAGAAGAGGTGGGTCGAGCGAATACAAGGCCATGGGAGATAGTACCTTTGATATATCGAAGGATTCGTTTAACCAGTTGAAAATGTTTGTCAGTTGACGCATGGAGATGTTGACATGCTTGGTTAACCGCAAGATAGATCGGGTCGAGTGATAGTGAGATACTGAAGAGCACCGACAAGAGAACGATAGGTGGTGGGATCTGAGAAAGGAGTACCATCCATAGTGAAGGAATCATAGGTAGAAAGAGGAGTTGGAACGGGTTTGGCTTCGGTCAAACCAGCACGAATGAGAATGTCATTCGCATATTTGGTTTGTGTGAGAAAGAGACCCTCAGTCGTGTGAACAACCTCTAGGCCGAGAAAGTAATTCAAGGAACCAAGGTCTTTGATAGCAAACTCTTTGTGTAGGCGAGCAGTGAAGTTACTAAGCAACGTGGAGTGATTTCCCGTAAGGATGAGATCATCCACGTAAACTAGTAAGTACATAATGTATTCGCCTTGATGAAAGACGAATAGGGAAGGGTCCGCACGGCTACAAGTAAAACCGTAGGACAAGAGAAAAGTGCTAAGACGCTGAAACCAAGCACGAGGGGCTTGCTTGAGACCATAAAGAGCCTTCGTGAGTTTGCAAACATGATCTGGAAAGCGTGAATCCACAAAACCAGGCGATTGTTCCATAAACACAGTTTCGGATAAATGGCCATTTAGAAATGCATTGTTTACGTCTAGTTGATGCAAGGACCATTCATTTATGACGGCTAGAGATAAAACAATGCGAATGGTGGAAGCTTTGACAACAGGACTAAAGGTATGCTGAAAATCAAGCCCTGGAACTTGGGTGAACCCTTGGGCAACAAGACGGGCTTTGTGACGATCTAAAGTCCCATCCGAATGATACTTGGTACGGAATACCCATTTAGAGCCAACAACATTGGTTGAGGAAGGACGAGGCACAAGGGTCCATGTGTTGTTTCGGTCAAGCGCACTAAGTTCGGCACACATAGCTTGCATCCAATGAGGATGCTTAGACGCACTTTTAAAACCTTTTGGGTCAACGCTGCTAAGAAGGGCATCATGAAAACATGAATGCATGATAGTAGAAAGGTAAGAAGTGTGTTTGGGATTAGGTTTGAAGGTGCCGACCTTAGAGCGAGTAACCATTGGATGTGAAGGTGCGGATGAGGTAGTATTGGGCTGAGGAGGGTAATATTGGGCTGAGGAGAGTTGAAGGTGGGATGAGAGGTCTCGGTGATGGGCTGAGGTGTGGGAAGGGAAGTTGGAGTGGGTTGCGATGGTGTTGGGTTAATATTGGTCTGTCGAGGAGTGGGCTGAGGGATGTGGGAGGTAATGGTGGGCTGAAAGTGAGGTTGCTGGAAATGTCCAGTAGGTGTAGAAAGGGGCGAGTGTGGTTGGGTATTATGTGGAGTAGTGGGTTCTTTGCAAAGAGAACAAGGAGTGGTGTGGTTGGATGGATTTTGAGATGGAGTAGGGGCCGAAGGTTGAGCAGCAGAATCCGAAAAAAGGTCAGGTTCATGAAAAGTCGAAAGAAACAACTTTGTTATGTTAGTATCGGGCGAGGAGGTGTTAAAAGGAAAATGGGTTTCGTCAAAGTGAGCATGTCGTGTGACATAGATACGAGACGATGTTGGGTCAAAACATTTGTACCCCTTGTAATGAGGAGCATATCCAAGAAAAATACAAGGGATACTTCGAGGTGCAAGTTTATGAGGAGCATAATCACGCAAGTATGGATAAACACGACACCCACAAACTCGGAAGTTTGTGTAAATGGGTGGAGTTGAAAAAAAGAACCTCAAAGGGAGACTTGTTGCTCAATACTTTGGTGGGTAGACAATTTATAATGTATGTATCCATACAAAAAGCATCTACCTAATGAGCAATAGGAACACGAGCATGAAAGATCATGGCAAGACCTGTTTCAACAATGTGACGATGCTTTCTTTCGGCTCGTCCGTTTTGTGGTGAAGTATATGGACAAGAAAAGCGGTGAAATGTACCATTTTCATCAAATATTTTTCGCACCGTCTTTTTGAAAAGTTTTAACTTTTCGTGAAAATTGAGTTTGAACAAGGCGCAAAAAGGTTTGCAAAACAGTTTAAAACTCATTTTTGGTCTTTAGAGGATATAACCATGAAAAACGAGAATAATCATCAACAAACACAACATAATATTTATAACCATCTTTACTCATTATTGGTGAGGGTCCCCATAGATCGCAATGAACAAGATCAAGGGGATTTGATGCACGTTTTTCATTTAAAGTAAATGGCAATTTATGTGCCTTAGCAAGTTGACAAGGTGAACAAAGATTAGGTTTAAGCAAAATAGATGTCAAAGATAAATAACCAAGTTTTTGTAAACTAGAAATAGTTTCAAAGGCAACATGCCCCAAACGATTGTGCCATAATTCGAATGAAGCTTTATTTGACGAAATATAAGCAACAAAGGCAAATGATTTATCCCGGATCACATAGAGGCCATTCTCACATCGTCCTTCAACGAGCAGTTTGCTTGTTTTCCGATCCAGAATAATAAAACACGAATCTGAGAACAGGACATCAACGGGATAATCTTTGGTCAACTTACTAACGGAAAGAAGATTTCGGATTATATTGGGAACGACCAAAACATCTTTCAAAGGAATGGTTTTGTTTATGGTTGTGGTACCTTTATGTGAAATCGGCAATGACAAACCATTGTCAAATACAACCGAGTTTGTACCATGATATGGCGAAAAGGAGTGGAGCTTACCAGTTTCATCCGTCATGTGGAGATCGGCTCCACTGTCCGCAGTCCAATCCGGAGCATCGTCTATTACATGACACTTGGAGTGAAAGGCACGAGCGAGTCCTTCATCCGAAGAGGCTGAGGCAACATAAGAAGCCCGTTTAGGACATTTGTTGGCGTAATGGCCATTAGTCCTGCATAATTGACAATGCGGTGGGCGACGAGAACCTTTGGAAGGGACGGATGAGGGCTGCCCTCGAGAAGATCCAGAATTGCTTCTGGAACGGTTAGGAAAGGAACCCGAGGTGCGGTTATTGGACTGATTTGCCATGAATGCAACAGGGGCAGGAGATGGTGGGTGAAGAGAGCCAAGAAATTGTTCTTGACTCTCGGCCTTGGTGAGTAATTCACGGAAGGGTAACGGGTCACGAGTGGTACGCATAGCCGTTGACCAACTTTCGAAAATGGGTCCTAAACCACATAAAAAACAATGGGTTTTATCCGTGTCATTAACCGGATGACCTATGGCAGATAATTGATCGCAAATGGTCTTAAATTTATGACCAAAATCTGCCACAGTGGATGACCCCTTAGTTAACTGACGAAGTCTATCACGAAGAAGGTGCATACGTTCAAGGGACGTGTTCCTATAAGCCGCTTTAAGGGCGGTCCAGATCTGCCGAGCAGTGGATAAACCAAGAATCTCAGCGATAGCTTCTTTGGTGAGTGAGGAAGCAAGGTCAGGGTTTGGCTGGATTTTGTTGTCGAGTTGAATGGTAAGAGCAGGAGGATAGGACCCATTAATGTGACTGAGAAGTCCTTGATTAGGAAGGAGGGGAATGATTTGATATTGCCAAGATAGGTAGTTAGAGTTGGAGAGTTTAATGGTAATTATGTGTAGAATGGTGGCTGTGGGGAGTTTTGATTCGGTGGATGAGGAAGAAGAGGCGGCGGGTGTGGTGGTTGCCATGAACAGAGGTCGGAAGGCAGGGACAGAGATCGAAAAAGTAGCAGGAGAATCAACGAAATGGGTACCAAACTGGCTGATACCATGTGAGTTGTAAATTCTCTGTAATTTACAGAGATATAATCTTCTAATTATATAGGATTGATTTACAATACATACATGAAAGAATTAAATTACATTTGACTACAAAATAATGATATTAAAGAAAAGAGAAATCGGTGGAGGAGATGAGGTCAATTGGTTGACCATTATCTTTAATTGGTGTTGATCATTATCTTTAATTGGTTGACCATTATCTTTTTAGTTGTTGAACGATTTGCCGATATACGTATATCATGGTATTTTTATTCTTATTATACAAACCGCTATGGTAAAGTCTAAGCAATAGAGGCGATTTTTTGCAAGTCGCCTCTAATGGTGTCGTCTCTGTACATTTCTTGTAGGGTACACATAACAAACACATTGTACTTGGAAACTAATGAAATACTTCATGTGTGTTGCTACAAAAAGTATCTAGCTATCATATAAATATAAAAATTGTTTAGTACTTCAAATCGACAAAAACTATAAGCTGTAATTAAAATTACAAATCTTACAGATTAATGACCTAATTGTGTTAAAAAAAATGCTTTAAAACATAAATATTTACACAAATAAAATAATATATTGGTAGCAGACTCCTCCCTCAACGTGGATGTGGGGGCACGGTGCATGAGGTCAACAGTTTGCTTTGGAACAAAATGAGCCATGTATTCATCCATAAGACTATACCGTAAACGGAGTGGAGGGGAATAAAGCGTTATGTAGGGTCCGTGTTTGAAAGGTGAAATTTGTGGGGAGTGAAAGAGAGATGAAGAGAATAATATTATATTATTTAGTGGGAGTGTTAAAGTTAAAAAAAAAAATAAAAATAAAAAAACTGGTCAATAAAAAAATTACACCTCAACAACCACTTCCCTCCACGCTTGTGGAGAAGTCCCCGCCCAAGCTCCCCCCCCCCCCCCCCCCCCTCCCCTCCACGCCAAAGGGGGCAAGGGGTGAAGGAAATAATATTATATTATTTAGTAGGATTGCTAAAGTTAAAAAAAAAAAAAAAAAAAAAAAAAACTGGCCAATAAAAAAATTACACCTCAACAACCACCTCCCCCCATGCCTGTGGAAAAGTCCCGCGCCAAGGGGCTCCCCCCCCCCCCCCCCCTCCTTCTACGCCAAACCGGTATGGTGTAGTGGACTTGAAGGGCTGCTCCATGCCATTTATCCCCCCCCCCCCCCCCCCCAATCCGTTCTGTCTAAAGAAAACAAGTTTTTGAATGGCTAAAAACCCTGTTTATTATATATATAAATAGTGCCAGCAAGAAAATGAGTAAAAAACAACCGAAGCGAAAAAACAAATGATAAGAAAAGTAGGACTGTAAACGAACCAAATGTTCATGAACCGTTCGTGAATTTGTTCATTGGGAAGTTCGTTCATGAACGAACATGAACAAACGTTGTGTTCGTTCATTTATGTTCATAAACGTCCGTTTATGTGTGTTTATTTATGCTCATTTAATTTTTATTAATTACATTGATAATTATATCTATATAAATATAAACATAAATTGAACTTTAGTTACTTGTAACAAACTAACCATTTAGTAATTGGGTTTGTCAGTAATACAAAATCGTTTACATTTATATGTTCGTGAACGTCCGTTTATGTTCGTTCATGGACTGTTCATTTAGGTATGAACGAACATAAACGAACACTAACATGAAAAATTTCTTAATGAACGAACACGAACACAAAAATGTGTTCGATAATGTGTTCATGCTCAGTTAAAGTTAAATGAACAAACACGAACATGCCTTTATTCGTGTTCATTTGGTTCGTTTATAGGCCTAAAGACAAGAAAATGACTTATAGTATGTCCATTACATCGAAGTTAACCCATTTCTCACACAAGAGCTTTAATCTTCGCTCTATGTCAAGCCCACAAAAAAGCATCCTCCTTCACAAGATTAACCATTTTCCGAAACGGGACAAAAGTGTGTTCAAAAGCTTTCAAGGTGCAGGCTTGCCACATCCTTCAAACCATTGTCGTTGCCACCGTGTGCAATTAGATAGGGGAAAATCACTCGGATGAACATTGACCGCTTTATTTTACTAAAATAAACATTCTTGTTTGCTAAACTTTAGGGACTTCACGAAAAACGAGAAAATGCAAATTCTTACATCTGTCCTCTTGGCTAATGAGTAGCCGTGATTTGCAACTAATTAATAGCCTACATGTTTGTATCCAACATTCTAACCGGCTAATATGTAAGGAATTCTAGACGATTACAAAATTTGGCTTGGCTTCATTTTTCTAGCTGATTCCTTTTGCCTCTCCATTTCCCCTATAGTCTAGCCATTTCCTAATTTCATCCCTAACCTCTAGCCCATATCTTCCTGCCTAAAGTCTAGCCCGTTACCACCATTTCTAAGTCGTTTCATTCTTTCACCTAACCTCTGATTGTTCCCTAATGTTTAGTCGCTTCCATCATGTCACCCCTATTTTTTTTAGCTATTTCTATCATTCACATTTTCCACCATTTCATACCTAAAGTTTAATTTAAATTTTATTTGGAAAGGATTTGGAATTTAGAGTAAGAGGTTAAAATTTAGGGGTTGATATATGAGACGGCTAAAATAATGTTTGGGGTTAAACATGGCTAAGCTCCAGGGAACATTAGAGTTGGAGTTTGAACGACTTCCAAAGCCGAGCCATTTAGGACTTGCGGTTTTAAGTTAGGAAACGTCTAAGTAATTTCAAATGTAAACGGCTTGGAATTTGCCGTGTATGGCCGTTTTAAGTGATTTCAGGTATTGTCAGATGTGTCAGCATGTGGCAGAACAAATTTATAGATAACGGCTAAATTTAAGCCGTTTTATTATAATCTTAGCCGTTTGGGGTTTTTCTGACTACATGGACAATTTTAATTGGTTAAAAGAAAGGTTCCACACTTTCAACCGTCTACATTTTAGCCATTTTAGACACGTGTCGGGCAATCCATTTCTTGTTTTCCGTGAATTCCCTACACTTTAGCCATTAAAAATGTCCAGTTTCATAAATATACCCCAGTAAATGTTTATTGTAGTGATTTTCCCATTAGATAGTGCCTCCGTAATATCTTTCATCGAATGCATGTTAGTGGGGACTTGAATCCTTAACCAAACAAACATCCACCAAATACTCCAAGCCCAAAGACATTTGGTGAATATGTGATCGGAATATTCATCACTGATTACTCTATGACACATTTTAATTATATGATTATACGTGTGTATTGCAGTCTACCCTATGACATGTTTTGATCCATATGCACATACCTCATCATCAAACATGTTGTATGACTCGTTTATTTTATCATCTTTTGTGACAAAAATATAATCAGAAGGAAATGACTTTATGTTTAACTAGATTACTCTATGAAACTCCCTAAACCCAGGTCTCATTAATTAATAAACTCTTTGGCTTGTATTTCTTACACCGGAGAATTTCATTCATTACTAAGTGGAAACATACAAAATATGTCGTCACCGTTCTAACATGTCATAATATAGTCTTTACGTAACATAAAATGTCTAGATAATGAAACTTCTTTAAACAAGATGCTAGTCTTCAAAATGGGCAAGTCTTCAAACCTAGCCATCCCTACTATCCCAAGCATCCATGTCTAAGCCATAACTTGAAATGCATATTAAAAGTCATATACGTTAAGTGGGTTCTAGTTTAAACAACATTAACTTTAACATACATTATACATAACATGATGTGACATAGCATAGCATATCATAACATCATGGCATAACATAACATATCATCACATAACGTACCTAACATGTCATAAGATAACGTAACATACGAAATATGACATAGCGAAACATAGGAAAACATAACATAACATGGCCATGATTTGATAATTTTGCAAGTGTCATTGGCGGCGAGTACGTTTCTTAATAAACTCAGTCTCCTTAGACTGCTATCCTTATGCCGACATCTAGATAATTGACCTTGCAACATATTACTTACGTTTCTCATGGAGTTACTACTTTATTGTCTTAAAAATCATAAACATTTAAGTTCCCTATTTTACCTACGGTGCCAAAGGCATTATAGTCCAGCGACATCTTGGTGGTGGGATAAGACTTAGAAGGTCCTGGGTTCGAATCTCACAAAAGGGGGTTTTCTTATAATTATGAGTTTCCTCCTGAATTGGTGACTTGGTGGTGGAATATGATCGCGTGGTATCACTAGTGGCACGATGATACTCTAATGGTCCGTGAGTGATTCCAATTGGCCGTTCAAAAAAAAATACAGTAATACATACCTTTTTATAAGTCGTGTGCGTCCCGTGACTCGATTCATCAAATATATCATCGAATTGGTCAGTGTGACCACAATATAAAACAGATCCTAGACTTGCTACTAATTGTGTATGCCTTATAATTAATAAACTTAAATTCGATAAACATAGTGTTAGGATTCGATCTCTCGATCAACACACCAAACACAAACGAAACTGCAAGAGAAAATATAAGTGAACACGAGAACACAAGAATTTACGTGGTTCGGCTATCTGGCAATGACGATAACAGTAGTAAAGCCTGAACCTCATCCTCGAATTTGATGCCAACTGACCCAAGTCTTGACAAAATCGAGTTTAAGTTGTTGATGTGCCCTGTAACTGAACTTCCTTCTTTCATCTTCGTGTTCACCAGTTCACGTATCAGGAAAACCTTGTTAGTTGCCGAAGGCTTTTCATACATATTAGAAAGTGCATCCATAATCCCACGCGCTGTGGTTTCCTTCAGAATGTTGAACGCAACATCCTTCGTTAGCGACAATCTAATAACTGCCTTAGCCTTTTTATCTAAGGCCTCCCACTCGTCCTGCTTTAACTTCTCCGGTTTGTCACCCAATACCATGTCCAAATCCTTCTGAACCAGCAAGTCCTCCATTTACATTTTCCACCAACCAAAGTCTTTTCCATCAAACTTCTCAATCTGAAGTTTACCACTCTCCGCCATTGTCTCAAACTGAGTAATTTCCTGACTTTGGATCTTGGTAAAACAACCAGAAAAATAATCTTGGACAAATAAAACAAACCCCACAACAAAAACAAAACACCCGACTAAACTGTTCGATAAATATGCCAACCAAGTTGTAATCCCAACTAAACCAAGAACAAGATAAAAAAAACAAACTTTGTCTTCTTTTTATTCTTACTAATCACCACGAGACCAAAAAAAAGAACAAAACAATATTTAAACCTTTTGACCTTTGCTATTCCTTTGTAGCGTACAAAAAAAAAAGAAAAAGAAAGGAACCCTTGGGAGACACCAACTGCCAAACAAAAATTCTCAATGTGATTTTGTCTTTTCTGTTGTGATGTAATAGTGGGATTTTTCGAACTGGACTTTCTGATCGAACAATCTAGGTTTATGGCTGGCTACCCATACAAAACCCTGGTTCGACTCAAACCTTTTCTCTCGCGTTGTGTTTTACCTGTGTAACGAGCCTGAGCTCTGATACCAGTTGTTAGGATTCGATCTCTCAATCAACACACCAAACACAAACGAAACTGCAAGAGAAAATATAAGCGAACACGAGAACACAAGAATTTACGTGGTTCGGTCGGCTGACCTACGTCCACAGGCTGCAACCAGGATATTTTATTATTGCTTTCTGCCTCACTTGTGATGAGAATTATAAGTACAAGATGCCTATATTTATAATACAAGATTAGGGTTTACTACTTAATTCCCAAGAAAACTAATAATTAGCTAATTAAATAAAACGGGTCAGATCTTCAATTTAATTGGTCTGCCACTTATTGTCTTCTAATCTGAGCCAAAATCAAGTCTTCACAAACCCAATACATAGTAGACTTGAGAGTTAACACAAGTTCGATATATATTTAATTTTAATTTTTTATTTCACTTGTATTAAAAATAAATTATATGCTTTATACATCTAGATATTTGTTTATTAAAACGGCTCCAAACCCATAGTTGTCAGCTAGGCGCGCCTAGGCACTGAGGCGCATTATCGGGGTGTTTTCAAGCTAATTTCAGACTAAATTCAGGCTAAAAGTTGTCTTAACCTCTAAAACATCCTATATGAGTTATGAACAACTCCTAAACAACCCTAAAACATCCCAATATAGCCCTAAACAACCCTAAAAGATCTCTAAAATCTCTAAAAATGTATTTTATACTATGCGTCTAATTATAAAAAGCCCTCATTTTTTATGCGTCTTGCGCCTAAGCTCCGGACTCGGCCTATACACCTTGAGTGCGCCTAGACGCTTTAACAGATATGTACATACCTACTCATAAAACTACACCCATATCAGCCGGTCATATGACTAAAACCCTAGACCACTTACATTTACTAAACACCTACCTTGATATGTATACATTTAGATTTACAATTCCCCAACCATCACCTCACCAACATATTAATTCAATGGATCCGGCCTCGTCAGATAATAATTCTTTCGAATCCCATCAATTAAAGAAGCTGCCTTTTACAAATTCGATGAATTTAAAGTAATGGGTTGTCTATTCCATGACAAATATGATGGATCTCCAAGACGTCGTGGACGGAATACATACAAAAGTATAAAATTTATGGCCATAAACAAACATATACCCCCAACGCTTATGTATGCCACACCAACAAAATCATTCTTTCCACCGATCCAAGTTGTTGTCGAAAGAACCAGCTTCTTTCGTCCACCAAATTTGTATGTGTTGTAGTTGTTCTCTATCTCCACCTTTATTGTATCATGAGCCTCTATATCCGTGTTTATTTTCCCGTACAGCTTTCTAAACGTAGGCAAAGCCGCTGTTCTCATCCACACCATTAGATCCTCTTGTTTGCTTAGCTAAATCATATACAAACATACATATTTAAACCAAACACATGATGCGTTTTAAGTTAAGCACGCTACATTCGACTATTAGCTACTTACGGGTATGGTTTCATCAAGGGTTGCACCCCCGACCAAGCCTCCCTTTTGGAAGTTCTTGGGGTACACATTCGACCCAAACTTGGCTTTGGCATCACTTTTCCACGCGATGCCCTTTCTCTCGATGCTTATCTCTTTCCCCCGGGTTGATAGTTTGTAAGTGTCATTGAACAAACTCCAAGCTATCAATCCACAAGGAACAATTGGTTTATTATCCCTAGTGTATGCTTCAGGGAGACAATGCTTTGTATCGTTTTCAGCTTTTGGGTCGCGTAGTTGCTTTTCGCTTCTACTTTTTACGTATCTACAAACCAAAAGGCTAAAATGTAACGTACCTATGCATCAACAATTCATTAAGACCGACCACGGTGACATACCTACGATGATTTTGGTAGAAGTTTTCAAGTTGATAATACACGAATATTGGGGCAACAAGTTTCTTGGGTACTATTATCGTCCTTATACACGTCTTTTTGATGCCAGGGTTTTGAATAAATGATTGGGGGTTGCTGCTAAAGTCTTCGGGAACACAATGCTCATCATAGCGATCAACGATCTCGACGACACGGTCGGATGCTGACCAAGCCAAAAATCCAATTGGGATGAAAAGTGCCCCGATTGCTATATAGGATGCAATCACCCATCCAGGGGTTAAGATTGGCTTCCAAGCATGAAGCTCTTGTTGCGAGAACCTTGAATATATGGGTTTGTTTGAATTCTTGTTTTTCTGATCCATCAATTGGCTTACATTTTAGGAACATGATTATTATGCTTCTCCGAACCAAACATATATAAATTACCTTTTATTTTGCATTCTTTTGAGGGAGAAACGAAATGTACGGTGCATCACAAATCATCAAACATTCATTTTTATTCACTCGTTTTATCTTTTTTATTTAACAAAATTGAGAAAAATCCTCAATTAATTTAGTGGTACAATACTACTACAATGTGTGGGATATATATATATTATAATATGGATTAAATTTAATATACTGAATTTTCAATTTATGACACCAACAATTGTAATGGTGAATTTTTTTTTTTTTTTCAAAAATAAAACTTTTGTTTTAATTCTGCAAAAACATTGAAAAGCAACAATAGTAGTTTAACAAATATTAATTTTATCCTTCGTTTCATGATTTTGTCAAATGCAGATTTTGATACATATCCAGCTCACTTAACAGGTTCAATATACCCATTTCTTGCTGGTGGAGTGGTGGTTCAATAATCTTTACCCAGTCAAAGTCAAAAGTCTGAATTTAAGGGCTGAAGTTTAGAAAGTAACTCTTTTGTTTTTCATTTAAGTATTCCATTTCATGTTCTAGTTTTGGATGTCAATGTTTATGTTTATCTAAATCCGGTTCTATACCTTTGTTCATGGAGATTAACCCATCTCGAATTGGCTCTTTATCTTGTAATCTTTAGTTTTCAATAATACAGTTATCTTATTTGATTTTTGGGTTCTATCATTTGGTTTCATTGCCGAAAAATGCTATCTAAAGACGCTATCGCTGCTCAATTAGCAATTATAGTAGCCGGATTAGATTTTCTATTAGCAGATATTGAAGCAATCAAAGAGGCTTGGAGCGATGTTAAGGAGCCTGGGGACGAACTCAAAGGTCCATGGACGCATCTGGTGAAAAAGGAAGTTCTCAGCGAGGATGACCCTGATAGTAGACTGGCACCTCCGATTAAAGAGGGTACCAATGACATTTCCATATCCGAAGGCGAAGAAACAATTCTTGAAGATTTTTCTCTTGAAATACATGGAGAAGAATTTAGCAAAGAAAGTCCAGCAACAAACAATTCTGTGATATTGTTTAACCCTAGCACGAAGACTGTATGTGTGGCCAGAAACACAATTTCCCAAGGGGAAAGAAAGTGGGCTTGGGATAAGAGTAATAAGATACAAGAAACTAAGCCCTCTGTCACATCTAAATGGGTTGTAGTGCAAACACATTTCTTAAGCAAAAGAATTATAATCAACCCTAGCAATCCACCTGGTTCTTGCATCCACCTGATTTATTATGTTTCAATGCTCAATTCAGCCCCTGGTCGACGCCAATTTTCTTTCGTCTGGGCCTATCAATGGGTCCTTCATTCAGTTCGAGACAGTTACGAGGTCCATGAAGCGGGTCAGCCTACAATCGAATGGATGATCGTTTGGTACAAGTATTGGCTTTTCGACTTGAGGACAAGTCGTTTGTACGGCTGGGATGTATCAAATGATAGAACCCAGAAATCAAATAAGATAATTGTGTTATTGAAAGCTAAAGATTACAAGATAAAGACCCGATTCGAGATGGGTTAATCTCCATAAACAAAGGTATAGAACCTGATTTAGATAAACATAAACATTAACATCCAAAACTAGAACATGAAATGGAATACTTAAATGAAAAATAAAAGAGTTACTTCCTAAACTTCAACACCTAAATTCAGCCTTTTGACTTTGACCGGACCTTTAGCTGGGTAAAGATTATTGGACCACCAGCAAGAAATGGGTAGATTGGACCCGTTAAGTCAGCTGGATATGTATCAAATTTGTTCAAAAATAAAACATTTCTTGTTGGATTAGGATACTAACGTGAGTAATGTTCAAATAATCCACCACCTCGTATAAATCAGTTGGCTAAAATGCGAGCCGTTTTGCCTTCAGTCTTCCGCATATTGGTAAGAGATATTGAGTTGAGCTGGTCTAACATGTATTAAGTTGAATTTCTATGAAGTTTTCCTTGTTAGGAACTTGTTGTGCTCGCTCGACACAAATTTTCCCATCGAACAATCCTGGCCATGCACACATAATGTACCATGTTAACTTGAATAATAAGTTACGACAATTTTGTCATTAATTTTTAATTTTTAAATTAATATTTCACTTATATTAGAACACCCACAATGGTGAGGGCGGTTTGAAATTCAAAACCGCCACATCATTCCAATCCATTCCAAACACCAACCCTTCTAAACCCATTTATTTTCTATAACCCTAAACCATTCCAACCTCGTACCAATATCTCCTCATACCGATATCCCTAATTGACATGGCAGCCTCATACTAACATTTCTAATGGGTAACACTTTATTTAGTACAAATGATAAGTTAAAGATGTGGTGAATAAGCCTTTAAGACGGGGTTTTCAACTCCGTCTTTTCCCATCGCGTCTTTTGGTCACTCACCAAGAAATGGGGTTCAACAAACCCCGTCTTTTTCCTTGAACCCCGTCTTTAAGTCCATACTATAAATATAAAAAATAATAAACCGCGTCTTTAGCATACCTTTGACCCTGTCTTTTTAACCTTTATATTATTATATTAATTAAAAATAACCCCGTCTTTAGCACACTTTCAAAAAAATATTTATTTCAGAAACTACTAAACATGCTTCATATTCAATAATTCGTCTCGGTTTTTATACCAAATCAAAAGTTGCACAATAATTCAATCGGTCCAATACATCATTGCAAACGTGTTCAAAACGATCCAATACACACTCAATCCGAAAATACAAAGTTAATCTAATATCTAAATACGCATTCATCCCACAAAGCTTATCTAAGAGTTTACAAAAAGCTCAAATCAATGTCTAAAGCTAAACTAAATAGGAATATCTAACTCACTGAGTAAAATCGGAATCAACTTCTTTACTAGAATATCAATCTCTTGGTCTGTGGCGAATTTGGTGTCGTTCCACATCTAAAACAAAAGTAAATACAAAAAGTTAAGTTATAACATACTAAATAAAACAATATTAACAAAATAACAAGAAATAGTAAATTACTTACTTGTTGGGGAAATAGGTCTTCATATAAAGTTCGACAAAATCGAACATATGTTGGATTATCATGTATTCGCATTCCCAACTGTTCCTTTGTTGCTTGCATTACATTAATTTAACAATTTATTATTATTTAAAATAAAACTTAATAAAATCAAATAAGTAAGAAATAGAAAAGAAAACAAAACATACATGGACCATGTTATATGATAAATCTGATCCTAAAGTATTACTAATTAGACCCGAAAGCCGATAGTGAGTATGATTCTTATTGCCTCTTAAGAATGTAGAATCAAATACATATACTTGTCGTATGCATGGCGCAATTAAGAACAGCGACCAATGGTTGCTACAAAATTAAGGTTATTAAATAGTTGGGTAAATTGTAGTAACAAAATAAAGGAAAAGTAATTAAAATATACTTACTCGGCTAAGTGCGGTGCAAAAATAATGTCTTTAGTATTGTGCGTTTTCACTATTCCCACCATGTGATCTTTAACCGCTTGGGGATTTCTATCACACGTATCACTAGTGATTGAGTTCACATTAAAGAAGGCCAGCTGTGTTTTTTTAGCTTTCGACACCTAATATAACTATACAAGTACCTTAAATCCAGAAAAAAAATTTTATAAATTGAATGTTTAAGTTAAATCTAAACAATGTTTATAGTAATAACAACATACGAAGTAAACCAAAACACAATGGTGTGATCAACCCAGTCGTTGAAGAGCATTGCTTAATCCGGCAATTGAAAAAAAGAAGGTATCATTTTGTAATCCGACACTAATACCAGGTACCTTAATCTCCTCAACCATCTTCAACGGCGATGTGTTAATGCCTTTGAACACCTTGTCATTCCTCCCCCAACCAAAGTCTCCAGAGCGTCATGCGAAACACTGCATATACAAATTTTTTCCACCGTTTTGACCCGTTTAAGGATGCCCAAAATGACAACAGCTGCTGCACAAAACTGATACCATGAGGAGCAGGAACCTTGATCCAATCACAAATGATTTCTTTCAGGTTTTTATATCTGAAAGAAAAAAACAGTACATAAATGATTTCAATATCAAAGTTATAGCCCCACCATTACGACCAAGAATGTGTCCAAGACCATACATGTGCAATTACAATCATAAATTAGGGCCTACAAGTATTATAACGACACATACAAACTCCAACATATTCTCCATAAACAAACACATCTTGTTTATATGTCCAAATCATAGGAACCAAAAATAAAACTCACCTGGAGTTACTGTCGTGTTGATTGTGATTGGCTACTGAGGAGTTACTGTTGAGGAAGAAGAGGAACGAGCCGGCATGGTAGAGGAATGTGGAGCAGGTATGGCGGTGGTCGTAATGGCGGTTGACTGTTTCGACCGTCTGCACATCACAACCACTATCACTAACCACCACCCAACATGTACCATTTGAGACCACCTATACCTCAAACACAAACACGGTAACATGACACAAACCTACACGATTTTAACAGGTTTCGTGTCAATAACAGGTCGACACGTTAAGACCTGTTTATTTTCGTGTGGTGTTCGTGTTTACCTGTTTCGTGTTCGTGTCTTATCGTGTACGTGTCTTAACAGGTCTTATCGTGTTTCTTATCATGTCTTGTCGTGTCTTGTCGTGTCTTGTCGTGTCTTATCGTGTATTGTCGTGTTAACTTATTTTATTAGGTGTTCCTTATCATGCCTTATCATGTTAACCAGTTATACACATGTTCGTGTTCGTGTTTGAAAAAAATGATACAATTAGATTTCGTGTCATGTTCGTGTTTACAGGTTTCATGTTCGTGTCTTAACAGGTTTGTGTAACCTGTTATGCCAGCCCTACGCGCCGCTACCAACTAAGATGCTGGTGACCGGCCATTTCTAATAGCATAGAAGGAGAGGGGTGTCGAAAGAGTGTAGATGAGATGAGAGGGAGATCAATCGGAGGAGAGAGGGAGTTAGGGTTTGGTGGCTGCACAAATGAGGGAGAAGAGAAAGGTTAGGAGCTTATATACCTAGGGTTTGGGTAGGTGGTTGAGAGTGTACCGCGTATCGAATCCGTTTCTCATCGCGTGTCTCGGTTTTATTTTTGGGTTGATAATTAATCCCAAAATTTATTCGGTTATATTCGATTTTAAAAACACAACAATACCGAATAATTTAAGTTATATTTTTGTTATCATACGCGTTTGTACGACCCTCGCGTTATAAGATTTTTCTTTATTTAACGGTTCGTTCACTTCCGAACCATCAGATAACATTATTTATACTGAATAATTATTCCGAAAGTATGATTACAATTAAAACCACGCATTTCAACGTCCGATTCCCACGTCAGTTCCTTTCGGCGTTTCCAAAACGCTGTGTTTTTTTGCCGTTTCTGGCACTGATTTCACATTTGATCGCTTCAATAGCAAATACGCGCCATATTTATAGATAATAATATTTTGTTAGTCCATTTTGACAAATGTTTACTCATGTCAGTTCGGTAAGTTAAACACGCGCAAAGCTTTCTCTAAAAGGGTCAAGGCGTCCACAAACTTCGAGAATGGCATCGTAAGGACTCATAACGGCTCAATTAATCCAAATTAACTTTAAACCATGTTAATTACTTTAAAAACACGATCAAAATCATATCAGACATTGACCGTAATTTGCTGGTTGTCACCTAAATATTTTGTGAAATTGCCATACTTAATACATATTGGTCTAGTGGTATGGTGTCCCCATTACAAATGTGAAGTTATGGGTTCAAATCCGTATAAGTGCAAGGTAAATATGGAATTAAGAGTGTTAAAAAGATTTGCCGATAAAAAAACTTAATTATGATTATTATTATTATTATTATTATTATTATTATTATTATTATTATTATTATTATTATTATTATTATTATTATTATTATTATTATTATTATTATTATTATTATTTCCGGAACGCGTAAAAACCGCAAACTCGTGGGAGCATATTAAGGCCCAATATGAGCCATTAAGACAAATATGACCCATTTACACATGTATTATCTACTAGTGTCCATTTTGATCCATTAAGGCCCAATATGAGCCATTAAGACAAATATAATCTACTAGTGTCCATTGTGATTCATTAAGGCCCAATATGATTCAATAAGACAAATATGATCTACTACTATTCATTGTGATCCATTAAGGCCCAATATGATTCATTAAGACATATATGATCAATTATCGTCCATTGTGATCCATTAAGGATGGGTATGATCATTTAATACATATTATGATGTACTAATGCCCATGAGGATCCATTAAGGCCCATTGCGGTCCATTAAGACATATTTGATCTATTACTATCCATTGGGATCCATTAAGGCCCAATATTGCCCATTAAGTTTAATATGATCTATTATTGTCCATTGTGGTTCTCTAAGGTCCAATATGATCTATTAAGACATATATTATCTATTGTTGTCCATTGTGATCTATTAAGGCCTAATATGATCAATTAAGACATGCATGATCTATTATTCTCCATTATGGTCCATTAAGACCAACATTTATAATCTAGTATTGTCCATTGTAATCTATTAAGGCCCAATATGGTCCATTTACACATGTATTATCTACTATTGTATTTTGTGATCGATTTAAGGCCCAATATGATCTACTACTGTCTATTGTGATCCATTAAGGCCCAATATGATTCATTAAGACAAATATGATCAGCTATCGTTCATTGTGATCCATTAAGGCCCAATATTGCCCATTAAGTTTAATATGATCTATTATTGTCCATTATGGTCCATTAAGACCAACATTTATAATCTAGTATTGTCCATTGTAATCTATTAAGGCCCAATATGGTCCATTTACACATGTATTATCTACTATTGTATTTTGTGATCGATTTAAGGCCCAATATGATCTACTACTGTCTATTGTGATCTATTAAGGCCCAATATGATTCATTAAGACAAATATGATCAGCTATCGTTCATTGTGATCCATTAAGGCCCAATATTGCCCATTAAGTTTAATATGATCTATTATTGTCCATTGTGGTCCTGTAAGGTCTAATATGATCTATTAAGACATATATTATCTATTGTTATCCATTAAGGCTTAATATGATCAATTAAGACATGCATGATCTATTATTCTCTATTATGGTCTATTAAGATAAACATTTATGATCTAGTATTGTCGATTGTAATCTATTAAGGTCCAATATGATCCATTTACAAATGTATTATCTACTATTGTCTTTTGTGATCGATTAAGACCTAATATGGGCCATTAAAAGAAATATGATCTACTGTCCATTGTTATCCATTAAGGTCAATATGATTCATTAAGAATCAAAAGATGGGGTTAAGTCAAAATTTTCTGAATATTTTATTATGTTGGCTACAAAAGACGGGGTTGAGTCAATTTTTTTTAATATTTTATTATGTTGGCTACAACGGTTACTAAGATGTTTTATAATATTTTTTGAATATTTTTTGGAGTTTATATATAAAATTCTAATCGCAAAAGGCGAGGTTTGAACTAGGTAATAGACAGACGGGGTTTTGAATCAAAAAACGGGGTCTTATTGAAATTTTTTACTATTTTGTTATGTTGGCTTAAAGACTACCGGGGTGTTATTTAAAGAAGGGGTTTAAACTAATAGATGGGGGTTTTGATCAAAAGATGGAGTTGGGTAGAATTTTTTTGAATATTTTATTGTGTTGGGAAGGATATTGTTATTATATCGAGCAAAAACCAAAAACCTCGCCTTTATTTTTTTAACCCCGTGTGTTTAGCTCGCTTTTGTACTAGGGAATTTCTTGAAAATTGTAAGCATTTAAGTTCCTTTGTTGCATGATTAATGTATCTAATATTCGTCTGTAATGTGTACTTCCACCGGACTCGATTCATCAAATATAATTGAAGCGTGACCACGGTACTAAAGAAATCCTAGGTTAGCTATTGATTGTGTATGCCTTATAGTTATAATAAACTCAAAATTTGATAAACTTAGTAGACTTAACAGCCAACACTTAACACCAATTTTTAAACCAAAAGCATAAAGCATTTGTAAACCAAAAGGATAAAGCAAGCATACAACGAGTTCGATACATATTTTTAAAACTGGTTACACACATAAAAAAACCATAACAAGCCACCAAAGGCCGCAAATATCAGTTTCAATAAGGCCGCAAATATCAGTGACAATAAGGATAAGTTACATTACAAGCAGCGCAAACCAGCTTGGCACCCGGAAGCAAAAGATATCCACCAAAAGTTGGGTCAGACGTTTCCTGGCATAGGCAGGGTTCCTGGGCCTTGAGCTTCTGGCAACATTCCGGAGTCGGTGGCAAATATGAGACGATGGATTGCAAACACCAGCTCAGCTGCACTGGATCACATGTGACTTGCGTTCCTGTTACTTGTGTGTTTCCTGCAGAGAGTAGCAGCACTATTGCTGCCACTGTGAACAACTGTACTAGTCCGATGTAGGGCAATGTTTTATCCATGACTTGAAGGTATGGGATTAGATGGGCTGAAGAGAGTTGATTAATTAAGTGGTGGTGTGTGTAACACCCCAACCGATGGCGGAAACATCGGGATGTCACGTATTGATGATTGTTCAGTAGCTCATGGTGAATGATAAATTTCATTGAATAATTTAAGTATGTTACATACAATTGCTCTAAGAATTTGTACATCAAATTGAATAAAACTATGCAAACATCTTCAAGCATCAATTCAAACCTTCAAGCAAGTAGAACCTGAAACATGTTAAGTTGAAAATATTTTGGGTCAACAAAAGTTGGTGAGAATTACATAGGTTTTTGATAATTGAATAAAAATGTTGTGCAATTCATGTGTCATGTCAATCTAGTCCATATGTGAGAACATACTAGAAATAAATCGAGTGCATAATCAACCCTTGTGACTGTTGTATTGTGGTACATCCCATACGCTCATGGTTCACTCGTTTATATTGCAGTAACAAACACCCACGTAACCTTTGTAGGAGGCACGTATCCGGGTGGGATTGTCAGTCCAATAGATCTATCAATGTATACCGTTTGGCTGATGAATGTTTATGCTAGAATTGTGCTTACCCTAGTCATGTTCAAGACATAATGCAACATAGAAATACACATAGACACATTGATGATTGAATTGCATAAATATTGTTGTAACATGTTTCACCCCAAAAATGGTGATAAATAGAAAAGGGGCTATGTAAAACTCACCTTAGCAAAATGTTATGTCTCGTAAAAAAATAGAATAATGTGTTGTGAATGTATGCGAGGCGAATCCCAAAGACTCAACAACGTAGCTAGTCCAAATTGAAGAAAACGAAAAAGAAAGAATATCAAGCTTCCAATTCGCCAATTACAAGAGCTTATAATCAAAGCTTCAATTGTAGAAGTAATAGACTATAGAAGAAAGGTATGAGGGAAAGTTTAATCGGATTGAAACAATCGATTTAGAGGTGCAAAGTATAATGGGTCATAGGTGAGTTTTTATACTAGTTTTGGAGTCAATTAGCCATTAAAATTGGTCAACACCATAAAGTAAGGTTTTATGATGAATTGACTATTTGACTAAGACTTTGACTATTTGACTGAAGGCTTTATTTAAAAAAAATCTTGTATGTGAAAAAAAAAAAGAATTTAGAATCATATTATTATTACTATTATTATTTATATACATTTATGTATGTATATAAGTTGTGAGTTAGGATAAATAAAGACTTAGGCATATTTGTATAATATTAATGATAAAGGTGTAATAAAAAAAATATATATATATATATATAAGGGCTTTTTATGTATTAAAATTTTGGGGAAAATTTTGCGATGTTACAGTCTCCCCTACTTTTAGGAACTTCGTCCCGAAGTTAAAAGAAAAACACCAGGTATACAATTGGTCGACTACCGAAAACCTTGATAAAATTTCTCACTACCTTAACGTACCTGTAAATTTATGATTACGTTCCGGACCGTAATTATCAATTTACCTTACATTAGGGTTTTGCGTCCTTTTATGACTCTACCGATTGTTGAGCAAGTTCGATAGTCTCCACCAGTCGTTGAGCAGGTTGTAGGGCCTCTCCCGACTGTTGGAAAGACATGATGACCTCTACCAATCGTTGAGTAGGTTGTTTGGTAGTCAACTAATTGTTGTACAAGTAAGCAAGTATGATTATAGATATAGCAATTAGTTCAAATTCAAACAAGCATGCACTTAGATGTTATGATAATACTTGAATTTATTACTTGAATCAAAAAGTGTCAATACATAGAATTAAAAAGTAGACATCATTCAAATGGTGGGGTTTGCTGTTAAGTAGCTGGAGGGTCTTGATCTCGATTTAGTTTAGGGCATCGGTTACGGAAATGATTTGGGTTTCCACATTCATAGCATTGACCATAGTTGTATTTACCAGGACGATCAAGATTAGCAACCTGAGCAGGGTTGGTTGGTTGGTTGGTATTAGGGTTTGGGGTCTCACGACATGTGTTGACCAGATGGCCATACCTACCACAATTGGTGCACAGGCGATACATTGAAACAGTGGGGTGATGTCAATTGCATGTGTTACACTATGGAAAGTTTCTTGTATAGGGTTTCTTGTTAGAAGCTTGTTTAGTGAGGTTTACATTAGGATCCCTGGTCTTGCGCTTCTGGTTCTCGGTAGTTACCGCGGCCACAATACTTGTTTTCTTGCCTAAGGTCCTGTTCTTTTCGTGATTTCCAACGCCATTTCCATGGCCGTTCCCATTCATTTGGATGACTTGAGCCAACAAGTTAGAAACCAGAGTTGTGATTTGTTGTGCCATTTGTTGGGAAATAATCGCAGCCAGTTGGGCATCAACACCTTTGTTGTTTTTGTTGTTGTTGTGGTTGGTGTTGTGGTTGTTGTTACTTTCCTCTTGGTTTTCACCACTGTTATTGCGAGTGCTGTGACGTGGAGACATGATCTGTAAGGGACACAATGAAGGTTCAATGTGGCATGAAATGAATGAGGTGATGTAAGGAATGTAATCATTTATTCATTAATTAAAACGAATAAACGAAAACGTTGACGTATCAAAGATTCCAGATTCCAACAACATAGTGAAGACATGCTTTAGCCTATAAGTGAACACTCATCCCGAGAATTCCCAGGTAGGCATCCGGGTCCCTCGTCTGATTGGGATATATGCGCAATGCCAGCCTAGACAGAAGACTCAGAATACAGGCGTTCACCCTTCCAGATTGCACGTGTTCGTTATTAAAATCTAGAACTTCGACGAGATCTCAATGTGGTTCAGGTTAAACCTGAGGATTTTGTCCTATTAGTCTAAGAGTAGATCCAATGGTGGAGAGCAACCTTCTTGTAAGGATGAAAGTAGGGATAAGAAGTAGGAGGGAGATAGAGAATGGCAAGTAAAAGAAGCAAATACTGGTTATAATCCTATGGTTATAGACTAGATTATTTTTCTAATAACCTAATTCCCTATAACCATGGCTCTGAAACCAATCTGTAACACCCCAACCGATGGCGGAAACATCGGGATGTCACGTATTGATGATTGTTCAGTAGCTCATGGTGAATGATAAATTTCATTGAATAATTTAAGTATGTTACATACAATTGCTCTAAGAATTTGTACATCAAATTGAATAAAACTATGCAAACATCTTCAAGCATCAATTCAAACCTTCAAGCAAGTAGAACCTGAAACATGTTAAGTTGAAAATATTTTGGGTCAACAAAAGTTGGTGAGAATTACATAGGTTTTTGATAATTGAATAAAAATGTTGTGCAATTCATGTGTCATGTCAATCTAGTCCATATGTGAGAACATACTAGAAATAAATCGAGTGCATAATCAACCCTTGTGACTGTTGTATTGTGGTACATCCCATACGCTCATGGTTCACTCGTTTATATTGCAGTAACAAACACCCACGTAACCTTTGTAGGAGGCACGTATCCGGGTGGGATTGTCAGTCCAATAGATCTATCAATGTATACCGTTTGGCTGATGAATGTTTATGCTAGAATTGTGCTTACCCTAGTCATGTTCAAGACATAATGCAACATAGAAATACACATAGACACATTGATGATTGAATTGCATAAATATTGTTGTAACATGTTTCACCCCAAAAATGGTGATAAATAGAAAAGGGGCTATGTAAAACTCACCTTAGCAAAATGTTATGTCTCGTAAAAAAATAGAATAATGTGTTGTGAATGTATGCGAGGCGAATCCCAAAGACTCAACAACGTAGCTAGTCCAAATTGAAGAAAACGAAAAAGAAAGAATATCAAGCTTCCAATTCGCCAATTACAAGAGCTTATAATCAAAGCTTCAATTGTAGAAGTAATAGACTATAGAAGAAAGGTATGAGGGAAAGTTTAATCGGATTGAAACAATCGATTTAGAGGTGCAAAGTATAATGGGTCATAGGTGAGTTTTTATACTAGTTTTGGAGTCAATTAGCCATTAAAATTGGTCAACACCATAAAGTAAGGTTTTATGATGAATTGACTATTTGACTAAGACTTTGACTATTTGACTGAAGGCTTTATTTAAAAAAAAAATCTTGTATGTGAAAAAAAAAAAAGAATTTAGAATCATATTATTATTACTATTATTATTTATATACATTTATGTATGTATATAAGTTGTGAGTTAGGATAAATAAAGACTTAGGCATATTTGTATAATATTAATGATAAAGGTGTAATAAAAAAAATATATATATATATAAGGGCTTTTTATGTATTAAAATTTTGGGGAAAATTTTGCGATGTTACAGTGTGATTGGAAACTTAGGTGGGATGAGCTGAATTTATAGAGGTGGTGCAGTATATGTCAACGGTTGATCTTGATGGCATGGTTCTGACCGCACGCACTCTCTTACTTGATCAGGAAGTACGTATCATGCATGTTGTCTCAGTTATTCTCAGTTTGAATTATTCAAAGGCTTTAGATATTCATTTAGATATTCAGACACTAGCGTTTTTTATCTACACATTCCCTTCACGGACCGTGGAGGCCTAGACGGCCCATGGAAGGCCAAACAGGGAAAATTGACGGCCCGTGGAAGGCCTAGACCCTTATTGGTTTACCAATGATTGGTAATCATTGACCAATCATTGGCAATAATTGGTAATGATTGGTGATTGTGAAAAAGAAGTGTAGTGTGAGTGTTTAAGATGAGTTAGAGATGTAAATATGAATGTTTGGTTTTATACATGTTTTTTTTTTATATGGATGTTATTTTTAAATAAATAGAATTATTGTGATAAAATGATATAATAGACGTTGCGTAAACATTAACGTTTATGTTGCCGAACTAAACAAAACACAAGATACGAACAATAAAACAAAATAAAGCATAATATTCAACCATTTACATACAATAATATTATACAACTAAACATAATAAAGATACTGTTCAAACAATAATAAAATCTAAACAAACAACCAACTAATGATCTGACCCCTGATATACACCGGACGGATTGAACTGCTAACTGGTGGACGCCCCACCCTGCTGACTGTTGGACGCCCCACCCTGAAGGGTACACGGCGCCAAACCAGCCTGTACTCGTCTCTCATTCTCGCTCTCTAACACCCACCGCATATCAGCCCGTATCTCCTGCATCTCCTGGCGAATATCAGCCCGCATCACCTGCATCTCCTCCCGAATATCAGTCCACATCGACCCCATCTGATCCAGAATCTGCTGAAGTAACTGGGTCGTGGTATCAGGCAACCTAGCGGCGTGATAAACGCAGACAGCATGCTGTCTGGCATCAGGGGGAGCATCTGGCATCTCTACATCCACCGGTGGATCATCGTCGCCAACGTGTGCCATCTGAACCTCCTTGGCAAGCAGCCAATCAATATGTACCAGCGGCTGTGGTACAAAATGCTCGCCACGATCGCCAGCTAAACCCCAAGCACGCTGGTAATATGCGGGTGGACTATTGCCCAGGACCTTGGCCGCCACCTTCATCTGCTGCATAGTCTGAATATTTAGTCGCCTGAAACGCACAACAATAATAATAATATTAAATAATAATAAATAATAAATTATACAATAAATAATAAATAAATAATAATCATACCTGGGCAGCATCGGAGGCGGTAAACTCCGGTCCTCAATATGGGTCCACAAGTCACCCGGGCAAACACGCAACACTATGGCGATGATGATCCCCCTGATCGGAATACCTCCCGCTGCATGCCTAAGAGGGTAGCCAGCAACATACTTAGCAAAGCACTTGTGCAGTGCAACCGGCCTACCCCTGAGGATGCAGTACAAATAGAAAAGGTCGATCTGATTGACCCTTTCGTTACACGTACACCATCCAGCAATAGGCTAGGTAACTAAACGGTGTATGTAACGAATCACAGGGTCCCGGATGTTGCTGGCCATGTCCTGCCTGCACAGGATAATAATAACATTATAAAATTTTCGATAGAGTTTCCTCTATTTTTGTACGAACCAGACAACACAAGTCGTCTACAAAATCCCAAAACAATCAATTCTAAATAGATACAAACTATCTAGACAATGTATTATCAAAACTATTAAACATAAAACGCGGCTATGTTTAAACATAAGGCGCGCCTTATGTTTAACATAAAACGCCACTTAAAACTACAGAATAATAAGAATAATGTTTGAAAATAATAATAATACCTCTCGCCGTCCACCCCATACTCTGGACCACCGATAGTGGGCCACCACGCCATCAGCATGTCGTCTGGCAATTTGGTCAAGCCTGTAGTGTACATATCCTGGACGAGCTCGTCCTCTCTGTACCACCAGCAAGTCGTAGCCCACTGGTCCATCGTATATGCGTGGAACTCTCCAAATAACCTGAACTGTACCTTAGGATCATGCTCGGCATCGGGATCCGCACCGTCTGGGAGCAGAGAATAGCGAAATGTTGAGATGAACTCGATCATAATGGGCCAATGCACCTCATGGTGGAGGTCAGCAAACATCCGCTCCCAAGGGCTGTCGTCGGGGATCCACTCCATAAACCTCTGAGAAGCACCAATCGCCTGAAGTGCGTCCCAGTCAATGGCGCGCGATGCGTGTACCGGATGTGACTGCATCTTCTCCAAGCGGGCGATCTCATAATCATCGTTGTCGTGCCTGTATCTCCAGTCGGCCATAACATCCAGTGCTTGAGAATCCCCATCTACAGGCTGGTTAGCGCGCCCTCTTCTGTTTGCCATATCTGCAAAACAAAGCAAAACAAAGATCATTATTATCACAACAACAATCAATAATCTACAAAAACACATAGAACGCTTCGAATTTTTATAAAAAATTCAGCAGAGTTTCCTCTGTTTTTGTACGAACCAGACAACACAAGTCGTCTACAATATCCCAAAACAATCAAGTTACTTTAACAAGTGACTATTTAACTCCTTATGTTTAGACGCGCCTTATGTTAAACATAAGGCGCGCCAACATAAAGGCGTGCCTTTATGTTTAACATAAGGCGCGCATGTTTAACAATAAGGCGCACCAACATAAAGGCGCGCCTTTATGTTTAACATATGGCACACCAACATAAAGGCACGCCTTTGTGTTTAACATTAGGCGCGCATTTTTAACAATAAGGCGCCCCAACAATAATTTGCAGCAGCATAAAGGCGCGCCTTTATGTTTAACATAAGGGGCGCACGCCTTTAAGTTAACGATTAAACAACATAAACGAACTCAAACTCAATAACAAAACACCACCTTCACACCACCACAGACCACCCTCACACCACCACAGCCCAACCCACCACACCCAACCACCACCACAGCCAACAAACACCACCCTCAAACCCACCACCACCCTCACAGCGACCACAGACCACCACCCTCACACCACAACAGCCCAACCCACCACACCCAACCACCACCACAGCCAACAAACACCACCCTCAAACCTAGCACCACCACCCTCACAGCCACCACAGACCACCACCACCACCCTCACACCACCACAGCCAAACCCACCACACCTAAGCACCACCACTAGTATTGGTGGTAGTAGTGGTGGTAGTAGTAGTGGTGGTAGTAGTAGTAGTAGTAGTGGTAGTAGTGGTGGTGGTGGTGGTGGCGGCGGCAGCGGCGGCAGCTGCGGCGGCAGCAGCAGCAGCAGTAGTAGTAATTTGTGAGATGTGCTACCTGCATAGCAACTTCGTAGCATTTTGGAAAACTGTAGCACATGCATTCATTAGAGCCAGATCTCTATCTGTAACAATTACACGTGGCTCCATACACTTTTCCAGCAAGTCTCTGAGCCTATGTAGCACCCATACGTAGTTACTCGTTTTCTCTTTAATGATAAATGCATGGGCGATACAAAACGATCAACAACAATTTGAACAAACGGGATTCTATACTCGTTCGTTTTGTAGGTGGAGTCGATCAACAACACATGTGGGAAGGCACGCCAGAGATTGTACGAGACCCGGTGTGAAAAGAAAATATTCTCAACAGCATCTGTCTCCGGATTCTGCTGGGTGTAGTAAGTAAATTTCTTTTCAACCAAGATACTCTCGAGTATCTGCATAACAATAATAAATATTTAACAATAATAATAATAATATTTAATAATAACAATAATGCCTGCATTGGAGTTTTGTCGCCGTACATTTTGTGTTTAATCTTGCTTATTGTATTGTGTATGTCTCGTGGAATGCATACATTATTCGGATTTTGTTGTCTAATGGCCAAATGTATGTTTGATGGTTCTAGGCCCTGAAAATAAAGCGTTTCCACCATCTTTTCTTCAAGCGGTGTCAGCCTCCTAGCAAAAGTGTGACCCTCAACATGTTTAAAAGGATCATGGTTATGATTCGGATTACTTACCTCCAACTTCCAACCCTCATTGCGTAGCCTCCCTACCAACTTAAATGGACAGTTAATATTTTTGCTACCCGAAACCCGTACTGTGGCTGTACTTTGGTGTTCGCCACCACGGTCGCATCTCAGCCATATCCTAATTTTTTTTGCTTTATTTCCTGTGCCTTTTGAAACAGAACGTCCGGTCACTAGGACGTAACCGCTAGCAAGGGCTCTATCATAAGCCCATTGTTTCAACTCTTCAACAGACCCGAATACCTGAAAATTTATATAAGAGTCTAGTCTGAATTTATACTAGTCTAAATTATATACCACTAGAAATATATACTAGTGTAAATAAATAAACGCACCTGATCGGTTTCATACGAAACATCCGGGTTAGGTTCCACTTTTATGTCAACACCTTCAGAAGCATCTTTCTGGTTGTCATCATCTTCCTCAGAGTCGTTATCATCTTCCTTGAAGTCCATAACACCATTCCCACGCGAATGGTAAGTCCCGTATGTGTACTGCGGGTAGCTTGGTGGCACGAAAAATGACTCATCTTCCTCTACATATAGGTTGAGATCGGGCAGCATCAAACCGTCATTACCACGAAGCCCGGATTTAACCTCCTCTTCACCAACTTGAACCTCGGGTTCATACCCTACGCTTTCAAAGACGTGAGACTCGTTAGCAGACAGGTCAACAGTTGAATAGCTATGTAAATATGACATCGTGAGACCGGGAAGTCGAGATGGGCCGAGGGTTTTAGTGGTGGTGATGTTTTAAGGTTTGGTTCAAATGAGGAAGAAGATGATCACATTTTGGTTAAATCTAAAAAATAGACTGGCCGTGGAGGCCTCCCCTGCCCATCGAGGGATTAAATGTGTAAACCTAACACATTTTAATGGGCCGTCGGGGCCTCCACTGCCCGTGGTAAAACCCTTTTTCAGACTGACACCCTGCTTTTGCAGGGTGTTCAGTTTCACTACTAGAAAATTGGGCTTTTGTCACCACATTTTCGATCACATAACGGTAGCAATTGTTCTGTAGCCACCATTTAGCAACCGAAAATGCGGTAGCAAAAACACCCGTCTCTGTTGCCCTAATGCCACCAAATAGCTACCACTTTTGTGTTTTGCTACCATATTTTTGTCACCACAAAAATGGTTAAAGTTATTGCTACCGCTCCTATAATGTTTTAGGAATGTTTTTTTTTGCTACCATTTTGGTACCATTTAGCCACCATCTAGACACCATTTTTTTGTAACCGTTTTGGTACCATTTAGTCTGCAACCATTTAGACACCACTTTCATTGAGAATTTACTACCATTTAGCCACCACTTTCATTAAAATTTGCTACCATTTAATCATCATTTTCATTGAAAATTTGCTACCATTTAGCCACCACTTTCATTAAAAATTTGCTACCGTTTAGCCACCACTTTTATTGAAAATTTGCTACCATTAACCACCACTTTCATTGAAAATTTGCTACTATTTAGCTTTGCTACATGTTTTTTTTTCCTGATTTATTAATTCAATTACATTTCAAGAAAAGTATATTATATAAAACAGTCAAATAATACAAAATCTCAAATTATATAAAACAAATTTGTTACAATTTTAAAATCATATAAAAGACTCTAATAGAAACACCAACTAAAACATCAAATAACCGAAATTATCTATGAAAAACTTCAAAACATTCATGTCTGTGTTTATAGCCTATTTTCGACCCGTAGCTGTTAACATAGCTTCAATTTGTGCCATTCTATTGATCAGCATAGCCTCTTTATCCGCATTATCTTTTTCTTTTTGAGCCACCAAGCCCGCGATAATTCCTTCAAACCTTTATTTATCTTCATCTTTTTCCTTAACAAGCTCTTTGATAACCAAGTTTAACTTTTCAATCTACAAAACAAGCAATGAATAGAATTAAAAAGTCGAAATTAACAAAAACTAATAACGGTTCAAGTGAGTTGCACAATAACATAATCTAATTATGAGTTACAATTCTAGTGCTAGAAGCCAAATAATATGTCCTTATATATTTACATACTATTGTCTAATCAACTCAATAAAAATTTCTAAACATTCTCAATACATTAAAGGCATCAAATCTGACAATTAAAAAGCAAACATAAACCAAACAAATACATATTCATGGGAAATAATTCAAATACATAAAAGTAGACAAAGAAGTCAAGTATTGATGAAAAATTAGGGTGCCTATACTCATTGTATACCTATAATTTAAAGCTCAAGTTGAAATAATATATATCATATCTACATCACACTCTCCTTATCTACCTCATGTTTACAAGAATCAAGATAAACATACATCATAAGAAAGCTTTAACATCCTACTATAAATTACAAATGTATATGATTCCACTTATGTTAAAGAGTAAATAAATATGAAAGCATCCAAATTACATCAAAGTGACAATTACAAAAAGGTACAGAATACCATAAAACGTAATATGTTAGACTATCCGGAGTGGTGGGGCGGGAAAGAGGGGGATGAAGCGCCATGTGGCACTTTTGGGTCCCACGTGAAGGGGATGAAAATTGTGGGGAGTGAAAGGGGGGAAGAAGGGGGGGAAGGAATATTATTATTATTATTATTATTATTATTATTATTATTATTATTATTATTATTATTATTATTATTATTATTATTATTATTGTGTGTGTAAAGTTAAAAAAATTCAGCCAATCAACTTAGAGTAGAAAATGGATTAAATTGGGGGTAAATAGGTCGATTAGGTGGGGAGTTAAATGTCTCTTTTAGGATTAAGAGGGAACTAACAATTTTGAATTTTTCATTTGAGGAAACATGGGCGGGAATTTTATTAACGAGGATGAATTTTTGTTTCAAATATGTTCACATACAAGATGTTTGAGACTAATTATCCGTCACTGATATTTCCATTAAAATTGTGGAACTTGAGCCAACTGTTTATATACTAAAATTCAGTCGCTGATCCATTTGTATGAAAAATGCGTTCAAGACTGAATATCAGTCCCTAATTTAATCATTTTTTAAAATATGAAGAATTGAATATCAATCTTTAATATGTTACATTCATATTAGGGCGGACGAAGCATTACAAGATTTGGTCATGGGTACCCCACTACCTGCACGGTAATACGGCTATCACCGGTGCTGGTAGTGAGTCCGTGGACCAAATCCGTTATATATCTCTCGGATTGGATACCTTGTATTTTTTTAAATTTTGATTTAATATAATTATATATTTTTTTATCTAGACCATGTATTTATGGTATATTTATGGTACCGTTTAAACTTAATTAAAGCATAAGTATAAATTAAAACCTAATTAAATAAAAAACATAAAGAATAATATAAACCATAAATTCATTAATATTAAACATAAAAATAAAATACATTAAAACAAATAAAAAAAAGCTTAAAGTTGGCGCAACAATTACCATGCCTCGACATGGTCGAAATTGTTGTTGTATCAAGCCGCATAGGCCACATGCGTGAACTCAATAGCCAACTTCGGATTGATGCCCGGGTGCTCCCTCAACGTGCGGTCGTGGAGTGTGGTCACCGATCACACTTATTGTTGAGATCAGTCCACTTCTGCTAGAGGCTCTCGATGGTATGGTCGTTGATGCTGACTTACTTACTGGTTGAAGTCGGCCAACACTTATTGGTTTAATTAACCATCATTGGATCTAATTGACCATCATTGATTCTAATTGACGATCACTGGTTCTAATTAACTATCATTGAATCTAATTGACCATCATTGGATCTCATTGCTGATCATTGGTTCTAATAAACCATCATTGGGCCTAATTTACCATCGTCGGGTCTAATTGACCACCATCGGGTGTAAATGACCATCATTGGGTCTAAGTACTGACAATGATTGGATCTACATGACCATCATTGGGCCTAACCGACCATCACTTGATCTAATTAGTCATCATTGGGTGTAACTGACCATCATTGGGCCTAACTGACCATCACTGATCCAACTGACCATCAATGGATCTAAATGACGATTATGATTCTAATTTACCATCATGAGATCTAACTGACCATCATTGGGCCTAGCTGACCATCATTGGATCCAACTGACCATCATTGGTGTAATTAACCAGCATTGGATCTAATTTACCATCATTGGATCTAATTTCCCATCATTGGTTATAATTGACCATCAACGGGCCTAATTGACCATCATCGGGTCTAATTGACCATTATTGAGTCTAATTGACCATCAATGGATCTAAATGACGATTATGATTCTAATTTACCATCATGAGATCTAACTGACCATCATTGGGCCTAGCTGACCATCATTGGATCCAACTGACCATCATTGGTGTAATTAACCAGCATTGGATCTAATTTACCATCATTGGATCTATTTTCCCATCATTGGTTATAATTGACCATCAACGGGCCTAATTGACTATCATCGGGTCTAATTGACCATCATTGGGTCTAAGTGACAATGATTGAATATAACTGAACATCTTTAGGCCTAACTGACCATCATTGTATCCAATTGACCATATTTGGATCTAATTGACGGTAAAATATTTATAGTTACTATTTTTGTTTCTTTCATTATGTGTGGCTACTAAATGACACATTTTTTTCGTAAAGTGTGGCTAAAGTTTTCCAAAAGATGTGTTGTTGGTCACATTAATAAAAAAATCCAAAAGATGTGTTTTTGTTTCTTTGATTTGTTGTTTTTATTTTATAAATTATTATTTTTTAATTCTTTCTTATTATTTTATCACGAATTTACCACCAAAAATAAACGGTGTCAAAATTTGCAACCGATTAGTTACCTTATCTTATAAGACATATTTTGGTGTAAAATCGGTTGCTACATTTGCTACCATTTTTCTAGGTAGCAACTTTTGGTGACAATAACCCAGTTTTATCGTGGCTATTATGGTAGCAATTTAGTCTCAAAATTTACCACTAATTAGCTACTATATATATATATATATATATATATATATATATATAGGGAAAGTATAAATTGAAAACCCACTCGAGTTAAGAAAACTCTGAAAACCCGTCAAAAAACCATCTAAAAAAGTTTTTTTTTTTTTTTGAAAAAAATACACAAGGTAACATACATGTTTTTAAGCGTTTTGGCCAAAAAAAATAAAAAAAGCGCCGAACGAATATTTTTTAAAAAAATAAACAACGCAAACTTTGTAACAGCGATGTTAACATATGTTAAAAGGCAGAAAACATATGTTAACATCGCTGTAACATATGTTAAAAAGCAGAAAACATATGTTAACAGCGCTGTTACAAAGTTTGCGTTGTTTATTTTTTTTTTAAATATTCGTTCGGCGCTTTTTTTATTTTTTTGGCCCAAAACGCTTAAAAACATGTATGTTACCTTGTGTATTTTTTTTCAAAAAAAAAAACTTTTTTAGATGGTTTTTTGATGGGTTTTCGGAGTTTTCTTAACTCGAGTGGGTTTTCAAAATATCCAACCCCTATATATATATATATATATATATATACATTAGGCTTTAAGAAATAGGTCCCTAAATTTGCAACCGTTAGGGTGGTCACAATTCAATAGGTTTAATTCTTTCTTGTTATCTTTCTCACGAATTTACCACAAAAAATAAACTGTGTCAAAATTTGCAACCGATTAGTTACCTTACGTTATAATACATATTTTGGTGTAAAATCGGTTGCTAAATTTGCTACCATTTTTCTAGGTAGCAACTTTTGGTGACAATAGCCTATTTTTCTAGTAGTGTTTGTACGGTACGAGGATACTTTTGACGGCCCGTCTTTTTTCACTTTTTTTGCCAAGACGCTCAGTGAAGGCATCCACGGCCCGTCTGGCGGGGTGTTTAGGATGTTTAGGGTTGTACGAAGCACACGAAGAAAGTCATCACCTTCCCGGAATGATCGGTAGCATTGATTGCACTCATTTAGTATGGCGAGCATGTTTAAGGGAATTACAAGGACAATATATGCGAGGCGATCACCAATACCCTACGATCATGTTAGAGGTGGTTTCTTCGCAAGGTATGTGGTTTTGGCATGGGTCCCCCCCCCCCCCCCGGTTCACTCAACGACATAAGTGTGTCCTCCAACAATCCCTAGTTTTTCTTACGCAACAAAACGGAACGGCACCACAGTGTCCATTTACTTTAAATGGCCACTTATATAAACGTGGATATTATCTTACCAATGGCATCTATCCTACCTGGTCAACGTTTGTGAAAGTGTTTCGATATCCGACAGACCCTAAGGAAAAGAAATTCGTTAAGGCGCAAGAGACGGCAAGGAAGGATGTTGAGCGAGCGTTCAGAGCATTAAAGGGGAAATGGGGAATTACCGCACGACCCTTGAGGTCGACGACCGTTGCTAGGTGCAACGTCATCGTCTATACGTGCATGATATTGCACAACATGATAATTAAATACGAGGGGCGTGCGATATCACCGGTCCACATATGCGGGCCCCCTATCCAACCGTTCTTCGACAACCAAGCCCTTGCGGAGTTGACAGACTCCGATACGCATTACAGACTTCGAATTGATCTCGTGGAACATCTAGACGCACTTGATCTACCGCTCCTCGAAGCGAATGTCTCCGAATAGTTTTTCTTTTATTTAGTTTATTTTTAATTTAGTTTTAATATTGTAAATTTATTTTAGTAGTTTAATAATATGTTTAATTGCCATTGGGGTGGTGGCCCAATGGTAGAAGCAAAGCTTCTAGGAACACCTAAGGGGAGATCATGGGTTCAAGTCCCACAATGAGTGAAATTTGCCGTTCAAAAAAAAATAATATGTTTAATTAATGTTTCCTTTAAAAACTAAAAAGTAAAGATTTCAGTGAAGTGAATCAATTAAGTGTTGCCTTCAAAAAAGTGAATCAGTGAAGTGATGTGGCAATGCAGTATTGATTAAAATCAGTTATGTGAAAAAAAGTTTTCTAGAGGCGCCCCTTCCCCCTAATATTCGTCTGTAATGTGTACTTCCACCCGACTCGATTCATCAAATATAATTGAAGCGTGACCACGGTACTAAAGAAATCCTAGATTTGCTATTAATTGTGTATGCCTTATAATAAACTCAAAATTTGATAAACTTAGTAGACTTAACAGCCAACACTTAACACCAATTTTTAAACCAAAAGGATAAAGCAAGCATACAACGAGTTCGATACATCTTTTTAAAACTGGTTACACGCATAAAAAAACAATCATAAGCCACCACAGGCCGCAAATATGAGTTAACATAAGGCCTCAAATATCAGTGACAATAAGGATAAGTTACATTACAAGCGGCGCAAACCGGCTTGGCACCCGGAAGCAAAAGATAGCCACCAAAAGTTGGGTCAGACGTTTCCTGGCATAGGCAGGGTTCCTGGGCCTTGAGCTTCTGGCAACATTCCGCGGTGGGTGGCAAGTATGAGACGATGGATTGCAAACACCAGCTGAGCTGCACTGGATCACATGCGACTTGCGATCCTGTTACTTGTGTGTTTCCTGCAGAAAGTAGCAGCACTATTGCTGCCACCGTGAACAGCCGTACTAGTCCGATGTAGGGCGATGTTTTATCCATGACTTGAAGGTATGGGATTAGATGGGCTGAAGAGAGTTGATTAATTAAGTGATGGTGTGATTGGAAACTTAGGTGAGATGAGCTGAATTTATAGAGGTGGTGCAGTGTATGTCAACGGTTGATCTTGATGGCATGGTTCTGAGCGCACACGCTCTCTTTACTTGATCAGGAGGTACGTATCATGCATGTTGTCTCAATTATTCTCAGTTTTGAATTATTCAAATTCTTTTAGCTTTTTTCTATTTGCAAATCTTACTTATAAATATTTAGTTTTGTATTTATTATATTCCATCTAGCTATCTAGGAATTCAAGTTGGGGCTAAGATGTCACGCGTTCGAAATTGGGACCCGGTCATTGATGTAATACGAAATTGTCTTGTTAATTACTTGGAAAGCTAAAACTCTCTCGATAGGGGGGTGCCTAATCCTCATTAAATCGGTGTTAGAAAGCTTATCCGTTTATTATCTTTCGCTCTACAAAGCTCCCAAGGCCGTGATCGAGTCTATTTAGTCTATTATGAGACGTTTCTTGTGGGCGGGCTCTAACGAAGAGAAGAAGATCCCTTGGGTTGCGTGGGATATTGTCACTACCCCCAAAAAGAAAGGTGGTTTGGGTGTGTCTAAGTTACAAGATGTCAATGCCGCGCTCTTGTTAAAATGGACTTGGAGATTCAAAAAAGAAGGAAGGCGTTTTTGGAAGAGAATTATAATGGGTTGTCATGGTACAAGTAGACCGTGGGCTTTACTCCCGTGTAGTGCTTCATCTAATGGGTGTTGGAAACATATTGTTAAAGTGGGAGAGCAAAAAATTCCAAACGGGTCGATTATTAATTCCTTCTTCGTTGGTAAACTTGGTGATGGTAACTCTATTAATTTTTGGGGTGACATTTGGTTACCTCTTAGAATCGTGTTTCCTAATCTTTTTAAGCTTGAAAAAATAAATGGGTTAAGGTGTCGGCTCGAATTATAAGGTTGTCAATAATATCAAAACCTTGGAGTGGGATTGGCGTTCGAATCCCAATTCATTTGCAGAAGTGGCTGAATTGTTCCAGCTCCTCAATGACATTCACGATTTCAATTGGAAGGGAGCTATAGATAGCTGGAAATGGAAGCATGCTTTGGATGGTTTGTTTTCTGTTAGGTCGGCTAAGAGTCTGCTCTCCAACAACAATGTGGCTGTTCAGAATTCACAGATTAAATGGAAGGTGTGGGTGCCGTTAAAATGCAAGGTTATGGTTTGGAGGGCTGCTCTAAACCGGCTCCCTACAATTGTAGAACTTATAAAACGTGGCGTACGTCCTCAGCATACATTCTGCGCTCTATGTCAAGCTGATATAGAGACTGCGTTTCATCTCTTTACCGGGTGTATGTTTTCCCAAGAAGTGTGGTATAGGATTGAAGCTTGGTGCCGTTTAAGTCCTAATATCCTGTTTGATGTTTCGGACATTCTGAAAGTGCCGGAGACCCAAACAACGGCTAAGAAAGTAAGACACGTCTTAAGAGGTATTGTTTACACTACTTTGTGGCTTATTTGGAATGAGTGTAATAATCGCATCTTCAATAACAAGCATCGAAGGCCGATTGAGATCGTTGAGACAGTTAAATATACGACTTTCTTTTGGATTTGTAATAGGTCTAGATGGAAAGATGTAGATTGGAATAGGTGGTATTTGTATCCCTTGGATTGATGTTGTTTCGTTGGGTTGCTCGTTGGTCCTTGATTTGAGGACCAATCAAGTGGTGTTTTGAATGAAATTTTCCTTTCAAAAAAAAAAACTAATGTTACTGTAAGACCCTGGTACCATTTGACAGAAAATATGCAGCGGAAAATACAGACTAGAAAATTTCTTGCTTTATAGGTCATTCTCAAATGCTTGGAAAACATATATAAGAGATATTTTTAGTGTAACATCTTTTTAGTGTATCTCTCTACATTCAACATGTCTCATATTTAATAAGTTATGTGACCGTAACCACGTACAATCCGCTCCCTCACTTGTTCACCATCCTTTCCTTACTTCATTAGGTAGACGGGACAACCTGCAATCACCACATAATCATTTCGTTAGTTCAATAGGTGACTTCATGTAAATTACTCATGATGCGGAAGTAACATCCAACAATACTCCGTGATCCTGTACAAACGCCTTCTTTCAAGTTCGGGTGTGATACCCAGATCCGGACCTCCAAGTCCCAGGCAATCATACCTACATACCGGCATCTTCTACCATTCTTGAGATAAAAGGTTAATATCCTTACAATATATATATACGAGCGTACAATTCCCACACAAGGTTAATATCCTTACACTACATACGAGCGAAAAAAGTCCCACACAAGGTTAATATCCTTACAATACATACGAGCGTACAATTCCACACACAACCTACCTCGACCCATCGTGTTACTTTTCCTTCAAGAATCCTCTAGGACAACTAAAACCAGTGGCGAGGCTTAGTTGGGGCGGGAGGGGGCTGTAACACCCCAACCGATGGCGGAAACATCGGGATGTCACGTAATGATGATTGTTCAGTAGCTCATGGTAGTACACAAGTTTAAATAATCCTTTAATACATTACAATATTGAATTACATTAAAGTCTACAACAAGTAATCAACAAAGCTTCAAATATCTCCTCATGCTAGCTCTAGACTTCAAGCATCAGTATTTCCTTGATATAGTATTAGGTATTGAGGAATAGTATAAGTGTAGCCCAATAGATTGCCAAGTATTACCAATGTTGTTTCGTGCTCGATTGCTCGGTCAAGACCACAAGGTCAAAATTGAATACGCGAAGATCAAACAGAGTATAATAATGAAGATGGGAGGTTGAGAAGAGATGTTTGGCGAGTTGTGATGGTTCCTGAATGCTCAATTTATAGTGTCTAGGTCCAGGTTGCATAATTGGCAAGGTTGACTCGTTTTAAAATGGTCCACGCGTAATAATCAATTTGGTTAAATTGATTGCAATTATAGGTGTAATTGATTGAGGAAAAGGCCGATAATTATGTTCCATACCATATTTTTGTGTGATTAATTGATAATTAAGAGGATTTGATCCTCTTTTGGCTGTGTTTGCGTCGATCAGCAGCAGCAGTGGTAAGACAGATGCGTTTCAAAAACATGATAAATAAATAACTTCCCTAGAGTTTATCACTAATGGCAACATGGACTAGTGGTTGTGGTGTGTGTGTTAAGGTTGAACCGGCCTGCTGCTCGGGTTCGAAACCCAGCAGAGGCAAATCTTTTTTTTTTTTTTAAACAGTAAAGGGACAAGTGGGCTGGGTACTGGGCTCGGGCCTTGGGCTTCTGATTGGGCTTCTGATGTAGAAGAAGGGTGGGTTTGGGGTTGGTTATGGTTTTGGTTAACATGGTTGTAGTATATATATATATATATATATATATATATATATATATATATATATATATATATATTTTAAAACTGAATTATAATTATTATTATTATTATTATTATTATTGTTATATAAACCTTTATATATATATATATATATATAAATAATTATCATTGTATTAGAGTTCAAAATGCCACAAAAATAGTTAGATGTAAATAGTAATAACGCTTTGACATTTTTATCGTAACGGATAACTATTTAATGCGAAATGTTACAGGGGCGGCCGACCCCCCCGAATTTTCGTGCAGAAGTTCCGATTATATAGTATTCGTATAGAAAATTTTGTAAATATAGGGTTTCGACCCCCCGAAACTGGTTTTCGACCCCCCGAAACTAGTGACTTCCGACCCCCCGAACCTTCGGGTCAAGCTTCGCCACTGATTAAAACATCCTATACTCGTTCTACACGTAACGACCGGCCTTTACATACATAATACTCTCACTCTTACCTAAGTATGAGTACCTATACATACATCACATTCTCAATCTACAAAAGCATAACAATCTACCTGCCGTATTTGTCACCATTATACAAACGTATCAACTGAATTATATGCACGTGTATCATTCCGTACTAGAATCATATTTGCAAATAATAGGTACGTCTTTCAATTCACAACAACTTCTACATTGGGATCCTACATTCCACGACATTCATTCCTTACATATACAAAGGATCTTTCACCCTTTTCAAAATCAGAGGATCTTTCATCCGATGACTAGAGGGTCCTTCTTCCGGTGACCAGAGGATTCTACATCTGATGACCAGAGGATTCTTCATCTGATGAACAAAGGATTCTTCATCTAGTGACTAGAGGATTCTACATCTGGTGACCAGAGGATTCTTCATCTAGTGACCAGAGGATTCTACATCTGATGACCAGAGGATTCTTCATCTGGTGACCAGAGGATTCTTCATCTGGTGACCAAAGGATTCTACATCTGATGACCAGATGATTCTTCATCTGGTTTACGGTGGACTCTGAAATCCACCCTTTTGTTTCTCTTTTCTATCCTTTCTCGCACCATCCCACGCCGGTCCATCTAAAGCCGCGTTTTACCCATTATAAGCTCCAAAACATGCCTTTGTATAATTACTAATGTTCCATCATTTCATGATTCCCATCCTACTTACACACACATATACATGTTAACATTCATTATCCTAAATGGAATAAGAATCACTTACCTCAAGTTCTCCAAGTTCATGCTTGTTTATTTGCCTCATCTTGACCCATTAGCTTCCCATGCTTGAGTCCATCACTCCTATCCTTTCATATCATCATGTTCACATCATTGTTAGCATACATGTTCATTCATAAACCAATCATATCCAACTCATATATCACATTGACTTGCATAGGTCAATTTCTAATATGCATAAAACATAGCTTCCCACTCTTTTGATTCATCATTCAAACGATTAAACTTAACATCGTATATATCACATAACCAAGCTAATGTGTCTCACACGGAATTCCCAATCTCACAACCATGCTAGAAAACTTACCATGTTATTTTCCACTTCAGTTGACTTTCTAGAAAGTCAACTTTCAACTATATAAACTTCCTTTTTACAAACATATGTCCATATTAACATACTAGGTTGTATGAAATTCACCATAAACATCATATTCATATCTTATTAACGTACAAGATCATTCATATTACCAATTAATCCAACACATGGCGTGCATCATATTATTCAAGCATAGTGTACACTCTCATGCATACTTCTTATGAAATCATACAATCAACTATATTCTCACATGAATACTTTCTAAGACACAATCCTCATGTTAACCTACTCTCAATTATATTTATTATCACCTTACTTCACATTTGTCAAGTCTTGCATACAAATTTACGCATCATACTAGTCTAGACATTTCATCAAACAATTGGTGTGCATACAACATTCTAAGCTCAATGTACAAGTATTCCATGCCTACTTTCATAGCTCATAACTTCAATCATCGTGTTATTTACATACATTACATACCCTTCTTTCAATAGATATCAACATAGCTAAACATTAAATTCTTTCAATCTATTTATCAGATTTGATCAAGAATGATCATGGGTAAAAACCCCCATTTTTCTTTAACATGAACCCTAAATCAAAGTGCCAATTGAGATCATTAAATCATTAATGACACTAGATTAGTGCATCATAACATGAATTCAGCCATCTAATACTTACAATTTACCCAATTTAGGGTTAGTTCATCAAAACCCACCAATAGCTTCAACCAAGAAGTTTCATGATAAACAATGGATACTTACTTGATGCTTAGAAGGTGATGAACATTTCTCCAATCTCAGATCATACATGCAAATTTCCATTTCCCTTGTTTACTAGTGGTAGAAGGCACACACACATATACACAAACACACACACATTCTCCTGAAGTGTGTGTGTGTGTGTGTGTGTGTGTGTGTGTCGCATATAACATCCCACCAAAATGTAGGTGGTATTTAGTTTTGGTCCTTCCCAAATTCAGCCCTTCAAGTTTGATACCCTTCCAACATTGACTCAAACCTTATTGAAATGCTATTTAACTTGTATATCTATCTAGGATAGGTACTTAGTTATTTCACCCCATGCCATAACACATTAAAACATGCTACTAAATAAAAGTTCGGGTTTTGGGGCGTTACAGTTACTACCTTTACTGGTACTTTAAATAGACATTTCAAAACCGAGAATTATTGAAGTTAATCCATTTTTTTAGGATGAAGTAGAGTGAAATGAGGAAAAGTGGGTGATTTGACATCTACATACAGTATACCTCATTGCCTAACAACAAAAGTCAACAGGGGCGGACCTATCTTTTGGGGAGGTGTGACACCCGTTACCTCTCAACTTTTACGGAGAAGTGGAAAAAAATATTTTTTTAGTTTTTTTTTTTAAACGTTACCTCTCAAGCCTCAATAACTTTACTAAACACTAAAACCCAACCCAAATTTTACTAAAATCTAACTCTCGAAGTCCAAATTCTTATATCCAACTAAAACCCAAAGCCTTGGACCAATAATCCAACCCAAGCCACAAGCCAACTCCCACCCACAAGTCCATAACCTATTGACCAATTCCGTTTATTACTTATAATACTGAAGCCCATAACTCTGAAGCCCAGTTAGTTTAGTTAAAGTTTGAATGGGAAAAATAAGAGGTGCAAACGAGCCAAGACCGAGCTTGTTTAACTTATGAAAGCTTGTGCTCAAGCTTGGCTCGATATGAGCTTTGTTCCTGAAGCTCGAGCTCGGCTCGCAGGTAGCTTTTTCAAGCTCCGGTTCGGCTCAGTTCATTTATTATCTATTATTTAAATTATATTAATTATAATAATTATTTTATATATAATTAAGTTATTTTTCATAATTTTAAAAACATTAATTATTATTTAAATATATATATATATATATTTAATATATTAATTAAAATTTATATAAACTGTAGGCTCGCTTAGTCTTGTGACCCAGCCCGAGCTCGATAAGCAATGCACAGGCTCTAGCTCGTTCAAGCTCGGTTCATTTTGAGTTTTAATTTTTTAGCCGAGCTAGAGTAGCTCGTGAGTAGCCTGGCTCGTTTGCTTTGCACCTCCATAAACGGTTGACAAGAAGCATTAGGTGACCTTGCCCCTCGGGTGTCCCCTGCAGCTGCAGCCACTGCCGACCGGCCACCCGCCACAACCTCCATGCTAGGCGCTCGTGTCTCCACTTTTTCTACCTTACGACCCTGCTCGGGTAACTTTATCTATTATTGTGTTTCTATTTTTGTTTCGTTTACATTGTATTATAGTACGGTAAAAAAATTTTGAACGTTACCCCTAAATTTTTTGTCTAGATCCGTCACTGAAAGTCAATCACGTTTCACTAGTTTCCCTTTTGATTTTTTTTTTTTTTTATAAATGTTAGAAATATTAAAATTGAGTGAACTAAATGAAAAAATATATATATATAATTAAAATATATAAAATGTTTCTTAAAATTTTCAAATAGAAAAAAAAAACTATAAAATATAACAAAAATTAACAATTTTGCATACTAATGACCTAAAAAAATATGCGTTAGACATAAACAATTACACAAATTAAAATAAAGTGGTTGGAGACTCCCCGCTAAACGTGGATGTGGGGGCACGGTGCATGCAGTCAACAATTTGCTTAGGAACAAAATGAGGTATTTATTCGTTAATAATAAAAACTAGATTTATTTATGGTATTTAAGAATCATACACCCCTTAATTAGGAAACATACACCCTGGCTCACATCACACACTAAGGTGGTGTTTGTTTTTCTTCCAGAAGCACTTCTAGCCTCTTTTGTCTGCGTCGCGCAGACGCGGGCAGACTGTTTGTTTTTCGGAAGACATTTCACTCAAAAACTCTTCCTGACATCTTCTTTCTGCAGACTTTGACCAAAGTCTTCTAAGGTCTTCAAAGGTCTTCTCCTCTTCTCTTCTCCTCACCCACCACCACCACCCACTACCACCACCACCACCACCATCACCGTCACCCACCCACCATCACCCACTACCACCACCCACCACCACCACCCACCACCCACCACCACGGTCCAACACCACCTACCACCGTCCACCCACCACCACTACCACCACCGTCCACCCACCACCACATACACCACCCACCACCCACCACCACCATCACCCACCACCACCACGGTCCACCACCACCACCCACCACCACCACGGTCCATCACCACCACCACCCACCACCGTCCACCACCACTACCACCACCACCCACCACCGTCCACCACCACTACCACCACCACCCACCACCACCACCACCACCACGGTCCACCACCACCGTCCACCTACCACCGTCCACCCACCACCACTACCACCACCCACCACTGTCCACCACCACTACCACCACTGTCCACCGTCCACCACCACCGTCCACCACCACCACCCACCACCGTCCACCACCACTACCACCACCACCCACCACCACCACCACGGTCCACCACCACCTACCACCGTCCATCCACCACCACCACCATCTACCACCAGACTGCTGTAAAAACTCAGTTTGTTTAAATTTAAGTTTATTTCAACAGCCTGCAGACGTTAACAAACAAACAGTCTTCTTCTTGCAGACTGCAGACCTTTTCCTGCAGAAAAAACAAACAGCACCTAATAGAAGGCTACCACATACCCTAAAATGTAATGTCACACCCCCAGAATGTGATGTCACATGGTATATGAAACTTAAAACCCTTTAATTATACATGCATTATAGAAGTATATTTATATAGTACTAGTAGTAATGCCTGCACGTCGTCGCATGTGTTTATGTTTAAACTAAAATTCCTCATAATTGTAAAATTTCGGCCTTCAGGACATCAACATAAAAAGATCCAATAGTTTCATATGAATTAGAATTTCTAAGTAAAAACACAATTAACCTTATATTAAAATTTTCACTTGTAATAAAAAAAATGAAACTAATTAACTCACATACCAGAATATGCGAATAGTCAAATTTCGAATCTGTAGGCTTCCCTAATTTGATCAAAGATGAGCTCGCCTACGAAGGTTAAACATTCGTGATCGAAGAAGTTAAAAAAGGCATAAAAATAAATAAAGAAATAAATTATAATTAAAAACTATTCAATAAATATGCAGATGAAAAAGAAGAACTTATGCACCTCAACACGATGTGGTCAGTAAGATCAAAATGTAAATCCCAAGTTAGAATCATCTAAAACGATACTCAATTCAGAATAAATTATACAAAACAACCCAAAGAAATCGAAGTCCAGTTAGGTGTAAAAACTATGAAGAATATGCAACAAATTGGTTACAAATGAGTTTCCAAGTAACAATTTAAGGAGGCGATTACTTGTTCAGAGTTGTCGGAGAAGAGACGTCGCCGGAGAATTCTGAACCTATAAAGCCGGACACCCATCATTTATGTGCGATTGGGATCAAAGACTGAAATGGGTGGGACAATTCAGTTCGTGTCTTCAATGTGAGTGCAATTGTTTCTACCATTAAATAGTCTGTTTCAACTACGAAAGAGGAATTGAAGAAGAGACGGTTTAGATGATGCCGTGTAACAGTAAGATAAAGTTTATTTGCAGATAATATAAATAGAAATAAACATTTGTAACTAATTTCTTTGGGTTAAATGGTACAAGTGGGTAATGCAATAGGGGTAGTTTGAGAAAGATTTACATGACATATGGAGTTTAAAGCATGAGGCCTTTCAAATTCCATGTTAAACTGCATGTATAATTACTGTTCTAACTATCTTTGATACTTTATAATATAGTATAAATATAGATTAAATTACAAATGGTTTATGTAATATGGTATTCTACATTATGCTTTATTGGTTTTGTTGTGCTTAATGATGTTGTACATAGGTAAGTATAGTTGTACATAATTGTTTCTATGAGGTTCTTCCACCAAATTACGCATTTTATACCTACTATTCACAATCCGCTAATTCTGCTTCTTTCAACGTCTTCACTGTTGTCATGGGTCGTCTAAGACCACGCAAAGGTAATATTTCGTTATTTTGCCGCACGTAAGTTGTTTGTTTTCCATTCGAGTTACATGGTACAATCGTAAATATTTAATTTTCTGTTATGACACAAGCATGAATTACATGGTTTAACTAAGATGGTCACAATGTACAATCAAACCTTCCTATGTCAATGCCTAATCTTCATGTTTCATCTTTAATCATGCCCCCAATTTGCTGATACAAGCCCAAAACCAAAAAGAGGCAAGCAACAATGAACAACAACAATAAACACTTTTGTAATCCTAAGGCATGTAGAAGGCCGCCACAACTAGCCTAACATTACTCTTGTTTATGTTGTAAACTAAAAAGACTTAGGTGACCGCAAATTACCTACTTAATTAACAAAAACAACGCTCACTTTTGTGCAACCACTAATCATAAAATGTTTAAACAACACACGATAAAACAATAAACAACCGACCAACACAATAAGGCCGTCGCATCGTGCGAGATAACATTTTAGTTAATCTTTATTATATAAATATACGTATTGAGAAACAATTTATGTATGTTAGCAGTCAACTGGGCCGGCCTATGACACGAATCCATAGCCATTTTAACTCCTTATCAACCATGTTGTATTCGTGGGCCAAGAATAGGTCTAAGCTCAAGACCTTGTCTTAAGACAGTTGGTGTAATTTCATTTGTATGTAGGTGGTTGTTTGTTAGCCGTCCCGTTTTATGGGTTGGTGGTTTTTAATGAAATTTATCTTTAAAAAAAACCACGTTGTATGAATCACTTATTTTACCACCTTTTGTAACAACAATGTGATTAAGAAGGAAACGACTTAGAGCATTTACATTAACTCCTCTATAATGGTGTGAGTGTGATCTCTATATTATATAGAGTGGGTATAAGTGGTTGTGAGTAGAGGATAGAGAAAATATTTAGATGAGACAGTGTTCACTAGTAAATTTGAATGAGACACTGTTCATCTTCCATAATTTTTTAATATTTTTAAAAGTGGTTGTGAGTAGAGGATAGAGAAAATGTAATTATAAAAGTATAGAATAAGTATTATTAAATAGAAAGGGAGAGAGAAAGATGGTGATTTGTAGTGTCATTATAGATATGAAGATAGAGTAGCTAGTGTGAGCTCTTAGACCGTCCGGAGTGGGGGGAAGGAGGGGGACTGGCTTCATGCCAGCTACACCGGCCCGTGTGGGCGTGGAAGGGGTGAGCCCCTTGGGGGGAAGAAACCCACCGGCGTGTGGGCAAAAATCTTGGACACATGGCGATAATTGGTTGGTGGGCTGGATGATGACCGTTGATCATTAAAAAAAAATTGTTACCGTTATACAACGGTTGAAAAAAAATAATTTAATTTATTATATATATATATATATATATATATATAAGTATATAACAATATCCTCTTCTACCCAAACCCACACAATCATATTTTTATAAATTCCTCTTCAAACTATCATTTTCTAAAAATACTAGCAAGATGTCGGACCAATCTTCAAGTTCATTTGATGAGTTTGATCTACTCGCTTTGGAGTCCTCATCCGACGACGGCGCGGAATTGATAATAGCGAGCGTTCAGAAAGTCGTTGAAGTTATAGTGGATGATGAAGGGACCTCCGAACCCAAACGTAGAAAGTATATACTTCGTGAACGACAAGCCGCAAATGGGTTATTAGTATGTGATTACTTCTCACCCGAACCAATATACGATAAAAGAAGTTTTAAGTGGCGTATTCGTATGAGTCGTAATTTATTTTTAAGAATATCAAACGATTTACAAAATAATTATGAATATTTCCAACAAAGGCCCGATACGGGTAGTGAGATGGGATTTACCACGTTGCAAAAGGTCACAGCCGCGCTTAGACACTTGGGTTACGGACAAAGTACCAACATAATGGATGACTATCTAAAGATGTCCGGGCGAACAGCTAGGGAAAGTGTCCACTATTTTTGTGTGTACGTCATTGAACTATATTTAAAAAATTATTTGAGAAAACCTACATTTAGTGACGTACAACAACTTTTAGAGTTTCACGAAGAAAAACATGGTTTTCCCGGGAGCCTCGGAAGTTTAGATTGTATGAAATGGGAGTTGGAACTTTGTCCAACAAAATGGCAAGGCCAACACTCGAGCGGATATCATAAAAAGCCATGTATGATGCTTGAAGCGGTTGCGTCACAAGATCTTTGGATTTGGCATGCATTTTTTTAGTGTGCCCGGTTCGTTGAACGATAGAACTATTCTTAATCAATCCCCAATTTTCAACGATCTTGTAAATGATGTTGCACCAAAATGAACTTTTTCTTAAACGAGGTAGAATACAAGTACGGGTATCTGCTAACAGATGAAATTTACCCTGATTGGGTTGTGTTCGTAAAATCATTTACACGGAGGACTACATTAGACCCTAAGAGAAAAAAGTTTAACAAAGCTCAAATGGCTGCACGGAAAGACATTGAGCGAGCTTTTGGTGTCTTGCAAAGAAGATGGTGCATTTTGGGGCAGCCATGTCGAATGTAGGGAACACCCCAAATACGAAATGTGATGTACGCATGCATTAATTATTTTACATAACATGATTTTGGAAGACGAAGGACGTGCAATATGCGAGTACTTTGGTGAGGAAACGCAACAAAGTCAAGGAAACATTGCTGATGAAGAAAGAAACTTAAACAACTTTGAAATCAAGAATTTCCAAACACATCACAACCTTCGAGCGGATTTGGTTGATCATATTTGGAGTATACCAAGAGATTACGCATTCAACGATAACGATAGCGATAAATAAACATTTTCGGTTCATGTATTTTTTTTTTAGTTCGTGTATTTTTTTCACGTCACAACCTTCGAGCGGATTTGGTTGATCATATTTGGAGTATACTAAGAGATTACGCATCCGACGATAACGATAGCGATAGACATTTTCGGTTCATGTATTTTTTTTAGTTCGTGTATTTTTTTTTATTTCATGTTCTTTTAATTTTTAATTTGTAGTTTATTATTAATTATAATGATTTTAATTATGTTTTTATTAAAATTGTGTTTTTTTTATTAGTTTATAAAGTCCTACAAGTATCACATGACGCTTCATCCTCCTCTTCCCCTCCACTCGTTATAGTCTTATAATTCAAGTAGATTACTCAAACCTTAATTACCTCTCGCACACGTCTCTTTTTAGAAAGAGAGAACCGTAACTCATAACCTATTTTATTATAAGTTTAATAATATTTTTTTAACAAAGGTAATCAAAATGAATAAAATAACAAATGTAAATTATATATTCACACAAGTTACAAAACTACACAATTAATCACCAAGTGAAGTTATTGGCGTAAGTTAAACACCTTTTTGGGTTGAGCATTTCCACTTTATATATGATCAGAAGGATGGAGTGAGGGTGTTCGCAAAGGTGAAAACCATATAAGGGTGGCGTTTAACTAGAGTTCACTGAATTACCCTAATTTTTATTAATTTGTCATTGTCACATCACTGAAACACAATTTTGGAGGCGGTACTTTACTGATTCTTTTGCTTATTTTTAATAAGTAGTATATTTAAAAGTATTAAGTTATTTTTCATTTAAATGTAGTTAAATATATTTAAATTTTTAGATATTTTTTTGTTCATTTAAACAAAAAAAAAAAAAACAAGATTCAAACCGTGGCAGAACGATGACATTATCATTGCCCAACGGTTACATTTTGAAACCCCAAATTTTACCTTATAAAACCCCATAATCTCTAACCAAAAATTATCTCTGAAAACCCCATCACTTCTCATAATCATCATTTTAATCATCTCAAAAATGACCCGTTGAAATGAAGAGGAGGAGATCGCGTTAGTCATGTCGTACAAAGAAGTCCAAAACAGCGCTAATCATCATCACCAAAAACGCCGATGTTCGGGGGGAATTCCATTTTGAGGACAACGTGTTGGCGGAATTCAACCAACTAGTCGGTGTAAATGACCGCACCACTGATTCGCTCTCACAAAAGTGGACGGATCTTAACAAAGTGTGACCGATGAAATGCCCTCTTTGCAGCCATCATGGCGGAGCACCCTAACCTTGCTGATGATATGGCAATCGAACTCACACAAGTGGACTATATGGCTAGGTACCGCAACAGATTCTACCATGTCTTAGCACGACAATTGTTGCGTTATGTTAAATAATTATGTTCTGTAACATCGCAAAATTTCCCCAAATTTTTATGCGTAAAAGTCTTATCTTTTTTTTTTATACACCTTTATCATATATTTATCCCTAACACACAACTTATATACATATATATATATATATATAATAATAATAATAATAATAATAATAATAAATATAACACATAAATCAGAAATTTTTTTTGTTGAGTTATTTTTAAAAGCCCATGACAATGCTTAAGATCAAAACAAAACCAAGCCCACAACAAACACCCGGCCCATTAGTTCTCCCCCCCTCCTTCGCTGATAAAACAAAAAAAAGGTGGTTCCTGCTGTGGCTCGAACCCGAGTCAACCATGAACAACCACACGCGCCACCCCAGTTGAACCACACCAACCTCTTGTTGCTATGCCAACTCATTTAATATATATATTGACTTGGGTTTATATCCGTTACTTTGCTGCTGATTCGCGCGCCTGCAGCCATGAACAAACCATTGATTTATCAATTAAATCACACAATCATGGTAAGTATAATATAATTAGCATCTTGATAGATGATTCACGTCCATTACAGGTCATAAACACAATTAATCAGCATTAATTCGTACCTATTCTTCCATTTTTACGCGTGCACATTCAAGTCGAGGTCAACCATTCCAATTATACGATCCAGACATTAACCTATAAATTCAACGTTGCTGGACCGTCTCAACTCGCCGAACATCTTTTCCAAATCCCCAATTTCTACTAAAAATCTACTGGTCTTGAATCATGGTTCGTGTTTGACTTCGTGGCTTGACCATCCATTCGTATACGAATCGTGTCTGTAAGTTCGTAATTTTTGATGGGTTTCATTAATCGAGACCTACACAACATTAACCCCATGATTAATTGGGTTAATGTTGTGTGATTCAATCGATTGCAAAACTAGGGCTCGATTGCTAATAATTGGGGAAGAACATGAATTTTCGTATAACTATAAATATTAATCGAACAGGAAACAATCACAACCACTGGTCTAGACCAAGTGGTTGTGACTGCTACTCTTCAATCCAGCCACGCGGGTTCGAGTCCCGGGTGTGGCAAAACCTTTTATTTTTGCCTTGTTTTTAACCAAACCATCACAATTAATTATATATAATACTTATATTTTTATAAATTCGTTTTAAAATATTAAAACTCTTTTAAAAATCCTACAAAAATTATTTTGTATTAATCTGATGAAAAAGTTTAACTCACAATTTTTAGTTTTCAAAAATTTATTTATTTAATATATATAATAATTAAATCAAGTTTATTCTTTTATATTTTATAAAATTCCATTAAAATATCAAAACAATTTTATAAACTTCCACAAAAATTATTCTGAGTTTATATAATGATAAACTTTTCTGAAATGATTTTTAATTCTGAAAAATCATTTATTTAATATTTTTAATCAATTTTTGCTAGTTTTAATCATAATTAAATCATAATAAATCCAATTTTTAATATTTTTGCACCAAAATTTTATACAAATTATTTCTGATTATTTGAAACAGAAATAGGATATTTAAACTATTATTTCTTCAATTTTAGTATTTTTAAATATTAAAGTTAAATTTTGACAATTTGTTATAAATAGAATTAATATTCTATTTTAAAGAAAATAATTTTATAAAAATTATTTTTACACTTTAAACACATTATTGTGACCATCTTAAATTTAAATTTCATAAAAAGATTTTTGGTTATTTATTTACTAATACTCTCTCAATTACCAAACATTTTTGATATTAATCAAACGAGCATTTATCCTCAATTCGAAGCCCTAGAACATATACATTTGTAGACTAGATAGACTTAGACATATTTATTACCTTATTATAGGGTGATATTTGGCATCGTTGGGCAACACATATTCTATATCACGAGACTTAACATTTTAAGGTGAGTTTACATAGCCCCTTTACTCTATTTTCACTATTTTTGGGGTGAAACATGTTTAAACATTTTTATACTATCATTTACTCATATTTACTTGTGATTCAATTACAACATCATTCTATCATTTGACTGTAACAAAAAGACACAGTACAATCATTAACAATGATCAAGCCGCCTGTTTAGATTATAGCGCTATAGGTCTGACAAACCCATCCCCCCGCATAAATTCAGGGATGATCGATAACAGTAACAACATTTAACTAACTTGCGAGTTAGTCAACAGTCGACACAAGGTTTGATTGTACAAAGACGCATTGTTACATGTCGGTACCATACTCTATCATCATACAACTGTGAATGTTGTACAAACTATTGTTATCAATTATTTTCAAAAACCTATGTATTCTCACCAACTTTTGTTGACCCAAAATATTTTCAACTTAACATGTTTCAGGTTCTACTTGCTTGAAGATTTGAATTATTGCTTGAAGATGTGTGCATAGTTTTATTCAATTTGATGTACGAATTCTTGTAGAACATTTGTATGTAATTTATTTAAATCATTTAATGAAATTTATTATTCACCATGAGCTACTGAACAATCATCACTACGTGACATCCCGATGTTTCCGCCATCGGTTGGGGTGTTACATGTTCTTCCTAATTTAATTATGTGTGTATGTAGTTTAATATTTGTATTTTGTTTAATATTATTTTTAATTTCTAATTTAATGTTTATTTATTTAAATATTTTTTTACCGTTGGATTTGAAATTAGAGGAGGAGAAATAAAATTCAAGACAATAAAGTAACCGTTTCCCAACCGTGGCCAAAGACCCGTATTTCAATCACGGCTCCACTACCCATGCTATCAGTGGTGGTGGTGGTGGTGTCGTGGGGTAGTGAGATACCGTGCCATTTACGGGTAGGGCCCGTGTCCATCTAATGCCACGTGATATTACACATAAACATGTCGATCGACGATCTCATGAACATAATAACATTAATCATATCATATGCATATATAAATGGAGACAACAAGCTAGAACGACGCGTACGCATACAACATAGAAATGCATAAACAAAAGAAAAACCAACAATGACATCTAGCCTTATTTTGCATGTTCATATACCACACTCACCATGTAAAGCAGTACACACTACTAGTCACGGTACATATTTGTGTTCATATTGTTACATCATTTTCTTAACATTTTGGAATGGCAACACCACAAGCCGAAGCAATCTTCTTGGCATTTGGAGAGTTTATGTATTGTCCAACACTAGGGTTCTTCAAGTAACCACAAAAACAAGGTTGTTGTGCTTTCAACTTGCTGCAACAAGCCACAGATGGTGGTGCCCCACTTGAGAGATAAGTTGCGCATGGAAGCAACTCTTGCGCGTTGCAAGTTGCAGCATTTGTGTTTTGTGCGTTGCCCAGAAGCACAATCGCCAAAGCGCACAAAACAACAAAAGAAAATGTCTTGTTCATTGTTTCAAAACAAACCAAAGTGATAAAAAGGAGATATGGTTTTTTTCAAATGTATTAACTTTGCAATTTATAGAGGTTTTGAATAGTTTATTTTGGTTATTAAATGGTTTTGGTCATAAATTTGGGGAAACTCATAGAGTTTACGTATGTGGCATAATATTATTTTAAAGTTTCTTGACTTAGTGTATAATTAAAATTAAAATTAAAATTAATCATCCATCCATTGGTATGCTTCACTTTCGAGCTTTCTTTAGGGCAAAAGTGCAAGTGACCGTGCACCAAATTTTGACCTACTAAAGTCAACAGACTGTAAATAAGTAAACTGCCAGCAAATATTGTCTAAATGTTGAGAAATTAAGGATGATGAACTAGCTTTAAAGTTGGTTTATCATCCTTTTACGAGTCATGGAAGACCAATATGTACTGCTCGGCCGTTTTTCTCATTTTGATGTTTAACAATCTTTATCTTTATATATATATATATATATTGCAAAGGGATTAATCCTACATGTCATACTCTTATGCAATCTTTCCTTTGAGAGATGCCACATAGGATGTGATGTGACAACTCTAAACCAATTAAAAAAAATATATGATTTAACCTAATCTATTAAATACCTAATCTACTAAATCTAAATATTAAGCCTTTATTATTTTATCTCTCGTGTTTCCTCCCATAACTTTTAAACGTTAATATCTTTTTATATACGAGATTTTTTAAAGAAAAAAATTACACCAAATTAACGAGCGTTTTATTGTCTTTCCAACGAGTACCATAGTGTTATATAAAAATCGGAGAAAAAATGACTATTTTGTAACCCGACAAGTATTATGTCGGGTTTGGGATTAGTTTAAAAAAAATTGTGGGTTTGGGTCGGGTCTGGAATTAGGTGATACCCGACCCGATTACCCGAAACAACATACCCAAATACCCGAACTACATACCCGATCATATACCCATGAATTTTTTAACGCATCACATAACCCTTAGACTAATGTGTTCGATATTTCAATAATTAATTTTTTTTTCTTATTTCATGTTAGTTCTTTTTAGAATGATCGATTACAAACTTCCGAATTCATTTGTAATGGCACTAGATTTATCTCCCGGCGCAGAGATTAGTTTTTTTTTTATATTTGAATATGATAACTTATGGCAGAGATTTGTTTAAAATAATAATAATAATAATAATAATAATAATAATAATAATAATAATAATAATATATTGTGTTATGTTATATTAGATATTTCAACCCGGGACGCTCCCGGGATAAAAACTAATATGGTTATATAAACAGACAATTCATAGGTTAAAATATGGCTCCAGATATTTGCACAAGACGCAATTTTATTCAGACAACCCTAAACGGGCCGTAGAGAGCTCTACGGCCCGTTGAGCTCATTTTTTGAACATTCTACGGGACGTAGAGGGCCCTACGGCCCGTAAGTAATCATTACCAATGATTGTATGATTGGCAATCATTGGTAATGAATGCCTATGGGCCGTAGGGACCTTTACAGCCAGTAGAACAAGTCTTATTAATTTTGGCTATGAAGAAGGAAGGGATGGATGCATAGGTTTTGCCTACGGCCCGTAGGCTCAAAAAAAACGCAAAAAACCTTTGGGACGAGATTCGATCTTGGGCACATTATCACACAAACACAAACAAGTATTATTTCAAATATGGGGACCATCTGGGCTACCAGTTCGCTGGTTTCTATATTGGAAGAAATAAATATAACATAAACAAATATTAGACACCCTCTACGGCCCGTAGAGGATTTTTTTTTTACACATTTTAATTGTTTAATAAATAAACACGAGCGTAGTGGATCATCAGAATAGTTACAAAAAAAATTAATTGTTTAATTTTTTTAATGTCGTCTTGATAAACGTGTAAAACGTTAACACAAGCGTTTATATAAACCAAAAGATAAAACTAAACGTTAACACAAGCGTACAAAATAAACATTGTTTAAAACATTTACAAAATATAATTAGAAATAGAACATCGTATCATCAGGCGGCGGCGGCTGCTGCAAGGACGTCCCGGGCTGCTGCGAGGACATCCCGGCCTCATGCGGGGTCTGCTGCGTGCTGGCCCCTATAGTCGGTGGGACACGAGTCTGCATGCCCAGCTAGCGATACATATCCTGCTGGCCAGCAATCAGCCAGCGCATCGTCTCGTCCTGCCGATCACGCCACTGACGCATCTCGATGTCCTGCTGCTGACGCCAGGTGTCCATCCGCTGACGCCACTCACGCATCTCGACTGCCTCTGTGGCAGCCGCACGTACGTCCACCCTAACATCAGGAGGCAACCGCAAGGAGTGATAAACGCGTGGCGGAATCTACAGCTCTTCAGGCTGCGGCTCAGCCATATTGACGTCTCTCTCAACGCCCCCCTCCCCCTCGGCAACATACTGCAACCCAACCTCAACAGCTTCACCTGCAATGGATAACAATAAATAATAATAATAATAATAATAATAATAATAATAATAATAATAATCAATGTTTTTATAAAAAATTGGGCAGAGTTTCCTTTGTTTTCGTTTAAACCAGACAACACAAGTTGTCTACAAGTTTCCCAAAAGAAACGCCCAAACATATTATATATTCTAATCATCAATACAAGTTGTATGTAGTAAATAATAATAATGATATAATACCTGCAAGGCTCTGATGTACCAACGGCTCTGGTACAAACGGCACATGCTTCGGACCCGTAGCAAGAAAGTAGACGGGTGGATCGCCCGTCTTCCCCGCACAAAGCATATTATAGAGCGTGGGACAACCTAATGGGCTGAAAGAAATAAACAAAAACATTAACATTAATAATAATAATAATAATAATAATAATAATAATAATAATAATAATACCTAGGCAAGGTTGTAGTGGCGGCGGCAGATGCTCGCTAACCCAGGTAAAATATCGGTCAGCATTACAACGCTCGGCGACCCTGCTGATCATCCCCCCGCATGCGATCATCCCCCGCGCCTGCCTAACGGGAAAGGAGGCAAAGTAGTCTGCCATGCACCGATGCAGGGCACACGGCGTGCCGGTGATAATGCAATACAGGTACATCAGGTCTGTCTTTGTCACCCGCTCATTACAGTTGGCATGTGTAGTGAGGGAATAGGTAATGCAACGGTGAATGTAACGAATAATGGGGTGACGAATGTTGGCGGCCCTGTCACATCTCTCCCTGCATACGATAATAATAGTAATAATAATTAGAACAAAGATATTGATAAATAATAATAATAATGATGATGATAATAATAATAATAATACTTCTGTGACGGGTTCCCGAACTCTGGACCCCCGATGGTGGGCCACCACGCATACAGCACATCATCAGCAACACTACTGACATCTGTAGTGTAGACATCCTGAGCATTATCATTAACATTAACATTAAGAATAAGAACAAAATTAATATTAATATTAATAATAATAATAATAATAATAATAATAATAATAATAATACCTCTGTAAGCTGGTCCTCAGTGTACCACTGGGTGCGCGTAGCCCACTGATCCAGGGAGTAACAATACTCAATGCTGAGAATGGAAAACTGGACCTCCGGCTGCGGCGGTGGCATTTGTGTAGGATCGTCACCGGGTAGTCGTGGCCGAAGGCGAAAGGTCGATAGGAACTCAATCGCCAACGGCCGATGGGTCAGCACGTTCAAGTCGCCGAATAACCTGTCCCAACGGCTACCCTCCGGGATCCACTGTCGTGCCATCTCCTCTACACCCCCCCGTGGTGGCACGAAGCGCGTCCCAACAAAGCCCGCGCGACTTACATGTCTTCTTCTTCCTCAATTTCTCAAACCTTTGCTTCGCGTAATCGAAGCGTCGAAACTGGCAACGCTCCCAGTCCGCCAGGTCCCCCCTGCCATGTTGCTGGGGGGACCCCACGAGCACGGGCTCATCCTCCTGGTCCTCGTGACCATCATCATCAAAAAATTCCATAACTGCAAAAGAAAAAATTTATAGTTAGGGCGTTTGCCTTTTGGAAACGCCAAAACTATATTAGTTTTGGCGATTCAAAACAAACGCCTAAACTAATATAGTTTAGGCGTTTCAAAAGAATCGCCTAAACTATATTAGCTTAGGCGTTTCAAAAGAATCGCCAAAACTATATAGTTTTGGCGATTCTTTTGAAACGCCAAAACTATATTAGTTTTGACGATAAACTATATTAGTTTTGGCGATTCAAAACAAACGCCTAAACTAATATAGTTTAGGCGTTTTAAAAGAATCGCCAAAACTATATAGTTTTGGCGATTCTTTTGAAACGCCAAAACTATATTAGTTTTGGCGATTCAAAACAAACGCCAAAAGTAATATAGTTTAGGCGTTTCAAAAGAATCGCCTAAACTATATTAGTTTAGGCGTTTCAAAAGAATCGCCTAAACTATATTAGTTTAGGCGTTTCAAAAGAAACGCCTAAACTATATTAGTTTAGGCGTTTCAAAAGAAACGCCTAAACTAATATAGTTTAGGCGATTCAAAAGAATTGCCTAAACTATATAGTTTAGGCGTTTCAAAAGAATCGCCTAAACTATATTAGTTTAGGCGTTTCAAAAGAAACGCCTAAACTAATATAGTTTAGGCGATTCAAAAGAATTGCCTAAACTATATAGTTTAGGCGTTTCAAAAGAATCGCCTAAACTATATTAGTTTAGGCGTTTCAAAAGAATCAGCAAAACTATATAGTTTTGGCGTTTCTTTTGAAACACCAAAACTATATTAGTTTTGGCGATTCAAAGAATCGCCAAAACATACTACACTAATACCCCCCCCCCCACCACAACCACCCCCACCACCACAGCCCACCCCACCACCACCACCACCACAGTCCACCCCACCACCACAACAATCTAATACATGATAATAATCAACTAGACAATAATCATCCTAATATCTAAATAGAAAAAAAAAACAAAAAGCAAAAAAAAAAATTACCTTTTTAGGGTTTGGTGGACTTTGGTGGAGTTTGGTGGAGAAGGCGGTGGTGGTGGTGGTGGATTAGGGTGGTGGCGATGGTTGCAGTGGAGGAGGAGGCAGAGAGGGGTGGTGGTGGTGGTGGTGGATTAGGGTTTGAAGGAGGAAGGGGTTTCAAAAGTTGTTTTGGGGGGAAATGAAGACAGAACAGCAAGACCACGATCTATATCTAATTTAAAATTTGCCTACGGCCTGTATAGGCCTCTACGGGCCGTAGATAAAGGTAACTTTAAATAACGGGTTGGGACGAGGATCGAGCTTGGGCACATTATCACACACACATACACAAGTCACTTATAGAAACCATGGGGACCATTTGGGCTACCAGTTCGCTGGTGTAATATCCAGAACAATTATATATAACATAAAACTGGAAACCCCAATTTAAAAAAAAAAAAAAAAAAAAAAATCATCTCCTACGGGTCGTAGAGATCTCTACGGCCCGTAGGAAAACAATTTTTTTTAAAAAAAATTCAGTTGTTTTATAAAATTCACAAAGTTTTTAAAAACAAAAACTTTTTGTCTACGGGTCGTAGAGACCTCTACGGCCCGTAGACTCAATGGCCTCTACGACCCATAGATGGCCTCTACGACCAGCTTCCAAACTCCTACGGGTCGTAGAGGTCTCTACGGCCCGTAGATGTCTTCCTTCAACGGCCCATAGAGCCCTATACGGCCCAGTAGAAGTTTTGGTTTTTTTTTTTTTTTTTTGTTAGTTTTAATTAGGTGGTATAGGGTTTTTTTATAAAAGAACGTTTACATTTCTTATTGTATATGTAAAATAATAAAAAAATGTACTTAATAAATCATTATACATTATAAAAACAAATTTACACCGAACTATCAGAAGAATCAGAATTACGAGGACAACCAGTTAGGTCAAACCACTCTGGAGGTTTTTGAGATAGCCTACGCCCCTCATCAAGACGATCCTTGTATAGTGTTAACCATGGGTTGTGATTTACATCTACCCAACCCGACCATGCTCCACTCGGATAAGGCATCGGAGCGTCGTCTGCTAGCTTAAGCATGATGTAATGGTTGCCGTTCACGTGGGCTATCAAAATGACCCGATGTTCTGGCACGCTTTCAGGATGACTTTGCATAGGGTTGAATGTGCTCACTCCATCAACAGTGAAGAATTGAAGGACCACACCAAATGCCTGAGCAATCAGTAATCCAGTCAAAGGCATCTCCGTCCATTTTGAATTGGGTGCATCCCCGACTCCCCTCCAATCTAAGGACGAGTATATGCGAGCGAACCCGTTATCCTCGAATGCGTTCAAAATCATGAACCAGTCCTCATGGTATTGACCCATCATCTCTTGTACAAGAAGGTGGCGGATCCAATCCCAGTCTTCCTCCTCCCTATCCAAAGCCACAGCTACAGATCGGAACCCACAGTTACCGTCTGGCTGAACATTTTGAATGTGCGTTACAAACCGTCAATAAAGGGGATCAATCTGATGCTTAAATTCTCTAATCACAAATTTATACCTGTCATCGCCAAACATTGGGAAATCATGATTAGGGGATGTGTACATATGTATATATGTATGTATGTATGTATGTATAAATATTTATTTATGTACCTGTCCCCTACTAACAGTGGATACTTTTTGCTACACACTCTCATTTTATCTTTACTCGGGTCTGATGGCCTACATCTTCTAGCAGGCTCGTCCTCCTACAATGGATAACAATAAATAATAATAATAATAATAATAATAATAATAATAATAACATTTTCTTGCGCATCCTCCTGCTGTTTTTTTTTCTGTGATTTTGTAGTTGGGCGCCCGTGAGTATTCTTTTGTACCTCAGGAGGTTGAGTGTCAGTCATACTTGGATTTACCACCGACTTTATTTTTGACAACATATTTCTTTGAACGCGTGGTGATTGAGACAGCAGTGTCTCTTTGACTATTTGCCACTCACTCGCAAGGTCACGTTCCCCCATACTACTTCCGGTTCATAATTCAGTCGTGTCCAGAAGACGTTTATTTCGGACAGTTGTATTTTTATTCCTGTATTCAACAACAACAACAACAACAATAATAATAATAATAAAGTAATGGTATTACCTTTATTTATATACGAATCTAATCGACATGCACACGGCAACCCAGAACTCGTAAAAAGCTGGTGACCACAACTCATTTTTCGTTTCCTCAACTTCTCTATATTTTTTATCTCAGATATCAACTTCTCGATCGCTGCATGGGAAACTTTACCGAGTAGGTCCTCAAAAATCAGTATGTCATGGTGCACCTTTTTCACAGACAAACTCTCTTCAAACGAGTGGTTTATTGCCCTCTCTTGTGACGTTACCAAATCGTCTGCAATCATCACAAGTTTGTGGAGCGAGTTGTTAGGCCCCTTAATGTGCATCTTAAACCTTGAATGCTGGCTCTCAACTCTGCTGGTCGTATACTGACCAAACTTGTAGTTTGTGTCTGTCCATGCAGAAACAAACCTTTCTTTGTAGTCACGGAGCTAGACCCGGTCTATATATTCAAAAACATCTGTAAAGATAGAACAAAGATATTTGTTAATGTGTGTATGCGTTTTAAACTAAATTAATAAAATATGTACCAGCTCGTTGGTCCTGACATAGTCGTTTGTAGAATCGGTCTAACCAGAGCGTATAAAATGTCGGAGATGAAGATCTACATAGTCGCTTAAAAGATTTCACGAATATTTCCCAATCTGCATTTCCAAATGCTTGTCTGCAGTGCTTCAATATATTTCGTTGAATGTGATACCTGAATGCATAATCATAATAATAATAAAAAAAATAATAATAATATGTATACCAGCATAACAACTTCGAAGCTGAAGGAAATACAATGTCGCATGCATTCATCAAGGCTTTCTCACAATCAGTTACTATAGCACGGGGCTCCGTACTATCTTCTAGCAACTCTTTAAGCTTTTGTAGCACCCACAGGTAGTTATCCTTTTTTTTCACGGGAGATGAATGCATGGGCGACACAAAACGACTTGGATATTGATGTCATACCCACAACTTGAACAAACGGAAGTTTATACTCGTTCGTTTTGTAGGTCGCATCAATCATCAGCACATGCGGGAACGCACGCCATAACCTGTGCGAGGTGGGATGGACAAACAAAATATCCTCGATCGCATTTGTCGAGGCATTCCTTTGGGTGAAGTAAACAAATTTTTTTCCACCAATGTGGCTTCGAGTACCTGCATAGCAATAATAATAATTAAAAAATAATAATAAAGAAGTAGTAGTAGTAGTAGTAATAATAATAATAATAATAATAATAATAATAATAATAATAATAATAATAAGAGATAATAATACCTGCATTTGAATCCTGCCGCCGTATAACAAATGCTTAACCTTGGTTATTGTGTTATGTATGTCTCTTAAGATGCAAGGATTATCCGGGTTTTGTTTTCTAACGGCCGAATGTATGTCTACTGGCGTAACATTTTGAAAATAAAGTGTATCCACCAATTTTAACTCGCCCGGACCCAGCCTCCTAGCATACGCGTAACCCTCGATGTGTTGGAAAGGTTTGTGATTATGTGTTTGGTTCTGGACCTCCAAAATATAACCATCGTGGCCAGAGTGGTATCTCCCTATTACTTCAAACGGGCAATTACATTTTTTACTGCCCGTCTTTCGAATTGTGGCTACACTATGATGTACGCCACTACGGTCACATCGTATCCATGCCGTTATTACCCTCCTATTCGGCCCCCTGCCTTGCGAAACAGTACGTGAGTATACGGTAATGTAACCATTTTTTTTTTGCCCTTTGATAAACCCACTCTATCAGGTCTTTAAGAGACCCGAATACTTGCAAAATTTATATACGAGTTCAAATAACAAATAATATATACGAGTTCAAATCTCACAAACCCTACGAGTTCAAATAACAACTAATATATACGAGTTCAAATCTCACAAACCCTACGAGTTCAAATAACAACTAATATATACAAGTTCAAATCTCACAAACCCTAAAACAAATTTAGGTACGGGACTAAATATACGAGTCTAAATATGTACACTACTAAATATACACGGGTCTAAATTATAAACAAGTGTAAATACATAAACACACCTGATTTGTTTCGTACGAAACATCCGGTACGGGTTCCTCGCCACCGTTATCACCTCTCTCGTGGAATGATAAGTCTCGTATTCGTACTGTTGATGACTTGGAGGCGGCACGTAAAATGACTCCGGTTCTTCTATGTACTACTGGTTCAAATCGGGCAGCAGGTTCAAATCGGGTAGTGCCTTCCCGTCACCACAGTGAACAACGGATCTAACCTCCTCCTCACCACATTCCACCACGGCTCCGAAAAGGCTTTCCGAGACGTGAGATATGCTAAACGAATGCTCCCATTCATCCGAAACATTACCGTAGTGGCCCGAAGACATCGCGGTAGCTTGGAATCGTTCGGATTTTTTGTGCTCCGTTTTTTATTAAATTTCGTCGACTGAGGAAAGAAGACAAGGAAGAAGAATATATCTGGACCTCTACGGCCCGTAGAGGCCTCTACGGGCCGTAGAGGGTTTAATGCTCCCAACAACCAGGTTTTCTACGGGCCGTAGAGGCCTATACGGCCCGTAGAAGAAGTGTTTTTTCAGACTGACACACTGAAAGTCAGTCTGTTCATTGAATGACCTCGTACCTCGTATTCCCTACGGGCCGTAGAGCCCTCTACGGGTCGTAGAGGGTGTCCTCATTTATTACACTGACACCCTCTACGGCCCGTAAAGCCCTCTACAGCTCGTAGAGGGCTGTGCAAACCTAATTTTTATTATTATGTAAATAACATACCTCTAAAATATAATATAATATAATATAATATAATATAATATAATATAATAACCAAAAGTTCATTTTGCATACATTCATAACTGAGTTGTGTATACTTGGAAGAACCACTTGTGTGTTTATGTGTTATCAAATAAAAATTAAAAAAATGTTAAATGATCAAAATCAAATCAAATCAAGAATCATGTAAAATGTCTTCAACGCATACAACATCCTTAATGTGTTTTAATTTAAAAGGTCATGTTTTAATAATCCAACTTTGACCCATTAATGGCCAATAATAATCATACTTAAGAATTTGATCAATATGCACTCTTAGCTTTCACATATTTTGCGAACGGCAATCCTAGTAACATAACCATAATAGATTCACACTCGATTTACACTTGATATATACTCGAGTTCCCTTCTACATTTATTCATATCGTTCGGCAATCATCATTCCAAGAGAAACTGAGGGAAAACAAAGCTTAAATCTATAGTCATTACACTACTGGGATTGCGATTGGCAACGAAAGTGAAAGTAAGAAGTACAATTGACAAAACTATGAATATGAATTATTATCCACCAATCAATCATGGATTTGACTATTAAAATCTAATTTTCATTGTTATATTACTATTAATTTATTAATTAAAATTTAAAAATATTACAATAAATTAAATGGGCAATAAGAAGACAACTCAATTAGAATATAAGTTAATTCATCTCTGTAACTGAAGAAAAAAACACTTGCTACAGCTTCAAATACTAACGTCACTACATTAATTAAATGTTGAGACAACCTTTAGTCACAAATATCCATACTACTCTGTATAATGGGTTCTGGATGGGTAAAGAAGTCATTTCATAATCACCTATATATATAAGTAACTTTGTGGTTTTCGGTTTGCTATTCCTGCCTTGGTGATAGCTTGCCTTTTGTTTGATGGTTAATAAAAGTCAATTTTCAAAAAAAAATATATAATTTTATTATATTAACAAGACACATTTAGTGCAACTATTAAATAACTTTGTAGTAATTAAAAAGAGTAATTAACTTATTTTTAAAAAGCTAAATAAATTATGATAATAATTCAAAGGATATATTATAATAAATTCAAATGATATATGATAATATATGGCTAAAGTTTATCAAATTAGAATTGCAAGTTACTTAAATTTATAAGATGTTAGATAAAATAAAAAGCATATAAGATTGTTGAAAGTGCACACTTTTTTTTTCCACTGCACATTTCTAAAATAAGTTAGATAATATTTTAATTAATGTTATTTATATATATATATACACACACTGGGTTTTGAAAGAATTATTAGTTAAAAAAAATATAAGGAGAACAAAAAAAGGTTGAATTGAACACTTAATATAAATTCTTTCAAACATTGATTTAGCTTTGGGACAATGGGTTTGTTTTAAGTTCATTAATGTTAGAGAATTGAAAGAGCTGCTTATCACTCTTACCAATGGTTCATAACCTACATAGGAAGCAAGTTTGCCGATGAAATCGTCCGCATTCCCCGTTTTGTATCCGACGATCGTGATTAGAATTGATGATTAAATCAATAATCATTTGTCTTTGTAACCAATAATCTAAGAGAATGTATTCTTAAAAAGTTGGGTCTCACAAAGTTCTTTGTTCAGTCCACACAACAATCAATTGCTGCCACACTTCGCCCTAATAAATAAGCTTCATCATAGTTGCAAAACCTTGCCTCTGTGAACCAGACTTGCCACCACTTCTCGAGTCGATGTTTGTTGTTTGGTGTACGTATGGCGTGAGTAATCTTGATGTGGGTATGGTTATATGATGTTTTGTTTACTTTTGGTCCGTCTCGGTTTTTAGCCTGTACCGATTTCGTAAAAAATGAAATCCGGCTCTAATCTTTATTAAAAATTGAATTGGTTTGAACCCAAAACACAACCGTAAACACAATACAACCCCGTAGTAACGCGCGGGTCCCTGCTAGTTTTATAAATAGTTTAAGAATATATTGAGAAAATAACACAATTATATAATAAAAAAAACATATTTTTAATATAAATTTATCAATCCACTTGTGTAATTAAAATTTAAAATACCCACTTGTGCCTCTTTTCAATTAATATTTTCCATGAGCAACAAAAAAAGATATATAAAGAAAGAAAATGGTCTGACTTACGATAACCTTTGGAGGTTTTTTTTCCATTTTTAAACCATGATTTAAATATTTGTAAGGATGTGTGACTGTGTGTTACGTGCAATGGCTAGAAAACTCATATTTGATTATTTTGATTTAGTCATAATAATTATTTTGCAGCGTTTGGATTAAGTGATTCTCACTGTAATTATATGCTTATTTATAAAAATAAAAAAAATTGTAATTACAAAAGTTAAATAAAACTAAAATCACCTACAGTACTTTGATGAGTTTTCTCACAAATTTATTTTTTATTAATAATAGTGTTAATATGAAAATAAAAATGTTGTTTTAAACTTTTAACTAAATACTGGTAAATAATTTTCGATAATATGTGTTGATCAAACAAATTACCCATTTTTTATTTCACTATTTAAAATACACATTTCAATTTTATTTTATTTTATTTATTTTGTCTTGTTTATCCACCAACATTTTTTTGTAATTAGATTTTTAGGACAGTCAAAGTTCAAACAACCAAGCATATACTTCATGAAATTAGCAGTCATTATCTTTTACAACAGTGTACACAATCTTAAGCATCTTATATTCGCATCAAGTATAAATCTATAAAACTTATTTCAATAAAGATATATAGAACTTATTTAAGTAAAAATATGGATTTTTCCTAACGCAAAAGACATAAATTTATTCTCTTGATCGACAAAGCCGAATCGAAATGAATTGAAAACTAACTTTAGAAAGGACATTGAAAGAACACAACCGAAATTCATATGAATAACAAAAACCAAGAACATATTTACTGAGGGGTAGAAGGTTCATCATTGTTTTTGGGTTTGCCCCTCAGCATGTCGGTAAGGCCACCTCTCATGATTCTTCGAAATCTTGTGTCTTCGACTGCTGATGGTGGCGGAGTTGGGGTAATCTTGGGTTGCTCAGCTAAATTGGTAGGTGGGCCCGGTGGTGGTATTTCAAGTGAGTCTCGCTTTCCAAGCAGCCCACCTTCACTAAATAAATTTGTCATTGACGTTGGCAGCGCAAACTGAGACCCCATGACTTTGCTGAAAGCGTCGAATGTTCCACCAGACCTGTCTTTCACTATGATTTCCAAGGCCTCCTTGTGTGCAGGATCAAGGGCGTCGGTGTCTTTTAACAGGTTTTGTATTGTTGGCAAGAGCAGATCCCGGACACTGGCAGCTGAAAGATCTGCAAGGAAGTTCACAAATAATTGACTTTTTATATATGTTCAGTATTTTTAATATCCATTTCATGCATCAAATAACTGAAAATTCCACTGTTTAAGAACGAAAGCAGAAGATATGAAAAACCTGTAGCATCTAGAGCACGAATTGCCTCGCAGAATGCGTTGGATCGATCACGGCGACGAACCATGTTACTTGATGGTAGTTGATTTGCAGAAAGATGAAATAACTTCGATAACAGATGTGCAAGACGTTAAGGATAATGAAAATTAACATGGTCAAAACAAACTGGATCATTATAATAATAGTTCATTAAAGGATATAATCTCTTAGGCTCTCTGTTGTGTGAGGCACAGCCACCACCAATGCACGAATAACCGCAAGTATAGCTTCATGAGACCCGTCTTCAAGAAAAGCATCCATTTGAACCCGAATTTTGTCAACAATCTAATTAAAATAAACTCTGGTCAGCCAGTGCACCATAATAAAAAATCGCATCGTTAAAGCATAACTTTACAGACCACATCGGTTTTAAAGTTCTGTGCCACAGTTCCGAAGGCATCAATGCTAGCATACAGCACATGTAAGTTTGGTTCAGAACCCAACGTCACAAGAGCGGGCAAAACATGTGCTGAGGCAACTTTTGCATCTACATATGGTACCTGTTCATATTAAAGAAACTAAGGGTTCATGAAAGGCCAAAAGTCAAAACGCGAAAGGATAATTCAACAGGAAAATGGACTTGCAATCATTTTCAGAAGTTTGGCAGCATTGACTTTTAGATCCATGTTGGAGCTCACAACCATTTCCCATATGACATTGAAAATCAGATTATGGTGTTCTTCAAACATGCTGCACAACAAAGGTGCAACGCGACAATGTAAGCAAGCCCGACAATAAACTTGACAACAGTTAAAGAGTAAAATTACCAACCATAGGAAACGAACGGAGTTGTAAACATCGAAACTATGCATCGCTGACTGGCCCTCCATCTCAGCACTTTGGACCAAGAGATTCCTTAGGTATTCTGTTAATACTTCATGCTTACTTGGAGATCCGAGGACACCTGCCAATAGGAGAGGCAGGACACACAACCTAGCAATTCTTGCATCTCCAGCATTTTTTGGTCTTAGCGCTGAAAGAAATGGGGAAAAAAACACAATTCAGAATTGATTATTCTATTATAATGCTAAGCTAACATAGTCGGACCAGTAAAACGTTCACACCTTTAACTTTTGGCTGGGATGTTAAGGGGAAGCACGCCAAATCAACATCATCACCCACCGCCACCAAAAAGACAGGCAGCATAATATGGGTGAGATAATCATCCCCAAATCGTTTAGAAACTGCCAGTAAAAACTGCGATGACAAAATCATGAAAGTTAATAAGAGTTCGAAAAAAGATATGGATCATGGACACATGCATACAAATAGCAAGGGTGTGGAAAATCAGTACACTTGAGATCCTGTTTCTCAAGCTATCTTCCTTCTGTGGTAAAAGAGAGACAATTTGAATCAGACTAGGAAAGCAGTCATCATGAAGCCACTCAAAATTAGGCCAGTCAACATGTCCCCTGTCAAAAAGTGTATAATTTCTAAGAAACGAGATATGTTTTTAAGTTGTTAAGAACGTTTTGGCAATAATCTGAGTCACCGCAACTCACTCTGCATACTTCTTAAGCAATGGTGTTGGAAATGATGCTTCTACAGAATTTAAAAGAGGTGGATATGGACAAGTTTCAATAGATAACTGGTGTACAATCGGAAGTAATTCCAACAATAATCGCAGCAACACGTCAACAGTCCAGCGCTCTCTTTCACCCAAAACATGGAAATGTGACTCTACGGAATCTTCAACCCCTGAAAGAGGTGGACAACACTGAAGAAATACCCTGTAAGGTACTGTGTATACAAAAAATGGTCAAAAAGTAGCAACTATAGATTAACTCTTGTACCTCAATAGAGCTCAACATGTGAGAAAGTAACACTCGAAGAATATGATCCAATTTGTTTCCCCACTTCAGCAAAGCAGGAACTAGTTCTTTGATCGTGGTTTCAACCACCACTCCAGATGGATCACAAACTAATTGGAACATCATTTCCTCCACCTATAGACATAACAACAAAACAGGATATTGGAAAAGTCGAAGATCATATTCCTTCAAGTTCCTTTTTCATATTCTCATTAGTTTTTTTTTAAGTCAGCATATTATGATCATGGGAAAATGCTACATTCCCTGGACAATGTAGCTTACATTGTAGAAATCCTGTCAAGTCAGAAAGCTTCTCCATGATAGCCTCGAAGCATATTTAGTGAGGCTGACCTTGAAATATTTATCCGTATTTGGGAAGAGCGGAAGCAGCAAAGCCAGATTACGAGCAGCAGCCTCACGAACAACAATCGCAGAATCCTCAAGCAGCTGTTGGATGATCGATAGGATGAGTGAGTCTCGGATCTCTGGACGCACAAATTCTGCAAGCTCCCCACATGATTGAGCAACAAGCAGCCTGCGCTCCTCATACATGTGACTAATCTGCATCACATGAAATAATTAGTATAACAAAAAACATATTGAACATATGAAAAGGAAACAAAGAGAAGTCTCACTTGCTCCCAACATTGGGGAAGCAATTCTGTTTCGGTTCGCATCTCTCCCACATTCCTAGCGAGGGTGACACAGGCCTGAATTTTTTTTTAAAAAAAAAAAAAAAAAGTTTGTAGCTCAGACATGATTAAGATGATAAAACTATGTATTTATAAACCATACATCCATAATAATCCGTCTTTGTTGTTCATCTGGACGCTTAATCAAGTTAAACAATGTGTGAGTCAAGGAATCCCTTGTGTTGCTACTCGGGTGACGCTCAATTGCACACATCATAAGGGGAAGAAGCTCCTATAGGAATGTAACAACATTTATAAAACAAATGAGCAGTTATTATTAGAAAAGTAAATAACTTAGGAAGAAAATTATAAACAACCTCTCGATGATTTATCAGGACATAAGGAACAATTTTAGGCAATGTATCTGAAAGAATCTGAATGGTTCCAGGACCCTGAGAAGTAAAAACTTGCACACATAAGATTTATTTAACAAAAAAAAAAATAACCATCTATGTCAACCAGGTTACCTTATTCTCCATATCAGGCTCAACAGGAGTACTTGACGCTGAAAGCAAACCATTATCAGCTATGACAACACTATCTTTTGAGGAATTCTTGGTTACATTGGTAACAGCATTATCATCTGATTTTGGAAATTCCTCATGATTATCAGCAGTACCATCCATGTCTTGGATTGTCTCGTTCTGAGACTCAGTGCTTTCAGAACATTCAGACGGATTACCAGTTGATATTGGTAGCATATCATCTTCAGATAAATTTGTTACTTCATCTTTTCTATCAATCACTTCTTCTACACAATTTATGGATCCAACAGGTTGTGCAACAACAGATTTTGCAGCATTCAGCCTTTCAATCTCCTTCTTCAGCAATTGTATTTCTTCCTTGTAGCTTTCTAGCGATGGTGTCTGCCTAACTGCTACATCACCAGATGTCATATCTTGTGTTGGTTGAGCTCCTTCTGCATGCTTTTTAAGTGAAGTTATTTCAGCTTTGCAGCTAGCTAATTCATTTTTTTGCTGTTCCACTGACTGCTTTAGATCTTGAACCTAAAGCATAACATGAGTAACATGTTCATAAATAGTCAGCCACATATATAATGTTAGTATGTGATGAACGTACCAGATTCTCTTTCTCCTTGATATCCTTTTGTAAACTCTCTACTGACTTTTTCAAAGTCACTACCTGGGCCTCAGCCAAATCTCTGCTTCTCAACATAGACTGTCTTTCATGTTTGAGCTTATCATTCTCTTTGAGCAATGATTCATTCTTCTTAAGCATGGAAAACTTCTCCTGTTGAATAGGGCACTTTCTTAAGCTATGCAATTCTCATTCGCAGCATGTAAATTTTAGGTTATTTTTTGTATTGTAAACAAGAAGTTTCATATGGCTTAATTGTACTTGACAATGCCAACATTCTTCATTATCATTATTTGTTTTAACGATAGTTAATAGAAGGATAATAAGAGACAAATTGTGATATCATAACAGAAGCTGCTTCAACAGATTACCTCAGCAGCTTCTGCAGTGGAAGAAAGGTACTGATAATAATAGTGGCGCAAGGCGTCTGGCACAGATGCAGAAGAATTTTGCCAGTCATCTAGATCCTGGTCGCTAACCTGCAATTAAGATAAATTTTCAAGAATTCCACCTTTGATTTTCCAAACAAGAAATTAATGAACTAATGCATTAAGAAAGACTACAGTTCATATATTCTTCGATTTGGTTTACTTATGAAAATTGTCCATGTGGAAGTAGCTGGAACTATGTCATGCTGAACAGGGCTCCAATCTTGTAACCTAAGTCTTATGTGTATCATTTAACCACAAAGTGGGCCTTCAACCGGTACTTGACAATAGGTCCAAACTTGACTGTATATATCCCTCGACACCAAACAGTGAACTGACCTAGAGTTAAAGAAACTACCTCTCAAGTATTGTTAGCATGTAAAGCCTTGCATTAATTGGATGAATAGTTCACACAATCACAGAGGAAAAATTAGAAACAAAGGCCTGGTAAGGCAAGAAGAGAGATGACAGCTAAGAATGATGGGATACGGGTTGTGACAAGTACAAAACAATTTAACAATCTTCCACTAATGGCTTGCTATAAATCAAAACAAATGAATATCTGAGAAAACAGAAATTATAATACTTAAACATTACTTCTGATTCCATTGGCGAATTTAAAATGAGGAAAGAACTTAGCCTATATATTGTATGACTTTTCTACAGTATAGACTTAGGTTGCGACCACCCCCACAACAGGTATAATCTAAAAATTCAGTGGCAATTTAAAACAATTAAGCCTATGTAGACGTTGTGGCTGCTCTAGAAAGACGGTTTCAGTTTACATTTTGAACCTCTTATGAAGTTGTAATATAAGTAGTATTTAATATGAAATTACTGACGCCTATGAACAATAGTAGAACCTTTCAGTAAGATCTTCTGATCCTAATCGAGTCTTACGCTCCCTATCATGGGAAGACAAATATGATCAAGATAGGATTTCGATATTAACAACCTCAATTTCTTCAACTGATTTTGTCATTGAGTTTATTGTTGTGCATGAATTACATTGTCACCTTGCAAACGGAAGAAGAGTTTGTATGGTCTGAAACAAACCCCAAGACAGTGGTATTTGAAGTTTGATAATTTCATAAGCAGAAATGCTTACAAAAGATGTGAGCTGGATCATTGTTGCTATCTTATGAAATTTGGTAACTCATACATCATTCTACTTCTCGATTTAGATGATATGTTAATTGCAAGATCAGACATGAAAAAAATCAAGAAGCTGGAGAAACAAATGTCTGAAAAATTTGAGATGGAAGATGTAGCAAAGCAAATAATAGGAATGAGTATCATCAAAAACAAGAAAGAAAATTCTCTAACACTATCCCAAGAGAAGTACATCGGGAAAGTATTAGAGAAGTTTAGCCTCAATGATACCATGATTAGAAGTACACCACTGGGAAGTCACTTTAAGCTTTCCAAATATAAGTCACCACAGACGGATAAGACAAAGCAGATATGGCTAAAGTTCCTTATGTACCAGCACTCCAGCAGTTGGTAGCGTTCTATATGCTATGGTATGCACGAGACCGGATATAGCACATGCAGTGGGAGTTGTAAGTTGGTTTATGTAATTATGCCCAATCCAGGGAGAGAGCATTGGAAAGCTAAATTGAATGGTTGCTTAGATATCTAAAAGGTACTTCAAACTTTCAAAGGCAACATTGTGTTTCAAAGGTAAAGATGTTCATAATGCTACACAGCTGCTGCTCTAAGTGGCTGTTAAGAATCGTTCAAGAGCACTACAGGTTATGTCTTTACATTGGGAGGCACTGCAATCAGTTGGGTGTCCAGACTTCAAAAAAGTGTTGCTTTTAAAACCACTGAAGCAGAATACATGGCATTTGTTGAAGCCAGCAAAGAGCTTATCTGGTTGAAGAATTTGTTGAAGAACTTGACAAGAAGCAAGCAAATTGTCCACCTTTCCGTGACAGTCAAAGTGCCATCCATCTCGTCAAAAATCCAATGTTAAATGGGAAGACAAAGCACATCCAGTTGAGATGTCACTTCATCAGAGGGTTGATAAGTGACGGTACCTTACGACTGGAAAGATCCCTCGTATAAAGAATCCGGCAAATACGTCCACAAAGGTAGCGATGCTGGATAAGTTAAAGCTTTTTGTAGCTTCAACTAACCTTCAAGAATAACTGTTGAGAAGACGCTGCAAGTCAACTAGTTGAAGAGGAAGAATACAATAGTACAAGGCGCTGCAACCTGTGGCCTAATGGGCAGCCGGCCCTAGGCACAAACCATGTGGGGTATTTTTGGCAGGTGGCCAAATAGACAACCTATTGATTATGAAGAAATCTCAAAGGGTGACCCTAATTCTTGTTCTACAAATATAGGGCTATTGTACATTTGTACGTGTAATTTCTCAATAATGATATTCGCTACTTGCAGCAATGGACATAGGTCACATCTGCTGAACCACGTAAAATCAATGTTCTAATCTTTCATATATTCGGCTTTTGTGTTTGTGTTTCTGGTTCTGTGCAAATCTGTCCAGCCGCCAAAGTCCAACAACAACTGCCACTTCCAGCCACCAAGACCACCGCCGCTGGTGGTTCTGTTCTGCGCCACCGACCACCGCCAGTACTGTTTCTGTGCCACCGGTGCCCTGTTCGACCAGAATAGTCTGTTTCGCTGGTCAAGTCAGTCAACAGCAGCAAGCCACTGCCATGTGATGTGTTCTCTGTTTCGTGTAACAGCTGTGATACCCTAACAGTTAACCTATTGATTTTCCATCAAACAAAAGGTTTTCCACATAAATCCTTAGTGTCATCTTTACTTGGTACTTCATGGACTAACTCTCTAAGACTATTTGATTGCTTGCTGAGTACATGTATTCTCTAAGAAAATTTGATTGTTTGATCTCACTCTAACCTCATTGAGTGCACCTCAAACTACTATAGTTTGCAAATAATAACCTAAAACAGGATAAAAGCATTTCCATTCACTAAGCAAACAAATTTTGCAAAACATCTGACTCCCATAATCATATACACACAGACACAAGATTTGATGTATGGGTGTTTATGTACAACCTAAATACCTCTCTTGTTCTTTAACACAATAATTCAATCTTATCAACATACCTTTGGTCCTGTGCTATTGACATGTAGTATAATTGTTTCATAAGCACCATCTAAAAAATTAACAAAAGCAACACATACCTCCTCATAAAAGGTCATAGCAGTCAAACGGTATCCTGCTAAGAGCAGATATTCTTTTACAGCACAGTTCAAGTCTTGACGCTCTTTTGCCTTTAAAGGACCCAATTCGGAGACTGTTGTCGCCCTGCTTTGCTGAACATCTGGTCCATTTTTTGCTTTAGTGTCTGCATACATAACAAATTGCATAATAGCTAAAAGGAAGTAATTTAAGAAACCAAGAAATAAGATAGTTTCATTAAAAAGGACAGAATATAGTCACACACAGAATGAAAACAGACATGTGAATGAATAACTTCATGTTTGATGGACACCCAAATATTAATGTTACAGAACATTATTTATTTTTAATTTTTTATCGTCATGACTAGTTCAATCAAAGTGACATTTGCATTACTATACATAAAGTTATTTTGCACAAAGGCAAACTAAAAACAGAGCAAAAAAATTAGCTGTGAATGAATAACTTACCACTTGATTCATCGAGTCTGGCCTCAGATTTCCTTTGTAACTCAGTCTTTAACTTCAGAATGTCTTCTTGAGCCAAACGACTCTCATAGTCCTTGATTGCTAGTTTTTCCTCCAGTGCTTCTTTTTCCTCCAGCAGACTCTGTGGATCGGCGACTAGTTCATGTAAATGTAGAACATATAAGATTCCGCCACAGATATATTCACAACTAAGATCATATGAGCATCTTAAACAGTAAACATTATAATGATATCAATCATCAAATACTAACAGTACCATCATCATAACACCTATGTGACATACTCACATACGGCATGCCTATGTGCTGATTAAGTGATTATAATAAGAGCGTGAATCATTTTAAAAGGAGCAGAATAGAAGAAGATACATATTAAGAATGTTATAAATAGCTAATGCAATGCAGGTTTGTTTCTGCCCATTAAGCATGTTCAACCTGACACAGGAAATGAAACCCAAATTACTTTTTATGGTCATTAACTTCTTTGTTTAGGAGACTTTAATGATGTTTAGGGCCTTAAGCAAAATCCTGATAGTGGCAAGATCACAAGAATTAGATACTCTTGGTTGCTGATTACAATGTGTGCCCTAAACAAACTTCATTTGTATGTCTAGTTTCTTGGGACTAACATGTTACTATTAGACTAGGAAATGTTCTAATTATCTTGTACACATTACAATAGTTCAAGATAATCATAATATTTCCCAGTCTAATAATAACATGTTAGTCCCAAGAAACTAGACATACAAATGAAGTTTGTTTAGGGTACTCACACTTTCTTGTGTTAAAATTCATGTGACATGTCATTAGCTGTGAATTTGTTGTGATTGTGAAGTTCGTAGCATATACCCCTACATGTGACTAAATTACAAGATATATGTTGTAAAAATCTTGCAAGCTCTCTCTAAGATCAATGAACTCTGCTTGACAGATATTTAAGACAAAGGGTTGGCAAATTCACTAGATATCATTCTGTTCACATAGACATTGAACTTGTATACTCACTTTAGGAACACGGAAACTATCCTTGTGGTCACATGCAAATTCACTAGATATCATTTTGTTCACCTGATAGTCCCATTAAGTTTATCCACTGTTAAAGAGAAAAATAATCCACACTAAGATGATCAAATTTAGCAATGAATAACATAAAAACGATTTCTAGGATGAAGAATTCTTGGGTTGGCTTGGACTAGTTACTAGTTACTACATTGATTCATGCTCCTAAAATGCCAATTGAAGTACCTATCCAGGCATAATTGTGAACACAACATGTTCTTAATGAATACGGTAGTAACATTTTAAAATTTTCTATAAATTAGTCACCGTTTTCATCTGATCACAGATAAAGCTTGCAAGTCTCTTACACCCTCTTAGTCCTAGTAATCTATTCACTTGGATGAGTAGATGCTAATGCTATGAAACAAGGTCTAGGCAGCAGAGTAATCACTACAAGGTAAGATGCCGAGGCGATTTTCTTCAACTCTGCCTAATTACTCGGAATCAATCAAACACGGTGAACCTCCTACAGAACCAGAGCTAGTAGGTCAAACCGGGCCGAGTTTTACTTAAAAAAACATAACCCTATGTCTATATTATTAAAAATGAATATCAATTTTTGAAATACTTTAGTATTGAAAATATATTTTTAAAATATATTGATATTCACGTATTTTGGTATAAATATTAGTAAACTAATGATATTTGACATATATATAATTTACCGAAAATAATTTCTTTATATTTTACCATGATGAGTACTCCAGAGTACTCTCCACCAAGGTCGAGTACTCGCAGCTTCCCAGTCAATTGAACTGAGAGCGCCTAGCGACTTCTGCAACCATAATTGACGCTTCAAAATGCAAAATCATACCGAATTCACAAGTAATCCCATTTCTCATTTAACCGAAAACACAGGCAGCTGTATAGAAACACAATACCACTGATCCTAAGATACTAGACAAATAGAATCTAAATATTTTGTAATTTCATCATTTCTAGGGTTACGCCTCGATATCAAACCATATACTCTAAAGTCTAAACTAATAATCCACAAATTAACTCTAATATGAATTACTAAACCTAAAACATCCTATTATCATTTCAAATTATAAAATCACAATAACTTAAGTAAGCTGTCAACCACAGCATTATATATATAACAATTAAACCAATAAAACAACAATTGTAACAAATAATATGAACCTCGAAGAGTATTAAACCGTGAGATCTGATCTGGAGGAAACTGCACAGGATCAGCGAAGAATTCCTTGAGGCGAATAGCTTGATCGTGACGGCCGTCATCGAGGAGCTCGTGAAGGAGCTCAAACGCGGATAATAAGTAGTTTTCCTCCAATAAGAAGTTTACAACGCAATTACACAATGATGATTTTTCAACGTCCATATTTCTGTGATTGATCTATATAAAGGAGGACATTGAGGTTTGTGATGCGTATTGATTTGTGATGGAAGAAATTTTATGTTCATGAAGGTTTTAATAAGATCTGTTTATGGAGTCCGAGCTTGAAGACGAGTAAGAACTTGGTTGCATATTAAAAAAAAAAAAACTAGAAAAGTCCTTCGGTTGTAAAATGGGTGGAATACCGGGTCGGGTTGTTTAACAACCGAATGAGATATGACGATAGACTCGTGCATTTTTAGAAAGGTAAAATTTAGCGTATATGTTTAGATTTTTTTTTATTTTTTTTTTTTTACTCAATAATTTCATTTGAATAGAAGTGGCAAATTACATAACACATACACGGGCAACAAGCTGTGTCATTAGATAACTTCATGAAGGACAATCTTAGATTAGATAATTTCTCTTTTGATTTTTTGACCGACCCATTAGACACTAGATCAACACTCGAAACGATTGACATTTTGGTCTTTGAATGGATAGGAGGAAAACACTACTTTGTTGAGCTAACAGGGGTTTCCCTTCTTGTGGGTTTGGGGACTAGTGTTTACACGGTAGGTCAAGCTATTTTAAAAGTTGTTTCATGTAAAGTGGCCAAACATGAGAAGGGGTGTGTCTTAACAACCAACGGTGTTTATATTATTTGCATTTGATACTTTTGGTTTCCCCATGCATTGTTATAGGGCTCCGTCTATTGGCACCCCCCACCTTCTATTTTCACCCCCTCAAAGCGCCTCGCTTAGGCCTAAGCGAGGCGCTTTGAACTCATTCCGAGGAGGTCAGTACGAGGGGGCAGAAAAAGCTGATTTTTAATTCGAAGCGCCTCGCTTAGGCCTAAGCAAGGCGCTTCGGATCAAAAAAAAATTTTTTTTTTTTGGTCTTTTGAGTTAGTTTTTTGTTTTTTTTAATATAGTTATTATAAAAAATGTTCTTTTGACAAACGTCTGGCTAACCTGAATTTCCTTTGGATCAAAATGTCAACTTTTTCCTGCCACCCTCATATGGTTTGGCTAACCTGTCCAGTTATCAATCTCACTGTCCAACAACTGAATTTTACTTGCTTGCATGAAAAGTAATGATCAGGAACATTCCAAATAACCGTCCAATTTCAGCTTTTGTTTAACTCATGATAGATCCACCAAATCATTTCTTCAAGTTCATTTCACCAAAAAAGGCATAACTGTAATGATCAGAAACATTCCAAATAACTGTTCAATTTTAGCTTTTGTTTAACTATTGTAGCAACTTCCATAGAGAAGTTATCAATCTCACTGAGATGATATCTTCTCTTTAGGTTTTGGAATTAATGAGACAACTTTTCAGTTGTTATCCGAGAGATAGTGGTCAACGATGAAGACAACCTGAAAACAACCGGATACCATGGATCAGAGAGATTCAAGCTAATTAAACTCATATCTCAAGTCGGTGCAAGTTATGTTGTAGCTCATATGTTATCATCTCTTCTCTTATTCTCTCTTTCTCAAGTTCTCGATGGATTATTGCTCTCATATCATGGATCAGAGAGATTTAAGCTAGTTAAACTCATATCTCAAGCCGGTGCAAGGTGGACTTAAGCACCTGAACGGGAAGTTGAAATTTTGAATGATGTTCGTCGACTGCACCGAACACACTACAATTATTCACTATTTTATACATACAACACAACTTCATCGTTGACCGTACTGCTCTTCTTGATCTTGATCTTCACACTTGCTTTTGACAAATCCATTGTTGTTTCCATAGACATTCAAGCAAACAAACAAACAAAAAGATGTTCGATCGGTCTTTGACAATCCCTTAACTAGTACTACCTGAATTCAAAAGGAGCCAAATCGTTTGAAATGGTGAATATATCTTCTTTGACAGAATTGGGATCATAGATTGACCAACTTGTCATAGAGTTTTGACTTCCCATATATGCTTGTTTTGTATCTGGTTCCATGTTGTTTGGATGATTTGCATGGAGGGTTAGAGAAGGGGAAGAGAGAAAGTTAAGGAATATTATATAGGAATTGGAGAAGACTATATAAGATAGAAAGAGTAATAATGGTTAGTTAATGTTCGGTTAAAGTATTTCGAATGTTAAACTGATAATATAATGTGAAAGTATTTAATATATAATGTGAAAGTATTTGAGGACCACGTACAATGATTCCTCAAAGTTGTACAAAGGTGGATGTTTTTACTGAAAAACCAAAACGAGCAATAAACGAAGAGAAACGGAAAGATATAATTTTCTTGGCTTGGAAACAACTTAAAAGAACCAAAAATGAATTAAAATTATTTTTTGGTGATTAACAGATAATTTTAAAGAATTAAAAGAAATTCAATTTTTTTTAGAAAAATGCTAAAACGCCTCGCTTTGGCCAAAGCTAGGCTGTTTGAGCCTAGCTTTGGCCAAAGCGAGGCAATCAAACGCCTCGCTTTGACCAAAGCGAGGCGTTTTGGCATTTTTTTAAAAAAAAAAAATTTAATTTCTTTTAATTTTTTAAAATTATATAGTTAATCACCAAAAAATAATTTTAATTCATTTTTTGTTCTTTTAAGTTGTTTCCAAGCCAAGAAAATTATATCTCTCTGTTTCGCTTCGTTAATTGCTCGTTTTGGTTTTCCAGTAAAAACATCCAGCTTTGTACAACTTTGATGAATCATTGTACGTGGTCCTCCGACTAAACCTAACTCGCAACAATTGTTTTTAATTCATTTTTAAGTGTTTTTAATTACTTTTTGAGAAATGATAATTTTCAAATATTACAGATCAAGGTGTCACCAAGCATGTCAAGAAATGATAATTTTCAAATATTGCAGATCAAACATTTAAAAATATATTAACAAACATTTAAAAATAACTTTTCATGCAAAGCAGGTAAAATTTAGTTGTTTTACTAATTTCATAGTCTTGATACTTTTAACAATCGGATTGTTTTTCGAGAGAAAGGAACTAAGTTGCAAATACGATAATAATCAAACTCATATCTCAAGCCGGTGTAATTACTTTCAAGTTTTTTAGAATCATTGAAGACAACTTTTCAGTTGTTATCCGAGAGATAGCTGTCAACGATGAAGACAACCTGATAGTGGATACCATGGGTCAGAGAGATTGATTTCAAGCTAATCATCGACTACAGCAAACCGACGATCTTCCACCACGGCACTCCTAATGGGCCTCTCTTTATTTCACAGTACGATTTGTGTTTGTGTTGCTTTATAAATAATAAGTTTTGTGTTTATCAAACCCTAACGTCTGAGCAATGATTTATTAAATCGTTTTACTAATTTCCGATTCTTGATACTTTCATAAATCGTTTTATGAAAGGAACTAAATTACAAATATAATAAAAAAATAATAACAATAATAATGTAATTTAGTCATTGTTAATGCTCAAAAAAGTCAACCTTTGTTGACTCATAGGAGTCTTGAAGACGAAATGAATTTTACAAGATACTTGAAACAAGGTATGGATATGGAGAAAATCAACAACCGAATATTTAGTTCTCTCCGAACTTCAGCTTCCAAAATACGACGTCGTTGTAGCTCATATGTTATTATCTCTTCTCTTATTCTCTGTTTCTCTAGTTCTCGATGGATTATTGCTCTCATATCGACTCTCACAATTATTCACAATTTTATACATACAACACACCTTGAGATATGAGTTTGATTAGCTTGAATCTCTTTGATCCATGGTATCCAGTCTTCTTGATCTTGATCTTCACACTTGCTTTTGACAAAAGGTCTGACTGACCTGAAGTTCCTTTGCAACCAGGTAAAAAGGAACTAAGTTGCAGATATAAAAATCCATCACATCACGATTATACTCTTTATGTATGAATAGTGACCCTCTAAGTATGCGATGCATAGAAAAACTTACGAGATTAAACTTGGAGTTTGGTGAAAAAAACTTGAAGAAATGATTTGGTGGATCAGCCATGGGTGTGGTATGCTCAAAGATTTAATTTAAAAATATTTTGTAAGGATTTATTTATAGATTAATGAAACAACTTTTCAGTTGTTATCCGAGAGATAGCGGTCAACGATGAAGACAGCCTGACAGATATCTCTCTGAGATGATAGCTTCTCTTCAGATTCTGAAAGTGGATACCATGGATCAGAGAGATTCAAGCTAATTAAACTCATAGGTAAGAACATTGTGGATGAGGATTGTTTATCTTCCCATTGATTTCAAGTATGTTGCCACACAAGACGAATGTTGCAACATGAGTTCGACCAAGATGACACACGAAGCTTTAGACTCGAACCGGATCCAAGTATTACTGTAATGATCAGGAACATTTCAAATAACTGTTCAATTTCAGCTTTTGTTTAACTATTTTAGCAACTTCCATAGAGAAGTTATCAATCTCACTTCTCACTGTCCATGTTTTACCTTCAACGTCCAACGGTAATGAGTAACCTAGTAACCTCTACAATGATGTGATTTGTTTTAGATAAGGAGGTATATGTACAATGAACTTTTTACGCTAAATAAAACCGATTAATGTTCTTTATATATAAATAAAACCATTGTACATACCCTCTGGCAATTATCGTTGGTATTAATGGCAAGATATGTGGCTTTAGTCCTTTACGCAGGTTTGCCAGAGGGTCACTATTCATACACACAACTTTTTGCTCTAGTGGTGTGCTCTACCTTTTTGACAAACACCTGGCTAACCTGTCCAGTTATCAATCTCACTGGAAATCATCGTTGGTAGCTATAGGTAAGAACATTGTGGATGAGGATTGTTTATCTATCTTCCCATTGATTTCAAAGGATATTCATGTGAGAATGATTTCGTTACTGTAATAACATATGAGCTACAACATAACTTGCACCGGCTTGAGATATGAGTTTAATTAGCTTGAATCTCTCTGATCCATGGTATCCAGTTGTTTTCAGGTTGTCTTCATCGTTGACCGCTATCTCTCGGATAACAACTGAAAAGTAATTACAAGAAGATGATCAAGGATGCTACAACATAACTTGCACCGGCTTGATCGTTGACCGATATCTCTCCGATAACAACCCTTGTTTGATTATGCTCTTTATGTATGAATAGTGACCCTCTGACAATGATCAGAAACATTCCAAATAACTGTAATGATCGCTACTGTTGATTGGTATATAGAGAGCAAACCGACGATCATTCAAAATTTAAAGTTACCGCTAACCTCTGCGCCATCATCGTTGACAGATATCTCTCTGAGATGATAGCTTCTCTTCAGATTCTGAAAGTGGATACCATGGATCAGAGAGATTCAAGCTAATTAAACTCATATCTCAAGCCGGTGCAAGTTATGTTGTAGCATCTTTGATCATCTTCTTTGTAATTACTTTTTATTGTTTCGGGTTCCCTTCCATCGTTGACAGATATCTCTGTGAGATGATAAAGGTAGATCATGGAAAGTTGAACTCAAGAAACCAAAGATGAAACCGATTAATGTTCTTTATGTATGAATAGTGACCCTCTGGCAAACCTACCTCTGTTTTGAATTTGTTACTTCCATAGAGAAGTTATCAATCTCACTGTAATGATCAAGAATATTCCAAATAACAGTACGGTCAAACTCCGGGGTTGTGTTGTATGTATAAAATAGTGAATAATTGTAGTGTGTTCGGTGCAGTCGACGAACATCATTCAAAATTTCAACTTCCCGTTCAGGTGCTTAAGTCCACCTTGAAGACTGGATAACATGGATCAAAGAGATTCAAGCTAATCAAACTCATATCTCAAGTTGGTCTAACAACTGAATTTGACTTGCTTGCATTGGAATCTTGACTGCCACAACATAACTTGCACCGGCTTGAATTCAGGGTTTAATTAGCTTAAATCTCTCTGATCCATGATATGAGAGCAATAATCCATCGAGAACTTGAGAAAGAGAGAATAAGAGAAGAGATAATAACATATGAGCTAGCCTTCATCGTTGAATTTTACTGTTCAGTTATCAATCTCACTGGCTAACAACTGAATTTTACTTGCTTGCATGAAAAGTAATGATCAGGTTGCCTTCATCGTTGACCGATATCTCACTGGCCAACAACTCGTGTACAGCCTTTATCAGGTTCTTTTGGCCACAGGTACAGAAAGGTTATAAATGTTCATGTCGTTTCAGTTTGCCTTCATCGTTGACCGATATCTCTCCGATAACAGTCAATCTCACTGTAATGATCAAGAATATTCCAAATAACTGTATAATTTCAGCTTTTGTTTAACTATTTTAGTAACAGTCCAAATAACTCGTGTACAGCCTTTATCAGGTTCTTTTGGCCATAGGTACAGAAAGGTTATAAATGTTCATGTCGTTTCAGGTTGCCTTCATCGTTGACCGATATCTCTCCGATAACAACCCTTGTTTGATTATGCTCTTTATGTATGAATAGTGACCCTCTGACAAAGATCAGAAACATTCCAAATAACTGTAATGATCGCTACGGTTAGTGGATACCATGGATCAGAGAGATTCATGTCGTTTCAGGTTGCCTTCATCGTTGACCGATAACTCTCCGATAACAACTGAATTTTACTTTCTTGCCTGAAAAGTTGTACCGGTTATAGAGAGAAATGAACAGTCAGATCGACTGTTGATTGGTATATTGAGAGCAAACCGACAATCATTCAAAATTTAAAGTTACCGCTAACCTCTGCGCCATCATCGACTACAGCAAACCGACGATCTTCCTCCACGGCACTCCTAGTGGTTGGAAACTGTGATGACAAAGCTGGTGTGTTGAAACAAGGTATGGATATGGAGAACATGGAATGAGATGATCTCGATTTTCGTACAAAGTAAAAGTCAGTTGTTATCGGAGAGATAGCTGTCAACGATCAAGGCAACATACTTGAAATCAATGGGAAGGTTAACAATTCCTGCTCATCTTGATGATATCTTCATCAATCTCCTTGATCTACGCATAAGTGTTAAAAGTATCAAGACTATGAAATTAGTAAAACAACTTTTCAGTTGTTATCAGACAAGGACTTGCCTGTGTTGCCGCATTTAATGAAATTTAACGCGCATACCGCATTCATTGACTTTACGTGGTTGATGATGTCAAGTTTAAGTCATTGACAATGTTGAGGGTTATTACTTTGTTTTTTAAATTTTTTTAACTTTTTATAATTATTAAATTAAAAAAAAACAACTCAAAACATCAAAAAACTACCAAAATAAATTACCCCCTCCAAGCGCCTCGCTTAGGCCTAAGCGAGGCGCTTGGAGGGGGTTAAAATAGAAGGTGGGGGGTTTAAATATAACTACCCTTGTTATATTATGACCCAGAAATCTATGAATGTTGTTTTAAAAGGCTTTGTTTTCCTATTAAAAAATGGCTAGTAGCGCAGCTTGTTGCTCATTTGTCTTTTATTTTGTTGTGTTGGACTGTTACATAAGCCACGCTTACGGCTGTGCACATATAATGTATATATGTGTGGCCCTCGGGGGGCAAAAGTAAAGTTGCACTAATTTTAACGTTATTTTACTAATTTCGTGAAAATAATGTTAAAAATGACGGACGGTTAATCATGCATCAGGTGGTGACGTTGATAGCCAAAAGACAAGGGGGTACATGCACCAATCGGGTTTGTCCCGGTTGCTAAATGTTATGTGCCTTATGTCCAAGGCTTGATACAAAACCACTATCGAAACTGGGGGTCTCATTGGAAGCGGCTTCTCTATTCCCACGGGTAGAGATAAGGCTGTCTACATCTTACCCTCCTCAGACCCTACCTTAGCTTTTGCTGTTGGTGAGATTAACTGAGTATAATGATGATGATATTGGACTGTTACATCTATATATCTAGACTATGTTGATTAAAAAAATTGTGAATTTTGATTAGATTGGATTTCAGTTCAAATTTGAAAGCATGCTTATACTAAGACCATGTGTAGTGAGGGGCTTTATTTATAAAGCCCCCCTTTCTGATTGGTTCACGTGGCTGCTGAGTCAGCATGGAGAGAGAAACTGAAAAGGGGGTGTAGTGGTAGGGGTTTTATAAATAAAGCCCCTGTTTCTAATTGGTTGTTTATTTTATTATTTTTTTAATCTTTTAACTTAAAATAATTAAAATAAAAGACAAATAAATATAAAAAAATTACAAATAATATTAAAAACACACAACTAATATTAATTAAATTAAAAAAAAACAAACAACTTAAAAAAAATACAATACCAAATTTAAAAAAAAAACAACTTAAATAAATTACTGGAGGTTATATTTTGCAAGAATTTCTTGCCTATGATGTAGTGCGAGGTGTATGGCTTCTCCCTCGAGATGGTCGATCGATTTGGACAAAAATTCAATGTCCTTTTCCCTTTGCCTCGCCTCTTGAATGTCGACGAACCTTTTATTCTCGGCCACTCTCTGGTGCATAGTTTCCAAACGTCTTTGGCCGAGGTCGCGAATATCCTGTAGTCGTCGATTCATTTCCTCAAAATCCTCCCTCGATGCACCACCTCTTGTCGAAGACGACTCCGCCTTGCCACCCTTTTTTGATCTTCTACTGGGTGGTCTTGGAATATCCTCCTCCTCCTCATCCTCCAAATCAACAGGATCATCTAAACTCACAAAGCGAGCATCGGATGTCGGTGTATCCGGATCTCGCAACGTGGAGGTGGTTTTGCTTCATTTTGATGGTCCTCCTCCTCCTGATCCTCCTCATCTTCCTCTCCTAATCTTGCGCCCACTACCCGACCCCATAAGCGGTACATTAGCCCACTTAGAACTTTTTCTCAACATCTCCCAAATCCTCAAATACGGGAACGGCCCGCGGGTATCTCTCATCTCGTCCAAGGCTCTTGCCAACAAACCGTCATCACCTTCCCCACTGCCCCTATTGTCCTTACAACGTTGGTAAACCTCCGCAAACGAGTGACATTTATTATTTATGTTCGACCACTTTCCCGATATCGAGTCGTTCTCTCAATACTCCCCTCTACCCATGACGGCAAAAAACAGCTCTCGAATCCGGGCTCAAAACAACGGGCTATGTTGATAGTTCGCTACAAAAAAAAATATTATACGATTAAAAAGTATATATATATATATATATACATATATAAACACAAAAAAAATACTAACCAATATTATATATATATATATATAAACACAAAAAAATACTAACCAACATTATAAATATATATATATATATATATATATAAACACAAAAAAAAAATACTAACCAACTTCGGGATCCTCCGATATGTCGAGCCAGGCCCGCGCTAAAGCAAACTCCTCGTCTCTTTCCCAACGTTCTTGTTGCTTTTTTTGACGAGGAGCGGTAGCATCTTTCCTTTTATGCGAGCGTCTCCCGCGCCCACGCCCCCGTTGAGAACCCTCGGGTTGACGTGGTTCGTTGGTCTCCACTTGAGTTTCTGGCACGGACTCGGGCTCCTCTTGAGAAGCTTGGACATAGTTCGGTGGAGGAAAAATTGACCCGCCATGTTTGGGCCCGGTTAAAATTGACCGGGCATGCTAAGAAGTTGCGCGTATTACATTGTGTTCGCGTCAAACTCGCCCCAATTGGGTGGCAGCGGAGTAGTAGTGTTTGGCCTCGTAGTGTTTGGCCTCGCACCCGGGCGACCCGGGACCCCGAATGGTGAACCATATGGAAACATGTTTTGTGTTTAGAGATGATTATGTTGTGGTGTGTGGTTTTTAGTTAAGTTTGGTTGTGTTTTTATAAACTTATTGTGTGTGTGTATATATATATAAAACCAAAAAAAAATGTTACTGTTCAAAGAAATCAATGGGGCAACGGTCAAAATTTCTACCGTTTTTTTCAAACCTTTGCCACGTGTCCGAATGTGATTGGATAATGTTTTTGAATCCCGGCGTTATATTTATAAAGCCCCCAACGATTTTTAACAAATAGCGCCGGTATGTAATGGTGTTACCGGGCGCTATTTTTAAAAATTTGGCACAATAACGCCCCACTACGGGGGTCTAATGATCTATCAAATCATACGCCGCAAGAACTTCCTAATTAAACACCCAATCCAATATACACTCGATTTGAGTGGGATTTTTAACCTATTCCAAACCCATCGTGTTCGCTATGTGATGTGCGATTTCAAAAATGGTTGTGCGACTTTGGATGATATGGAATCAATTTGGATGTGTTTGTGCATGTGATTTCTTTTGTATCTTCGATTTACACTTGCATGAAAACTAAAATACATTTGAAACGTAAAGAATTGTTTTATAAAGGACATAGGGTATGTTTGGCAAAACTAGCTGGTGGCTGGTAGCTGGAAGCTTTTTAAATATATTTTAGTGTCTGGCATAGTAGTTTGAGCTTTTAATAAAATGTATAAAATGACCAAAGTAGGCATAATTAAAAGCTTGTAAAGAAGGTTTTTATTTTATTTTTAAAATAGAATAGGTATTTGTGTCATTTACTAATGAAAAATTTGTAGCTAGTAGAGTTTTTTCTTAAAAGCGACTACTAGTAACTTTTCACTATAGAGCTTTTTCTCTAAACTAAAAGCTTCCAGCTCCTTCTACCAAACAAAGCTTTTTATTAGGTAGGAGTTTTTTCTTAAAAGCTTGAAGTTTTTAAAAGCTCATTACCAAACATACCCTTAATTAATTAAAATATTTTATCAATAGTGTATATCAAGGGTTATTTCAAAGTATATACCTTATATGTCCAATTTGCCCTTGAACTTATCCAACTCATAAAGCCTACAATAATTTGTACTTTTATGTTAAAGGAATGCTTTGACTTATTCAATTATTTATAGGTCCTTTCAAGTCACTGGCTACATAACTAAGGTTACATTAAAAGCAAAAAAACTTGTGGGTCACAAATGAAAATATAAACACACCAACCTAATATCATACATGGTGGGAAACTAGAGACTTGGCAACCACCCAACCCAACCAAATCTATATGTTATAAAAATTGATAAATTTCAATTACTAAAGATCTTGGTTTGAAAAAGCGTGAGGCGCTCCAAGGCGTTTTGGTTCCAAAATCCGAAGCGTGGGGCTTAAAGCGCGAGGCGAGAGCTTCACGTATGTGATGCACTTAATATTAAAAAAATATTTATATATGTCAGTATGACATATTCTACCTTCTAATCAAACATAAACACAAAAACATTATTATAAAACACCCTTAAACACTTAAAAAAGCATTCAAAACATAAGAATGACCAAACACATAGTCATCTAAATTCAAAACACCCTTAAAGATGAAGACAACATTAAGTAACTTAACATTAAAGAAGAAAAAAAAAAGAAACATCAGAATATAGGAACGAGTTTGAATTTTGAACTAATTCCCTAGTCACTACAGCTTAATATATCTTTGAAAATCATTATAATATGATTCATACCAATTATCCGATGCTTGTGATATAACAATCAATACTTGAAAAGCAACACAGAGCAACCCAAAACAACTCGGGGGTTGCCCCCTTGGCGGGGGTCGAGGGCAACCCCCTGGGAGCAGGGTTCAAAGGGCGGCAGCCCCTGGCAAGGTCCAATGGGCAGAGCCCCTAGCTGGGGTCGAGCTGATACGAATCAACAAATAAATTGGCAAGTAATTTGGGGTTGAAAAATTTGGTATAACAATCGATAATCAACATAGAATAATCCATAATACGAATCAACATAGAACTTCACTTGTTGGGCTAAATAGAATAGGCAAAAAATGGTTTTTGGGCTGAGGCGCTACTGAAGCGCCGCCTCAAGCGCCAAGCTTAAAGCGCCGCCCCTAGAGCTTCATGTATCCCAGGGCTTCTCGACAAAAAAAAGCGATTTCTATGGAGCCTCGTGCCTCAAGAGCTTTAAGCGCTACCGAGGCGCTATTTTTTAAACCAAGCTAAAGATACAACAAGTGTACAACAATACATAACATCTCAATCAAGATTGTTAAAAAAAAAAAAAAAAAAAAAAAAAAGATTTACCAACAGGGTTAAAAAGGTAAAAATATGTTGGTTACACTTACACTCAAGATGGTTATTAGCCATTCAAGTTAGTGGGCCACATTCGATAGAAACAAAGTAACAATGCCCACAAGCCATCAAGAGTTCAATTGCATATCAATTAATGGCCCTCATTCCCCTACTGAATTACAATTTCAACCATCTCATCCTTAAAGCAAGGAATCCTTCATTATCAACCAACATCTCCACACAACAAATTCAACACAATTTTATCCAAACTATTATAAAGGTATGTATGTAAAGCCCTCTTTTTCTTATCTTGTTTTCTAATTTTGTCTTCTTCTTTTTTTTTTTTTTATAGATGCTAAGAAAGTTTGTACCTTTAGCTTCAGCTGTAGTACCAGCTCTGCATCCTGACCATAGTGCTTAAACAAATAAAACAGTGCAACAAAGCTTTGTGTGTCTTAGTGTGTGTCAGGTTCTAGGTGTTCATTGTATAATCCCAGAAAAGATTTGTTGAATTTTAAATACTGGGAGGACACAAGGCAAACCCCAATCTAAGCAGTTATGTGTTGCTTATACAAAAGATGAATATTATCCAAAGGGCTTTCATCCAAATGGTCATGAAAGTAGAAGCAATTGACTTTGATATTTACAAATCAAACGTTGACTTTGTAGGACATGAAAATAAACCATTAAGTTAACTCGGGAACACAGCGTAATAGAGGGAACAAAGCTTCTAGAAATTAAAAAGCTTAATAATAAATTAATAATCTTTTTGACCCTATCTGGATCTTCTATTCATCTACAGTGTTTTGACCTAACTATGGTTCTAATTATTGAAGCCCAGGGAACAATATTAATAGAGGGAACAAAGGCACTTCTTCACATCTCAAATGGAATCCTCAGAGGTACTTACAATAAGGAGTGATTTAGGAGAGAAAAAAAAAATGCCAAAGAACCATCATTTTCTTTCTTTTTTTTTCTGTTAATTAAATGCACCAAGATATAGTTTACAATAACAAAACGTGTCTAAAATTGTTCGTTTTTGCAAACTACAATGGGTTTTTTCAGCAGTTTTACAAAAATAATGATTAGTTTACAACAAGAAATTGGTAAACTTTGGTCTGTATATTGTTTTTGAGTGAATGTAATGTTTTTGGTTCCTAATTATGTTTCACATTCCTAGAAGCCACTTCCAACTTCAAGAAGAGATTATAAACTTTATGGAGCAAGCAAACGAGTTGTTGACTCTACAAAAGCGCAAGCTGAAACTGAGCTTTTTAATGCACGAAAAAACGTAAGAGATCTGGCTCTAAAGATTGAAGAATCAAAATCAAGGGCCAAAAGTATGCAGCATACGCAACAAAAAACGTCAAAATGGAATGGACAAGAAGAGCACGAAGTGTCCTTGAAGAACAAGGAGGATTATCGGTATGCACAAGTGGTGAAAGAAATCGAACGCATTAAACATGAGTTGGGCCAACTAAAGCTCGAAATGAGAAGTGTTTTGAAGGGGAAAAAACAAGCGGCGAGCGCATTCAAAGCATCGAGTTATCAAACATACACACTTTCGAGTGCAGTAGAAAGAATCAAGAAAGAGATTGAAGAAATTGATGAAGAACATGTTCTTGTAGAACTAGCACGGATCGAAGCTGTTAGAGAACGAGAAGCCATTGAAGCTCTAAGAAAAGAGGAGGCTAATCGCTACCAAACCACGTTGGAAGAAGTTAAAAAGAAATTCGAAGATGTTGACCAACACGATGAAGTCACACGAGAGCTCCAATTAACGCTCTATGATGTGAATTTATTAGAAAAAGAACTTGCTCTAGCTAAAGAAACAAACGGGAGTCCAGATTTGCTGCATGCAATCACAGAAGAACTAGAAGCAGCAAAAACCGAACTTGCCAACATTAAAAGAGAAGGATTTAATTTCATGACCTCCATCGATGTCCTTAGAAATGAGCTCAGACTCATTCAAGAAGAGACGGCTTGTTTGGAGAAAGAAGAAGAAAAACGAGACTTAACGGTTCAAGCCCTGAATTCAAAGATATTAAAAGGGAATGCCAAATTGGAATCTGTTACCTCGACCACAGAAAATGCTAACCTGATTGCATCAAGTCTATCACTCACGGTTGAACAGTTAAAAGCAGAAACCGAGACAGCAAAGAAAGAGAGGGAGCTTATCATCGAAGAAATTGAAAAAATCAAACTGGAAATTCCTAAAACCGAGTCTGAAATAGAATTATCAGAGAAAAGATTAGAAGCTGCCATGGAAGAGCTCAAAACCACCAAGTCGTCAGAATTCACTGCTCTAGAGAATTTAAAAAATCTGATCGAATCTACAGTACAATCTCGGGAGTTGACTTCTCAAAGTAAGTCAACCATAAAGATCACCAGTTTTGAATACGAGTATTTAACAGGAAAGGCGGGTGGAGCAGAAGAGATTGCTGATAAAAAGGTTGCTGCAGCTCAAGCTTGGGTAGAAGCACTAAAAGCAAATGAAAAGGAGATACTGTTGAAAACCAATGTGACTAAACAAAAAATTAAAGAGATTAATGTGGAGATCGATGATGATGGTGGGGATGCATCCGGAGCGGATACAGGTGGCAGAAGGAGAACCGTTGATGGAGCGTTAAATATATGGGGGCAAAACGAGGTAAAAGTTGTGGCATCGCCTAGGAGATCAATGTACAAAATTGGGAATATGACACCTGGAAAGCGAGCTAGGTCACATAAGTTCTTATCTGCTGCAACTCGCCAAGCGATTAAATCAGCTTCTTTCACTAGGAAAAGGGAAAAGGTGCCGCAAAATTTAGAAAAGTTATTGGACGAAAACGATGAAATGGGCAAGTGAATTTGTGGTAATAAAGCTCTTTTGATGTTCAATGACATTGTCTATAGTGATAAGCGAATAAAGAGTTTTGTGTACAGATAATAGTTAGCACGTCTACGGTCTACCTCTAATTCACTATGCTTAAGTTCTAATCAACCAATCAACTGTACTGAATATTGACGTGTAAACAACTGAAATCTTAACTATGCGAAAATTAACGAATACATAACTTAAACAAGCTCTAATGCTGTTAAAAGGAGTTTTACATGCAATAAACAAATGTGAACAGTAAACAAATAAGGTTATAACTTACACTATTATTAGGATGATATAACACAACAACACTAAGGTAGTAACATAAAAACACATACCAAGTTACCAACACCAAAGGCACACACCTTAAAAAGAAACTTAACAGCTGTGTTATTGTTGTGAGGTCCCGACCGGCACCTGTGTCGAGGAATCAGACAATGGGACTTGTTCTGCTTTTTTCACGGTGTCGAACATCTGAGGGGGGAATGCAGGAGCAGAGGCCTGGCTTTTATAGATTTGAGCATAAACAAGGTCATTATCATATTCATTTTCATAAGTAGGAGTAGGCGCAACAGTAGGTCCAACGGGTTGTCCCGAAGAAGAAGAAGCAGCAGCCCCCCTGTTAGACGGTGTTGGTTGTGGTGCAACCGCTGCTCGTTCAACCGGTGGTTGAGGAACCCTCACCTCCTTATAAGCTACATGAGAATTCGCAATATGAGTTGGAGCAGGGATACTGGAAGCATGATCCGTTGCGCCCACAGGCATCACATACACATGGTAGGGCTGATTTGGCGGCGGCAGTGGTGGCTGCTGGTACGGTACATACATAGGGTAGTATGACGAGATAGGTAACGCCGGTCCTGTTGGGTATTGGATGTAATGTGGCGACGCAGAGTGAATATACTGCACGGGCTGTTGTCTTTGGTCAGGCATGTGCGGTATCTGATAACCAGAAACTTGAACATTCTTATGCATCTGAACTGGTGACGAGGGATTGTAGATTATACTCTCTGACTCGCGAAGCACTTGATCTTGATACATTCGCGCAGAATAATCACTATTATACGACAACACAACAACTACATTAGCACACTTTGGTTACTTATTTCATCATACATACAAAACAATTAAGTACCGCAATCGATAATCTATCTAAATTAAATGTGATTAAAACATACTACCTTTCAACTGAAGCAGGTGCAGCAACTCTAACCTTCTTCTCCATCAAACCATCCTCATTAACAACCCCAACAGGAACCAAATTCGAAGCGGAAACAGACGAATTAATCGACCCAAACGACGAGCACGTCTCCAAAACCATCGACTCAGGAACCGACCCGGAATCACCCCCACCACACTTCCCCGAATCACCACTATTAACCAAGCTCTCACCATTCCCATCCAAACACTCCAAACCCATCAACCCATTACCCAAACCCGACCCATCAGACAACCCTCTATTAATAATCATAGTACTCTTCAAAGCATCAGAAAACCAAGACTCAGATTTCGGGTCAAGTAACAAGGACCCAACGGATTCGGGTCGGGTAGGGAAGAGGAATAATCTGATGCGGGAGGGTGTAGGGGAGGAAACGATGCGGTCGTGTTCTTCAAGCATGTTATGGAGGTCTTCATCGGTGGTTATAGAGATTAAGGAATCAAGGTCTTCGTTAGGGAGTTGGTATTTTAAGGTGAAGGGACGGTTGTTGAAGAGGGTACGGGAGAGGTGGTGGGAGAGGGAGGAGATGGTGGCGGCGGTGGTGCGACGGTCAACGGCGACGATGCGGGTTTCGCCGCCGGCGTAGCAGAGGGATTTGGAATGGGGGCGGGGGATTATGTGGCCGCCGTAGCTGCACATGAGGCGGAGTTTGGAGGTGGGTAAGGGTGGGAGAGAGTGGGAGTGTGGTGGTTCGACGACGGTGGTTGGTGGTGGGTCCATTGTGGTCAATGAGATCGGGTTTTGCAAAGGGTTTCGTAAGCTATGTAAGGGTTTTTTTTTTTTCTTTTCTTGTTTCGTGCAACAATATATTGTTCACTTGTAAAAGAGTGTAGTTAAATTAGGCAAGTTGTTGTTTGGGTCACATATTGGTGAGATAGCGACTGTCACGGTTATGTTTATCTTTGCCAAATGGCTTTTTTTTTTCTTTTTTTTTTTTACGGTCAACAAATCAATCACAACCACTTTTGAAATACTCACTGGAAGGCTATTTTTTTTATTTATAGAAGATTTGAAAATAGTTAGACCATAGGGTCTGAGAACGGGGAAGAGGTCGGGAGCCCATGTGGCATCCATCTAAACCATCCCCGTCGGGTAACACCGCCCCCATCCCAATTTCGGTGAAGAAGGTGAAGAGTATGTTTGGTAACGAGCTTTTAGGAGCTTCAAGCTTTTAAAAAAGGCTCATACTAAAAAAAAAAAGCCTTGTTTGGTGTGCTTGAAGCTTTTAGGCTAGGAGAAAAAGCTATATATTGAAAAGCTACTAGTACTAGCGTTTAAGAAAAAACTTCTACTAGCAACAAGCTTTTAATGCGTAAATGACACAAATACTCAATCTATCATAAAAAATATGCATACCAGCTTTGAGTTAATGCCCATTTTGGTCATTTTATTAAAATCTACAGCTACTTTGGCAAACACCAAAATATATTTTAAAAGCTACAACTACCAGCTAGTTTTGCCAAACATACCCGAAATCTCCCCGTCCTTTTTTTACAAACTGTCACACCACGCCTATGGCGGAAACACGTGGCGCGACGGTTCAAAAGTATTAAGCCAAGATTAATGCAAACCACAATAGTAATTAAACAAACGGGCATTTATTCAACGCCGATAATCATGTCAAATTATTCGTACATAATCATAAATTGTTTTTGAAATTAATAAGGAGGCTCCTCCCTTTATCCCTAAGTCCATGGAATAAAGAGATGAGACACCTTTACGACATTCCAACACCCAACTTGGAGATTCCCCCGACCCTGCTCGCCATGCTAACCTTCATCATTCAATTACCTGAAAGATATGTTTGAAAATCGTCAATATATAAATATTGGTGAGTTCACAGGTTTTGATTTAATAAAACTTTATTAAGTGGGAATATCCTTGTTATGACATTTATAGGAGTTGCAAAGTCCTACAATTTACTTGAGCCTATAACCAAACCAAGACAATTAATGATGCCCCCGCCCCAAGTCGTTACTCGGTATTCCTACGACTTGCTTTCAGAATACGTGCACCCCAGGCATACGCCGATGCATAATCGACGCTATCGATTAGGGGTGGGCCTTGTCAGGCACCAATAGTACTATCCAAATATTCCTTTGGTTTCTCTTTCCTGAATTAATGATTATAGTGGGGAGGTCTCAACTGTGACATCCGGAAACCAAGCATACATTTTTAGCTGGCTTTACTGTTTACTTGCTGAATTTCGGGACGAAATTCTTTTCAACTTGGGGATGATGTGATACCCCGAAAATTCAGGTTCTCACTTTAACTAAACTCTAGTTACATTTCCTTGCATTATACTTAACTAGGGTTAGTTAGATAAGACATACGTGCATGGTTGTGAGTCAATGTGTGATTGCATGATTAGTGAACCTCGGACGTTGGTGAAAAACAAACTTATGTGAAAACCATACGTGATTATGTGAACCTAAACCGAACACGTTAATAGAAATCATTAAAAGTGGAGCATGAGGTTGATTAGGGTCTTAATGCATGGGGTTACACTTGTTACGGTCCGAAATAACGAAAACGTCGAAGGATAACGCGTCGGGAGACGAAACGAGGCAAGAGCGCGCCACCCGGTCCTGTGAGCGGCCGCTCACAGGCACCGAGCGGCCGCTCAATGAGATCTGACGGGTCTTAACCGCCTCAAACCTATATTTAAGCATCCTAAACTCCCATGCAACCCCCATACTCAACCCTAATCGCCCCCTTACTGCCCCACACGAATATTTCACTCAAACAACCTCTGCTAAGGCTCAAGATCATCAATTGGGAGGCTCCAAGGCGCGCGATTGATCGATTGAGAGAGCTAAGGGTATATCTTACGATTTCTTATGCTTCTATCTTGTGTTTTCATTAATAAAAATCATATAATAAGTTTGTCCAGGTCTGAATGAGTTTATAAAACATTAAAGCATGAATCTTTTTGAAGATTAAATGGATTAAACATACTCATAAACGCTTAGTAACATCGTAGGATACTTGTTGCGCAAGTAATTGGTGTTTTGATTCTTAAAGATTTGATCTTGACATGTTTAATCATAGAATCTGATGAAATAGGTATTAGGAATGTTTTGGGTTGATGATTGATGAATGTTAATAGTTTTTGTGCACTTGGTAGGCGATTAAAGTATGATTTAGGCGAAACTAAAATCTGGACAGAATGGTTAGTCAAATTTGTAGGAGCTGTAACACGGCTCTAACATAATAATTTTAGTGTTTTCTTGGCATGGTTAGGTCACACCTGGTCTTAGCTTTTCATAATGGGTAAAACCATGTGTTTTGGACGTCGGATGAGTCGTTTTTGGAATTTTAATTGATTAGGGGTCATATCAGATTTTCGGATTTGTAAATTGGGCTAACTTTAAATGGTCATAACTTGAGATTTACAAGGAGTTAGGTTATGAAATTTTTACAGTAGGTCAATACTGGAAAAATAGAGCTTTTCCAAGTGGATTCATCTCGTTTGGATGAATACACAATTTTTAAGAATTTTCCTACTAAACTGACCTGTTGTGGAAATTTTCTGAACACTGCTGTGTTGTACGAATTTTTATAATTTTTGTGTTTGGAATTTAGACAAAATAAAAATAGGTATTGCCAAGTGAATCCCAAAGATAATTCAGTAAAAATTTGGGAGGGTAACTCACTGGTCTACTATTTTAAATAAATTCGTTTTGATGGCGCACAATCTGTCCTGAAAACACAGATTGTGTATTATGTGCTTATGTGATTACTTGAGGTCTTAGGTGGTCTAAAATTGGCATATAACGGAAGTACACATGTTTACGACACATACGGGCTGTAGAAACTAATTATAACCAACTCATTCACCAACGAGTCCGTAGGGTTTACTATTGCATGTAGAATCACTAGGCGTCGCATACACACTTTTGAATATTTAAAACGCCTTGGACAAACGAGTTATATGGTGTAATGATGTTACGCCTATACTCACGTAGTGACACTGTTATTAGGGTGTCGGTAGCATATAATATTTGCTGTTCGGATTCTTTGCTTACGCGATAAGGTGAGTTTCACTACTTTTTCTCAAAGCATGCGTCTCGGGTTGAGACCACATTGGTAACGTTTTCTAGTCTATCTTGAGATAACTTTCTTTTACACATCCCGGGTTTGGGGTGCATGGTTCACGTGGTGAATCTATTTTTACTAATTCATGTATATGTCCTTGATGAACTAAACCAAACACATCTTTTAAGTCCTTCAAAATACCGAATCAATTGCCGGTTGGGCAAGCGGGTTAATTAGTTGATAGCGCTATTAGGTCTAACAAACCTCACATCGTGCTGGGAGTACGGATGTGAACTATTAGCTTCAAACATAATCATTGTCGATGGACAATGATGCAAGGCAACTTTATCCCGGTCATGGGAACTTGTTCATTAGTAGTTCGGTATTCGCCGGTTTTAGTTATCATGAGTGGGCTAGCTACCCCTGACATTTGAATTAGCTATTGTTTGCAGGGTCTGAGGGACCAACGTTGTACACTTGACTTTTGGGGTTTTGAGAACCTACGTTATTATTTACATCGCTTACTTATATAGTGAACTCACCGACTTTATGTTGACACGTTTTAGCATGCTTTGCAGGTCCTTAGGTACGGAGCACGTTTTAGGGCATGCATCATTCGTGTCTTGGGTTATGGATATTTATTATTCCGTACTTATTAACTTTGGTTTTGGGCGCGTTGTCTTGCGCAGACTTTTGCAAATGTTTTACTTTGTTTACGCTTCCGCATTACTTTAAATTGCTTGGTTAAACTTTGAAACTTTTTCTTAAAAACGAACTAAATGGTTTGGGCATTTAGAGTCGTTCATGATACTTATGGCTATGGGTCCTGGTTTGTCATGCACCTCGCGGTAAAACTCCGCAGTGGAAATTTGAGGGTGTGACATCAACCCCGAGTGGCGATCTTTACTCAAGTATCCAACCCGTCATACAATCCCAACATATCTTTCCCCCGTAAAAACGTTAAATAGTTTAGAAATGGGGCCGTGAGACTCACCTGTAACTGTGCTCGGCTCAAAGAAGAAAATAGTAAAGTTTGTGATCCCGCACCTACAAATGTTCTAGGCGTATAAGTCACTACACCTATGGTGTATGTGCCTTGGCAAGTTGTACACCCAACTTCCCGACCACGTCTTTATCCCAATTCCCGTTTAATAGTTTCGTATCCTAGGTTCAATGGCGATGGATTACCCTTTCCTTACAAGTCATGTATTATTCTTATTAATATTCTTTGTGACTTGTACAATATTATACTCGACGCGACTCTACCCGACGTATAATTATTTTCCCATTTAAATAATTATACTTAGGATTGTTTCGCTCGATATAATGTGATTTCTTATTATCCGACCCGATTCACTTTGCCACATATTTATTTTCCCATTTAAATAAATATGCTAAGTTCTTGTCGTTTGGTAATATATTCTTAACGCCCGACTAGACTCACCATGCCGTACATTTATTTTTCCCATTTAAATAAATGTACTAGGATCTTGTCGGTCATTCACACGTTCCTAGGTATATTTCACCTACTCGTCTCGGTTTTCCTTCTCGCATATCTATTTTCCCATTCAAATAGATATACTAGAATTTCGTCGAAATCGAGCATATGTACATATACCATCGCGTGGGTACTACTTGTTAAGTTCATGTGTCGTTTAGCGTTTTTAATTCGTTACGTTGTGTTTTCCTTTCCCACGAATATTCTTTCTTCATTTAGGAAAGTGTTTCGCACGTTTCACCCTTGTTATATATATTTTATTTCCTTAAAATATATATGTATATCTTTATCTTGTCGTAATGGCATTTTTCTCATATATCCGTTTACGTTAGCTCATGTAACTAAGTTCGTTAGTTAGCGTTTTTCATATTTGTTTCCATTGCGCGTCCTTATGGAAGTATTATTCCTACTTCCGATTCCGAACGTTTATTTCTTGGAAAAATATACTTTGTACGTTTTAGCCCAACTTGTAACCCAAAAATGTTTCCGATACTTTTATATTCCCATTTATATAAAAGTATCCATTTTTGTACAAGTCTTCCCAAGTCTTTATTTTATAAAATCTTATTTTATAAAATCCTTGTGTTACTCCTTTTATTTTTATAAACTTCCATTTTTATAAAAGTACACTTTTTATACAAAATACCCAAGTATGTTACTAGTATTTACCAAATCAACCTTGGAAAATTATTACTTACACTTTTGACACCAAACTTTCCGTTATTGTGTTTTTGGACTAATAGTTTCCAAAATATTCATTTTAGTCCTCTAACTTTCAAAGTTACAACATTAGTCCCTTATCTTTCAATTGTTGCATTTTTCTACTCTAACTTCCAAAGTTAGCATTTTTCACCTTAAATTAGTGGACTTTGAAGATCCATTTTCTTGATGCTTAGTTGTTTTTACCTCATTTCACTTTTAATGATCTTATAATCCATCCTAGATGCTATTTACATGTTTGTTCCATACTTTAATCCAAAACATCAATTTTTCACTTACTCAAGTGGGTGGACTTTGAATATGGAAACTTTTCATCTATGTTTATTTAATCCATTTTAATTCATTTTTGTCATTAATATATCATCCTATGATGATTAAGATCATCCTTGATCATATCCAAGTCTTTTTCAAAAATCATGTTCCAATCATCATCTCACTCAAGAGTATGTTCATATTTCTACATTCTCTTTAAATATCATATTAATAATATTAAATCCAAGATTTACCCATATTATTGTTCATCCATTTTTATTCTAACAAAACTTAATAAAATCCATTTTATTACCCATTAATGTACAACTTGCTTTCCATAGCACAAAACATGAACATTTAAGAAATAAAACAATGTAATACTTACTACTAGCTCAAGGCTAGGGAAGACAAAGATCTTGGATTTGGGTGAGGTTTAATGTGTTCTTCCAAGTGGGTTAAGCTCCAAGCTCTTGAACACACAAGGGGTTTGATGGATGATGATTTAGAGATGATTTGTTAGTGTAAAAATTGAAAGAGAAATGTTTAATGTGGGGGTGAAACTTACGGCCAACAAGAGAAGAAGAGGAAGAATTTTTGTGATTTCTTCAAGTGTTCTTCAAGTGGTTTATAATATCCCTTCCCAAATCTTGCAAAGATCACATGTATCTTGTATAGATTATGGAAGATTTAGGGAAGATTATGTGTGATATGGAAAAATCTTTGGGGATTATGTGGGAGGGTGTTTGGGCCGAGTTTAGAGAGAGAGAGAGAGGTGGTGAGTTGGTTAATCTTCTACCCAATACTTTTGCATGCAATCTAATCATTTGCAATAATATTATGGATTTTTACAAGAAAACTCAAGTAATCTTCACTTGAGTGGGCCCTTGGCCGGCCCCTATAGGGTGGTTGGTGGGGTCCACTTTGCTAAATAATACTCCATATTATGTTTAAGTTAATTTCTTTCGGGTACCGCCCGGGTATTCTTGGGTTTTTAACCGTGTGTCACCCAAATATTAAAATACCGTTAATATTCATTAAATTTTGCCCAGTTAAATTACTGATAATTTATTTCGGCTTTTGCCGGGTGAAATTACGTGCTACGCGCGTATCGGGTGCGGTACGCGCACTTTATTCGTTACCGGGAGATTTGTACAATAAGCTTTCACGTATGGCTTTGGGTTTCCAAAACTCATTATATTTTGTGAAAATATTATTTATTTTATATTCCGGGTGTCCGGAGTTCGTTTCGCTTATTTAAGTTTTACCGGGTAATCGCCAGTGTCCATACCGGATAGTTTTGCTTGCGCATGATCCTATCATGCTTTGCTATTAAACTTATGCATTCCTATGCACTATTTGGGAACTTCTATCTTTCTAAGGCCTCAATTAAATAATCAGCACATAATTACGTTTAATTACGTTAATTGCGTTTAATTAATTAGTACGGAATTACCTTAATTTTGCCGGTTGTTACACAAACGTTGTGGAGAGAGAGAGAGAGGGAAGCCAGATGGGTGACCGGCGACGGAGGCAATACTCCGGCACCAGAATTGTTGAAGCTTTTAGTGCAAATGGGTGTGTGTGTGGTTTTAGAGGGAGAGAGAGTGGGGTGACATTTGGATGGGTCAAGTAGGAAGATGTGTGTGTGTGGAAGATATCACAATTTTATTTTATTTTTTTGCACTTAAAATAATGTAGGGGGAAGAAGGGGGACCATTTCCCTCATTTGAAAGAGGGGAAAGGGGAAATGATGTGGCAATGATGTAGACAAGGGGAAACCACACCCCTTGGCCTTATTAACATGATTAAATGATAAAAACTATTAACTTTCTGTTGATACAAATTAGGGGTCTGTTTGTCAACTTGACATTCAGAATGTATTTCTTTATGGAAATCTTATAAAGAAGGTTTACATTCGACAACCATGAGGTTTTGTTGAATAAAACATCTAGATAATACCAATGGGGTGGTGGTCCATTGGCAAAGGCAAAGCCTTTAAAACACTTAGGTTATGGGAGGTCTTGGGTTCAAGTCCTAAAGACCACATGATTAAAAAGAAATTAGCCTTTAAAAAAAACATCTGGATAATGTTTGTCTTTTGCACGGATTTTTATATAATCTCAAGCAAGCATTGTGTGTATGGTTTCATTGCCTATTTAGAGGCGTTATACAAACCCAGTTTTCAGGGCTCCAAAACAGATCCAACTCTTTTCACATACAAATGAGGCAACAAACATTCGTACGTTTTGGTTTATGTAGATGATATTATCGTCATTGGCAATGACACCACAATTGGCAATCGTGTCATACAATTACTCAGTCAAGCCTTTGTTGCCAAAAATCTTAGCACCCTTGATTATTTTATAGGGATTGAACTAGTTCCCTAAGGCAATAACATTCTTTGCCACAAAATAAAAACATCTTGGATATTCTACATTGTATTGCCTTCGTTAACTGCAAACATGTACCATTTCTAATTAGCTCTTCATGTCAGTTATCTTTTTCAGACAGTCCGCTATTGTCTGATCCAGTAAAATACTGTAAGCTAGTTAGGGTCCTTTAGTGTGTCACTTTATCTCGACCTGACGTCACTTTTGCAGTTGACAAGGTATGCCAATACATGCATGCTCCTATCAATAACCACTAGTCGGCTATCAAACGCTTTATTTGTAACCTTAAAGGCACAATTGATCATGGCTTGCTCATTCGATATGACTCCAGTTCTCATCTACTAGCCTTTATTGATGCTCACTGCCAAGACTCCACACTACGGGTCTTCGCAGATGATGATTGGGTTGATTGTCCTCACAACCATTAATCCACAAGGGGGTTCGCAATATACATGTTTTCAACGTCATCTATTGGATCACACGTAAACAGGAAATAGTTCTGTGGTTCTCCACAAAGTCAAAATACAAAGCCCTGATCGATACAATGGCTGAAGTCACGTTGTTAAAAGCTCTGTTGAAAGAATTTGGATCAGACACAACTTTTATCTAACTTTGTCACGTGATCAAATACAACATATCTATAACATTCAAAAGTCAACATATCCAAATACAAAACATTATAACAAAGGAGTACATGAACTATTAGTAGAATTCAAACATTCAAATCAATTACATAAACTACCACAAACCATAAACATGACCTACTAACTAGAAACATTTGTTCCGCTGTCTTTCTTCGTCTTCTTGTTGCAAGTTCTCTTGTTCTTCTTTCAGTGACCATTCCATAACCTAGAATCCCTCATTAGCATACATTTGTGCTCCATGTTTAAGGATTTCACAATCCAGGCACCTTGAGATTTGTTGTTTTCAATGTGCAAAACCCAATCACACCTACCCATTTGGGGGCAGATACCCTTACACACCACACGAAAGGTGACTTGTCATTCGTATCAAGCACTAATTGCCTCTTGTCATACACAACATGGTTTTTAACAACTGTACGTCTTGATATCGTCTTTACATCTAAAGGCTTGACTAGGAAAAAAACGTGGATCTCCAATTTGATCATAATCAATCAAACTCTCAGAGTCATCAACATCATAACTGGAACTGGAAGCTTTATCAATCATCATAAGAATTGGATGATTGCATCTGTAACATTATCAGTACTCTATAATTGTTTTCATTCACATTACAATGTAAATCAATACATTAATTGAAGCAATACATACAGACAGACCTAAACCCTAAATCAGTACATACATGCCTAAACCCTAAATATTTACATTAATTAAAGCAGTACATACATACATAACTAAACCCTACATCAAAATAAGCAAAAGATCATCTGCAAAAGACGAGCTGCTATTTTGGCGCTCACCTGCAAAAACGAGCTGTTGTGGAGGGGAAACAAAGTGGAGGGAAAATAGAGTGAAGGCAGCTGGGTCTTCAATTGAAACGTTTGGATTTCAAAATTAGGGTTTACATTTAATTGGGGAAAAATCAGGTTTATAGGAAAATCAGGTTTATAAAGGAACGAACAAACGTCTGGTTAAAATATTAGAGGTGAGTTCACGATTTTGCCCCTGACTTAACGAGGTTGAGTTAACCCCGTTAAGTAATTGGACTATTTTGGCGCATTTCATGAAACTAAAGGGACTGTTCAAGCAATTAATTTGATTTTGGGCTGGACTGGCAAAAACCACCAAACCACAAGGACTGTTTTGGCTGTTAACTCTATCTATTATATAGTAAGTAATAATAAATATAAAGAAAAAAATATAAATTAATAAATATTGGGTTATTTAAAACCTAATTTTTTTACGGGAATTTAAGGGTGAGGATGGTCTTACCAAGTGTCATGTGTCCCCACGCCAATCGTTATATTATATATATAGATAATATACGAAACAACTATCAAGTATCAACATCAGAGTTTAATACCATCTTTAAAATATAAAGATTTAATGCATTAATCTATTTTATGTATATAATAAAAGAGTAGACCTGGGTTGAATGAAGCATTCTTAGAGTGTCCACCTATGCTCCAATTGAATATGGAGCTCCATGTTAAATCCAATATCTATCATATAAAAACCTATTTTTCCTCTCCCCCCCCCCCCCTAAAAAAAACCACCTCCCCTATAGCTCTTCCTACTTTCTGATTACGAATACTCTCATCCACATGATTCCGATCTTAATAAGGAACGCATCTCATCCGTTTGCTTCAAGCTTGTGTGTCGTCTTCATTTTTGTTCAATCAGGTAACCCAAACCCTATTTCTATTGTTCGTTTTCTTAATCTACAAATAATATATATATATATATATACACATATATATAGTATGAGTATATACAAGAAACTCTAGTTAGAGGGTAAACTCTAGAAACCCAACATGTGGCTCTCATTAATCCACACCACCTTCCTATACCAAATATCTTTTTTTTTTATTCAAGGGTCTTTTTGGTCTTTTTGTCCCCCCCCCCCTCTCTCTCTCTCACTTTGTACTTTCTGATGCCCATATTTGAGTTGACATTTGACTATCTCTTTTTCTTATTTCTTTATCAACCCATCACCATTATCAAAGACCTTCCAACATCACCATTTTCATGTTCTCTTTCAACTCCAAAACTCCATTAATGAGCTCTAAGTTCATCCAAACTGCTTTCAGTTAATGTCATGAATTTTAATCTCTAAAAAAAACAAACGATTTTACATAAATGGATCTCAAGTTCGATGACAGATCTGCATTTTTTTTACTTCTTTTTTTGTAGCTCTCACACTAAAAAAAATGGCATGGAAATCACCACAACTCCTGTAACACCCCAACCGATGGCGGAAACATCGAGGTGTCACGTATGAATGATTGTTCAGTAGCTCATGGTAAATGATAAATTTCATTAAATAATTTAAATAATTTACATACAAATTGTTCTAAGAATTTGTACATCAAAATGAAAAATACTAGCTACGCATCTTCAAGCATTAACTCTAATCTTCAAGCAAGCTATATCCTGAAACATGTTAAGTTTGAAAATATTTTGGGTCAACAAAAGTTGGTGAGAATTACATAGGTTTGAATAAAAAAAAATGTTGTACAATTCGAGTGTCATGACAAGTCTAGTCCATATGTGAAAACAAAACCATCGGGTAAATCGAGTGCATAATCAAACCTTGTGACTAGAATATTGTGGTCCATCCCATACGCTCATGGTTCACTCGATTATGTTATAAATTCGATAACAATCACCCACGCTACCTATGTAGGAGGTACACGTATCCGGGTGGGATTGTCAGTCCAATAGATCTATCATTGTATACCGTCGGCTGATCAATGTTAATGATTATGCTAGAATAATGTGCTTACCCTAGTAATGTTTAATGTTTAAGACATAATGCAACATAGAATAACACATAGACACTTATAATTGAATTGTAAATTGAATGTTGTAACATGTTTCACCAAAAAAAAAATAGTGAATGGAAAAGGGGCTATGTAAACTCACCTTAGGTGCTTAATGAGTTCGTGAGTTTTCTTGAGCGTGCAAACACTTAGTAATAATGCCTTGGAAAACTTGGAACTAGCTAGAGGATATAATGATGGATGAAAACTTTAGTATGTGGGAGATGGGATAATAATGTTTTTTTTTTTTTTTGAATGTATAAAGAGTTGAATGATAGGCTATTGTATTTATAGTGTAGAAATTGGAGTTGTAATTAGGGACTATTTTGACTAGGCTAGAATTTAGGAACAACTTTGACTTGACTAGAAGACCGTATTTACTAACACTTTGACTTGACTAGGAGACCATATTTACTAACACTTTGACTTGACTTGACTAAGAGACTACGTTTGACTTTTCAGGTTTGACTAAGGGACCTTGAAAGGGTTTAAGTTTAATTGGTTTTAATTAACATCACAAAACACCAAATGGTGTAGTGGTTTGTGTGGTGTGGTTAAGGTTTAGCCCGCCAGGGACTTGGGTTCGAATCCTGGCTCAGGCAAACATTTTTTTTAACGTTTTTAAATCAGAATTTTTAATAAAATCTAATTTAATATTGATTATAAGTCATTATTTAAACAAAAAAATTAATAAAATGGATGGGAAAGATAATGTAAACATGAATCGGATGAATAAACGAGGGGGTTCTATATATATGTATATAAAAAAAATTGTGTGATGTTACAGTCTCCCCTACTTTTAGGAACTTCGTCTCGAAGTTTATTAAAAGCACAGGGTTGAGGATGATTAGGTAGAAATTAAGTCAACTGGGGTTTGGAAAATTTGGGTTAAGGCACGACATGAATTTATAGGTAATAGAATAATCTGTTTCGAATAATTTGGATAAAAGGTTTGATATGTGTGAGTTTTAAGGGTTGGATTAGGTTTGTCTGAAATAGCAAGGAGAATAAGAATCTAGCAAAACACTAAACTTAAGTGTTAGGAAAGAAATGCATGAGTTGATTGACTATAGAAAGACTAAATGAACTACCAGGTAACTAGAGTTTATAATTGATTATCTACCGAAAACCTTGATAGAATTCCACACTACCTTAACGTACCTGTAAATTCATGATTACGTTCCGGACCGCAATCACCAATTTACCTTACATTAGGGTTTTGTGTCCTTCTATGACTCTAAACACATATGTAAGTAATGCAAAATAACCTTGTGATTGAATCTTTGTATCAATGAGTCTAATAAATCTTTGTATCATATTACATGTATGATGTATCCAAAAATGAGTCCAACTGTTGAGCAGGAAAAGACCTCTACCAGTCAGTGAGTAGGAACCTCTACCGATTGTTGAGCAGGTGCGATAGCCTCTACCAGTCGTTGAGCAGGTTATTAGAACCTCTACCGACTATTGAGCAGGCATGATGACCTCTGCCAATCGTTGAGCAGGTTGTTAGGTACTCTACTAACTGTTGAGCAAGTACTTCATCCTCTACCAGTTGTTTGATTAAGTGTAACAATTGTTTTTTATTTAACACATAAGTTGCAAGTTCGTAATATATACATGTAAGTAAGTTTGTAAATGCATCAAGTATAGCATGCGAGTTGTAATAGAGTTGTCCTAGACAAGATTAATGACTCTAGATGTGTTTATAGCAAATAGTTTATATTCCATGCTTTCAAGTATCATGAATAATCAAATGTTCAAGTAGATAATCAAATCCTCATGTATAACTAAGAATCAAGTTTGATGCAACGAACAATCAAGTTTTCAATAGTCTGATTATCATAGGGATCAAGTTCATGTTCCAGAAGGTGAAGAATATGAATTTAGTTCTTGAGAGGATGATGAAGAACTCAAAGCATCATCAAGGTTATGAAAGATAGTGAACGTGAAAATAGTTAATAAAGGGTTTATTTTATAATAAGGAGATTATGTAGCAGTGTAAATCGTGGGGTTTGGATCAAAGGTTAGAATCTAGCGTATGAGAAAACATGATTGTGATAAATACCAAAAATTGTAAAAGTTCGAACAAGTTGAAAATAATTAGGTGGCAATGGAGATTAAATTTTGTTCATGAGGATGGAAAGATCTTATCATTTTTCTTTTTAAAACTGGTTTCTTATATAAAACAAAAGTTGCTAAATAGTACAAACTAAGTGGCTTTAGATCAGAATATTTTAGTTTAGTCGAAGATTTTATAAACGACGTTAGGTTTTATAGATCAAGGTGACATTATATCAAAAATCCTTTGTTATGCTAATGAATAAACATTTGGATTTAGAAATTAAGTTTGAGGATATCTTATAACAAAAATATGTATTTTCCATGGTTTATAGGTGATGAAAATTTTGACAATATTAAGAAATCTTTAGTGTTGGGCTAGGGTCTACCCAGGTTATGAGGTTACAGTTTAGAAATATGTAACATGTTGAAAAATGAAATAATATGATTTGGGGAGGGTGTTGAAAATAATCAAACATGTGGCTAAGATGGTAAGATGAAATGTGATTGTGAAATCCAAGCTGTAAAATTTTGAGATTTTAGAGCTTAGTTTTAAGGAAAGTGAGTGTAATCATTTATTCATTAATTAAAACGAATATACGAAAACGTTGACTTATCAAAGCTTCTAGATTCTAATAACATAGTGAAGACATGTTTAGCCTATAAGTGAACACTCATCCCGAGAATTCCCAGGTAGGCATCCGAGTCCCTCGTCTGATTGGGATTTATGGGCAATGCCAGTCCTAGACAGAAAACTCAGAATACAGGCGTTCACCCTTCCAGATTGCACGTGTTCGTTATTAGAATATAGAGCTTCGACGAGATTTATAAGGTATTTCAGGTTAGGATCTGAGAATTTTGTTCCAGTTATGGAGAGCAAACATCTTGTAGGGACTAAAGTAGGGATAAGAAGTAGGATAGAGGTAGAGAATTGAAACAAGTAGAGTTGCAAGTAAAAGGAGCAAGTACTGGTTATAATCCTATGGTTATATACTAGATTATTTTTCTAATAACCTAATTCCCTATAACCATGGCTCTGATACCAATCTGTAACACCCCAACCGATGTCGGAAACATCGAGGTGTCACGTATGAATGATTGTTCAGTAGCTCATGGTAAATGATAAATTTAATTAAATAATTTAAATAATTTACATACAAATTGTTCTAAGAATTTGTACATTAAAATGAAAAATACTAGCTACGCATTTTCAAGCATTAACTCTAATCTTCAAGCAAGCTATATCCTGAAACATGTTAAGTTTGAAAATATTTTGGGTCAACAAAAGTTGGTGAGAATTACATAGGTTTGAATAAAAAAAATGTTGTACAATTCGAGTGTCATGGCAAGTCTAGTCCATATGTGAAAACAAAACCATCGGGTAAATCGAGTGCATAATCAAACCTTGAGACTAGAATATTGTGGTCCATCCCATACGCTCATGGTTCACTCGATTATGTTATAAATTCGATAACAATCACCCACGCTACCTATGTAGGAGGTACACATATCCGGGTGGGATTGTCAGTCCAATAGATCTATCATTGTATACCGTCGGCTGATCAATGTTAATGATTATGCTAGAATAATGTGCTTACCCTAGTAATGTTTAAGACATAATGCAACATAGAATAACACATAGACACTTATGATTGAATTGTAAATTGAATGTTGTAACATGTTTCACCCAAAAAAAAATAATAGTGAATGGAAAAGGAGCTATGTAAACTCACCTTAGGTGCTTAATGAGTTCGTGAGTTTTCTTGAGCGTGCAAACATTTAGTAATAATGCCTTGGAAAACTCGGAACTAGCTAGAGGAGATAATGATGGATGAAAACTTTAGTATGTGGGAGATGGGATAAATAATTTTTTTTTTTTTGAATGTATAAAGAGTTGAATGGTAGGCTATTGTATTTATAGTGTAGAAATTGGAGTTGTAATTAGGGACTATTTTGACTAGGCTAGAATTTAGGAACAACTTTGACTTGACTAGAAGACCATATTTACTAACACTTTGACTTGACTAGGAGACCATATTTACTAACACTTTGACTTGACTTGACTTGACTAAGAGACTACGTTTGACTTTTCAGGTTTGACTAAGGGACCTTGAAAGGGTTTAAGTTTAATTGGTTTTAATTAACATCACAAAACACCAAATGGTGTAGTGGTTTGTGTGGTGTGGTTAAGGTTTAGCTCGCCAGGGACTCGGGTTCGAATCCTGGCTCAGGCAAACATTTTTTTAACGTTTTTAAATCAGAATTTTTAATAAAATCTAATTTAATATTGATTATAAGTCATTATTTAAACAAAAAAAATTAATAAAATGGATGGGAAAGATAATGTAAACATGAATCGGATGAATAAACGAGGGGGTTCTATATATATATAAAAAAAAATTGTGTGATGTTATAACTCCTACTCCAAGTATAATGGATCTCGAGTCAATGATAGACTAAGCATCAATTTAAAGACCAATAATCATCGATTTGAAGACGAGCATTGTGTATGGTGTTCCATAGTATTTTGTATTAATAACCCGATCTATACAGATAACGAACAATTTCCCTATATTTTCCTTAAAAAACTGAGGGGATATGGATTCTGTGTGTGCGGTGACGGCTATGGAGTCTTTGGATCTGGGTGAAGACAAAGTGATCTGGTTGTTTTTTCTTTAAAAATGGAAGGAGCTATGGATTATGTGTGTGTGGTGATGGCTATGGAGCTTTTACAAAGAGACCTGATTACAGAGGGTAGGAAGAGAAGGGTTTCATTGATAGAAATAGAGAGTTAGAAAAAAGATTTGTTTAGCTTGAAGAAACGGAAGTGCGGTGGTTGATTTTTTTTACAACAAACTTTTTTTTTTTTATAAAAACATGTTTGTCACTTAAAATATGTTTTTCAATTTTTTCACACTATGAATATTTCTTTTAACAGAAACGAAAAAAATTAGGTTTATAAATATGTGGGATTTTTTTTTGTGATATTGTTTTGTATGTGCTTATTTTTACATTAAAGAGTTTGTTTGGGGGATGTTTTTGTTTGACTTATATGGACCATAAACATCTAAATCTAGTATGTTTTATTAGAATTTTGTTTCTTACACCCCAGTAAACAACAAACATATGCTTCAGTAAATTCTCCTGGGGTGTGTTTTATTACTTGCAGTTACTACATGATATTACTGGGTTTTTCGAATTAACATGTGTTAACTTTCTTGTATGGTTTTCTATTAATATCACAGATGATGATTTGAGTAACAGTTGATACCACTAGATTTTCGAATTATCAAGTGTTAACACAGTTTTCTTAAGTCAGTATATTAGATGATGGTTTGTTAACACATGTTAACATCTCACCTATTTTGTTTTGCTGTTGGTATAATTTTGTTTTTTTACACCCCAGTAAACAACAAACATATGCTTCAGTAAATCCATTATCCATGTAAGTCCTACATTTTACCAAAATGGATTGGGGGGGGGGGGTGATATAGTTTTACTTAAATGTTATTATGTAAGTTGTTGATTTTGGTGTGCACAACCACTTGAATCTACATGCAGTGGGCATAATCTGGCTATGTTATTAATATGTGTTACTTATGTGAAGCACTAACACATGTTAGCTGACCCTTTTTTGTGTGTCTCAACCACCCGCCGAATGGTGTGCATAAACAACATTTCATCTACTAGGCAGGTGGGTTTATACGATGACCAAAACAATTGGTACAACACATGTTAGGGCATGGACACATGTAACACCCCAACCGATGGCGGAAACATCGAGGTGTCCCGTAGTAATGGTTGCTCAATAGCTCATGGTACTAAAGTGTAAATTTGAATACATTGAATTTGAATAATTTATTACATTGGGAGGAATATAATAATTAGAACTAGCAATCTAAAACTAAAATACAGTAAATCTCAATCTAAGTCTAAGTTCCAAAAGATTAGAAGTGACCTCACAAGAACCTGAAACATGTACGAAAATAGTTTGGTCAAAACAAAAATGTATTGGTGAGCATACCCTGTTTGAAATCATATAGTAGAAAAGTGTTTCGCAATTCACGTGTTGTATACTGATTGCAATTATGTAATAAGTAATATTCGTTCAAAATCAACCCTATGAAATGAAAGGAAATATATATAGTATGCGCTAGTAGTAATGAAATACATAGCAATAACAAGGACTCTCAACAGAGTCACAAGGGTATATACCATAGTACTATTCATTGAAATGTCAGGCCCTCAATGGTTAATGATTTTGACAAGTCACAGACACGCAAATTAACATAAACAAACACACATGAGAATTGTTATTTTAGTAAAAGGAAATAGAAACTTGATATAAGTACATGAGTAGCCCCAAAAGTAAAATGAAAAAGGGGAAAGATATACTCACCTTCTAAGATGCTATGGTAATCCACACAAAAGTTGTTAAGATGAAAAGTCGTCTACATGAAGGTTTTAGTGTGTAGACCTGTTTTGCTTTGTTTTTAATACTAGATCGTCTCCTTTAATATTTGACAACCTAAAGGTATATTCATTTGAAGTTAGTGTCGTGAGTAATATTCATGATGGTTTGTAGTTTCTACTTTTTGGAACCGTTGTTGATTGTAGTAAAATAGTTTCATTTGAACCGTTACGATTAACCACATATGTTATATACGCGAAATTATGTTATTTCAAATTAAGTAATATCATTTATAAAATAAAAATATGTAATTTTTTGTGATTTTATATATATATACACACACACACACCATATTCGTGAGTAATTCGCATTCATCCAATTATGAACAAACTGAAAATCACTTTGTACAACTTGATAGTTTATTTATAAAACTATCCTATTGTAAACCTAAATTAACAAAAAAATTACTCACCAACATATGTGTTACAAAAAAAAAAAAATCATGTAACTTATGAAATTATTATGCATGGATTTATTTAGTAATATATATTAGTAAAAGAAACCTTTAGAGCCAAGACTATTGTTTCTATTTCTTTTTAATATTATAAAGTTTATAAATGGAACAAGTCATAACCCATTATAGTGGAAGTTCGTCTTCTCTAACATGTCACCGGAATTTATTGTAAGTTTTAAATTACCAATATTTACAAATGCTAAATGCATCACATGTATGTGTTTCAAAACAAAACTATCAAAGTGAGTTCATTTACGATAACTGTAGCTAAAGAGAGATAGTCGAAACTCGGTGTCATGGAACTTCGTAGCGGTTCTATGCGGTCATTAGCTAAATATGGGTTGTACATTTATATATGATATAGCGGCTGTTATGATGTCGATGGTCGTGGTACTTGTGTTGGTTGTTGCCGGAGGATAGAAAAGAGACGACGGAGGCGATGGATGTTGACTGTGATTTCCACAAAAGATCTACCAAATAGAAAAGATGACAAAACTAGTGTGTTTGTGAGATATTTTTACTGAAAGTGTGTTGTGAGTATATAAGTTTTGGTGTATTTTAATTAATGATTCCTTGATAAAAAGAAATTAAACATAAAAATTAATCACCTCAATTACTTGACGTTATGAATGGTAATCGTTAACAATTAAAGACAGTAAAAGAAAGTAAAAGAAGGTTAGGGACCTATAATTGTGTGGTTACCAATTGGTTCTAAACATATTCCAATTAATTTAAAATAAATATATATAAAACGTTTTTTTATTAATAACTATAACGGTCGACGTCATTTTGTAATAATAATTATATTATTTGTCATGTTACTAAAATAAGTATTACGAGTGTTAACTAATAATTTAGTGAAAAAAAAATGGCCTGGGCATGCGTCGTTAAAAATTGACCGGTTATATGACAACTTAAACTCGTTTAAGAATTTGACATAATAAATCGGTATTTTTTTTAGTTACAACTTTTAAGGTAGTACAATACCTACCCAAAATGTTACGCTTGAGTATGGGTTGTGTGATTTTAAGATTTGGATATTGTCACTTTAGATCCCTTATTTTATGGGGAAATCACAAATGTTACAACACAACTGACAAATAGTTGTTATGCACTCTACTAGACGGATCCGTGGGATCGGCTTAACACATGTTAATTTTCTATTCGTTAAGTTTTTTCATAAACATTTGTAGGAACGGATAACAAACACCCACTATTTTCTTAAACAAAAAGTCAGAGAGATGGTGTGACATGACCCATTATAATAATATTTTCTTAAACAAAAAGTAGGAGAGAGGAGAGAGATGGTGTGACATTAACTATTATAATAATATTTTTCTTTATCAGATTAGATAACACATGTTAGCCCTGAATGTCATGGGTAGGTTTTTGTGTGGTTCAATAGTTTGTAATGATATTTTGTAATAACGTGTGTTAATAGTTTGCGTGCTTTATTTTTTGAGTAAACTTATGAAGTGAAAACTATAGGGGTATATGGGGGCAACAAGTTTAACTTTTATCAGATTAGATTAACACATGTTAGCCCTTTATGACAACTAACACATGTTACCCTCGTATGCAACATTAACACATTATTTGTACTTGCCCCATTATAATAATATTTCTTAAAGAAAAAGTAGGAGAGAGGAGAGAGAATGGTTGATTTGAAGATTCATGTGTTGTTTCTGGCCATGGATCAAACTCCATGATTAACCATCGTTTTGGTTAACTCATGGTTAGTCATCATAATATTAATTTTATAGTTTGGCCGAGTAGTGGATTGTTTGCGAGTAGGTGTTCTTAAGATGTTCATGGTGTTCTTGTCATGTTCTTGAGAATTGTTTATAAGTTGGTTCTTCATAAGATTGATCAGTGTTGGTTGGATGGACTGATGGAGGATGGTTGGTTGAATCCGTTTAAGTTCTGGCCGGGTTATGGAATATGGTTTGGTTGGATCTGAATTTTGAATTTGGAAATTAAGGATAATCATTCCAAAGATTGTACCAACATATTAGGAAATGTTGTTAATGACATTGATTACATTTAAGATATGGATTGTGCAAAACTTGGGCGGTAAGTTTCTTTTTTAAAAATTTGGAAGCGGGTTTTTTAAGATTGAGTTTGGAATAACTTCATAAAATGCAATTTATGTGAACCACATTGGATTACTTGATGTTCAACCTGTAACACCCCAACCGATGGCGGAAACATCGTGGTGTCACGTAGTGATGATTGTTCAATAGCTCATGGTACTAAATGGAAGTTGAATATTATTAAACGATTTACAATTTGTCATACAATTAATATTTACATAAACTTGATTCATATAAACTAGGTCCAAAGCTCCTATGTGATCCAAGACTTGTACAACTTCCAATAGCAAGTAAAACCTAAAAAATGTTGAGTTGGAAAGATGAGGGGGGGGGGGGGCAACTATAAATAATTGGTGAGAATACATAGGTTTTTTAATACAATAGATAACAATAGCTTGTATAACAATCACATTTGTATAATGTAAGAGTATGAGTCCCGACATGTAACAATGCGTCTTTTGTACAATCAAACCTTGTGTCAACTGAGACCTAACTCGCAAGTTAGTAAAAGTGTAACTATTATCGATCATCCCTGAATTTATGCGGGGGGGGGGGGGGGGGTTGTCAGACCTATAGTGCTATAATCTAAACAGGCGGCTTGATCAATGTTAATGATTGTACTGTGTCTTTTTATTACAGTCAAAATGCATCCACAAGTTTCAACAATGTAAGAATGAGTAATTGCTAGTGTATAAAAATGTTTAAACATGTTTCACCCAAAAAATGCAAAACAGTAAAAAGGGGCTATGTAAACTCACCTTAATGATAGTATTGGATCCCTTGATATATAATAAAAATGGCTCGAGTGTATCCAAGTATCGCCCTATTTTTAAGGCAATAACATAAGTGTTGGGAAAACTTAAAAGTCCAAGTTTTCTTGTTTAAAAGTATTTTAGGGTTCCTAATTTGGGGATTGACAACTGTTTAATGGTTAATTTAGAATAATAGTTAATGAAATAATAAATAAAGAATTTAGAAAATAAATAGATTAAAAGAAATTTTTTTTTGTAATATCTTGATTAAAGGTAATTGTATTAAAATGTTGTAATGTGAAAATAATTTGTATAAAATTATTTTCTTAATTAATGAATATATAATACATTAATATTTATTTGTCAAAATATAGTATTAATATCTAAAAATATTAAAATTCATAAATTTCAAATCATAAAATTATATTTCTGATATAAATGAATAAAAATAATTTATGTGAGATTTTGATGCAAAAATAAAGAAAAATGGATTTATTGTGAATTATTTATGATTAAAATTGAAGAGGATGTGGGTTTTGACTTTCTGAAGGTTGACCACGAAATTGGAAAGTTTGTTTATAAGCTATTATCTTCAAAATATAACACAACTACTCTGTTGGAGCAGTTGGTTGTGCTTGATGGTTGTTTGTGAACCGTTTGGGATGCGGGTTCGAGTCCCGGCCCAAACAATCTTTTTTATAGCATTTTTTTGATAAAAAGTTAATATTCATTTTATAATATATTGAATAAAATGCAATAATTAATGTCACGGATATTTTAAATACGTTAAAACGTCAAGATTCAAGGGATTTTATTAATTAATTTTTATTACAATGTTATATTAAAATACGAAACGTTACAGTACCTAACCGAATCTGTTTAGATTGTAAGGTTTTTGCACAATAGGTAATTTATAAATTCAAACTTTAAAAAAAATATTTTTATATTTAAATATGATTATTGAGATTAAATTGTTACCCTTTTTATATTTCGTAAATTAATAATTAATTTAATGATCCTAACAATTTGAATGCTATGTATTTAGTTTTGTAAAGAATTTTTTAATATGGAAACATGGTAATTGATATTTAATGATTGCCTAATTTACATTTACGAAAATAATTCTCAATCAAGCATACTCTAAATCGATCAAGTGTTATGTATCCACTTTTAGAAATTATTTTGATTTACAAATTAACAGGTAGTCAATAGTGATTATTTTAAGAAACGATTTTTTTCACTATGACCTGCAATTAATTCTCAATCAATCATACTCCAAATCGATCATTAATCATGACATAATTGTAAACATTTTATGTTTCGGAAATTAATAGCTAATTTAATGATTATAACAATTTGAATGTTATGTATTAAATTTCGTAAATAATTTTTTAATATGGAAACATGGTAATTGATTTTTAATGATTGCCTAATTTACATTTTCGGAAATAATTCTCAATCAAGCATATTCCAAATCGATCAAATGTTATATATACACTTTTGGAAACTATTTTGATTTACAAATTAACAGGCAGTCAATAGTGCTTATTTTAAGAAACGACTTTTCTTTCACTATGACCTGAAATTAATTCTCAATCAATTATACTCCAAACGATCATCAATCATGACATAATTGTGCACATTTCACGCATTTAATTCAACCTACTGTAAAAAAACAATTCTTAATTTTCAAGTTAGACTCTATAAGTATAATACCTAAAAGTGGATACAACCTACCCCAAGATTGAGAAAACCAGGGTTTTGTTTACATAACAGAAGGATGGGATTATACCATGGAAAAGCTTTCAATCACCAGTGAACATCTCATTGTTTTTTAGATTATCAACAAGACTACATATGATATGTCACTATTTTTTAAAAAACCAAGTTACACCTCCGCCTCCTAAACTATGGGTTTATGACGTGAAAAAGGAATCTGATGAAGTTTTTTACAAGGATGAAGACATCATTATTTTTTATGATGAGAAATCTGATGATGACAACAATGAGCATGATGAAACAAATGCTATGAATGTTGATCATCAGAATGGAGATGTTATTGAGGATGATTTAGGTGTGCCGATTGTTTTCCAAGTTGATAATCATTTCATAAGTCCAAGTTCTTTATTAGGGCCGGCCCTTAAGGGGTGTGGGGAGGACTCCCGGCCTGGGCTCAATTTCTCGGGGGCACATTGACCCTCCGACAATCCAAGTTTTCTTAACAGTGATTTCCTTAATTCGATGGATTTTTGTATGTTTGAGCCCCAAAATTGTTAGTCAGGTATTAATCAAAGTGAATGGTAGTTTATATAAACAAAAAGTAAAAAATTGTTGAGAGAGGTTAAGAATTAAAGAAGAAAATGAAATGGTTTGAGAAATTTTTTTGTAGGTTTATAAATTAGTGTAGGACAGAAGAAGATGAAAAAGATGAAATGAGGAGGACTCACACTTAGACAATTTTTTTAATTGCCAGACTTTCACCCATTTATATTTCACCCTTTGTGGGATTCAACCTCCCCCAAGAGGGTTTGTTCCCTCTACCGTTAGACTACAACTTAAGTGGGAAATAAAATTTGATCCATCAATTTGATATTACTTTAATCGTAGCTTAAAAAAATAGCTTACATTATTTATTTCGTTAAGGCTTAAAACTAAGGCTAAGGGGCAAAAAAATTTCAGCTCGGCCCATGCACCTAAATTTTCAGAGCACACCCTGTTCTTTATTTCCATGTTTCTAATACTTTACTTTTTTTTGTAACATCGCATGATTTTTACCTTGGGCCGATCAGATTAGGCAAGATTTGTTATAATTGCACCTCTCTGAGGATATGGTCCAAGATAGAAATTCGTGGAGGCTTAGGATTAAAGTTAAAGATTTTTAAGATTTAAGACTTTCTTAGGATTTAGGGATGGTCTCTATGCATGTATATATTTATATATATAGATATATTTGTATGCTATTTTATGTTATACATTCACTATTTTTATTTTACTTTAGTTTATTTTTTGTATTTGTTTTTAGTGTTTGTGATTGCCTAAGTATTCATAAATATACAATGTGCTTTTGTTCTTTTTGAGCCGGGGGTCTCTCTGGAAGCAGCCTCTCTATCTCTAAAGATAGGGGTAAGGTTTGCCTACACCTTACCCTCCCTAGACCCTACTAATAGCGTCGCTATTCGTGGGATTTCCTGGGTACGGTTGTTGTTGTTGTTGTTGCATGATTTTTACCTTCTCTTGTATTTTAAATTCTATACTTAGCAAATTTCAAGTTCGCCTTTATTCGCTTCTTTTATGTTACTCTTACAAATTCTTGACGAGTCGTCAATATAATTTATCCTAATCAATTTAGAAAACTCATTTAGTTAAGATCTTAATATATATATATATATATTTATTTTTAAACAAATATATACTTTTTATAATAATACTTTTGGATTTAAAAAAAAAGAAAACAAAATCGTGAAATTAAATTTCTTTGACTTTTGCAACATACAAAACAAACATTCTTAAAGATTGAATATCGTTTATTTATTTATTTTTCCTTGGACGCAAAGGACAAACAGTAGATTACAAACAATTGTGACATCCCTTAATCGCCAAGTTTAACCCCCACCTAACTACATCATTTACTGCCATTGGGGTTGGTGACCTAATGGTAGAAGCAAAGCTTCTAGGAACACCTAAGGGATGTCATGGGTTCAAGTCCCATAAGGAGTAGAAATTTGTCGTTCAAAAAAAAAAAAAAACTACATCATTTACTCCATTTAATACTCAACCACCTTAACCCACCTATAAATACCCTATTCTCTACACTCTTTAATCCTTTATTCAATCCAAATCACTCTCCAAACCTCCCAAATCTCTAAGTTTTCAAGCCAAACTTTCTGCTTTGCATCAGTAAGTTTTTGGGCTTAAAATTTCACCTTTCTTTCTAATCTTTCACTTCTTTTCTTCTCAAATCTCCTTGGAGAAACCTCTAGGACCTATCCCTCGCTTTTCCACAGCAATATAAATGGATAAAGCACCACAAAGAGGCCTTAAAGGCGATTGTTTTCCTATTGTTCTTTTATGTTCTAGGATCTTTCTTGTAGTGACACCAACCAATTAGTTCACCAACAAGTCAATGATGGATGGACTTGTGTTATGGTAATGGTTGACAAAGGAGAGCCAAGGCTCGTCCAAACAAGTCACCGTACTCTACTTAAACCTCCTAGTTATATTATGTATTAATCATATGTATACATTCAAGCTTTAACCTTAATACTCTAATAACCGATTATTGGAAGGTTTGTGGTTACACCCTACCTTACCAAATCTCTTGACCCTTCTTGTGTTATGGATTAGTCCACACTAGAAAGGGGAAATCCCGTGTCCAAGACCCACGTTTATCCCATAAACGAAGTGGTCGTGACATGAACATTTCTAACGGATCACATTCCTAACTTTCATACCATCCGAATCATCTTCATGGTGATTTTGTGCTTGGTTTAACTTCAACTCATGACCATCCGAATTGCCCTAAAGGCAATTTGTGCTTTGGTTCGCCTAAAAGGCTTACTTGCCTCTCTTGAATCTAATAATCCAACTCTTGAACCTAAAACGCTTTCCTTTCTAATTCTAGTTATTCGGAGCTAAAATCTTCAATTCTCAAGACCCGTTTTTGGAAATTTATTAACGCACCCTAAGGTGAGTTCATACTTGTCCCCTTTTTATTCTTTAACTTTTTGGGGCTCAACATGTATATATACAAAAACCTTAAACTTGTTCATACTCTTATACTCTTATGCTCAATCTAATGCTTATATGTTATGCCATGCTAGAATCTAATTCTTACATATTAGCATGCAACCCACCTTACATGTATAGCGCTATAGGAGTGACACACCGCCCCTTTATGGGTCATTTTAACTTTTTCTCAATTGTGTATTCGAGTGTTGATGCCTTTTGTATGGTTTTGCATGCGCATGACTATGACATGATGATTTGAGTAAAATTTTCTTATATTATATACGTAGGTCAAAAACTAGTATGCTCACCAATGCTTTATGTGTTGACGGATATTTTATACATGTTGCAGGAAATATTTGATGCGATGATTCAAGAAACTCGTTAGGATTGGACTTAGAAACGCACCGCTTTAAACTATGAAATCATGAATGTTGTATTTCTTTTTGAACAATTTGCACTTCTTGTTTTTAGTATTATGAAATCATCATCATCATCATCATACTCAGTTAATCCCACCAATAGCAAAAGATAAGGTAGGGTCTGAGGAGGGTAAGATGTAGACAACCTTACCTCTACCCCGTGGGAATAGAGAGACTGTTTCCAATGAGACCCCCGGCTCGATAGTGGTTTTGTATCAAACCTTGGACATAAGGCACATAACACTTAGCAACCGAGACAAACCCGATTAGTGCATGTACCCCCGTGTCTTTTGGCTATCTACGTCACCACCTGATGCATGATTAACCGTCTGTCATTTTTAACGTTATTTTCACGAAATTAGTAAAATAACGTTAAAATTAGTGCAACTTTACTTTGCCCCCGAGGGCCACACATATATTACATTATATGTGCACAGCCGTAAGCGGGGCTTTTTAGTATTATGATCAAATGAAACCTTTAAATTATTTGTCACAAATTCTAGTATCATGAAGCCTTTGAACAATCTATCACAAGTTGCGCCTCGATGTATTCCGCCATCGGTTGGGGTGTGACATTTTTAGAGTAAAATTGACCATGTTCAAGTTAACTATGTATTTTTCTTTATTTTATAGCGTATGAAAAATATTTGGGCTGTTAAGAATGGTTTGAACAGGAAGAAGAAGTTAAAAGTTACTGATGGTGATGGTGGCAGTTGGTCTGTAGCTGTTGGTGCGGAGCATTCAAATGCAAACGAACGTTACTATATTCAAGGGATGATGTATGTGGTTGCAGCTAAGGAACTGGATGCTGGTGATGAAATGCATTTCCTGTTCTTTAAGAAAAAAAGTTTGTTCATGTTGTCTAATGTTGTCAGAGGAGGGGGTAATTAGTTTAGTTTCTTTGGTTTTTCTTTTTTGGGTTTGGACAGTAGTTGGTGGTTAACTTTTGAAGATGATGAATAGTTATAAATTAAGTACTGCTGCACCATTACTGTTAAATGTAGTATTTCGTGGTCTTTTGTTTTGCTATGGTTATGCTTATTAGTTTTTTGTATATACCTATTATATTATGATAGTGCAAGAAATTGTTAAATCATTACAAATGTGTTATGAAATATTGGATGCAGAAGTGTTAAATCATCGAAAGTCAAATTTATATGTATGTATGTAATTGAAACGACTATGAATCTTTTTAAACAAATACAAGTAATTGTTGAATTATTTTTGGGTTACTTATGAACCTATATGAAAACAATACTAATGAAGTTGGCTTCCTTCAAAACAACCATATCATATATTCATTTATGGAAAAAAATTATGCGCACGTTAATAGTTTAATTGTTTACGACAAACAATTATTTTTTAAGACTTTTAGCCCATTTTGTTTTTCACATTTGAATCATTTGTTAAAACTATAAACTTCTATATATTGTTTTTTCTGAGTATAATACAATTTTTATAGAAATTCTCTTTTATTTGACTTGGGCATTTACCGTGTGTATACACGGGGCTCTAACATAGTAAAATATGAACTAGTATCAATTTCTAAAAGTATATAAAAAACAATTAATATTAAATTTGTGGCAATTAATTACGTTTGCAAATTTAAATATTTTTCTTTAAATAATTTATTATGTTTGAATTTTCTTTTATTAGATAATATGAAAATTTTCAACTTTAGAAGAAATATTAAGACTCTCTTTGATCTATACAATAAATAACTACAAGTGACACGTGTCATGATTCTATAAGACAAGTATTTTTTCCGCTTCTCTCAAACGATGTGTTATGATTGAAGGGTTCCTTAACATCCATCACCCCTCACGGAAAGGAGTGTTGTACTTCCCGCTGTTCCTCACCTCTACACCTGAATTGTTCTTTGCAACACTTCAAATCTTTTATATAAACGCGTGATGAGCGAGGTGATGAGCGAGGCTGGGATCACATTACTCTGAAAATTCAAGGGAAGAGACGAGGGGCATGGTGTTCCTCGTTATCCCTCATCTTTAACACAACCTTATTTCACCATTTCTGTTTTTTCTTGTTAACAATTTAGGAATGTTATTTAAAGTATTTATTTATACTCAATTTCCAAAATATTTATTACTAAGTATTTAATATTTTTTTTATTCAACATAATACACGACTTTCTAACCTACTTATTTATTCAAAGTAATAATAATTGGTTTTAACTATCGAGACCCCGACTTAATAGCGGTTTTACATCAAGAGGGTGTTTGAGATTGCATTTTGAATCTGATTATTAGATTATTGCGTTTTGAAAACACAGATAATCAGTTTTTAGTGTTTGGATTATGTTTTGAAAACGCAGATAATCAGTTTTTTAGGCTACCAAAACGCAATAATCTATAAGCAGCTCCACCCCTGCTTTTCTAAAACGCATAATCTGTTTTGAATAATCAATCCCAAACACCTCCCAAGTCTTGAACATAAAACACATAACACTTAACAATCAAGACAAGCTTAATTGGTACATATATACCCACGCGTCTTTTAGCTACCAGTGTCACCAAATTATGCATGATTAACTATCCATTATTTTTAATATTATTTTCACAAACTAGCTAAATAACCTTAAAAATTACTCCATGTAATTTAACTTTTTGCCACAAAGGTCAACACATATATACAATTTATGTGTACACCTGAACGAGGCTATATATGGTATATACTTACAAAATCCAAAATAAATAAAGACAAAGGTACCAACCATCACAGCCCTGTCACCAAAAAAAAACCCCCTTTCATTTTCAATACACCGAATCTGATCATATTTTCGATCTCTATAAATAAACCCCAATCAACACCACCAGATCGCCGCCGGACTCCTGAAATTTATTCATTTCCACCAACAATATTATTGCATTTTCACCTCTCTTCCAAAATGCCCATCCTTTCAAACCCTTCTTCTTATTCTTTCCAATGCCGTTCACATCCCGCTTCATCCGGTCCACGCTTCTCCTGCAACCCACGTGCCGGTTCCGTTTCCGCTAAAGGACCGTTTGGTATGTCTTCTCTTATCCTCCGGTTCCCTCCTAACTTTGTCCGACAGCTCAGCAACAAGGCTCGTAGGAACTGCAGCAACATCGGTGTCGCTCAGATTGTCGCTGCTTCATGGTCTGACAACCAGCCTCTCTCTTCGGCGGCGGCGGCGGAGGCTAAAGCCGCCGCCTCCTCCGCCGTCTCCGCCCCGATCGCTGCGGGTGAAGATGTTCACTTTAATAATAATAATAATAAGTTAGGGTTTTGTAATGGTAGTAGTTCTGTACAGTTAGATGATGTTCGTAAGATTTCGTTTTTGAATGGTGATGGAAGCGTTGCTATTCATGCTGGTATGTAGTTTTTTAATTATTCTATAGGCGTATTTAATGTTTACAAATAATAATAATAAAAATAATAATAATAATAATAATTTGGAAATGGTTTTGTTAGGTGAGAGATTGGGTCGTGGGATTGTTACTGATGCGATAACTACTCCTGTGGTTAATACATCTGCTTACTTTTTCAAGAAAACTGCTGAGCTTATTGATTTCAAGGTATGCATGTTCAGTTTTTTTAATGCTATGTTCTTAAAGCCTCTGTTTTTAAACTGTCTGTTGCTTTATAACCTGAGAGGTATTGATTATTTGTTTATTCTGGATTTGTTTGGACTTGCTTTTGAAATAATTACATGCACATGCGGTGATGAGATTTCATCGCTGCAGTTGATTCGGCTGATGCGATCTAAGTTTTAAAATCTGATTGAACAAATCTACTATTGATTCAGCAATGGGTTTGAGTATTTAAACAAATTAGACCAAAGATTGAACAAATCTGACCAGAGATTAAATAATCTATAAAAGTTAACGCGTTAAAAATAATCTATAAATAAACTTTTAGTACTTTTTTAATAATGAACGTCTCTAATACGTGATGCCGCGTGTCATACATTGGCTTTTGGGATTGAAACGCATCAGAGCGGCAAACGCTTTTTAAAACAAGTCACTGCGAGTCTGCAACTTTAGTTAGCTTGTTTTTGTAAGACTGATTTTCTGAATACTTTTGAGTGAAAGTATAATTTTGATAATCAGTTAAGGGTTACAATAACTTAATTTTCCCTGAATTTGACTTTACTCATTTAGTTATTCATGTTTGCAAACATCTGGATCTTTTATTTATAATCAGGAAAAAAGGCACGTTAGCTTTGAGTACGGGCGGTATGGGAATCCTACTACCGAGGTTTTGGAGGAAAAGATAAGGTATGATTATCTGTTTCTTATTTTGTTTTCCCCTTGGTAATGTTTCATGATAGCAAGATAAAAGTATAACCATGATTTGATGAAAAACAGTCAGCTTGAGGGAGCCGAATCAACCTTGATTCTAGCCTCTGGAATGTGTGCTAGCACTGTCATGATGTTAGCCCTGGTTCCAGCTGGTGGGCACATAATCACTACAACTGATTGTTACAGGAAAACTAGGATATTCATTGAGACCTTTCTTCCTAAGATGGGGATCACTGTATGACTTATGATCCTTATTTCTTATATACCTCAATACATATCTTTTATAGTTGTGCAATTTTCGAATGCTCTTTTGGTCTTGGTTTGCAGGCATCGGTCATTGACCCTGCAGATATTGCTGGACTCAAATCCGCATTAGATAACCACAAAGTCAGTAGTAGTAGTAGCAGTAGTAGTAGTAGAAATTTGACTGTATTGCCTCTTATGTAATTAAAAAAAGGTATTAATAATATACGGTGTTTAATGTTACAGGTTAGTCTTTTTTTCACTGAGTCGCCAACCAACCCGTTTCTAAGGTGTGTTGACATTGAGTTGGTTTCAAAGCTGTGCCATGCTAAAGGAGCATTGGTTTGCATTGATGGAACATTTGCTACACCTTTGAACCAGAAGGCCCTTGCACTTGGTGCTGACATTGTTGTGCACTCTGCAACCAAGTATCTTGGTGGTCACAATGATGTAAGCATTGATATCTTTTAGCTTATATATTTTTTTTAGCATTATGAATCTTAATTATTTATTTTATTTTTTGTTTTCTAGGTGCTTGGTGGTTGTGTTAGCGGTTCAACTGAAATAGTTTCTCAAGTGCGTGTTGTGCATCATGTTTTAGGTGGCACTATCAATCCCGTAAGCATCCTACATTGGCAGCTTTTTATTTCGAGACATTTTTGTTGACATTATTAAGAGAGTTTCTTTTAATGGTCAGAATGCTTCATATCTGCTCATTCGTGGCATGAAAACGCTGAAGCTGCGTATACAGCAGCAGAATTCCACCGCGCAGAGGATGGCCGAAGTTTTAGAGGCACATCCTAAGGTATTTAAGTTGTCACATAAGAACGATGTCTTAAAGTGGTGGCAAAACATGCCCATTATTGATAAATAAATGGATCCAAATTACCACATGATGATTCTGATCTGAGAGTTATCCGTGCACCTTTTACAGGTGAAGCATGTCTATTATCCAGGCTTGAAAAGTCATCCCGAACATGAGCTTGCAAAGAAACAGATGACTGGTTTTGGTGGTGTTGTCAGTTTTGAGGTCAACTCAGATATTTGTTGCTCGTCTTTTATCCCTCAAATTTGCTGTTAATTTTTTTTTGATTTTTTTGTGTGTTAATTTCAGGTTGATGGTGACATAACGACCACCATTAAGTTTGTCGATTCTTTAAAGATCCCATATATTGCACCGTCTTTTGGTGGCTGTGAAAGCATTGTGGATCAGCCCGCCATTATGTCTTACTGGTCAGCTAGTTTTTTATTCTGTGTGCATACCGATTGAACCTTAAGGCTATAACAACATTTGCTAAGTTGCAGTTATAACTTATTTGGATATATTATTATTTTTATTAACAGGGATCTTAGTCAATCAGAGAGGGCTAAATATGGGATAAAGGACAATCTGGTTCGTTTCAGCTTTGGAGTTGAAGACTATGAGGATCTGGAGGCTGATGTTCTTCAGGCTTTGGAGGCTATATAATAGTCGTGGTTCACCTGCGCGTGTTTGTTTTCACAATTTCCTGTTTGCTTATTTTCATCTAAATTCTGTTGTTGAATGTACTTTGTAGTTGAACATCTTTTGAGTGCTGCAATAACTATTTAGCTATAATAAGAAATGCGTTATTTCATACGAATTGCATTCTGTCTTTGACGTTGTATACGTTTTACATGAAGAGAGGTGGGCAAGCAACCAGTTCACTAACCAAAATCAGCTCTTAAACCTTATCTGAACTGCTTCAGAAACCAGTTTTAGACTGGACCAAACTGCAGGAAATCACTCCGTTGAAACTGCTTATAACCAAACCAGATAAAAATCGGTCTCAATCCGAATTGACCCTTTCACAATGTAAACTAGGATTCTATTACCCCGCGCTTCGCGGCGGGAGCTTCTGTTGCGTTGAGGATCTGGTGGACGTTAAAGACCGCGCGTTGCTGTGGGAGCTCCTGTTGCTTGGAGGGTTTCGTGGACATAAAAGATAAAATTAAGTGACTGTTATTCTCGCGTGGGCTTCAAAAAAAAAAAAAAAAAATACTCGTGGCTAAAAGCTAAATGTTTGGTGGTCAAAGTTTGAAATCCTAAAAGCTAAAAGTTTGGCCAAAGTGTAATGCAAGTTTAAAAAAGTTAGGTGGTCAAAGTTTGAAATCCTAAAAGCTAAAAGTTTGGTGGTCAAATTAGAAGAAAACAAAGTTAAGCTAAAGGTTAGTGACAAAAGTTTTAGAGTAAACTGCCATTTTCGTCCTTGAGGTTTGACACTTTTTGCCAGTTTCATCCAAAAGTTTTTTTTTTCTCAACTGGATCCACTAGTTTTCAAATTTTTGCTCGTTTCATCCAAATCGTAAACGACGTTAGTTGAACTCAGTTAAATAAGGGCAGTTTTGTCATTTTATCTTTTAACTGAAGGGCATTTATGTCAATTCGTCAGTTTTACCAACCCCATCTATATAAAACCTAAATCAGACAAAAAAAACCCCAAATCATCATCTTCTCCATGTTTTCAACCTTTCTAACCAACCCCAGATCGCTAAACATCTAAATCTTGATCCAAACAAGCTCAATCAATAATAATGGACAGTTACAGCAGGTTGCCTGATGACGTCATCTGTCACATCCTTTCTTTCCTCCCCACCAAACACGCTGTTGCTACTTCTATTCTTTCTTCAAGATGGGTAAATCTATGGTCTTTTCTTACTGTTATTGATTTGGATGATATCCTTTATCTTAACCCTTCAAGAAGAGGTTCAAGCTCCCTGCTTTTTGTTAACTTTTTAGATAGAGTTTTGTATATGAATCAGTCCCAGACTATTGTTAAGTTTAGGCTTTGTTTACATGATTTATATGGGCATACTTTGTCTAGGATTAATGAGTTGATTCAGAATGTTGTTGTGCGGAATGTTGTCGAAATCGATTTGGGGATTTTCTTTAGTTTTCCTAATAATGATGAGTGTTTAAAGATTCCCAATAGTAAATCTTTGGAAGTGCTTAAGGTTAGAACTGAGGACGGGTTAAAGTTGGAAACGTTTCCCGGTTGTTTTCCTCGGCTTACTGTGTTTGATGTTAAGGTTTCGCTTGTTGCGTCGGGCGATGATTTGATTTCGAATCTGTTTCCTTGTTTACCGGCTCTTGAGAAGTTGTGTCTTGTTGGGGATTTGAGTGAAAGCACAGGGGAAATCTATGTTAATGTTGGTGGGGTGGCGTTGAAACGTTTGGAGTTGGAGTTGTCGATTGATAACTATGATGATTGTGATGCTATGGTTGTTAAAGATTCAGATTTAGGTTTTATATAGATGGAGTTGGTAAAATTGACGAATTGACATAAATGCCCTTCAGTTAAAAGATAAAATGACAAAACTGCCCTTATTTAACTGAGTTCAACTAACGTCGTTTACGATTTGGATGAAACGAGCAAAAATTTGAAAACTAGTGGATCCAGTTGAGAAAAAAAAAAACTTTTGGATGAAACTGGCAAAAAGTGTCAAACATCAAGGACGAAAATGGCAGTTTACTCAAAGTTTTAAATATTAAAAGCTAAAAGTTTGATAGCCTAAAGTTAGCAATATCACTTAGGGGGTTAACTATGCGCATATTAATTTTCCAGGACCATTGATTGACATACCAAATAACATTTATTGGCAGACCATGGATGAGCTCGATAACGGTACGACCATCGGGACTATAAATACCGGTACTGAAAATCGCCAAAGTTGGGTACGGTACTATACCATACCAGTAATCTGAAGGTAAAATTGGTAAAATACCGGTACCGTACTGAACCGGTACAGAAAATGCCTAAAAGTCAGCACCGAATTGGTATTGAAAATGAATGGATATGGAAAATTCAGTACCGATTGCATTTACTCATCCCTAGGCAAGACCACATAGCATTATGAAGTTCATTTCCTCGACTTTATGAAAATTGCTCTGTTATGGCTGTCACAAAATGTTGTCCATGTTCTAAAAGTTTTTTTTTTTTTTGATCGGCGAACAACTGTGTGGCAACCACCCTTACGGGGCGCCGTGCCCAAGAATCGACTACTCGACCTCCAGCAGCCCCCGCCTTCTCCCGATGCGCGGAAACCCGAGCCCCACCCGCCCGAAGGCACGACAGTGTTATAGAACTCGGTAAAACCTCGCCGCCCGTCAGATTCGAACCGGCGCCACCCGTATTCGATCTTCACCCGGATACCAAACCATAATGTTGGAAGTGGGAATTGAACCCATGATCACCTAAGTGAGCATAAGGTCTCTCCACCACTCCACCACTATGGATGGTTCCATGTTCTAAAAGTTTCTAACTTTTAAACCATAATCAGCAAAGGTAAACCTCATGGAGGGTCTAATCAGTAAGCAACCCAAACATCAAGGACACAACAGTAATTTCAGACCAAACCCTAATCACCATCTTTTATAAGTTATAACCAACCATCTATGATCTCAACCTTTCATCGTCCCCAACCAAACCCTAGCCTCCAAAAAAAATGAAGTACAACCCACGAGTCAGCAGCTCACGCCGCAAATGCAGAAAAGCGCACTTCACCGCACCATCAAGCGTGCGCCGTGTGCTAATGAGCGCACCTTTATCAGCCGAACTCCGATCTAAATACAACGTCCGTTCAGTCCCCGTCAGAAAAGACGACGAGGTCCAGGTGGTTCGTGGGACCTACAAGGGCCGTGAAGGTAAGGTGGTTCAGGTCTATCGTCGTAAATGGGTTATTCATATAGAGAGGATTACTCGTGAGAAGGTTAATGGTCAGACGGTTAACGTTGGGATTAATCCGTCCAAGGTTGTGGTTAATAAGCTGAAGCTGGATAAGGATAGGAAGGCGTTGCTTGAAAGGAAGGCTAAGGGACGTGGTAATGATAAGGGTAAGGGTAAGTTTACTGTTGATGATGTTGCTGCTGGTGCTTCTCTTCAAGAGATCGATTAGGGTTTGTTTGTTTTATTTCTATCAATTTTGTTGCTTTATGTTATAAGGATTTTTGTTATGGATTATGTTTGGGTTAATTAGTATGATGCGTCTAGACTGGCTTGATGCTTTTAATTTAAGTTGTTGATTTTGGTTGAAGATTTGATTTGTGTTCTTAGGGTTTAGTTCTTATTAGCTTTATATTGGGCTTTTGGATTTTAAGCAATTAGGGTTTATGAAAACTTGTTTGTCTTTGATTGATTTTGGGCATAATAAGGGAGGGGTATTGACAAAGTGAGGATTATTAGCTGGTACATATACTTGGTTAAAAATTGCCTGCATCGGGTTTGGGAGCACATAATGCCTTGCGCCATAGTTGTTAAAAGCCACCGCCTCTTGCGCCTAGGTCCATTTTTTAGGCGAGGCGATGCATTTGCGCTTTAATTCTCCAGGTGATGGTTTAGGACTTTAGGCACATATTTCAGCTAGATTCCCAAATTACGAAGAGTTTCCAGCTATTTCGTTAAATTATAACTAGATCCCAGCCTGATTTCTACTTTTATCTTAGGAAAACTGCTTCTATACAATAATACATCAATATTTTAAAACTTTTGTTACTAACTAGATGAAAAAAGTATTATTTTAATATATTTTACTTTATTTCCTTTATTCGCTTTTTTTTTATCTTAGGCCCTCGCTTTTTTTTGCGCCTCGTGCCTCGGCCCCAGGCGAGCCCTATGCGCCTTTGATAACTATGCATTGCACGATGCGCGTTCTAAATCACGTAATGCATAATGTGTTCCTGATGTGCATCTTTTTGAAATCGACCACAATGGACTAATGGAGTAAATCTGTACACTTGTACAATAAGCTTGTACACTGTGCTTAATAAGTTGTTAAGTGAGTTACTATGTAATTTCTTGTAATTTTCTGCGTAAGGTACTTGTACACATAAGAGTTAAAAGGCTTATTTTGGTTATATTGTGCTATGTTTTGTGCTTTTGTGTGTGTGTATATATATATTAAGCTAAAATAGTATCTATAAATAATTTTCATATAACAAACACCTAGCATATGTGATGCGATACACATTGTGCATCACACATTGGCTTTTGGGATTAAAACGATATGTGTCTGTGTGTTTCTATATATACATAGAGGCTGGTTTACATTTTTATCTTGATAATCACTTCAGTGAGGCAACATTCATTTGGGAGTTCTGTTTTGTGTCATTCTGTGTCACAATGGTTCGCTGTAGGGCTGGCTAACCAGCAATCTCCAGATCAACAATACTTTTACAAATTTTGTTGTGGCTTGAATCAATCTTCGTAATGTAGATCAATGCCGAATTTGTTTTGTGTCATTAGTTTTAGTACTATTGTTAGCTTTTGTTCCGTGCTGCCTCTTGAATTGTCATGCATTTACTTCTTGGAAGTTTGGAGCCAACAATTTGAGAGCTAGCCTAGTTTGGTTATGGATACAAAGAGAAGCATACATCACAAGTGTTGGATGATGTCTTACCCTAAGCTTTTCTATGGGCTAAAGAAGTAAGCAACTTAAATTTACAGTTTAATCTTGGTCTACACAGTTCAAAACAAATCACTTTGTTAAAATGGATCAACACCACTTACAACCATTGTTTGTTGCCTACTCCCCACTCGTCCCCACAATCACCGCCTCATAACCCTGTCGCCTCAACACCCACTGACAATACTCTCGCCACCACTTCCCCTGCCATTGCAGCCGCCATCATTGGCATCTCCTCGTGGAGTCCACAAAAACCATCGCCGTTGTCATCTTTGTCAGCTCAGGCACCATGTACATGATTACATGTGCCTCCAAAATATAGACATTTTTGGCCCATAGCTCCGTTGCCTAACCAAGCTGGCCCACATACTTTACCAAGCTTACCTCTTCGTTTAGTTATAGAATTAAGGCCTAAGGGTGCACTTGTTTTACAAAATATTTTTAAAGGAAATGAATTTTGAATGTATTGGAATTGAAAATTGTTAAAAAAGAATTGAATGTGAAGGAATTGAAATCTACCAAAGTACTTAGAAATTAATAATTTCAAATTATGATCCATTTAAGTGTGAAGCCAATCATGCATGAATTGGAGTCTATCATTGTTGTCACTTGTCACCTCCTATGGTAGCATAGCCACCCTGCATTTCTTCGTCGTCGCAATCTTTGTCGTTGCAACCATCACGTTTCCACAAGCACGGCTATCATTGCGACGATGGTAAGCTTACCACATGGTTAGGGTGTGGTGAAGGCTATAACAAGGAGAGTGTCGGGGATATATGGTTGAATTTGTTGAGAAATGGTGAATTCCTTTATAGGAAGGAATTTGAGTTCAGTCGTTTCAATAACATTCTTAACCAAACATGTTATTCCTTTAAATTCACATACCAATTACAACAAATTTACAAACCAAAACCTTTAAAACAAAAATAATATTATCATTCCATTGAATAAAAAAACACAACATACACTAAATAAAGTGAGTGAAAAGATGTTGGAAAAATAACATTTTAAGATATTACGTATATTGAATCATTCTAATAATATTCTTACTTAATGTTAACCCGTTTACATGTCAAAACTAATAACTTATAACAAGAGAATGAATTTCATGTCTTCTAGATGATGCTTGAATATTTCAACATCAACTATATCCTGAGCCATCTATTATAAAACCGCCTAATTAACTTATGACCAACATTTAACATAATCAGATCGCTACAACATAAATTTGCAGCCTTCCTTTCTTGAATAAGCTTGCCCATTTTTTATTTTTATTTAAATACATATGCCATATTTTCTTTCTTCTCTTAAATAAATATGCCTACTTTTTTTCTTCTTTTAAATATATATATGCCCACTTTCTTAACACACTACACCCTCTGTGGAACTTTGTTTTGCTCAAGATTTGTTGATGGAAATTAAGTCATATCGAAGAAGATTTGCAAAGAGAAACAAATACCAACGTTTAAATAATAAAAGCAAGAAGACATATTGGAGGGTGAAAAGGCTACGTTGGAGACTATTTTCACCAACAAAACTATGGACTAGCTTCAAGAATGCATATATCAAATTCATGTCGAACATGGCTGGAAGAGTCGGCTACTTGACCCCCGGATCAACTGTTTTTCCAACACAAAAACTTGCGGCTCGAGCATCTAGTCGCAGGAATAATTCTATTTCTCGTGAGCAGTTTCATGATAGGTTGGTTTATGAAATTTACAAGAACTTCATTGCTTCTCGTGAATTGGCTACCATTTAGCCCAAAACCATCAGAAACCAAACCAATTCTACAAATAATTGGTTTTTCTTTATTTATTTTCTTCACTGAGGCTTTGATTATTAATAAAGTTTTTATTGAACAAAAGTAAACTTGTTCGGAATAATATTTTAGAATCTAAATAGCTATAGTAGAAACCTCTGGCTTGTAATTTGTTGCATACAATGGACTTATGATATATGCATGTTTAAAGTGTTAGATAATTATAGTTTAGGTTTATTAAATGGTTTCGGTCCTTTCTATAGACAAGTAACGATCCTTAGGCCTACCTAATGTACTTCAACATGCATTAATTGGTAGTGTTTTTATTCAACCAATATTGCTAGTTAGCTTCTTTTCTTTCTTCAATTGGCGGTGAATTGCCACCAGAGCCTTCGAGATACATACTCGAGCTTGGCTCGAATGGGGGCATGTAAATTTATTTTTGATAGATAAACTCTATTCACTTACATATATGTGTATACTAGCTCAACTAGCCTTTATAAGATCAAACCTGACTTGATTTATATTCGAGTTCATTTTTTGTTTTTGGCTTGGCGCATTTTACATGACAACTAATCCATACAAAAGAACGTTATGCAAATTAATGATTCTAGCAAAGAGTTTCTGGCTGATTGCTTAATAAAAAGACTAATGATATCATGAAGCAATCAACTTGAAACTCTTTGTTAGAAGAGTGATCATCAAACACAAAAAAAAAAAAAATGTACTGTTTCAGTCACTACTTTCCTCTTATTTACAAATGGCCAAGCACTGGAAAAACCCGGTACTATCAGCAGTTGGCTATTAACATTTGAGACATGTCAATGTGGGGGCTATCCCATTTGTTAGTGTCAAATTCCTTTTAAGGAGAGGTCCTAAGTTCTAGGGATTAGCACATAGCGCCGAATACCGATCCCGATCCCGTATCGAACCGATACCGAACCGAGGGTGTTCGGTATCGGTACCCACATTTAGAGGTTTTTGGTTTTTGTATTATCGGTATCGGTACGGGATCGGTATGGTATCGGTATTTTAAGTTAAAATACCGATACTGTACCGTATGTTTTCGGTATCGGTATTGGGTTTTGGGATTGGTACCCACATTTAGAGGTTTTCGGTTTTGGTATTATCGGTACCGGTACGAGATCGGTATGGTATCGGTATTTTAAGTTAAAATACCGATAACATACCATACCGTACCGGTACCGATGCTTCGGTATCGGTATTGGGTCTTGGGAGTTTTCGGGACCGGTATCGGTTGGTACCAATACCGTTCCGAGCTCATCCTACTAAGTTCAAACTTAGGTAAGGTGAGAATTTTGTAATATTTGGTGTAGAGTAGAGTAAAATTTGTCGTTAAAAAAAAATCCAAAAACAAAGACAAAAACATGCGAGGCAAACATACTATTTAAGGGGTGACATGTAATATGTTCCGAGGAAATCTCTTTCAGACCATGTGTAGTGGGGTAAGGAAAAACATAAGGCCCCTGATTTTCATTGGTTCATGTGCCAGCTGAGTCAGCATGGGGCTTGAAGTGAAAATGAGGTGTAGTGGTGGGGTGAAAAACTGGGGCCAGTGGCGAAGCTTGGTTTCGGAATCGATGGGGGCCGGACTCAATTTTTTTCGATCGGTAGTGGCAAATCGGTGGGGGCCGAACTCAACCCGGACTCAATTTACCTATGAAAATCGCAAATTTATACCACTGCGCCAGAAAACAAGGGGGGCCAGGCCACCCCTGGCCCTTCTTATCCTTCGTCCCTGACTGGGGCACTATTTTATAATAAAAAAAAACGAACCGAAAACATCACAACCATGTCTCTCTCTCCTCCATCTTCTTCTTCCTCCTTCCTTTCTTTCCTTCTCTAAAACTCCTTCTTCTCCTTCTTCTTCTTCTTCTTCTCCTTCTTCTTCTCCTTCTCCTTCTTCTCCTCCTTCTCCTCCTCCTCCTCCTCCTCCTCCTCCTCCTCCTCCTCCTCCTCCTCCTCCTTCTTCTTCTACCTTTTCTCATACACACACACACCCCCCCGATCACACTCATCACCACCATTGTACACCATCATCACCGTGAACCATCACCACCGTCGTACACCACCAATATATAAAAAAACGAACAGGTGGTCTTATCGTACGTGGCACATTTTGATTGGGTAAATGATTAAGGGTTGGAGCGTTATAATTAAAACGTTCCGGGCCATTTTTTCATCTTCACGGTGTAGCCGGCGCGAATTGGCTTTTAACGCCCATCTTCACGCTCGAGTACAAGTAGTCTAAAAAATTCTTAGCCAGGTGTGACAACTTTTATTGATTATTCTTGCAGCGACGGATACTCATTTGAATTGATCTAAGTTTGTGTAATATACATTTCACACTTATTTCGACATGTTTCGTACATGAAATTATATTCATTTTGGGTATATTTATGTATATTTTGAATTTACCAGGAAATTATATTAAAATATCTGAAAATTATAAAAAACAAATAAATATTTTTGAATATAAAATACCAAAAGATGCGGTTCATATCCGCATCTTTTGTGAATTTGGCTGCCAAAATTAAAAGATCACAAGATGCGGTTCCATACCATAAGATGCGGTTCCCTTGAACCCACATCTTTTGGCATTTACCAAAAGATGCTAGGCTATAAGATGCGGGTCTAAAACCGCACCTATTGGCCAAAATAACCACATCTTTTGGCTTATTCTGTATACCACATACCAAGTAGTCACATGTTAATTTAACGTAACTTAAGAAAAATAGAAAATAAACATAATTTCTAAATGAGAAGCCTACCCTTACACATTACATGAGAAAGTGTAGAGTGAACCCTTCATATTTTCTCAAAGGAACACACACACACTCAAGCATGTCGGAAATGTTATTATAGATAGATTGGTTAAAAATTCACTTTGTTACATAAACATGTTGCACATGAATATGCTTTCAATTTGTTGTATCCTCTCTAGTTCTGTCTTGTTTCCGTGTTATATATATGGTTGAGATTTTATTAAACTTAAGATCAAAATAATCGTTATCTCGTAACACAAATGGGTAAAAGAGGCCCATTTATCATTGTATAATTACTCTGTATATGAAAATGATTCTTTTAAACAGTTTTTTATTTTATTTTCAGTTTGCTAAAAAACATGGCTTAACATAGTTAATTTTAACTTGAAATGCTCTTCTTCGACTAACTTCGGCTTTAACAACAGACAAACATCAAGTGACAAAAAAAAAAAAAAAAAAAAAAACTGTACAAAGTTATATGAAACCCAATTCATGAGATTCAGAAGTGTTCTTATGGATTTCACGAAGCAATCTGCTCTGAAACTCGCTTGTAGAATCCACAATCTTTGTAGACCGTTGATCCTTCTTGGCACGAGATGATGTGCGTTCATCAGAACCCATGTTAAACAACTTCTTGATCTTCGAAAACCGGCTATGACCATCTCCAAAACGAACCGTCTTCATGTTCTTTCGCCTGTTGGGACTGCCTTCCACACTTATGTCGTATCCTTTTCTTCTCCAAACCTTATTAACATCCACTGAAGTTGTTAAAAACTTATGCATTAGTTCAATCCCTCAAACTTAATTTATTTGTAAGTGTTTGTGCAATGGGAGCTAAACATGGACACATATATATTTATAGGAGTATGAATTAAGGTACATGTGATGTACATGTAACATGTCATACGGACATTTATGATGCTTGTATAGAAAATGTTCCATGTGATGCAACATGTATTGTCTATTTCGGATCTGGTTTGTGTATGTCGAGAGATTCCATTTTTTTTAATTGGTTTTGATTTTTTTTTTTTTTTTTGAACAGCAAATTTCTACTTCATGTGGGACTTGAACCCATGACCTCCTCTTAGGCGTTCCTAGAAGCTTTGCTTCTACCATTGGGCCACCAACCCTAATGACGGTTTTGATTTTAGTTAAATGGTGTTAACACAGTTTGTTTCATGTATTTAATGAAAATATAACAAAGACAAATACCACAGAACAAACACAGTTAAAAAAGCCAACAGAGAAAGTAAACATAAAATAGCCTTAAGGGCTCAAAACATTAAAAGCCTTAACAGGCAAAGTACTACAAACTGTTCACAAGGCTATCAAAGCCTACTACCATAAAGGAGTCCACTAGGCTCCAACAAAAGTCAAACTGTTTAAACACCAAGTTAATTGTTTACAGACATACTGCTAAGAAAGCTACGAATAAAGAATAAGAAATCTAAGCAACATCACCAGACCCCGAAGGCTTCGAGGCCTCATCATCCCCAACCACTTTCGCCACCTTTGTCTTCTTAGCTTTCTTTCCCTTCTTCAAAGGCTTATCCCTAACAACCCCAGCCTCAGAAGCTTCAACGCTTGCATCCTTGGACAGAAACTCTTCAACATCTAAAGTTTCTTCACTGTCACCAGAGCGAGCCCGTTTTTTGGAAACCGACTCAAGCACTTGAGCACACACAGCTTCATTCAAACCAGGGGGCTTCATCTGCTTTAACACCTGCAAAGGTTTTCCATAACAAGAGGACACCTGGGAAACATACTGATAGGATTTCTGTTCCATCTTCAACACCGTCTCTTTAAAAACATCTAAGGACTTGGGCTGAAACAAAGGAGACTCCTCCATAACCTCACCCGCTTCATGAGCTTTAAAACCTGCAACAAAGCCTGTATGCTTGCCATGAATAAGAAGTTTGGTATAAACCTCACCAAGGGCAGAATTAAACTCCGCAGAATGAAGCAAATAGGTGACAACTTGTTGGAAACCCTCCTCAATCAACCATTGATTGTCATCTAAGGCACCAGCAAGGGAAGCCTCCAACCCAACCTTCTCTTGCTCAAACACCTTTCTCTCTGCTTCAAGGCCCAACCTGTCAACCTCAAGTTTCACACGAGCGGTGTGACATCCGTCACCCTTGTCTTTCGTCGAATTTACAAAAATGACCCTTGAAATATTTTCATTATAGTCCCTATAAGATTCGTCGTTTTCGAATTTAATTTTGAGCGAACTAAAATTTATCATTCATTAAGGACCGAGTATAAGTTTTAATCGAATGAGTACGTGTAAACGTGTTCGTAAAACCTTTTTAAAAAAAAAAAAAAAAAGTTTATAAAAGTTTTAAGTTGATTTGTTAACTTGGTTAGTAGTTTTAAAGAGAAAACTAACTAGGAAATCTTAAAACTAACTAAAGTAAACATGAGGGGCCATAATTGTCAAACTTGAAAGTTTAAAAAAAAAAAAAAAAAAAAAAAAAAATATATCTGCTGCTGCTGCGTTCGTTTTTCCGGCGCAAGAATTCCGGCCGCCGGAACCATTCCGGCCAAACAACAAATCCGGTTAAACAGGCTTTAAAACTCAATTTAATCATTCCCAAACGTCTTTTCACTTCTAAACGTTGAAACCCATCATTATAACGTACGAAATCATGTTTAATGGGTTTAAATTCGTGATAATGAGGTAACCGATCGGAAGTCTTTATGTCACTCATATGTCCGTTTTTTTTAGCAAACTTATATAATCTGTTCATGACAACACATTGCTGCACGAATTCACAGCATAACCCACGCAAAAACCGTCCAAAACACGACCCTAATCACTTGGATTTTTGCTTCAAAGTTTCGAAATTTTTGCTTCATTTTCGAGCATCATACGCGATTGTAAGTTCAATTAATTGTTGCCGTTTTGTTTGTCGTGATAATCCGATCAGAAACCCCATGTTTTTCTGTGTTGTTGCGTTCATAAATCAGATTATTAGATTTTGTGTTAGGGTTAGGGTTTGGCTAGGAGATTTGGGGAAGATGATGCTTTGGGAATAAAGCTTATAATAATTGTTTACTAAATAAATGCAATAAAGTGGTACCTAGCCTAGTGGTTAGAGTGTGGGTTAACAAAGGAAGCAGGCCGGGTTCGAACCCAGGCACTGCCCCTTTTCAGCATTTTTTGCTTCCTTCCTTAATTTCCTTTTATTTTACTTATTATATACCTATATAATACATATAAACTTAAAATATTCATAATAAATCAAATTTTTACCCAAAAATTATGAAAATTTAGGTGTAGCTTCTTGACATCATAAAGAACATTTCCACATTTTTATTTTCTGAAAAATGTTTTATTTTTATATTTTTATTGAATTAAATTGTTTTAATCATAAATAATTGATAAAAAATTCATTTTTAATGATTCTAATCTCAAACTTTTTGAGTAATTATTTCTAACCATTCTCAACTGAAATAAAAATTATTGGTCAAGAAAACATTTATTTTTATTAATTTTACCATTTTTAATCATTTAAACATGATTTAATCTCATTAAATCAGTTTTAAATATAAATAAGTTCATATAAATTATGGGAAAATTATTCTAATATGTTTACATCAGAAATCATCCATTTTCTATAAAATAAATATTTTTGGGTCACGTATAGTATTATTAGTCTTATTTACGTTTAGTTAGACATAATAAAACATTTATTTATTTATACAAATTTTTAACATCTATTTTTTAAATGTTTTCTTATAAAATAGAAATACTCGTATGGTTAATATCTTAATTATTCTTTGTTGACTCGTTGTGTAACACAAAAATTATTTATTTATATATTTATGGTTATCGTATTATTTTAATTTAGTTAAAGTAACTAACTAAATTATTTTGTCTGATTATTCAAACATATTGTTATCTAAATATTTAATCGGTAATAATTATATTACCTAAATCATATTTCAAACTTTGGTATATTATTTTTAATATACAACTTTTACATTAATTCGACTAATCATAAAATCTCTAATTCCCCAAATCGACTTAGCAAACCCTAATGCCTTAGACCCTAGATACTTTAGACTTTGTAGACTTCACCTTACTAGTATTCATATACGTTATAGGTTGAATTCCTCGGAATTCTCACTACTTAGCTCACAACCGCTTAAGTGGATTTTGATCGCTTTCGCAAACTGTGAGTATATCTTTCCCCTTTTTACTGTTTTACTATTTTTGGGGTGATTCATGTACTTATTATCAAGTTTCTATTACTTCTTACTAAAATAGCAATTCTCCTGTGTGTTTGCTTTATGTTAATTTGTGTGTCTATGACTTGTCAAAATCATTAACCTTTGAGGGCCTGGCATTTCAATGAATAGTACTATGGTATATACCCCTTGTGACTCTGTTGAGAGACCTTGGTCATTGTCTTGTGATTCATATTACTAAAAATGTTTTGATTCTTGATACTTACTACATAGGGTTGATTTTGAACGGACAATACTTAAATTACATAATTGCAAATGGTATACAACACAGGAATTGCGAAACGTTTTGTACTATATATATATCCAACGGATGTACTCACCAATACATATTATGTGTTGACAAATTATTTTGTACATGTTTCAGGTGACGTTTGATCTTACTTGCTTTCACGCTTAGGATGGACCTAGTGCTTAAATAAAAGTTGAATATTTATTTAACTATGTTTTGGATTTCTATTAAGACTTTTGTAATTCCTTTTTGGATAATGAAAGTTTGTTTGCTATTAATATTTACATTTTAGTCCATGTGCTTTTGAACAATCGTCACTACGTGACACCTCGATGTTTCCGCCATCGGTTGGGGTGTTACAGATTGGTATCAGAGCCATGGTTATAGGGAATTAGGTTATTAGTAAATGCTTTTGACCTAGACTATAACTAAGCTACCCATTATATGCTTTCTTTTATCCTCATATTTCTTTAGATATATTTTCTCCTTTTACTTTTCATTATACTCGTAGAAGATTTTTATTCTACAAATGGAACGAAAACACCAAGTTAGGAGTGATATCCATACCTTGGTGAATAGTTTTACCCTTTATATGTTTTATTTATTTATTTTATTTCTCTTGGAATATTTTCCTTTTGAGATAGGAGACGTCCAAATCTCAAGGAATCTATCCCTCCAAAAGAAACTTACTCACTAAGCTAGGAGTGATATCCTTATCTTAGTGACCAGTTTCACTCCATCATATTTTTACTATTTGGAAGTATATCTTTGAGTTAGGAGTGAAAATCCACATCTCAAGGATATATATATTTCCATATCTCAAGTTCCGCTAGAGTTTTGCAATTTATTTGTGACGGGGCACGTGCAATCTGGAAGGGTGAGCGCCTGTATTCTGAGTTTTCTGTCTAGGTTGGTAATTCGCATAAATCCCAATCAGACGAGGGACCCGTTTACCTACCTGGGAATTCTCGGGATGAGCATTCACTTATAGGCTAAAGTACGCCCCCACAAGTCACTAATAATATTTCAATTACTTTAGTCAGTCAACAGTTTCTTTGGAAACACTCTTATACCTCGTTTTATATTTGGTATTGTTATTCATTTGAAGTTTTATCATGATTTTCTTTATGATATTCATAATTTTTCAATTTATAATTACTATACCTCATGTTATGTGTTACTTGTCTTGATATAAACTATGGTATTTCCAAGATTTTTTGGAATCAAATCTCATAATTATTGTTCACTTTTGTAGATGTCTGATCGCGAATCTCGTAAGAGAGCCTCGAAGCGTCAGGCTAAACTAAAATCTGACCAGCGTATCGCGACTATGCTCAATGACAAGTTGGAAACACTTGTTCCTAACATCATTAATGCTATTATTCCAAACCTTAACCTGAACGGTAGCTCGAATGGGAACTCTAACGGGAATACAAATGGAAATGGTGGGGCTAGTGAGAATAAGTGCACTTTCAAGCACTTCAACTCTTGCCATCCCAACAAGTTTAATGGCACTGAGGGAGCCACTGGGTTACTTGAATGGTTCGAAAGTATGGAGAATACGTTCATTAATAGCGACTGTCCAGATAACCTACGTGTTCGTCATGCCACGGGTGTTCTTCAAAAGAGAGCGCTTACTTGGTGGAATGGTGAAAAACATGCTCGAGGGACGGAAGCTGCTTTAGCTATGTCTTGGGATGATTTCAAAATCGCCATGACTACTGAGTTCTGTCCTCGTAGTGAGATGAAGAAATTGGAGGATGAGTTCTATCACCTTAAGCAGGACAGTGGAAACAATGTTCCCTACAACAACCGTTACCACGAGTTAAGTTTACTGATTCCTCGTATGGTAACCCCGGTATCCTTGGCTATTGAGAAATATATTGAGGGACTGCCACCTCAGATCCATGATTCGGTTATGGGAAGTAAACCTGCTACTGTAGAGGATGCCATCCGTCTCGCAGCATCTCTTACTGACAAGCATGTCAAGGATGGTACTCTAACTCGTAAGGGTACTAAAAGATCTACTGAAACCCCTGCTACCACTGAACCTTCCCAAGAAAATTCTGCCTCTGCCTCTAGTTCCAATAAGAAACGAAAAGGTGGAAACCAAAACTATGCTGTAGTTGCACCTCTTAACCAGGTTCCTGTTGCAAACCCACCTACTGCACCTCAATCAACCCCAAGGGCTTATACTGGGAAACAACCTCAATGTGCCACCTGCCACTACCATCATCCCACCAATTTACCATGTCGTAAGTGTGATGCTTGTGGAAGACTGGGTCATACCACTCCTTTCTGTCGTGTTGCCAATCGACCAATAATTAACCCACAGACTGTTATCCAAAACCAGGGAGCTGACCAACCCAGAGTTTGTTACGCTTGTGGTGATCCTAACCATATGCAAAATAGATGCCCTCATCTTACGGCTTTTATTCAGGCTCGTCAGCAAACCCCAGCAGTTCCAGCAATACAAGCAGCTCCAGCTCGTGGTCGTGCTTTCAACATCAACGCTAACCAAGATCAAGCTACCAACGACGTTGTCAATGGTACAGTTCTTATTATTAACTTATATGCTTCGATTTTGATATCGGTATGGATAGGAGTTTTGTCTCATTAGAAGTTGAACCTTTACTTGCTCGTACTTGCCCTCACCTTACCCATCCTTTTGCTATGGCGGTTGTTAATGGCAAATCTTATTCTTAATGCACGTAGAATCTAAACGATTATAAATTTTCTGTTAATCTAATACCTGCTTTTAAGAACCCTACGAACCGAGTTTATAAACCTTTCTTGGACAAAGTCGTAACCGATTTTCATCGATAACATACACACATACACCAGAAACCTTCATTTAAAAGAAATTTCGAGACGAAATTTTCCAAAGTAGGGGAGCCTGTGACATCCGTCACCCTTGTCTTTCGTCGAATTTACAAAAATGACCCTTGAAATATTTTCATTATAGTCCCTATAAGATTCGTCGTTTTCGAATTTAATTTTGAGCGAACTAAAATTTATCATTCATTAAGGACCGAGTATAAGTTTTAATCGAATGAGTACGTGTAAACGTGTTCGTAAAACCTTTAAAAAAAAAAAAAAAAAGTTTATAAAAGTTTTAAGTTGATTTGTTAACTTGGTTAGTAGTTTTAAAGAGAAAACTAACTAGGAAATCTTAAAACTAACTAAAGTAAACATGAGGGGCCATAATTGTCAAACTTGAAAGTTTAAAAAAAAAAAAAAAAAAAAAAAAATATCTGCTGCTGCTGCGTTCGTTTTTCCGGCGCAAGAATTCCGGCCGCCGGAACCATTCCGGCCAAACAACAAATCCGGTTAAACAGGCTTTAAAACTCAATTTAATCATTCCCAAACGTCTTTTCACTTCTAAACGTTGAAACCCATCATTATAACGTACGAAATCATGTTTAATGGGTTTAAATTCGTGATAATGAGGTAACCGATCGGAAGTCTTTATGTCACTCATATGTCCGTTTTTTTTAGCAAACTTATATAATCTGTTCATGACAACACATTGCTGCACGAATTCACAGCATAACCCACGCAAAAACCGTCCAAAACACGACCCTAATCACTTGGATTTTTGCTTCAAAGTTTCGAAATTTTTGCTTCATTTTCGAGCATCATACGCGATTGTAAGTTCAATTAATTGTTGCCGTTTTGTTTGTCGTGATAATCCGATCAGAAACCCCATGTTTTTCTGTGTTGTTGCGTTCATAAATCAGATTATTAGATTTTGTGTTAGGGTTAGGGTTTGGCTAGGAGATTTGGGGAAGATGATGCTTTGGGAATAAAGCTTATAATAATTGTTTACTAAATAAATGCAATAAAGTGGTACCTAGCCTAGTGGTTAGAGTGTGGGTTAACAAAGGAAGCAGGCCGGGTTCGAACCCAGGCACTGCCCCTTTTCAGCATTTTTGCTTCCTTCCTTAATTTCCTTTTATTTTACTTATTATATACCTATATAATACATATAAACTTAAAATATTCATAATAAATCAAATTTTTACCCAAAAATTATGAAAATTTAGGTGTAGCTTCTTGACATCATAAAGAACATTTCCACATTTTTATTTTCTGAAAAATGTTTTATTTTTATATTTTTATTGAATTAAATTGTTTTAATCATAAATAATTGATAAAAAATTCATTTTTAATGATTCTAATCTCAAACTTTTTGAGTAATTATTTCTAACCATTCTCAACTGAAATAAAAATTATTGGTCAAGAAAACATTTATTTTTATTAATTTTACCATTTTTAATCATTTAAACATGATTTAATCTCATTAAATCAGTTTTAAATATAAATAAGTTCATATAAATTATGGGAAAATTATTCTAATATGTTTACATCAGAAATCATCCATTTTCTATAAAATAAATATTTTTGGGTCACGTATAGTATTATTAGTCTTATTTACGTTTAGTTAGACATAATAAAACATTTATTTATTTATACAAATTTTTAACATCTATTTTTTAAATGTTTTCTTATAAAATAGAAATACTCGTATGGTTAATATCTTAATTATTCTTTGTTGACTCGTTGTGTAACACAAAAATTATTTATTTATATATTTATGGTTATCGTATTATTTTAATTTAGTTAAAGTAACTAACTAAATTATTTTGTCTGATTATTCAAACATATTGTTATCTAAATATTTAATCGGTAATAATTATATTACCTAAATCATATTTCAAACTTTGGTATATTATTTTTAATATACAACTTTTACATTAATTCGACTAATCATAAAATCTCTAATTCCCCAAATCGACTTAGCAAACCCTAATGCCTTAGACCCTAGATACTTTAGACTTTGTAGACTTCACCTTACTAGTATTCATATACGTTATAGGTTGAATTCCTCGGAATTCTCACTACTTAGCTCACAACCGCTTAAGTGGATTTTGATCGCTTTCGCAAACTGTGAGTATATCTTTCCCCTTTTTACTGTTTTACTATTTTTGGGGTGATTCATGTACTTATTATCAAGTTTCTATTACTTCTTACTAAAATAGCAATTCTCCTGTGTGTTTGCTTTATGTTAATTTGTGTGTCTATGACTTGTCAAAATCATTAACCTTTGAGGGCCTGGCATTTCAATGAATAGTACTATGGTATATACCCCTTGTGACTCTGTTGAGAGACCTTGGTCATTGTCTTGTGATTCATATTACTAAAAATGTTTTGATTCTTGATACTTACTACATAGGGTTGATTTTGAACGGACAATACTTAAATTACATAATTGCAAATGGTATACAACACAGGAATTGCGAAACGTTTTGTACTATATATATATCCAACGGATGTACTCACCAATACATATTATGTGTTGACAAATTATTTTGTACATGTTTCAGGTGACGTTTGATCTTACTTGCTTTCACGCTTAGGATGGACCTAGTGCTTAAATAAAAGTTGAATATTTATTTAACTATGTTTTGGATTTCTATTAAGACTTTTGTAATTCCTTTTTGGATAATGAAAGTTTGTTTGCTATTAATATTTACATTTTAGTCCATGTGCTTTTGAACAATCGTCACTACGTGACACCTCGATGTTTCCGCCATCGGTTGGGGTGTTACAAGCGGCCTCATGTTTAGCAACCTCAGCTTCATGCCCTTTCTTCAATTGATCTATCAGCCCAACAAAGGTCTTCTCTTTCTCAGCCCATTCCAAAGCATCCTTCTTCAAAGAAGCCAAAGCTTACTTCATCTCTCTCCTTTTCCTGGCAAATTCACTATACTCCCCCATCATCTTCCTGAACCTGCTAATACCTTCAGGAAGCATAGCAGCCAGATTACAAGTCCTAACCACCATTTTTGTCAACAGAGCATCATCATCCAACCCCTCCAAACAAGCCTTGGCACCAGGGGTAGCAAAATGTGCAAGAACATCCTCACAAACAGCAGATGATTTAAAAGTATCAGAAGGTTTCACATTCCAACCAGGGGTGTACACCCCTTCACCTTCCACACTTGTGGAACCCTCACCATGCTTCATCACCACAACTTTTGCAGCCACTTTCTGTGATAACCGTCACCCTCGTCTTTCCTCTAATTGACAACAATAGCCCTTCAAATATTTTCATTATAGTCCCTGCAAGTTTAGTCGTTTTTCAAATTTAATGTTAGAAGCAAACTAAAAAAAATTTACCGTTTATATTTATTATGGATCGGATATGAGTTTTAATCGAATGTGTATGTGGAAACGTGTTCGTAAAAGCTTCTATAAAAAAAAAGTTTTATAAAAGTTTTAAGTTAAATCTAGTTAACTTGGTTAAGGTTTATAAAGAAAAACTAACTTATTTATACTAACAACTAACTAGGTTAAACATGGAGGGACCAAACTTGCCAACTACCCAAACCTTTCAAACTCACCTTTCCCACTTTTTGTTTCACCCGATTTTTCCGGCAAGCTCCGGCCATGCTCCGGCAGCCCATTAACTTCAATCTTATGGCGTTTTTCAAGGAATTAATTAACTCACTGGTCATTATCGGGCTGTTTCATCATAAACTCGCACGTTATTAACAGGAATTAATCACCCATAACTTGTAACCGATCGGGGTTTAAAGAAGCATCCATAACGCTCATTTTACACGTCCATTACATAAACTGATTGCACCATTTGATTCCTACACCTCTAAACATTACTAACCCACTAAGAAACATAGAGAATGATGTCCAGAAAGCTTCAATTGGCCGCATATACGCGTGGGCTTTAAACCTTCATTCTTCGAACCTTAAACGCGATGTAAGTCCAAAATTTTTATGCCGTTTTCTTTCTTAATCTTCACTCTTTGAAAGCCCTTTATTTCCAGATTGCAATCGTACTGCTTTGGGGTAATTGAAAAACCTAGGGTTAGGGTTAGGGTTATAGGAAATTTGGGGAAGAAGATGTAGTTGTTATGAATATATAAAAATAATTTGATTTCAAACTTCTTATCATGTGAGACTAGTGATGTAGTGGTTTGTATGTTTGTTTGTGTGTGAACTGACCAGAGATCAAGTCTCACTGACCACGGGTCAGATGTATTTTTTTTGGTTTTCTTTTTTTTTTTTAAAATTCATTTTCTTATATATATATATATATATTATATATTTAACTTAGAATATTCATAATAAATTCATTTTTGATCTAAAAGTTATGAAAATTTAGGTGTAACTTCTTGACACCTCATAGAAAATTATCATATTTTTTATTTCTGGAAAATATTTTATTTTCGTAATTTTTATTATTTAATTTGTTTTAATCATATTTAATTGATTAAAAATTCATTCTTAATGGTCTTTATCTCAAAATTTGTCATAAATTATTTCTAATCATCATGAACTGAAATAAAAAATTATTGGCCCAGAAAACACTTATTTTTATTAATTTCCTATTGTTAAATCATTTAAATATGATTTAATCTCATTAAATCAGTTTTAAATATAAATAAGTTTATAAAAATTATGGGAAAATTATTTTCATTAATTTACATCAGAAAGCATCCATTTTCTATAAAAATTGTATTTTAGGATCATGTCTTGAATTATTGGTCTTATTTATGTTTAATTAGACATAATTATTTATTTATTTATTTATACTATTAAATATCTATTTTATAAATGCTTTTCTTATAAAATAGAAATAAATCTATGTTTGAAAATTTTAAATACCATTGGTTGGAAATTAATTTAGTGATGGTGTAACTCATAATTATTTATTTAAACATTTATTATTAGTGTATTTATTTACAATAATTTAGTGAAAGAAATTAATTAAATTACTTTGTCTTAATTATTCAACATATTTTTATCTAAATATTCAATTGGTAATAATTATATTACCTAAAACATATTTACAAACTTTGGTATATTATTTTTAATATACAACTTCTATAATAATTTGACTTATCATAAAGAACTCTAATTCCCCAAATCGACATAGCAAACCCTAATACCTTAGACCCTAGTTACCTTAGACTTTTTAGACACTTCCTTATTAGTATTCTTACACATTATAGGTTGAATTCCTCGGAATTCCCATTACTTAACTCACGACCGCTTAAGTTGGATTTTGATCGTTTTCGCAAACTGTGAGTATATCTTTCCCCTTTTTACTGTTTTACTATTTTGGGGTGACTCATGTACTTACTATCAAGTTTCTATTTCTTTTTACTAAATGTAATTCTTATGTGTGTTTGCTTTATGTTAATTTGTGTGTCTATGACTTGTCAAAATCATTAACCTTTGAGGGCCTAACATTTCAATGAATAGTACTATGGTATATACCCCTTGTGACTCTGTTGAGAGACCTTGGTCATTGTCTTGTGATTCATATTACTCAAAAATGTTTTGATTCTTGATTCTTGATTCTTGATACATATTTCTTAGGGTTGATTTTGAACGGATATTACTTATTACATAATTGCAAACAGTATACTACACATGAATTGCGAAACACTTTTTTACTATATGTATACAAACAGGGTATGCTCACCAATACATTTTGTATTGACATATACTATTTTCGTACATGTTTCAGGTTATTTATGAGATGACTTTTAAGCTTTTGGAATTTTTACTTAGATTTTGGATTCATTGTATTTCAGTTTAGTTGACATTTAGAATCGTTGTATCTCATTTCAATGTAATAAACTATTTAATCAATGTATCAATATTTACACTTTTAGTCCATGAGCTATTGAACAATCGTCACTACGTGACACCTCGATGTTTCTGCCATCGGTTGGGGTGTTAAACTTTCTTACCCTTACTCTTCTTGCCAACAACTTCTGCAACAACACCTTCAACCTACTGATCTCTCTCCTCTTCAGAATTCTCTATATCGTCACTAACATCAACTGCTTCAGAAGCATCCACAAACTTCGCAGCCTTCAACAGGCGACGACTAGACCTCCTAGTCAAAACAATCTTAGAAAAACTCTTCACATTGGGAACAGCGACATAGTTACCACCGTCATACCTCCTCTTTTCATATTTAGTCAAAGCATCCTCACCATCGGCAGCTTCAGCATCCTTGAAGACAACCTCCGAAGCATCATCGCCCTTAATAAAGTCCAAAGCCGACATAACTACAAGACAAACAGAAAACATAAATAATTTGAAAGAAAAAACAAGTAAAAACGGTGATAAAAACAAGCATACCCCGATCACCCTTCATCAACACAGGGTCTCTACCCTGTTTCTCCCAACGAGTGCTAATACCGGATAAAACGAGAAAAGGTTCGCCAAAGGGACGAAGCCTGGAAGGGCATGCCCGAATAGCCTTAAGAAAAATCCCATCTAAGGCAGACTCCAACGGCTCTGCTTCGTTAAGAGCAACCTCGGGATGCCTCCACACAGGCTTGAAGGGAAAAATAGACTCAGAAACCCAGAAAAATCTAGTCTTCCACTGACCAACGGTTGTTACATGCGAAGAAATCAAGTTTGTTTCAACTGAGGATCCTTCAAAGGTAAACCAATCACCATTCTTAGTAAGGCGAAAGAAACGCCTAAACATAAGAAGGGTTGGGTCATAACCAAGAGCCCTACAAAGGATCTCAAAATGCAAAACACGGCCAACCCCATAAGGATGGATTTGACCCAAAGAAACCCTATAATACTCAAGTACATTGAGCAAGAAAATAGAAAAGGGATGACGAACATTGGAAAACTCAAAATGACGACAACACAGTGCGATAAAACCATCAGGACAACTGGAAACAGGATCTGTCAAACCAGGAGCAGTAGGCTTGAAGGACAGATCGATGTCCCACTCCAAACATAAACGCTTCAACTTCCTCTTGGGTCAGGGAAGAGAAGGTGATAGGCATATCCTTCTTAGCACCCATAACGCCGTGAAGGATGATCAAAAACAAAGAAAAGTAAAAGAGGAAAGACTGACCTGATGAATGCAAGTGAAACCCTAGGGAAAATGAAGAGGAATCGTTGAAGAAGAAGGTAAAAAAGTGAAATTATTGTGTGGTAATGAAATAATATAATGGCAGTTAGTATAGATAATGATGTAAAATAATTAATACAAAGACTGAACGACTGACACCTGTCACATCAGTCAGTCAAATCACAGTTTAAATCGAGAAAAAGTAACCGCCCAAAAACCTACGAACCTTCGAACCTTTCAACGAAAAACAAAGATAGCAAACAGTTAGAAGCCTTCTACCTACACCACAAAGACTCCTGACTTGGGGGGCTGATGACGTAGGTAGCCCAAGGCAAAAAGTCTGATAACCATCACAAACATACGCTTGAAGCGTTGAAACCTACAAAGGTTCAAACGACGAATAAGCACAGATCAAAAGATGACCTGTCTTGTCACATTTTCCTCGGCCAGCTCAAAGCAACTGCCGTGGTAAGCATTGCACAGCTCGGACCGCAGGTCCAAAGCCATTACCAGCCTAAAGTGGCATGTCCTCTTGTTGCGAAACGGTCCAAGATAATATCCCTTCCTGAATTAGAAGATAACTCCTCTATATAATCAAGATCAGATCCACACATCTGATCCATCCCTGATTATTCCTCTTACACTCAATCTTATATTCCTTTAGTCAACACACACACACACACACACACACACACACACACGTGAGGAGTCTATCTCCATCACATGCACACATCTCTCAAGTCTTGACAATTCTGGTATTGAGTAACACTCAGACCAGAATTCCAGCACTAACAAAAAACATATTATCTTGAACCTCCTTCTACGTTTTGCGATGTAGGAGGACACCACGACCTGCGTTTGGCAGATCGAAACCCTTGAACCCCTGAACCCCTTTTTGTGACTCAGAACTAACGTTAGGCTATTATTTGTTGTAGCAACAGACGCATCACTGATGAATTAATGACAAACATTACCAATGGATCTCCTAAGGTCGCTTCATTAACAAATCACCAACATTGTATTCAATGACGGATCAACGATGGACACATAGCCGTAGGAGCTTTTGTTCTAGTGAGCCAAATATGGGAGATAAAACGCCGAAGATATAATACATAGTAGCAATGGAGATTGAAAAAAAAAAAAAAGACAACTTCATATTAAGGAGATAATCAATAAATGTCATAGTGATTTTTAATGTGCTTGAGAAACAACACACCCATTGTTTAAAAATTTGTATGGCGGTAGTAGAGGTGCGACGGTGGCGAGGGTGGGCAATGGACTTAGAGATGCGAATAAGAGCGAGGTTTGTGTTGTTGGTAGTGGGTGCCGGATGTAGGAGTGGCGGTGGTGACTGTCAGGTTCGGGTTGAGACGGGGGAGGTGGCGAAGGTGGTGGCCTGGTGGGGGTGAGGGTGAGACGACGGTTGGGCGATCTAATGGCAGTGAGAGCACCTCCAATGCTTATAAATGGACGGACCACACGTGTTGCACCATTGGTGAGGTTGGTTTGGAATGGTCCGGTGGAGCGGACCGGTCTGTTGGGGGTGGGGTGGGTACCTTATGTACTTTATATTATAAAATAAAAAAAAAGTGTTTTTTTTTGTGGGGTATAAATTAAATAAGCAAACTTGGTTACATTTGTGTGGTATTTCTCCATTAAAAAAAGGAAAGTAGGTGATGAAATAGAGTTTTGTAATGGTTTGGGGTTAGAGGAAAAAGTGGGGTTTTGTTTGGAATTGTTTGAAATGATGTGGCATGTGACGGTTTAAAATGGTTTATTGGGGTATGCATTGTAGATGCTCTGAGTGGTGGCGGTTGTGAGAGGGGCGATGGTGGCAAAACACAATGATAGTGAGTGACTGAGTGGTGCTCGCCTAGTTAGAATTATTTTAAGGTAACTGATTTTAAAATAGTGACACAAGTTGGAATGTTGAATGATAAGGTGCATTTTATATATGCCTCAAAATATTAATTTGGAATGTCAACGAAAACATTAGGGTAGTCTTGGGATGGATAATGGAATTGCTCATAAGTCATAACTTCACAAAAATGATGACTAGTGGGCTGTTTATGAAAATCAAAACTGAAAGTAGTGGGCTAATATTTCAGTGGGCTGTTATTGGGCCGGATAAAAAACAAGTCGAGGACGGACGGTGAGCAATTAGACAAAGTGACGCAAGAAAAGTGATTCAGTTGACACGGAAACGAACACAAAATTTTGAATTATGTCTCGATACAAGCCTTTAATACTGAGATCACGATGTGACAACAATAGTTTATTTTGCATGGCTGAGTAGCTCGTTTCTTGTGATTAGTGATTAGGGATGGGCTAAGACCTGTATAGAAAGTACCGAACCTGAAAATCGTTAAAATTGGTTACCAATACAGCCATTCAAACTGCTCGGTATGGTACCGGGATGGTACGGTATTTGATGGTAAAAATCGGTAAAATGTTAGTACCGTACTAAATCAATACCGAACCGAAAGTGTTGAAAATAATAATTCAAATGTTAAACTATAAGTATTGTGTTATGTTATTGGATATTGGTTTTGGGCTTATTTGTTTCTCCCGTTATACTTGTGGGCTTATAACAGTTGGGCTCGAGGTTAAAAGGTTTATATGAGTCTAAAGCCCATCTATTGTTCAGATGTGATCTTAACCGTTTATTCCCACGATCCGTGTGCTCATATCATCCAAGGGCTGAGTATCGTTCCCGCAACCACTTTTGTACTTTGTTTATAGCTTTTTTAGGTTATGCAATAGAAGGGGGCTTGCGCTTGAATTGAAGTAGCGCTTTTGGAATATGAGTAGGGCTCCTAGGTGGCGCGTTCGTGGAGGCAACCCGAAGGAAGAGCAAAAAGAAGGTGAGAGTTTGTCTCAGTGTGCTTGTTCGTTGGAAGCTTCCAAGCTGTTTATAAAAGGCTCTCTCTACTTTTGAGAGTTTAGCTTAGATATTGTTTAGTCTTTTCATTGTTTTCTCCCTGTATTTGATCTAGAGTTTTTGTTTGTATTTCTGTAAGGTTTTTTGTATTATTCTTTCATTAATAAGTGATCAACTGATCTAAACAATCGCTAGATCACAAACTTTGTATCTTTTATTGATCTCTATGATTGTAGAGATCTAGGGTTTGGTTGGGAACGTTTTGGGTTGGTAATAATAAGATTTTGTCGCCGTTTTCAGTTGCCATATTTTTGTGTTGTGATTGTCTTGAATGTTTCAGTTTATAAGTTTGTATTAGTATATATTTGTACTTTTCTACAGAAAGTACCGATCTTGAAATGTTAGCATCTGGTACCAGTTGCTCATCCCTACTTGTGATTAGTTTTGTCCGTTTTTATCCAAACACGAAACCTGAAACCAGACCCGAACCCGAAACCACCTGGACCCGAATTAGAGAATACCCAAAAACCTGAACCTGAGTAACGCGAACCCAACCAATCCGAACCTTCAACGGGTCGGCTATTAGGCCATTTTTCCTAACAAAAAATCTGAACAACCTGACCTGTAAAACCCAAAACTTGAAACCTGAAAATTTATTGTCTTTTTTTATGCGAATGCGTTTGGTTTTTTTTTTTTTTTTTTTTTTTTTTTGGAAAGGGGACGGAACCCCAGGCAAAATTTTATTAATCCCGAACTTAGGTCCCCCCCTCCTAGGCGTTTTACCATAGAGGGGGGGGGGGGGGGGAACCAATGATTACAAACAAAGGACAGAAGCCCAAACAAATATGAAACATACTAAGGGCACACAAGCCCAAACACAAAAGAAAACATACTAGGCGCGCAGGCCCATAATAAAACAATCAAACAACAAGACATGGACTACAGTAAAATCAAGCTTGAAACTTGTAATCTTCGTAATCTCAAGTAGTCCTCGTCATTGTGTATACAGAAGCTCCAAACCAAATATGCATCATCCTTGCATAAACCAATCCATATACTCGAAATCATACTTAATCCCAAAGAACATCATCCTCACATCCACCTAATGCGTTTGGTTTTGAGTATTTAGTATTTGGAACTTCTATCGTGATATATTGTGATTTTTTTGTTCTATTTTACACTAAGCCCAAAAACCAAACAACCCAACCCAAACTAACTCAATGCCGAATAATCCGAATTTTAAATGGTTCAGTTAACGGATCACATTTTTCTAGCAAAAAAACCCTGAAGAACACCCCTACTTTTGATCCCAATCAGGACTTCGATTTGGTTACTTGTTTCATTATCTATACTAGATTGGTGAATTTATATGAATTGCGACAATTGAAAGTTCGTTTTGATTTTGTGATATAGTCTGGTTAGGGCTGCAAACGAACCGAACGAACACGAACAAGGCCTTGTTCATATTCGTTTGTTAAGAAAATTATGTGTTCACAAACACTTCATGAACACTTACCGAACGAGATTTTATGTTCGTGTTCGTTTGTTAAGAAAACACTCATGTTCGTGTTCGTTTTTTAATTGTGTTCCTGAACGCACATGAACGCAAATGAACACAAAGAAGTGTCCATGAACAAAAACAAACACAAACGGACATATATTAACATTTGAATAACATGTCACACCCTCAAATTACCACATGCGGGGTTTTACCGCGAGGCGCATGACAAACCAGGATCCAAGTCAACGATCACAATAAACGACACTATATGAAGTACGTAAACCCAAAAACATAAATTTCATAAGCGGAAGCATTTAAAGAATTTAATCTCTACAAAACAGTGTTCCCAAGTATCCAAGACACTTATTACAATACGTGCACTAAAATCTAGACGCCAATGCAGACCCGTGCGCCTAGTTCCGTTCATTGCTACCTTAGCGACCTGAGAAAAACATGCCAAAAAGATGTCAACATATAATGCTGGTGAGTTCACAGGTTTGTTCAAAAATGCTACCAAAGTGTTACCATGTCCGTACTATATCAATGTTACCAAGTACGCTAGCTAGGCGTATGTTTCATTACTACTACGATTGGAAACCATTACTAGACACGTTTAGCAATGTTCAGCATGTTTAAGCAGCCCGTATGTTCAGCATGATACCAATGTACCTGTTCGAGACAATATGCACCCGCCCGGCCCTCCAAGCCGACGAGTGGGGCAGGTCACGCCCAATAGATCTATCCACATTTCCCCCGTTGTGCAAACCCGCACATTCATGGTTTCCCCCGGGACTTTCCAAAAGATCGTATAGCAATATAAAGTTAAAACCATAGTATGACATAAGTTACCAAAACCGTTTAGTGCATGTTTTCTCCCCCCAAAAGTTAAAGCAGTAAAAGTGGGGCCGTGAACTCACCTTAAGTTGCGTTCTTCAAATGTAAGTAAAGATGTTTAGCCCTTGATAATCCCTCTACCGGAGATCTATTAAAATGTTCACATAAGTGTTCCGACTAATAACCATAAGGTTATCTAGTCCCTGATTGTCCAGATCGTAACCAAGTATGTTTTAAAACGTGTTTAAATGTTTAACCGACACACTAGACCGACCCGACATCCCGTTGGTGACCCATTACCCTAACTAATCAAGTACATATAGATTACACACAAGGTTCAAGCATAAAACACTTAGTTTGTATCAAAAATCTCATTTCTGCATCAGAACGGTCGAACCAGTAAATTTTAAGTCTCCTTCGCACCTTTTTGTCTCCTTCGCACCATTTTACATCTCGTTCGACCGTTTGATGCTTCCTTCGCCCGTTTCATCACATTCGTCCAATAAAAAGCCAGGTTCGACCCTGGATCCCTCCTTCGCACCATCGACTGGTCGAAGGAGGCCAGGTTCGCCCCTGTTGTATGATTTTTCCTAAAAACGCTTCAAACACATTCAAAACGACCCGAAACATCATCAAACACAGCAGTCAAGCATGAATAACTTATCCCTACAAAACCCCATCGATTTCCCCCGATAATACGTTCGTTTCAGCCCTTTCCCAAAATGGTAAAGATTATGGAAACATCACTTTCATGCATGGATTATTTACCCAATTTGGAAACTTTTGAAATCGATTCATGTTTAGCTTAAAATACTCAGTTTGTCGATTATCCGATCTTTCTTATTCATTCTATTGATCATAAATATTCATGCATCAATTATTAATCCCATAAAACCCCCAAATATCAATATACCCAATCCTAACCCTAGACAACCATAATCCAATCATTAACAACAATCCTATATCATGTTTCTATCATAGATATAGCAGCAAATCAGTGAACAACACATAACACTACATAACACACAACTAACACATGTTATTCATTATGAAAACCTATGTTAAATGATCATGTTTTGATTTAGAAAGATGTTTAAAAGGTTTTTAATCATAAAAACACCCTTAGAACAGATCTGGACAATTAGGGTTAGATGAAAACGAATTAAAATGCTTTTAAAAAGGTTTAGGATTATGAACACACCTTGGATTCTTGTTTAGATGTTGTAGATTGGTTAGATTATGAAAAAGAAGAGCAAAAACTCCTTCCTTAGTGTTTAAGATCGTTTGAGAGCGTTTTGGGACGGTTAGGGTTTGTGAAATGATGAAAAATGACAAAGGTTGGTATTTATACTAATCTTCCTTCGCACCAACACATTGGTCGAATGTAGTCTCCTTCGCCCCTTTCACAGGGTCGAGTGAGACTTGTTTGGTCGAAGGAAATTCCTCAAATTCTACTTCCCTGGTTCGCCCACTTGCATGGGTCGAACCAGACATTTTTCCTCTCCTTCGACCACTCGAAGTGGTCGAACCAGAGCCCCTTTTTAACTAGTTTTCCAGTTTGTCGTGTTTAACGCATTCTAACACATCCTAACACATAAGCATGCATCCTTAGTCCATATTTAACACATTTAGGCACAGATAATCATTTACACATCATATAAACATATCTATGTATATAATCCACCATACAACCCATAATCTACACATATACTTAATTAGTTCATGTAACGTCACCAACAACGGAACCCGGTACTAGTGTATTACCAAAACGACTCCCAATGATCCTCCAGATCATTGCACCCTGGACAATCCTAACTTGACCCGACTCAACTAACCCAGTTAAGTTTGTTTATAAACGTTTCTCGCTAAGGTAGACTTAGATGTTACTAATATGTTTAAGCCGAACATGCCGGGTGTCACATCATCCCCACGTTGAAAGAATTTTCGTCCCGAAAATTGCGCAAAGCCCAAAAAGAAAGAAACGAAAAGAACCGAACAAAAAGAAAGTTACCGGATGTCACATCATCCCCACGTTGAAAGGAATCTCGACCCGAGATTCATTCCGCTTCAGCAGTAACATGCCTCGATTCAAACGCGCTCTTCGGAAAGAGATGAGGATACTTAGATTTCATCTGATCCTCTCGTTCCCATGTGAACTCAGGTCCACGGTTCGAGTTCCAACGGACTTTAACGATGTGGATTTTACTCCGACGAAGGCTACGAATTTTGTAGTCGAGAATCTCGACAGGTTCCTCCACAATGCGAAGACGATCATCAACCTTGATCTCTTCCAGTGGTACAATGAGAGATTCATCAGCCAAACACTTCTTCAAGTTAGACACATGGAAGACGTTGTGTACACTACCGAGCTCCGCCGGTAAGTCAAGTCTATATGCCACCGGTCCAATCCGATCCAGGATTGCGAACGGTCCGACATAACGAGGGTTAAGCTTGCCACGCTTTCCAAAGCGTATGACGCCCTTCCATGGTGAAACTTTCAGAAGTACCTTGTCCCCAACCTGGAACTCTAAAGGTTTTCGACGGCGATCGGCATAGCTCTTCTGACGATCCCGTGCAGCAGCTAAACGTTGACGGATCTGTACGATTTTCTCCGAAGTTTCGTACACGAGTTCCGGACCAGTGAGCTGGCTCTCGCCCACCTCGGCCCAACAAAGTGGTGATCGACATTTCCGTCCGTAAAGGGCCTCGAACGGAGCTGCCTTGATGCTAGAGTGATAGCTGTTGTTGTAGGAGAACTCCACTAACGGCAGGTGGATCTCCCAACTTTTGCCAAAATCGATAACACATGCCCGAAGCATGTCTTCCAAGGTTTGAATCGTCCGCTCACTCTGTCCATCAGTTTGCGGATGATAAGTCGTACTCATATCCAACTGAGTACCCAAAGCCTTGTGCAGAGCCTTCCAGAAACGCGAAGCAAAACGAGAATCACGATCAGAGATAATAGAAACAGGCACCCCGTGCCGAGCAACCACCTCCTTAAGGTAGAGTCGAGCTAACCGCTCGAGTCCATCGGTCTCCTTAATAGGTATAAAACGTGCCGATTTTGTCAGCCGGTCAACAATCACCCAGATCATGTCGTAACCACTAGGTGACCTTGGCAGCTTGGTGACAAAATCCATCGTGATTCGTTCCCACTTCCATTCCGGAACCTCTGGTTGTTGCAGGAGACCAGACGGCCTCTGATACTCCACCTTGACTTTAGCACAAGTCAAACATTTGCTGACATAAGAAGCTATATCAGCTTTCATGTTCGGCCACCAATAAAGTATCTTCAAATCCTGATACATCTTATCGAAGCCAGGGTGAATAGAATACCGGGACTTGTGAGCTTCATCAAGAACAAGCTCGCGTAATCCCCCGAACAATGGGACCCAAACACGTCCCGCAAAATAGTGCAAGCCATCAGTCCTGAGCTCAAGATGCTTGTCATCACTGTGCATCGTTTCAGCCTTAAGGTTTTCCTCCTTCAAGGCTTCCAACTGTGCAGAACGGATTCGGTCAGGCAACGACGAATGAATGGTGAGCTGTAAGGCTCGAAAACGGCGAGGGTTAACAGACTCCTTCCTGCTCAAGGCGTCCGCCACAACGTTCGCCTTGCCAGGATGATACTTGATGGCACAGTCATAATCGTTCAGGAGTTCAACCCAGCGACGCTGCCGCATGTTCAACACCTTCTGGTCGAAAATATGCTGAAGACTCTTGTGATCGGTATATACTTCACACTTGGTACCGTACAAGTAATGTCTCCAGATTTTCAACGCAAAGACCACTGCACCCAGTTCCAAGTCATGAGTAGTGTAGTTCTTCTCATGAACTTTGAGTTGGTGAGAAGCGTAAGCAATAACCTTTCCGCGCTGCATCAACACGCAACCGAGACCGCGAATGGAAGCATCACAGTACACAACGAAATCATCAGTGCCTTCCGGCAAGGATAAGATAGGTGCAGAACAAAGTTTAAGCTTCAGCATCTGAAATGCTGATTCTTGTGGTTCATCCCAGTCGAACTTTCGGTCCTTCTGGGTAAGAGCAGTGAGGGGTTGAGCGATCTTCGAAAATCCCTCAATGAAACGACGGTAATAACCCGCAAGACCTAGGAATTGCCGCACCTCAGATGGCGTCTTTGGTGCTTCCCAGTCTTTAATAGCCTCGATCTTAGCCGGATCAACATGAATTCCCAGTTCATTCACGACATGTCCTAGGAATTGAACTTCACGTAGCCAAAAATCACACTTCGAGAACTTAGCATACAGCTGCTCCTGCCTCAAAAGTTCCAAGACCAACCGCAGATGTTCCTCATGATCCGCCTTGTTCTTGGAATAGATCAGAATGTCGTCAATGAACACGATGACGAACTTATCAAGGTAAGGCTTGCAAACGCGGTTCATCAAATCCATGAACACCGCCGGTGCGTTAGTGAGACCGAAAGGCATGACCAAGAACTCAAAATGGCCATAACGAGTGCGAAAAGCAGTCTTCTGAATGTCAGCTTCCCTAACGCGCAACTGGTGATAACCGGACCGCAAATCAATCTTCGAATAATAGCTAGAGCCCTGAAGCTGGTCAAAGAGATCATCAATGCGAGGAAGAGGATAACGATTCTTGATGGTCACTTTGTTCAGCTCACGATAATCAATACACATACGAAGACTTCCGTCCTTCTTCTTCACGAACAAGATAAGAGCTCCCCACGGGGAAGAACTCGGTCGAATGAAACCCTTTTCCAAGAGTTCCTGTAACTGGCTGGATAACTCTTGCATCTCAGGAGGTGCAAGACGATACGGAGCTCGGGCAATAGGGGCTGCGCCCGGAGTGAGGTCAATACCAAACTCAACCTGACGATGGGGAGGAAGACCAGGTAAATCATCAGGAAACACGTCAGAAAAGTCACGAACCACCGGGATATCCTCGATCTTCTTCTCATCGTCAGTAGAAACGTTAACAAGTGCCAGAATGGCCGAATAGCCCTTCCGAAGATACTTACGGGCTTTCATGCTAGAAATGATACTCAGCGGAGCACCGCTTTTCTCGCCACGAACCGAAAGAATCTCTCCATCAGGGAGAGGGATCCGAATAACCTTGTCAAAACAAACGATCTCCGCGCGATACAACGATAACCAATCCATGCCAACCACAACATCAAAACTACCCAGAGGTACCGGCATAAGGTCAATGGGGAAAGACAAACCCGACAGTTCCAAACGACATTCCCTAAGGGTGTGTGTCGCTTCAATTTTCTTACCATCAGCCAATTCTATTAAGTACTTAGCCTCTAAAGGTGTGGGTACTATATCTAGCAATCGACTAATATCCAAAGATACGAAACTCTTATCGGCAGCAGAATCAAACAAGACAGAAACATAGCGATCATTAAGAAGGAACGTACCGGTAACTGTGTCTGGATCCTGCCTAGCCTCTGCAGATCCAATGACGAAAGCACGTGCAGTCCTGCCTCCGCCGCCATTGTTCCCGTTACCGTTCCCGCCCCTCCCATTATCGCCCTGTTTCAGTTTGGGACAGTCACGCTTGAAATGCCCCGTGTCACCACAGTTATAACACCCCTGCCTCCCCTGAGTCCCCTGAGCAGCAGGAGCAGGAGCAGCCGCAGGAGTCTGAGTTGGGGTGAGCGCCACCTTGCAATCCTTAGCATGGTGCCCCAACTGATGGCACCGATGACAACGAGCCCTATAACAACCCCCAGAGTGATGAAAAGCACACTTGTTGCACTTGGGATGCTTCCCAACATACCCACCCGTCTTCGACCCAGAAGAAGACCCAGATGTATCAAACTTCTTCGCCGGCTGAGCTGGCACCACACTCTTCCCCACACTCTCCCACTTCCTCTTGTTCCCCTCAGCAACCTTCACAGCAGCACCCTTTGGTGGCAAAACGCCTTCTGCCACCTTCAGGTTAGTCATCCGATGAGCTGACCGGACAACTTCAGCAATAGTGGGAAGATTCCCAGCAGCCACCAACCCAGCAATCTCGGGCACTAGTCCAGACACGTAGTGCTCGATCCTCCTGTATCCGGGTGTGTGCAAGTCAGGGCACAACACCGCCAGCTCGTTCCTCCTCACAGTGTACTCCTCAATCTCTGACCCAACCATCTTGAAGCTCCAGACCTCATGTTCCAACTTCTGTATCTCCTCCCTCGGACAATACTCACCTCTCAAAAGCTGCACAAACTCCGCCCAAGGCATAGCAATAGCCTCTCCCAATCCCACGTTCTGAGTAGTAGCATTCCACCACGACAATGCAGGCCCCTCAAATGTCGCAGTAGCATACTTCACTCGGTCCCCAACAGGACAGTTGCACATGACGAACACAGATTCCACCTTCTCCAGCCATCGGAGCAGTCCCACCGCTCCCTCAGTTCCAGCGAAGTTATGGGGCTGACAGTCCCTAAACTTCTTATAAGAGCACTGAGGTGGGGGTGGATTGGCACCAATACCACCCATGGCATTAATCCCAGCCTGGAAATTAGCCATAGCCATGTTCACTTGCTGCTGGAGCAAGTTGTTCAGTTCAGCTTGGGTCATGTTGATGTTCCCACGACCACCGCCTCCGGCACGACCACCGCCGCCAGCACGGCCACCGCCTCCACCACGACGTCCACCACCGCGAGCACCAGACATGATCTAACAAACCAAGAAATCGAGAGATTCAGATTCACTTCCAGTGTCAACCACTAGAAATTTACAAGAGTTATCCTAGGGACAAATTCAGGACTATACATCCAAATTCGAAGTCCATCGGGATTTTCATGCATTCCAGATTATTATTTCGTGTGCACCCGAAATGATGAACTGCTCTACATGGTCCTCCAGATGTACCCCTAATCTAGACCCCAGTCGCCGAACATTGTCGCCTATGTGGCAGTAGGTGCAAGTGTAAGAAGGCGTGTGTGCTAGGACCAACAAATCAACCCCTCCTCCTTCAGTCAAGAAGAAGAAGACAAGAGTAGGCAAGAACCCAAATAAAAACGGATGATGTAACGGAGAAGCATGATGATGATGTAAGGACACCCCGACAACGTTAGTACATATCCCACTAATAGACCCAAAGAATGTGACAGTCTAGTGTGTGCGACTCAGCTATAGACCAGACTCTACATGCAGTCCTAGTTCACTATAACCATTGGCTCTGATACCAATCTGTCACACCCTCAAATTACCACATGCGGGGTTTTACCGCGAGGCGCATGACAAACCAGGATCCAAGTCAACGATCACAATAAACGACACTATATGAAGTACGTAAACCCAAAAACATAAATTTCATAAGCGGAAGCATTTAAAGAATTTAATCTCTACAAAACAGTGTTCCCAAGTATCCAAGACACTTATTACAATACGTGCACTAAAATCTAGACGCCAATGCAGACCCGTGCGCCTAGTTCCGTTCATTGCTACCTTAGCGACCTGAGAAAAACATGCCAAAAAGATGTCAACATATAATGCTGGTGAGTTCACAGGTTTGTTCAAAAATGCTACCAAAGTGTTACCATGTCCGTACTATATCAATGTTACCAAGTACGCTAGCTAGGCGTATGTTTCATTACTACTACGATTGGAAACCATTACTAGACACGTTTAGCAATGTTCAGCATGTTTAAGCAGCCCGTATGTTCAGCATGATACCAATGTACCTGTTCGAGACAATATGCACCCGCCCGGCCCTCCAAGCCGACGAGTGGGGCAGGTCACGCCCAATAGATCTATCCACATTTCCCTCGTTGTGCAAACCCGCACATTCATGGTTTCCCCCGGGACTTTCCAAAAGATCGTATAGCAATATAAAGTTAAAACCATAGTATGACATAAGTTACCAAAACCGTTTAGTGCATGTTTTCTCCCCCCAAAAGTTAAAGCAGTAAAAGTGGGGCCGTGAACTCACCTTAAGTTGCGTTCTTCAAATGTAAGTAAAGATGTTTAGCCCTTGATAATCCCTCTACCGGAGATCTATTAAAATGTTCACATAAGTGTTCCGACTAATAACCATAAGGTTATCTAGTCCCTGATTGTCCAGATCGTAACCAAGTATGTTTTAAAACGTGTTTAAATGTTTAACCGACACACTAGACCGACCCGACATCCCGTTGGTGACCCATTACCCTAACTAATCAAGTACATATAGATTACACACAAGGTTCAAGCATAAAACACTTAGTTTGTATCAAAAATCTCATTTCTGCATCAGAACGGTCGAACCAGTAAATTTTAAGTCTCCTTCGCACCTTTTTGTCTCCTTCGCACCATTTTACATCTCGTTCGACCGTTTGATGCTTCCTTCGCCCGTTTCATCACATTCATCCAATAAAAAGCCAGGTTCGACCCTGGATCCCTCCTTCGCACCATCGACTGGTCGAAGGAGGCCAGGTTCGCCCCTGTTGTATGATTTTTCCTAAAAACGCTTCAAACACATTCAAAACGACCCGAAACATCATCAAACACAGCAGTCAAGCATGAATAACTTATCCCTACAAAACCCCATCGATTTCCCCCGATAATACGTTCGTTTCAGCCCTTTCCCAAAATGGTAAAGATTATGGAAACATCACTTTCATGCATGGATTATTTACCCAATTTGGAAACTTTTGAAATCGATTCATGTTTAGCTTAAAATACTCAGTTTGTCGATTATCCGATCTTTCTTATTCATTCTATTGATCATAAATATTCATGCATCAATTATTAATCCCATAAAACCCCCAAATATCAATATACCCAATCCTAACCCTAGACAACCATAATCCAATCATTAACATCAATCCTATATCATGTTTCTATCATAGATATAGCAGCAAATCAGTGAACAAAACATAACACTACATAACACACAACTAACACATGTTATTCATTATGAAAACCTATGTTAAATGATCATGTTTTGATTTAGAAAGATGTTTAAAAGGTTTTTAATCATAAAAACACCCTTAGAACAGATCTGGACAATTAGGGTTAGATGAAAACGAATTAAAATGCTTTTAAAAAGGTTTAGGATTATGAACACACATTGGATTCTTGTTTAGATGTTGTAGATTGGTTAGATTATGAAAAAGAAGAGCAAAAACTCCTTCCTTAGTGTTTAAGATCGTTTGAGAGCGTTTTGGGACGGTTAGGGTTTGTGAAATGATGAAAAATGACAAAGGTTGGTATTTATACTAATCTTCCTTCGCACCAACACATTGGTCGAATGTAGTCTCCTTCGCCCCTTTCACAGGGTCGAGTGAGACTTGTTTGGTCGAAGGAAATTCCTCAAATTCTACTTCCCTGGTTCGCCCACTTGCATGGGTCGAACCAGACATTTTTCCCCTCCTTCGACCACTCGAAGTGGTCGAACCAGAGCCCCTTTTTAACTAGTTTTCCAGTTTGTCGTGTTTAACGCATTCTAACACATCCTAACACATAAGCATGCATCCTTAGTCCATATTTAACACATTTAGGCACAGATAATCATTTACACATCATATAAACATATCTATGTATATAATCCACCATACAACCCATAATCTACACATATACTTAATTAGTTCATGTAACGTCACCAACAACGGAACCCGGTACTAGTGTATTACCAAAACAACTCCCAATGATCCTCCAGATCATTGCACCCTGGACAATCCTAACTTGACCCGACTCAACTAACCCAGTTAAGTTTGTTTATAAACGTTTCTCGCTAAGGTAGACTTAGATGTTACTAATATGTTTAAGCCCTCGCGGTCCGCTGAGACAGTCAAATAGTCAAAGTCCCAGTCAAAGTCTCAGTCAAAATCCTAGTCAAAGTCCTAGTCAAAGTCTCAGTCAAAGTCCTAGTTAAAGTACTAGTCAGATAGTCAATTCATCTTAAAACCTTACTTTATTGTGTTGACCAATTTTAAAGCTTAATTGAATCCAAAACTAGTATAAAAAACCCACCTATGACCCATTACACTTTGCACCTCTAAATCGATTGTTTCAATTCGATTAACTCTCCCTCATACCTTTCTTCTATAGTATATTACTTCTACATTTGAAGCTTTGATTATAAGCTCTTGTAATTAGCGAATTGGAAGCTTGATATTTTTTTCCTATTCGGTTTCTTTTCTTCTAAGTTGGACTAGTTTCGTTGTTGAATCTTTGGATTGCTCGCATTTTGACGCTCGCTTAGTCATCTAGTCTTTTGGCGAAGGTGAGTATTTCCTATCCCCTTTTTTGCTTTTATTCACTTTTGGGGTGTTACATGTACACTTATACAAATTACATATACAAGTTTACATTTTTACAATACAATTCTAGTACTCTGTGCATTTGTTTATAAACGTGCTTTATGCTTAGACATTACATGTAGAATACATTTGTACTTAGTGAAATCATTAACATTGTACAAGCCGACCTTAACATTGGATAGCGCTATTGGATTGACAACCCACCTAGGTGATTCTCCCCCTTTTTCATCGGAGAATCCATGGTCATTGTTAAGTTATTATCCATTTATTGGATAAGTACACCGCCGTTCATTTTAGTACATTTATACAGTCACAGGATTGATTTCGCTCATTTGTATGATACATAGTTTACATAAATGCACTGTAGTTTGCACTTGAATTGTATAACATTTTTCTAACTTACTATATATATTAAAACTAAGAATGCTCACCAACATTTCATATGTTGACAAAACTTATTTTGTACATGTTTTCAGGTGCAGTTTGATCTTAGTCATAGCATTGGATTTTAGTGCTTGCTTTTAATAATTTATTTCAAATTTCATGTTTTGTTCAGACTTTTGTATTTTTCCCATTTCATCCATGTAAGACAATTTAAATTATACAATAATATTTACATTTTAGTACCATGTGCTTTTGAACAATCGTCACTACGTGACACCTCGATGATTCCGACATTGGTTGGGGTATTACAGATTGGTATCAGAGCCATGGTTATAGGGAATTAGGTTATTAGAATGCCTTTTAGCCTAGTCTATAACTAAGCTTACATTCATGAGTCCTCTCGTGTTTATTTCTCTTTATCCTATTGTTTTTTTCAAGATATTTTCGCTATGATTCTTTCTCGTTATTCTTTCGGTGTGTTGTTTAAAGAAGAAGATACTCGTATTTCACAAATGAAATGATATCACCAAGTTAGGAGTGACATCCATACCTTGGTGATTAGTTTCACTCATCTATATGTTATTTATCTTAGGAATATATTTTTGAGATAGGAGTGACATCCACACCTCAAAGTGTATTTCTTTTAAAAAGGAACTTAACGACTAAGCTGGGAGTGATATCCTTAACTTAGTGATTGGTTTCATTCCACAATCGTTTTCAATTTTGAAATACATCTTTGAGTTAGGAGTGAAATCCAAATATCAAGGATCTATTTTTGCATCTCTTTTTTAATCTCGCTAAAGTTTTGGAATTCACTAGTGATGGGGCACGTGCAATCTGGAAGGGTGATCGCCTGTATCCTGAGTTTTCTATCTAGGCCTGGTATTTCGTATAAATCCCAATCAGACGAGGGACCTGTATACCTACCTGGGAACTGTAACATCGCGTTATTTCTACGTTTCTTGTATTTTAAATTCTATACTTAACAAATTCGAAGTTCGCATTTATTCGCTTATTTTATATTACTCCTACCAATTCGCGACGAGTCGTCATTATAATTTATCCTATTCGATTTAGACGTTATAACAAGAAACTCATTTAGTTAAGATCTTAATATATATTTATTTAAATAAAACATATATACTCTTTTTATAATAATACCTAAAAAAAAAAAAAAAAAAAAGAAATGTGATTTAGTGTGGAGTTTCAACAATAAAAATGCCGTCCATTTTTATTATTATTATTATTATTATTATTATTATTATTATTTTTCTTTTTCTTTTAAGGATATAATTACTACTAATTAACTTCTAACCACCCTAATTAATTCATTAAATACCCAACCCCTTCACCCCAACTATAAATACACCACTCCTACCCATTCTAACACTTGCTCATTTCTAAATCCTCTCTAATCTCTCAAGAATTCTCTCAAGAATAAGTGAGTTTCTCACTTCACCTTCAACCTCTCTTCTACTTTCTTCACTCTCCTCTTCTTCAAACCCTTTGAGGAAACCTCTAGGACCTCTCTCCTATTTGCCATGGCAAATAAACATGAGTAGGGCACCAATTTGAGGCCTCAAATGTGGTCATCTTCTATTATCTTTTATGCACTAAGTTGTTAATAATACCAACCAAGTTCACCAACAACTCAATGATGGAGGGACTTGTGTTATGGTTCATGGTTGACAAAAGGAGGGCCAAGGCTCATCCAAACTAAGTCACCATACCCTACTTCTTAAGTTATATTATATAAATACTAAATTATATAAACTCGGAAAGGTTTGTGGATACATCCCTACCTTACCAATGCTTGACTCTCATAACCATCCGAATCACCTCTATGGTGGTTTGTGTTTTGGTTCGCCTAAAAGGCTTGCTTGACTCTTATGACCATCCGAATCACCTTCATGGTGGTTTGTGTTTTGGTTCGCCTAAAAGGCTTGCATGACTCTCGTGAATCTATAATCTAAACTCGAACCTAAGACCCTTTATTCTTTAATTCTAGATAACCAAGGCTAAAGCTAAACCTTCCAAGACTTACCTTTTTGGAACTCTATCAAACGCACCCAAAGGTGAGTTCATACTTGTCCCCCTTTTATTCTTTATTCTTTGGGGCTCAACATGTATCACTATCAAAACTTAAACGATTTCATACTCTTAAAAACTATTATGCTCAATCTAAATGCTATTATGCTATGCCATGCTAGAATTCAAAGTCTTACATACAAATGTACGATTAGTTAACAACCCACCTTACATGTATAGCGCTATAGGTTGACACACCGCCCCCTTTATGGGTCATGATAAGATGAAGTCTTTTGTGTTATCGAGTGTTGTTGCCGTTTGTATGGTTCTACGTGCATATGCCTATAACATGATGATTCGAGTAGACTTTTCTATACTATGTACTTAGACTCAAACTAGTATGCTCACCAATGCTTTATGTGTTGACGGATATTTTATACATGTTGCAGGAAATGTTTAATGCAGGTTTATCAAGAAATCTACTTAGGATTGGACTAGAAACTCACGCTAGTTTAAGTTCTATATTTTGATGTTCTATTTTTCTTTTCGTGAAACAATTTGTATTATGTTATCTTTTTAGACAATGATTATGCTATGAATGAAATTTTATCTTTAAATTATATTATCACGAATTCTAGTGTCATGAAGTCTTTGAACAATCTACCACTAAGTCTCACCTCGATGATTCCGCCATCGGTTGGGGTGTGACAGATTGGTATCAGAGCCATGACTATAGGGAATTAGGAAAAATTGCCATGTTTGACCTAGACTATAGTTAAGAACCCTTTTAACCGTTCCTTTTATCATGCTTAATATACTTGTACTCCCTACCTTGCTTCTACTCTATTCTTTTGGTCTTTAAAATTTACCTTCCTATTTGGTGGATTATTCTACACTCGAAGACGCTCGTATATTACAAACGAAAGAAAATCACCGAAATAGGCGTGAAACCCTCACTTTGGTGATAACTTTCAATCCGCGTAAATTCTTTGTGTTTTTGAAACTACACCAAGATAGGAGTGATATCCTCACCTTGGTGGAAATTTCACAATTCTCGTTCTAGTGGACACTTCCAATTAAAGGTTAGAATTAATTTTCTTACCACATTGGACTAAGTGTACAAACCACACTCAAAGAAACGATCTCGCTAGGATAGGAGTGAAATCCGCAACTTAGCGATTAGTTTCAATCCTTGATTATTTTTTTTAAAATCTCGCCAAAGTCTCAAATTTACTAATGACAAGAAACATGTAGTAACTGGAAGGGTGAATACCGTTAACCGAAAGTTTCGGCGAGAGTATTTCCACCTATTAGGCCAAAGCATGTTTTCAAACTCAAAGGTAAATTCGAACAACTTTGGTTAGTCTTAGTTCCGTTCCGGAACAATCCAATTGTTTTATTTAAAACAAGCCTCTTTTTTTATGCTAATACTACTTTCAATGTTGTTTTCATGCTATGTTTTCATTATATATTCGATTTACTTGAAATTGTACCTTATCCTCTCGCACTCGATCTCAAGACTCGCGCTTCAAGCTACTCTTGCAATCTCTAAACAATACTAATAATCGCAAACCAGCATAAATCAAAACTCCTTTATGTTAACTAAGTACACTATACTTGCTTATGCATACGTGTTATACTATTTCAACAATGTGAAACTTGCATCCTATACGTGTAACTTGAACGTGCATACTAAATCTATGAGAACAACTTGAACTTATGTATTTTGTTTATCTAAATTTGCATCAATTTCACCAATCTAATCTTACCCGCAAGCTTTTCATTGTTAACCACAATTCTAGTAACCTACTTCCTAAATTCAAAAGTCACTTTGTTTAAAAACGCTTATGCAAATCTTCTTATGCATGATTCTCGTAGATGTCTTCCCGTCTCAACAGCATCGATCTCAACCAACTGGCGAGTCTTATTGCCCAAGAGTTGATCAAGATTCTCCCCAACCTAGAGACACCAATAAACCCAACTCCAAACTCTAGCAATACCGCACAAACCATGTAAATACTAAACCATCTATCCATACCCCTAACAAACAACGAAAAAGGATACCAAAAACGCAAAAACCTCAAACGAAACCACACTTCGACAACCAATGCCCAATACTTGCCATGGTGATCTACGATGCTGGAAGACCCACTCACCACACTAAAAAAGATTGATTTTTCTTTTCTTTTTTTTTTTTAAAAAATGAGAATTTCTTTATGTAATGTTTTCAAGAAATTGTTCGGATGTGAAACTTTTTTTTATGAAATACCATCGTTATCCTAGTTTACAATCATAATTTATCGGCAAAATTCAAATATCGCAAAACCCTTTTCTCCTCGTGCACAATCTTTTTCAAAAATTTTGAACAAAATTCTTCCTACTATTTCTAAAATAATGCCTATTCTTCTATAAAATCCTCACTTTCAAACCACTAACAAATGTGTGCGTCGAGTCTGTATGACAAACAAGATTCTAAATGGTAATAGTGTTTAAAAAAAAAAACTCTTTTGTAAACAGGACTTGTGAGCAAAGACGCGCTAAATCAAATAACCTACTTCTTTATCATCCCAAAACCTTTTTCTCTTGAAATCGTATCACGAGTCAAAATATTCATCAACGCCAAACTAAAATTGTCAATAAGCTATTTTTCTCAAATGGATTTTTTATAAATCAAACGACCATCTTCGATAAAACTTTTACACTAAAATTTCCCCACTTTAATTAAATATGTTTTTCTTTAACATCCAACGGCCTAAATTCTTCTACCATCAAACTTGACCCTTAATCTTGAAAAGCTAAAATTGCTCGCGTACCCATAAACTCAATTTGTAATGAACTCGAATTTTATGTTACCCTCAGTCAAAACATTTTATACGTTTCCATTAGGAATCCAATTGTCCATTCTTTTGTTAGATTTTATACATCTGAACGTAAACACATATGCACAAGTCTACACCATTATGTCATGAAACCATACATGCACGCCAAAAACGCGTACGGTTAACAACTTCAAAAAAACTTGCATGATACCTTTTTCACATTATGTGTTTGCATGTCACATTGCTTGCTATGTGTACAACATCAAAACTGTTTAATGTCTTTTTCTTTGTGTATAAGTATTTTGTGTCCACTAGCGACCCACACATAACTAAGACAAATTATGTGGACCATACGACAATTGGACTAATTACGGGTGCACACGTAATTACAAAAATTGGGCGTATGGAAAACATAACAAGTCCCAGTGTGTGTAATCTTTCATGACTTGAATAACAACACGGATGAGGTATGATAACGGCATGGTGGATACGCCGCTGGTACATCCTATACATAAATGTCCTGTCATACTACCAAAAGTAGAGTTATTCGTGCCATGAGAAGTTTTGGGTGTCGAGTTTAAATTTTGACCAACACTTACGTTATTTATCTGTTGCGATACCGTTTATGTTATAGTTTACTAGTCTAATTACGCTGACATTATTTATCTGTTATGCATATTATAACCTAGTTTTGAACCCTACTCTCTACTATGCAACATCATCCTTGCTAAGAATAATCTATACTTGCAATCTCCATCGAACTTCGTTCCTTCCTCATGCTTTCTTTGCTTAATAAGCAATCCCTCTATTATCAAAAATCTCGTTCTAAGTCCCTTAAACTCTGGCATTAACCCCTAAAAGCATTTATAAACTTAAAACAAGATTCGCCTCTCACTTTCTTATATTTTCTCGACTAAATATATACTGGATTTCAAAACTAAATAACTACTATATATTTCGCCAAAAAACTGTTTTCAAATGGTTCAATTTCTTATCACTTCTAAAAGTTTTCCTTTTCTAATAAAATTTTCGACCTTGTGCAAACCGAATATCTTTTACTAAAAACTACTCATTCCCACATCTAGTCACTTATTATGCTCACATATTTACTATTACACCCAATTACCCAAGGACACCTCTTTTACAAGCAAAAAAAAAAATTCCACTATTTCATATATGATATACCGTATAACTACTTATCTTTCCAAACTATTGCTACTTCATATATGTTATACAATATTTTACCTATCTTCACAAAATTTTTACTATTTTATATATGCTATATTGTATATTTACTATTTCATTCTCAAAAATTTGCTGCATTAACTCCATACACAAACCTACTTATATGAACTCCTCTATTTCGCTATTTACAAAACTGCTTTAATCGGTTAAGTTTTCAAATTTCTACGTACAACCTTGTTAAAATTTTAAAAGTACTTTTAGTACGAGCATAATTATTGCACAAATAACTACATACCGTATTGGATTTAAACATAATAAACAAACAAGTTTTTGTTCTTATTAAACCCATATCAAACCACTTACCTATTTTTTTTTAAAAAAAGGTTGACTCTTAACTAAATTTCGAGACGAAATTTTCTAAAGTAGGGGAGACTGTAACATCGCGTTATTTCTACGTTTCTTGTATTTTAAATTCTATACTTAACAAATTCGAAGTTCGCATTTATTCGCTTATTTTATATTACTCCTACCAATTCGCGACGAGTCGTCATTATAATTTATCCTATTCGATTTAGACGTTATAACAAGAAACTCATTTAGTTAAGATCTTAATATATATTTATTTAAATAAAACATATATACTCTTTTTATAATAATACCTAAAAAAAAAAAAAAAAGAAATGTGATTTAGTGTGGAGTTTCAACAATAAAAATGCCGTCCATTTTTATTATTATTATTATTATTATTATTATTTTTCTTTTTCTTTTAAGGATATAATTACTACTAATTAACTTCTAACCACCCTAATTAATTCATTAAATACCCAACCCCTTCACCCCAACTATAAATACACCACTCCTACCCATTCTAACACTTGCTCATTTCTAAATCCTCTCTAATCTCTCAAGAATTCTCTCAAGAATAAGTGAGTTTCTCACTTCACCTTCAACCTCTCTTCTACTTTCTTCACTCTCCTCTTCTTCAAACCCTTTGAGGAAACCTCTAGGACCTCTCTCCTATTTGCCATGGCAAATAAACATGAGTAGGGCACCAATTTGAGGCCTCAAATGTGGTCATCTTCTATTATCTTTTATGCACTAAGTTGTTAATAATACCAACCAAGTTCACCAACAACTCAATGATGGAGGGACTTGTGTTATGGTTCATGGTTGACAAAAGGAGGGCCAAGGCTCATCCAAACTAAGTCACCATACCCTACTTCTTAAGTTATATTATATAAATACTAAATTATATAAACTCGGAAAGGTTTGTGGATACATCCCTACCTTACCAATGCTTGACTCTCATAACCATCCGAATCACCTCTATGGTGGTTTGTGTTTTGGTTCGCCTAAAAGGCTTGCTTGACTCTTATGACCATCCGAATCACCTTCATGGTGGTTTGTGTTTTGGTTCGCCTAAAAGGCTTGCATGACTCTCGTGAATCTATAATCTAAACTCGAACCTAAGACCCTTTATTCTTTAATTCTAGATAACCAAGGCTAAAGCTAAACCTTCCAAGACTTACCTTTTTGGAACTCTATCAAACGCACCCAAAGGTGAGTTCATACTTGTCCCCCTTTTATTCTTTATTCTTTGGGGCTCAACATGTATCACTATCAAAACTTAAACGATTTCATACTCTTAAAAACTATTATGCTCAATCTAAATGCTATTATGCTATGCCATGCTAGAATTCAAAGTCTTACATACAAATGTACGATTAGTTAACAACCCACCTTACATGTATAGCGCTATAGGTTGACACACCGCCCCCTTTATGGGTCATGATAAGATGAAGTCTTTTGTGTTATCGAGTGTTGTTGCCGTTTGTATGGTTCTACGTGCATATGCCTATAACATGATGATTCGAGTAGACTTTTCTATACTATGTACTTAGACTCAAACTAGTATGCTCACCAATGCTTTATGTGTTGACGGATATTTTATACATGTTGCAGGAAATGTTTAATGCAGGTTTATCAAGAAATCTACTTAGGATTGGACTAGAAACTCACGCTAGTTTAAGTTCTATATTTTGATGTTCTATTTTTCTTTTCGTGAAACAATTTGTATTATGTTATCTTTTTAGACAATGATTATGCTATGAATGAAATTTTATCTTTAAATTATATTATCACGAATTCTAGTGTCATGAAGTCTTTGAACAATCTACCACTAAGTCTCACCTCGATGATTCCGCCATCGGTTGGGGTGTGACAGGAACTCTTGGGATGAGCATTCACTTATAGGCTAAAGTACGCCCCCACAAGTCACTAGGAAATTTCAAATACTTGAGTTGGTCAAAGTTTCCTATAGAAACAATTCTAATGTTTTATATCATTGATATTTATGTTTGTTTATCATTTGAAGATTCCATTTAATCACTTGATGTTTCATATGCCATTATTCATTTATCATTCTCTTTTGAATCCCTTATCATCATTACTAAAACTTTTGTTCGATATATTATCGCATTAAAGCTTACACTATTTCACTTATGCTCATGATTCTTACACTATAAGGTATTACTCGTTTTGCGTTAAAACATTTTTACCCACGACTTAAGTTTTAAACTTTGTGTTTAACTTTGATCACATCCTGATTTTAGGAATGTTGCGTCATCATACAGTTAAAAATGAACATGGTTTTTCCAAACTTATTATTTCAACCTGTTTTATACCTTCATGTTTACAAACTTACTTGATCGAAGTCACAGTATATCCTCATATACCTAATACTAATATTGCTGCACCCAGTCTCCTAAGCCATAGCCAACTACCATTAGTTAGAACTTCTTAGTCAGACTAAACTCATACATAAATGCCTACCTACACGATATGCACTAGTACACTACTCTCTAAAACGATTAATTTGGCTACTTATTCTTTAAGTCTTTTCACAAAGCCTATTCGCCAAATTAGAACACACTTTTCATACACCTTGTGCCTTGAAACAAATAGCCCTCTATGAGCCCAAAGAGATGCCTTAACGATCCTGCAAATAAATGATCTTTCAATGTATAAATTTCGTAAAAGTTTGAAAATTTAAAAGGTTTCAAGTTTACCCAGTCTTAACGGGTAACACTTCGATTTTCTCAACATTTCATAACAATTAAAAATTTCTGACTTTTCAACCCATAAGTTAAAGAAATGTTTAAATACAGAAAATTTTATTTTCCAAAATTCGTCAAGGCATCTGGGATCATTCACAACCTTCACATCATTTTAAATCTTGGTCTTTCGAAACACATTAGATTTACACACACTTCATGAAATGGTTTCATCTTGCATTTTATAAACTTGCATTGCATATTTTACAAATCAAATGTAAATTTGCATGTTTTCATATAACGTATCCAATATATGTTTTCGGGAGGAATTTGCAACTAATAATATACCTTATAACACTTTTCAAACTCGACTTCTCGTAAACACATGAAAAAGTGTACCTACGAAATCTTTTCAAGTGAACCTGTTTTGAAATTAAAACATTCTTCGATTTCCAAAAAGTTATCCTCATACCAGTAGACTATACGTCTGTTCTGCGCACTTTCATTTACAGTAAATTTCATTATTTTTTTACACCATTCTATTTATAGTTACGTTCGTACATTATCTTATTATTTTTGTATTATTCTTTTGTTGGTAGTTATTTTCACGCGTTATTCGCAACTATTCTCGCACTAGTTATTAGTAGTTATTCTTACAACACTAGTTTTGAGCATTAATTTAACTCGTTTACTTTCATTTTGTGCAAATTGTGCGATTTACTCGATTTATGTTATGCTATTCTTTCAATCGAAATTTTATGCTATACTTATATACTTACATGAACGCATATTTGGTATGCATAATTTTTTTTTTGTGAGCAAAACCCTGTTATACTTTACATTATTTTGTTCATCATCATGACCGACGAACATACTAATTGATAGCTCGTATGAGATCTAAGCCAGTTCCCATGTACGACTCGGTTCAGAGTATTCCTCTAACCCAAGGGGAACGGTGTAATCCTCAGAGTTTATCAATATGGTTGTTCAGAGCCCAATGATGTGAACAAAAGTTTACCAGTTAAGGGTGAACCCGAAAGGTGAAGAACCCCTAATCATGTCTTATACTTACACATTAATCTCATTACGGTTAAAGGGTGAACCTGAAAGGGGAAGAACTTCTAACCGCATCTTATACTTGAGCAGTATCTACTACTTAACACATTTTGGTAGCACGCATTGTTTCTTGTATTACTTATGTTAGTGTTATGGAAAAGCATAGCACCCTAGTGTAAGGTAAATCGATGATTACGGTCCGGAACGCAATCATGGATTTATAGGTACATAGGGGTGGTGTGTGATTCTACTTAGGCTATTGGTAGACAATCAGTACGAGTCCAAAGTATCAGTAGTATGGTGGGTTAGCTGCGATACACCCTATATATAAGCACGAGCGATATTGCGGGAGCGGACTAGGAGTTTGACCAAGAACCTACCCATTACTATCTCTTTATTAGATCGTTGAATAATAGCTAGCATTTTCGATAAGAATGTTCTAACACGAGCTTCAATTCGACTTCCTAGAGTCTTTCTCTGGCCCATCCACACAGAAAACACAAACTTTGTATACTTTTACACTCTCTGTTAGTCGAAATCCTATTGCATGTCCTTAATAAAGTTCGGTCAGAAACTTCTCTAAAGTAAGGGAAGCTACTATAACACTGCATTGCCCTCACCAGTTACATACTTTTCCCAAACCTTGCTCATTATAAACTCTTAATTCTCTAACCTTGGGTCAAACTTTAAGGATTTTCAAACTCTTATTTAGGGTATTAAACAACTACTTCAGACTTTGTCAAATTATGGCTGATGCATTTCTTAAAATCTACTTGCCTTTTTTACAAATGGCTTTTGTTTCATAGAAACCTTCACTTGAAAGTAATTTCGGGATGAAATTTTCGAAAGTAGGGGAGCCTGTGACAACCTGCACCCTTCACTTTTCATAAATGTGCATAATTGGTTCCTCAACTATTTCAAAATTTTCATTTTTAACCCTCGTATTTTAATAGGACCAAAATTCACAATTTAATAAAACTTATAATTTTTATAAGTAAAAGTATGCACGTTTTATATTCACATCTACGCCCGAGCACGTATGTTTCAGACCTTGATACTCAAAGCCCTTAATTTTCGGTCCTAAAACAACTTAGAAACAGAAGGAAACAAGTCTAGAACTTAAAATTGATTAAATTATAAAAATTATTTTTTTAGCCCTCACGGTCCGCTGAGACAGTCAAAGTCCCAGTCAAAGTCTCAGTCAAAATCCTAGTCAAAGTCCTAGTCAAAGTCTCAGTCAAAGTCCTAGTCAAAGTCCTAGTCAAATAGTCAATTCATCTTAAAACCTTACTTTATTGTGTTGACCAATTTTAAAGCTTAATTGAATCCAAAACTAGTATAAAAACCCACCTATGACCCATTACACTTTGCACCTCTAAATCGATTGTTTCAATTCGATTAAACTCTCCCTCATACATTTCTTCTATAGTATATTACTTCTACATTTGAAGCTTTGATTTTAAGCTCTTGTAATTGGCGAATTGTAAGCTTGATATTTTTTTCCTATTCGGTTTCTTTTCTTCTAAATTGGACTACTTTCGTTGTTGAATCTTTGGATTGCTCGCATTTTCACGCTCGCTTAGTCATCTAGTCTTTTGGCGAAGGTGAGTATTTCTTATCCCCTTTTTTGCTTTTATTCACTTTTGGGGTGTTACATGTACACTTATACAAATTATACATACAAGTTCATATTTTTACAATACAATTCTAGTACTATGTGCATTTGCTTACAAACGTGCTTTATGCTTAGACATTACATGTAGAATACATTTGTACTTAGTGAAATCATTAACATTGTATAAGCCGACCTTAACATTGGATAGCGCTACTGGATTGACAACCCACCTAGGTGATTCTCCCCCTTTTTCATCGGAGAATCCATGGTCATTGTTAAGTTATTATCCATTTATTGGATAAGTACACCGCCGTTTATTTTAGTACATTTATACAGTCACATGATTGATTTCGCTCATTTGTATGATACATAGTTTACAAAAATGCACTGTAGTTTGCACTTGAATTGTATAACATTTTTCTAACTTACTATATATATTAAAACTAAGAACGCTCACCAACATTTCATATGTTAACAAAACTTATTTTGTACATGTTTTCAGGTGCAGTTTGATCTTAGTTCCATAGCATTGGATTTTAGTGCTTGATTTTAATAATTTATTTCAAATTTCATGTTTTGTTCAAACTTTTGTATTTTCCCATTTCATCCATGTAAGACAATTTAAATTATACAATAATATTTACATTTTAGTACCATGTGCTTTTGAACAATCGTCACTACGTGACACCTCGATGATTCTGCCATCGATTGGGGTGTTACATATATAATGAGTTTGAATACAAAAAGTATGTTTATTGATCTTATATAGTCATATATTTACCTCATATATATTATTTATAGGGTAAAATAAATAAAAATAAAAGAGTATAAAAAAGTATAAAAATTAAAAAACTTAATAAACTATCGAACATAAACGAACACGTTACTGAACGTTCACGAACATAAACGAACGAACGCGATCTCCGTTCATGTTCGTTCCTTTATTAAACGAACGAACACAAACGAACTTCCCGCCGAACAGTTCATGAACTGTTCGCTGAAAGTTTAGTTCGTTTGGAGCCCTAGTCTGGTTAGGTCCACGTTGAACGAGTTATAGTATATTGTTCAATTGTTAGTTCCACCATTGTTAATTTAGTTAGAAAAAAGACGACCTGTAGACATAATGGGAACCCAAGGTTAGTCATAGGGCCGGCCCTAAAAATTCAGGTGCCCGGGCCGAGCTGCAAAAATTGTGCCCCTTAGCCTTAGTTTTAGGCCTTAACGAACTAAAAAATGTAAACTATTTTTTAAGCTACGATTAAAGTTAATAGGCGCTAAAATAATTTAGTTCAAATTTAAATATTGTTGACATTGTATTATGTCATATTTGTTGATGATTTTTCACGTTTTACTTGGTTATATCCATTAAAACTCAAATCTGACTTTTACAATATTCTAGTCACTTTTTTAAACTTTGTACAAAATCAATTTACATGTAATGTCAAGGTTTTTCAAAGTGATGGCGGTACCGAGTTCACAAACAATCGAGTTAGAACTCTTTTTCATCAACAGGGCATTCTTCATCGTTTCTTATGTCCACACACACCCCAACAAAATGGACGTGCCGAACGTAAGCATCGTCACATAACCGAAACCGGTTTAGCCATGATGTTCAATTCTAATGCTCCAGCAAACTTATGGCTTGATGCATTCACCTCGGCGACCTATATTATCAATCGTATTCCAACACCTCTTCTCGACAACAAATCACCTTTTGAAGTTCTTTTCAAACAACCACCCTCGTATGCTATTTTTCGGATTTTTGGTTGTCGAGTTTTTCCATACCTTAGAGACTATACCAAAAACAAACTTCTTCCAAGAAGTACACCTTGCATCTTTATTGGTTATAGTCCTCACCACAAAGGTTATCGTTGTCTTGATCCAACAACTTCACGTGTTTATATCACGAGACACGCCAAGTTTGATGAGGACACATTTCCATTTACTGGTATAGTGCCTCCTGTTGATCTAGAAAAACTCCTTCTATCAAATTTTGATGATAATATTCCACAACCTTATTCTACTCCTACCAATACTCCATCCATGTCACCAACTACCTCATACAAAAATTCTTCTCCACTTCCTTCCACGTGTACCATATGTCCTCATTTTTTAACACCAAGCTCACCTACACCACCACCCATATCCACATCGGCCCAAGACCCAATTTCAAGTACTACTCACCCACCAAGCCCAACCAACTCACCAGCCCAAACCATCCCACCCTTTCAAACGCAAACTACTACCACTCAACTCACCTCCATTTCATCAGCTTCCCAACAGTCCACTGACCCCACACCCACCATTAATCCTCTATCCATTTCCACCCATTCCATGAATACAAGATCAAAATCGGGCATATTTAAAACAAAACACTTTGCCAACCTATCTGAACTCTCCACGACCTGTTTACATCAAGCTCTTTTTGCCAACTCAGTCCCTAAGGGAGTCAAAACGGCTTCTAAAAATCTGAAATGGGTATCCGCAATGCGTGACGAGTAGGATGCTCTTAAAGCTAACAACACATGGGAACTTGTCCAACGTCCCACACAGTCTAATGTTGTCGGTTCGAAATGGATCTATCGTATCAAATACAAAGCGGATGGTTCTCTTGATCGTTACAAAGCACGGTTGGTTGCTCAAGGCTTCACCCAAGTTCCCGGTCTTGATTTTTCCTACACATTTAGCCCCGTTGTCAAGGCGTCGACTATTCGAGTTGTTCTTAGTCTTGCGACAATTTATAGTTGGCCACTTCGTCAACTCGATGTTAACAATGCCTTCTTAAACGGCCACTTAACTAAAACGGTATACATGGAACAACCACCGGGATTTGTTGATCCAAACTTTCCAAATCATGTGTGTCGCCTAAAACGGGCTTTGTATGGCCTTAAACAAGCACCTCGTGCTTGGTTTCAACGTTTAAGCACATTCCTTGTTTCTCTTGGTTTTCGGTGTAGTCGAGCTGATCCGTCGCTTTTCATTTACAAAACTGACACCGTGCTCCTTTATCTACTAGTTTATGTTGACGATGTGATCCTTACCGGTAATAATGTGCAAGTTATCAACGACTTCACTGTTCGATTAAATAATGAATTCAAAATTAAAGATCTTGGAACGCTAAGCTATTTTCTCGGCCTCGAAGTCACTCAAAACTCATCCGGCTTATTCCTAAGTCAAGCTAAATACGCTCATGATATTCTATCACGAGCTGGATTACTCGATGCCAAACCAGTAGCTACTCCGCTGACCACCGATGACACATTCATTTCCACCGGTACTCCGTTTCATGACCCGACTCTTTATCGATCTTTGGTAGGAGCTCTTCAATATCTCACCATAACCAGACCGGATCTTTCGTATGCCGTAAATCAAGCCAGCCAATTTCTTCAAACTCCAACCACAGCACACTTTCAACTTGTCAAACGCATACTTCGGTATGTCAAAGGAACATTATCCTTTGGACTCATTTTTGATCGGCCTCTCAAAACCACGTTAGTAGGGTATTCGGATGCTGACTGGGCACGTTGTATCGAGACACGACGTTCAACTTATGGTTACTCTATTTATCTCGGTGGAAATTTAGTCTCTTGGAGTGCAAAGAAACAACCAACTGTATCTCGTTCAAGTTGTGAGTCCGAGTATAGGGCTATGGCTAACACCGCTGCAGAAATCATTTGGTTAACTCACTTGTTGCGTGAACTGTATGCTCTTCCACAAGACCAACCCACATTACTATGTGACAACAAGAGTGCCTTGTTCTTAAGCCAAAACCCGGTATCCAGTAAACGTGCTAAGCATATTGATATTGACTACCATTTTGTACGGGAATTGGTCTCTGCAGGTCACTTATCAACAAAATTTGTTCCAACCACGCTCCAGGTAGCCGATATCTTCACAAAAAGCTTGCCTCGTCCTCTTTTTGAGCGATTTCGTACTATGCTACGTGTTGGATCTCTACCTGTTCGCTTGAAGGGGGGTAATAGGCGCTAAAATAATTTAGTTCAAATTTAAATATTGTTGACATTTTTTATTTAGTCAAATTGTTTGTTACAGTAGTTTGTTATTTAGGAGATCTTATCTCCAACATTTTAGGATATACTCATGTATATAAGTTGTTCACATCTTGAATGAAAAGCATCGAACATTTTTAGTCTTTCAAAAGTAATATCAAATTGATGAATCAAATTTTATTTCCCACTTAGGTTGTAGTGTAACGGTAGAATGAACAAACCATCATGGGGAAGGTTGGGAGTTCGAATCCCACAAAGGGTGAAAGTTTGGCAATTACAAAAAATATTTCATAACAAAAATAAAAGTTAAAAAGGAATTCAAAACCAACCGGTAAAAAGCAAAAACAACTAAGGGTTACCCCTCTTCATTTCGTCTTCTTCATCTTCTCTAATCCTACACTCATTGATAAACCTGCAATTTTTTTCCAACTATTTCATTTTCTTCTTTAATTCTTAACATCTCTCAACATTTCTTACTTTCTGTTTTATATAAACTATCATTCACTTTGATTAATATTTGATTAACAATTTTGGGGCTCAAACATACAAAAATCCATCAAACTAAGGACATCACTGTTAAGAAAACTTGGATTGCCGGAGGGTCAATGTGCCCCCGAGAAATTGGGCCCGGGCCGGGAGTCCTCCCCGCACCCCTTAAGGGCCGGCCATGGTTAGTCAATCAATCTATGTAACCAATCGAAAATTTACAAACACATGTTTTTTTTCTACATATTTGAATGATACTATGCTTAAGCAATTGAAGGGGTTTTAATCATATGCATGTATTTGTATTTGTTTTGGGTATGACTGATTTGATTTAGGCGTTGATCTTAAATACGGTATAACGTACCAAGATAAAGAACTAAGGCTAGCTCTACTCTTAGCCAAGCGCGAAGGATTTAAAGGGCCAGGTGTGGCCCTCCCTCTTTTCTTGGCGCAGTAGTAAAAATTTACGATTTTCGTAGGTAAATTGAGTCCGGCCCCCGCCGATTTGCCACTACCGATCGAAAAAAAATTGACCCCCCCCCCCCCGCGATTCGAGAACCAAGCTTCGCCCCTGCTCTTAGCCAAAAGAAACCCAACCAACTTGACCCCCCGATGATATCTTCCAATCACGTCGTCTTGTTCTCGAACTTAAAGCTGTTCCGAGCTCTCTAAATACTCAAACACCCTAATATAATAAGGCCATTGGAGGATATCAGTAGCTATACCAGAGCAGCCAGCAAGGCCGCAAACTTGTGAACTCTAAAAGATCTCGAAAAGAGAAAACGAAGAAATTCTCGACCCTACACTATGTTGCGATGTGTTGCCAAAGGACCGTAGCAAACATGCACGACATGAACAAGTGATCAACCGTCTCAACATCTTCTCTGCATGACGGGCACGAAAGGGTCTTCAATAAAAATATTCCTACGCCTAAGGGCCGATGTGGGAATACCATCCAGCATTGCCCGCCAGGCAAACACATTGCATTCTAGCGGAACCCATTTGCACCAAGCAAAAACATAGTCTTGTGTGTTTCTGATAGGGGTGTACAAAAAGCTCGCGGCTCGAGACTCACTCGAAACTCATACGAAAAAAGCTCGCTCGAAAAGGCTCGTTTTGTTTTCGAGCCGAGCCATGCCGGCTCGTTTTGTAATCAAGCCGAGCTTGAGCCAGGGGTGTTCAACTCGTGGCTCGGCTCGTGACTCGGCTCGATGGCTTGACATATGGCTCGACCCAGGCTTGTGTATGTGTAATATATATATATATATATATGAAAGTAATATATTTTGACTCCAAACGCAATTCTAAAATTCAAATTTTCAAAGCCTCGCTCATACTACCTATCTACTCACCTCTTCATAATCCAATAAACCCTAACTTAGAAAAATAAAAAAAATTACATGTATATGTGTAATTTTATTTTATTTTGTTTTTTATTTTATAAATATTTATAAAAAAATAATAAAAAAATAACGAGCTGGCTCGAGCCAGCTCGAGCTCGGCTCGAACATTTACGAGCCGAGCTCGAGCTCGGCTTTTCAGCTCGATCAAAAAAACGAGCCGAGCCGAGCTGGCCCGTTTAAGTTCGAGCTCGAGCTTAGCCTAGCTCGGCTCGACTCGACTCGTGTGCAGCCCTAGTTTCTTAGTCCTCAATTTAGTTGCAATTTGCTTTAACTTTATATTCATTTGCATTTAATTATAATCAAACAAGGCGTGTGAAATCTATATATGCTTCTTGTGAATATGATACCTAAGTTATCTAAACTAGTGGGTTTCAATGGCGCGCGTTGCGCGCCTTGTTATTTGCTCGCCCACGTACCTTGTGATTTGTTCTCCCCCAAACCTATTTGCTCGCCCACGCACCTTGTGATTTGTTCTCCCCCAAACCGCAAACACATTTTCTGGCGCGCATGGGCATCGCAGTTGCTATAACCATAACCAACAAACACTCATCGTCAGCCCCACCCTTAAGACTTTAATTAGTCCTAGCCGAGGTCTTAAAATGCAGACCTAGTTTCCTGTTCATGTTTTGGAACTGATTTGGACTGTGGTGGCATATTACAAAGATATTCAACAAATCAATGTGTGTGATAAAGTAACATAAAGAAAACATGTTATCTAACATACCTGCAATAAATTAAGCACAAAACAAATGTAGTTGCTTCATTAACATCAAAACACTAACATTATGAAATTTATTGTTCACAGTATTTCATTCATCTTTCACAAGATTAAAATTCAGATTACTCATTTAGGGGTCTATACCGGTGATTTCAAGCAGTAAACCAAAGGGGTTAGGGGAACCATTGTTTACAACGTCTTCATCCTCAATAGGGGGCTCGTTGTCTCTAGCCAATGGCCAGCCTCCGGCTATGCCCGTTTTCCTCCGCAAGGCTCCTATTGTCTGGGCTATGGCTGCCATCACGAACATCAAAGCTTGTAAAGTTGCTTCCATGCCTGTTTTCAAGACTTGGTTTTATAAATAATTTTGCCAATAAACACAAATCAACAAATAAAATAATTACCCAAAAGAAGCATGAGCTTACTTTACTTTCTTAGGACTGTTATGTTGAGGGATGTCACGAAATAGCTATACTCGTCGCGCGTTGTGCAATTACAATACGACTCTGATGATAGCTAATTTCCTGATCACTGGGACAACCGATGATCAATCAGGATTGTGTCTGGAGTATTCTTTACTAATCCCATCACTAAAATCAGAAGGAAAAAAATCGCTTTTTTTAAGAACACTGTCAATAGCATTTGGCTGTGCATATTTACTCCACTTTCAACCAAATTATCTGGGCATCAACCTCTATTCTTGATCGACACACGGCTCAGTTTTAGAACTTTTGTTGAAATACACGTTTCGAGACGAAGACCCAACATGATGTCTCTACCTTGTTTTGTCGGGTTTTCGCCTCAGGTATCATGATGTGAAATTGAGTATGTTCAGTTTTTATAAATATTTTCTGATGATTTCCGAACTCGGTCCTTATAGAGAAACAACCATGGCTTTGTATCATCATATTGTCGCTTTGTGGGGATGTCTAGAAATTCATGCAAATCCATCCCTGTTCCAATATCAAGAAATATGTTTCAAATAAATAAATAGGTAGATTTTTTTTAACTTAGTAAATTCTAAGGGCTCGACTAAATTGCAAACTTGTCAAATAGGCTGAAGTATGCACCATGCAGCAAGTGTATTCAAATTTTCACACCTTTTAACTTGTAGTCATATTTAACAAATGAAAAACTTAAACCTAATGTATTGGTCAGGCATCTCAATCCGACCCGTTTGAACCGGCTTAAAAGATGCAAATGACCAAACCAGATGTATTGGTTAGGCAGCCCAGCCCTACCAGTTTGACCCGGCCGAAAAGACGCAAATGACTCCGACTAAAATCTTGTATGGTCCATGTTAATAAAACTTAAAGGGGTCGAGTTCGAGTTACACTATCATACCCAACACCCGCTGGTATGTCGGATACCCGACATGCATTAGGCCGGGTATGGGTACAGGATTAGCCATTCTCGGCCTGACCCGGCCTATTGACATCCCTACGTATAACGTGTGTATAGTATTATTAAAAACAAATTTAACTTCATCTCATTGCCTAAATTCATTGTCTGTATGAGATGTTTCATGGATTAACGCCAGTATTTGTGTTGTAATGAAAAATGATGCATTGTCAACGTACCTAATGATGGAAAAAGAGATCATTTGCAGCAGGTTATTGGTCCACACGCATGTTCCTGCAACAGCAACCACACGTCCTCTTCCATAGCTACATACGTGTTGGTGCCTTATTCTTCGCCTTCAGTTATTGTACTTCGTCCAAAATCTTTTCGGGTTGCTTATTTCATTTTCTTTTTTGTTGTCCGAAATTAGCTTATTTCATGTTCTTCCATTCTAGATGTCACAAATAAATTGATGCTTTTAAAACTGAATCACACTTGTACATACTCAAAAATTAGTAAACAAATTTTTTATTGATTAGTCAACGCATCAAGACTAAGAATAAATACATATGGAAAAATCTGTAAGAAAATAACATACCTTCAATCTTTTGCAAATAGTTGAGTTGGCGATATGTGAGATGATGAAATGAAAACAGTCGGCACTTGATATAATCAAAAGAAACAACATGTACTTCATCAAATTATGGGAATAGCAACAACAAAAAGAATAGGAACATTCAAATCCATTTGGAACTCTTAGTTTCACTTTCAAGTTATTTTTTGTTATTTAAGCCGAACATAAGTACAAAATTTTAAAAGGGTGGTGATATTTAAACCCCCCAGCTTCTATTTAAACCCCCCAGAAGCGCCTCGCTTAGGCCTAAGCGAGGCGCTTCTGGGGGGTAATTTATTTTGGTAGTTTTTTGGTGTTTTGAGTTTTTTTTTTTTTAATTTAATAATTATAAAAAGTTAAAAAAAATTAAATGTCAATGACTTAAACTTGACATCATCTTCTTGTAATTACTTTTCAGTTGTTATCCGAGAGATAGCGGTCAACGATGAAGACAACCTGAAAGTGGATACCATGGATCAGAGAGATTCAAGCTAATTAAACTCATATCTCAAGCCGGTGCAAGTTATGTTGTAGCAGTCAAGGTAGATCGTGGGAATCAATTACAGTTATTTGGAATGTTTCTGATCATTATAGTAACGAAATCATTCTCACATGAATATCCTGCGTAAAGGACTAAAGCCACATATCTTGCCATTAATACCAACTGAATTTTACTTGCTTGCATGAAAAGTTCATTGTACGATGTCTTTTTCAGAGGACCTCGACTCTTGAGATGTTGCAGGTGTTTGAAAAGTTTGAACTGAAATTGAACTTTTCATGCAAGCAAGTAAAATTCAGTTGTTTTACTAATTTCATAGTCTTGATACTTTTAACAATCGGATCGGCGCTAAACAATAGAAAGTAATTACAAATATTGCAAGAGGGTCACTATTCATATATAAAGAACATTAATCGGTTTCATCTTTGTTTTATTGAGTTCAACTTTCCATGATCTACCTTTATCATCTCAGAGAGATATCTGTCAAACGATGGAAGGGAACCCGAAACAATAAAAAGTAATTACAAAGAAGATGATCAAAGATGCTACAACATAACTTGCACCGGCTTGAGATATGAGTTTAGTTAGCTTGAATCTCTCTGATCCATGGTATCCGGTTGTTTTCAGGTTGTCTTCATCGTTGACCGCTATCTCTCGGATAACAACTGAAAAGTTGTCTCATTAATTCCAATTCCAATTCCAATTCCACCGGTGCAATCAGAATCTGAAGAGAAGCTATCATCTCAGAGAGATATCTGTCAACGATGATGGCGCAGCAGAGGTTAGCGGTAACTTTAAATTTTGAATGATCGTCGATTTGCTCTCTATATACCAATCAACAGTAGCGATCATTACAGTTTTAGTTGAAAGCGGATACAATGGATCAGAGAGATTTAAGCTAATTAAACTCATATCTCAAGCCGGTGCAAGTTATGAAATGACACATGCAGAATGTAATGTCATGCACAAATGTGATTTGTATTAATGGCAAAGCGATTTGTAAGGGAAGAAGAAGAGAATGTTATATATGTTTACCTTCCCATGGAAACTCTGAAGACCCTTAACGGAGGTTTGCTAGAGGGTCATTGGTCTTCAGAGTTTCCAACCCCTAATACATTCATCAAAGGATATTCATGTGAGAATGATTTTGTACAAGATTCCTATGCAAGCAAGTCAAATTCAGTTGTTAGACCAACTTGAGATATGAGTTTAATTAGCTTAAATCTCTCTGATCCATGATATGAGAGCATAAGAGAAGAGATAATAACATATGAGCTTCAACATAACTTGCACCGGATGATTGCCAATGAGATTGATAACTGGACAGGTTAGCCAGGTGTTTGTCAAAAAGGTAGAGCACACCACTAGAGCAAAAAGTTGTGTGTATGAATAGTGACCCTATGGCAAACCTGCCATTAATCGGTTTTATTTAGCGTAAAAAGTTCATTGTACATATACCTCCTTATTTAAAAACAAATCACATCATTGTAGAGGTTACTAGGTTACTCATTACCATTGGACGTTATAGGTAAACATGGACAGTGAGAAGTGAGATTGATAACTTCTTTATGGAAGTTGCTAAAATAGTTAAACAAAAGCTGAAATTGAACAGTTATTTGGCAACATACTTGAAATCAATGGGAAGATAAACAATCCTCATCCACAATGTTCTTACCTATGAGTTTAATTAGCAAAGCTGAAATTGAACAGTTATTTGGCAACATACTTGAAATCAATGGGAAGATAAACAATCATCATCCACAATGTTCTTACCTATGAGTTTAATTAGCTTGAATCTCTCTGATCCATGGTATCCACTTTCAGAATCTGAAGAGAAGCTATCATCTCAGAGAGATATCTGTCAAGTAATTACAAGAAGATGATCAAAGATGCTACAACATAACTTGCACCGGCTTGAGATATGAGTTTAATTAGCTTGAATCTCTCTGATCCATGGTATCCACTTTCAGGCTGTCTTCATCGTTGACCGCTATCTCTCGGATAACAACTGAAAAGTTGTTTCATTAATCTATAAATAAATCCTTACAAAATATTTTTAACTTAAATCTTTGAGCATACCACACTTAGAGGGTCACTATTCATACATAAAGAGTATAATCGTGATGTGATGGATTTTTATATCTGCAACTTAGTTCCTTTTTACCTGGTTGCAAAGGAACTTCAGGTCAGCCAGACCTTTGTCAAAAGCAAGTGTGAAGATCAAGATCAAGAAGAACAGTACGGTCAACGATGAAGGTGTGTTGTATGTATAAAATTGTGAATAATTGTAGTGTGTGTTGGGTGCAGTCGACGAACATCATTCAAAATTTCAACTTCCCGTTCAGGTGCTTAAGTCCACCTTGAAGACTGGATACAGTGAGATTGATAACTTCTCTATGGAAGCAACAAATTCAAAACAGAGGTAGGTTTGCCAGAGGGTCACTATTCATACATAAAAAGATCAAGAAGAACAGTACGGTCAACGATGAAGGTGTGTTGTATGTATAAAATTGTGAATAATTGTGAGAGTCGATATGAGAGCAATAATCCATCGAGAACTAGAGAAACAGAGAATAAGAGAAGAGATAATAACATATGAGCTACAACGACGTCGTATTTTGGAAGCTGAAGTTCGGAGAGAACTAAATATTCGGTTGTTGTTTTTCTTCTCTATACAGAGTGACGATAGGCGTTTTCGATTTCCAAATGAATCAACGACTTAAACTTGACATCATCAACCACGTATAGTCAAATATTTATTCTCCATATCCATACCTTGTTTCAAGTATCTTGTAAAATTCATTTCGTCTTCAAGACTCCTATGAGTCACAAAGGGGGAAATATATATGACGTTTGAGCATACGAAATTGTGCAAGAGTTTGACATTATTGTGTTCAAACATCAAGGAGACATGGTGTTTGACTTTTTTGTGTTTGACCCATCCGGATGTGAAAGACAATATCCATATTTACCTGATTATAAGAGAGGTCGAAGATATTGCTCAATAAACATTATTATTATTATTATTATTATTATTATTATTATTATTATTATTATTTTATTATATTTGTAATTTAGTTCCTTTGTTTTATTATTATCAAGAATCGGAAATTAGTAAAACGATTTATGAAAGTATCAAGAATCGGAAATTAGTAAAACGATTTAATAAATCATTGCTCAGACGTAGGGTTTGATAAACACAAAACTTATTATTTATAAAGCAACAAAAACACAAATCGTACCGTGAAATAAAGAGAGGCCCATTAGGAGTGCCGTGGAGGAAGATCGTCGGTTTGCTGTAGTCGATGATGACACAGAGGTTAGCGGTAACTTTAAATTTTGAATGATCGTCGGTTTGTACAATGATGTGGTGTCTTCAATGATTCTAAAAAACTTGAAAGTAATTACACCGGCTTGAGATATGAGTTTGATTATTATCGTATTTGCAACTTAGTTCCTTTCTCTCGAAAAACAATCTCGAAAAAGTAATTATCATTTCTTGACATGCTTGGTAACACCTTGATCTGTAATATCTGAAAATTATCATTTCTCGAAAAGTAATTAAAAACACTTAAAAATGAATTAAAAACAATTGTTGCGAGTTAGGTTTAGTCGGAGGACCACGTACAATGATTCATCAAAGTTGTACAAAGCTGGATGTTTTTACTGGAAAACCAAAACGAGCAATTAACGAAGCGAAATGGAGAGTTATAAATATCTTGGCTAGGAAACAACTTAAAAGAACCAAAAATGAATTAAAATTAATTTTTGGTGATTAACAGATAATTTTAAAGAATTAAAAGAAAATCAAATTTTTTTAAAAAAAGGCCAAAGCACCTCGCTTTGGTCAAAGCGAGGCGCCTGTGGTCTAATCAAACCACTAAAGCACCTCGTTTTGGTCAAAGCGAGGCACTAAAGCACCTCGTTTTGACCAAAGCGAGGTGCTAAAGCGCCTCGCTTTGACCAAAGCGAGGTGCTTTGGCCTTTTTTTAAAAAAATTGATTTTCTTTTAATTCTTTAAAATTATCTGTTAATCACCAAAAATTAATTTTAATTCATTTTTGGTTCTTTTAAGTTGTTTCCTAGCCAAGAAAATTATAACTCTCCGTTTCGCTTCGTTAATTGCTCGTTTTGGTTTTCCAGTAAAAACATCCAGCTTTGTACAACTTTGATGAATCATTGTACGTGGTCCTCCGACTAAACCTAACTCGCAACAATTGTTTTTAATTCATTTTTAAGTGTTTTTAATTACTTTTCGAGAAATGATAATTTTCAGATATTACAGATCAAGGTGTTACCAAGCATGTCAAGAAATGATAATTTTCAAATATTGCAGATCAAGGTGTTACCAAGCATGTCAAGAAATGATAATTTTCAAATATTTGCAGATCAAGGAAAGAATGAAAATACGTGATGCACATAACCCTCCATGCAAATCATCCCAATTCTGTCAAAAGAAGATATATTCACCATTTCAAACGATTTGCCTCCTTGAATGTCTATGGAAACAACAATGGATTTGTCAAAAGCAAGATGTATTCACCCGTTCAGGTGCTTAAGTCCACCTTGAGATATGAGTTTAGTTAGCTTGAATCTCTCTGATCCATGGTATCCGGTTGTTTTCAGGTTGTCTTCATCGTTGACCGCTATCTCTCGGATAACAACTGAAAAGTTGTCAACGATGATGGCGCAGAGGTTAGCGGTAACTTTAAATTTTGAATGATCGTCGGTTTGCTCTCTATATACCAATCAACAGTAGCGATCATTACAGTTATTTTGGAATGTTTCTGATCATTGTCAGAGGGTCACTATTCATACATAAAGAGATAAAGGGTGTACACGAGTATAATCAAACAAGGGTTGCCCGGAGTTTGATTAGCTTGAATCTCTCTGATCCATGGTATCCACTAACCGTAGCGATCATTACAGTTATTTGGACTGTTGCTAAATTAGTTAAACAAAAGCTTAAATTATACAGTTATTTGGAATATTCTTGATCATTACAGTGAGATATGAGTTTAATTAGCTTAAATCTCTCTGATCCATGATATGAGAGCAATAATCCATCGAGAACTTGAGAAAGAGAGAATAAGAGAAGAGATAATAATATATGAGCTACAACATAACTTGCACCGGCTTGAGATATGAGTTTAATTAGCTTGAATCTCTCTGATCCATGGTATCCGGTTGTTTTTCAGGTTGTCTTCATCGTTGACCGCTATCTCTCGGATAACAACTGAAAAGTTGTCTCATTAATTCCAAAACCTAAAGAGAAGATATCATCTCAGTGAGATTGATAACTTCTCTATGGAAGTTGCTACAATAGTTAAACAAAAGCTGAAATTAAACAGTTATTTGGAATGTTTCTGATCATTACAGTTATGCCTTTTTTGGTGAAATGAACTTGAAGAAATGATTTGGTGGATATATCATGAGTTAAACAAAAGCTGAAATTGGACGGTTATTTGGAATGTTCCTGATCATTACTTTTCATGCAAGCAAGTAAAATTCAGATCATTACTTTTCATGCAAGCAAGTAAAATTCAGTTGTTGGACAGTGAGATTGATAACTGGACAGGTTAGCCAAACCATACGAGGGTGGCAAGAAAAAGTTGACATTTTGATTCAAAGGAAATTCAGGTTAGCCAGACGTTTGTCAAAAGAACATTTTTTATAATAATTATATTAAAAAAAAAAAACAAAAAACTAACTCAAAAGATCAAAAAAAAAAAAAAAAAAAAAAAATTTGATCCGAAGAGCCTCGCTTAGGCCTAAGCGAGGCGCTTCGAATTCAAAATCAGCTTTTTCTGCCCCCTCGTACTGACCTCCTCTGATTGAATTCAAAGCGCCTCGCTTAGGCCTAAGTGAGGCACTTAGAGGGGGTGAAAATAGAAGGTGGGGGTGGGAATAGACCGAGCCTTTTAAAAACTTACATATTTTTTACTCCTGCATAATACTTTCTTAAACCCCCTGACGTTTCTATGAATTCAGCCAAGAAAAAAAGAAATTGATTTGTCTTTCAAGAGTTCATAGTACCTCAAAATAAGTCAAGCGTGTCCTGCTCCGTTTTTTGTTTACATAATGCGTTCATACCAATGCCCTTAAAAAAACAAAAACAACACAATTACTTTAGCAGTGGTCCAAATGGAGATATAAGACATTTTGATCATACCAAGCATCCAAGCCATTAAAGATTTGTTAAATATCGTAAGATAACCCATCTGATATAACATCTCCGACCCTAAAAACAACTCGAATATTCTGTAGCAAGTCTTCCAGCTGTCGTCCGTTGCATTGCTACTAAAGGTGAAGCTTCTGGAGCCTGCATATATTTTTAGAAGTTTAAGAAGTAAGCACATTCAGGCGACTCAAAGTTCTAAATGTGCAGAACTGATTGAATAATGAGCCATAAAGATGGTAACAAAACTTTCGCTTCCAATAATGAATTACCGAGTTAAATTTAAAAACAATCTTGCATAGCAATATGCCGGAATCCAAATTGGTCACATTACCAATGGTACAGAATTAACTGCACCAAAAAGAATTGAAGATATCCATATTGTTACAACTGCTCCTCCTCCATAGATTATGACTATGGGCTTGTTCTCAACTGCATCCATCTACCAAAACATAAATAAAAATAATAATTGCTCATAAGGACCTATGTATATGAAACAAAACATGTTTTTGCTGTTTTATTATCATACTAACCTTTTCTTTAAGTCACAGAATAAGTCGTTGGCATCTAGTGTAGATGATGCATCTTCTAAGGCCTTGATTTGGAAAAGTGTTGATCTTTTCAACTCTAGTAAGCAAAAGAACACGAAACATAAATTATTTGATATACTATATGACAGAAGTTGCCCAAAACCAATTTAAGATTTGATGTAACACCTTGGTTTCCTGTCATGCAATCCTTCATAATAGTTTTTATAGTAAAAGTGTTTAGGATAGCTTATTAATATTGTTTATATGGTCCATGAGAAAACATATCTATATAAATGAAAATTTTCTTTAAAAAGTAAAATGGGGTGTAGAAAAGAACAAAATGAAACTTAAAAAAGTTACACAATTCAAATAAATTAAACATAAATCTTTCACCCAAATAAATTTCTTTATGAATGATTGGTGCCACTCTTAAGGATCCGTTTTGTCCCATAACATGCGATGATGACCATAACATAATTGAATTTTTTGGGCCAAAAAAAGCAAATCAAATCAGTTATATGACAGATAAACGTATACCATATGTTTTCGTGCTTGGTGGAGAAGAAGCGAACAAAGGTACGCTCGCTTGCTGTCTTGTTCTCTGACGCGAACTGGGATCGCTAGCTAGGTAGGTCAGATTGGAGCAACATTGTATGAGAACATATTACCCATATTCGGGGACAAGGGGCGAAACAATCTCTCGATCTACTTATTGCAGCCCATGAATGAAAACGTCGTCGGCGTTACCTGTTGCTCCGATCTCCCCTACGCCTAGGACGTTGCTGGGCCATTGTTTTAAAGCCGCATTATAGAGCATGGCAGATGTGGATCATGGGCTTGCGGCAGACGTATCCATGGCCTTCCACTCCTTCCCACAGGCAAGCCGACGCATATGATCTTACCACCGCACGAAGGCCTTGCTTGTCGCCTCTTACGCGCTAGAGACAAAAAGAACAATAATAAGAAAAAATGATATAATAGACAGAGAAGATTATAAAAGTTTCAGCAAAGATCATCTCAATTAGGTTAGATAACTGCAACTGAACATTTATGGAAGCAAAGATTTGGGTAATAAAAAAAAGTTAAACTCCCAATATTTATGTGCATTGTATATTATTATTAAGTGCACTGTATACAACTGCATAATAAAGGCCACCCCTCTCAAACTTGATAAATACCAGCTACGTCATCAATTGAAAGAACACTAATTATCAATATGTACACAAACAACATAACACCTAGAGAAATAAATATTAGAAGCCAATTAAGACTAATTAGAACACAAAGAAAGCATATACCGGTGAGTCCGATTTCAAGTCCGGTTCCCTCGTCGAAATCAGTCGAATACCATCGCCGCTGGTTGAGCTCACTGAAAAAAATCCTGGATGAAGCACGGAGAACGTAGTCGATTAGTGCTACGAAGGTGCTAAATCAAAAGTCATAAGAGAGCAGATATGGCCATTATATGGCTCAGAGTTCACAAATAAAAACATGGTCGCAAAGCGCGTTGCAGGTCTAAACCCAACATCCAACTTTCTTGCGCCACCATTTTCATCTATAGTCGGAAAAATATTTCGAACTCATCATAGCCAAGCTAGATGTGTGAAACATTTAGAACCGATTTTAACAGATTAGTCACAATCCCCTCCATTCACAGTCGCCCGTGAAACCAGATCCGCCACCACCAAAATAGGGGCGAAGGCGGCGGCTCACAGTGGCCACAACCACCAGCAGAAGCCAATCAGAGGCAACACCACCACAATCACCCAGTCAGAGGAAAAGGGGGGAAGCGGCGGACCAGTTAACTGGAAAAGGAACAGCTTCCAAGAAGAGAGAGCAACAGTGTTAAGCTCTTGAGACCCACTGGAGAAGAATTGAGGGAACGATGAAGCTTCAAGATGAAGAAAAAAAAAGGCTAGAAAATAAAGGTTTTACATGTAATAATGCTCTGTCACCTGGACACGTGTACAACACCTAAAGACACCACCTATCGCCCACTAAGCACAAACTCAAAAACGGTAATAAAGCAAATGACAAAAAAAACGCTTCAAAGTATCGAACCCGGGCAGCTTATTAAGCACAGCAACACTCAAACCATCTGTACCAGAACGTATTTTGTTAGTATGTTCAAACATATATGTATAAATAACCTTTACAAATGCTGAAAAGTACTATTCATGAACCTTAGTAAATAAATATATAGGATAATTATTTAGGTTTTTGCGTCAGTTAATGAGGGTCATTATTGCATAATTTGAGTCGAAGAAATTAACCCATTGTATATTCTGGAATACCCAAATTAACCGTTATACAATTGCAAAATATCCTAAGACCACCGGGTGTGGTGCCGCTCCGGCAAAGAAGATGGGCCGCCACCCACCAATCACAAGCCACAAGCCCCGGCATCAACGGCAATGGGGTGCCGGCTATGCCGTTGCCGCGCCAGGGGGGCGGTGTAGCCCGGCCCGGCTTGGCAACGCCGGCCCCATGCCGGCCCCCATACCCACCGGTCTAATGAACCCATAATCAATTTTATTTTACCTGAATTAACCTATATTTTGATGGATGGGTCGTAATTTTAGGGTATAAGGTGACTTCAATATTTTTCTTCTCTCATATTAACTTCGCTAAGATGACATTCCACACAATATATATAAAAAAACATATATAAATGTAAAAGATTGTTGTATAACACTTTTACAACCAATATAAACTAACTAATACATTACACACATCATATGTATAAATAAAAGAAACAAAGAATATATCGAGACAGTCACCTTGTCATATTATCTTGACAAGATGACATGTTTTTGTAAATTTGAAAAAGCATTCTGTTTTGAAACTCATCGTCCCATGCCGAAGTATTGGAAGCGTGACGAGTCTTTCTAGTAACGTGTTCGGATCGAGCAAAAGTGAACAACTTCTTGATCTTCGAAAACACGCTTGGTTTCTCTCCAAACTGTGCGGTCTTCATGCTTCTTCGACCATCAAACCCATCGTATCTTCTTCTCCAATACTTGTTCACTTCAACGGAACTCGAAACGCTTCTTGAAAGGCCCTTCGAAATGCTTCTTTGGAGTTTTTCCATATCTTCGATCTCTAGTTGTGTTTGATTCAGAAATATGTGTGAAATGATCATTATGTTGTGTGTGTATATATAATCCAAGACGTCAATAAGGGCAATTAGGAAACTTTAGTTATTAATTAATTTGACTGGTCAACAAAGTTGAGTTGATTTTTTTATATTTGTAACAACCGAGTAGACTTCAAAGCATGAAATTCCTAATGGAACAAATTATTAGTCTATATTTCTCACCTTCTTGGCAAGTCGGAGGCAACCAAATAATTTTTTTTATTATTTTTTTGTTTAAACCTATAAATATTATTTAATATTCAAGTATACTAAAGTTGAATCAGTTTGTTTTTTAAGTCCCTGATTATTCGAATTACGTCAGGTCAACGAATTAAAATTGTCAATTCTTTTTGTGAGTGAAAAGACCAAAGACCAAAGACTCCTATTAATCGATAAAAGAATTAAAGTTCTACGTTTCACGGAAACTTAGCCAAGTATTTTTTTTTTTAAAGGCAAACAAATTCTTGTTCATCACCGGCCGCAAGCATATTTACAAAGTTACACTACCAAGTTGCTAGTGATGTTACACCATTCTATCACCTATTACATGATTATATTAAAAACAAGCTACTTTCATGAGTGTAGTATCTAAGAAAAAAATATACGACCATGGCCTAAAATGGAGATATTGTTAAGAATCATGGATATCAACATAATATTTAAACGACTTATTATTGAACCCAAATCTCAATGTTTACAAACTAAAAAAAACAGACAATGAACTACAAGATCAAAAACTCTCACAAAACTAAGTTAGACACTAAGTAGAATCAGGATTTAACCAACACAACTTGTGAATGATGAAACCATAAAAAACCTAATCGCCTAACTTTCAGAAAGAGAGAGACTCAAATGAACAATAATAATATATGAAGAATAATATCTGGACTAGATGAATCAGAGTGTCGAGAGCCTCTGTGCCTTTATGCAGAAAAATAGTTGGTATGTTGTGGAGGAAAAGGTAAACGATACAAGACTCCAGCAAACCCTATAATGATCTGGAACTTTGTTTATATAGAGAAAGACCTAGTGTTGTTGAGTGGAACAAATTGGGGCGAGATATTACCGAGCCAAAAAATAGAATAGCAGCTCTTCTGGTCCACGAACACACAACATCTCTGCCCCAACAACATCTCATGAAATAAAACCCCTTCTTAAGCCCAGTCGTACGCAATCTGCTACACCAGCGCCCTACACTTCTGGCCCAGCACCTTGACAGCTACAACTTGAACCCGTCCTCAATCACGAACTTACAGTTATAGTCCACAGCTACGCGAGTCCTCGTCCTGTACAATACTTATGCAACATGATAAAATACTCTGTATATTATAACAAGTAATAAAATTGAAATTAGAGAACTATTATTTTCAGCAGCCCCCACAATTTTATTACTTGAACATTCAACGAATAAAGATACATGATCTGCATGAAAACTCACAGCACAAATCACATGATAGACTGAACAATGACTTATGAGAAATTCCTTATTTTTAACAAAAAAAACCCATCAACTTGTTCATGTGAAACTTTTCTTAAAAAAATGATTTCAAATATGTTTAGTTTTACCTAGAACACAAGTATCAATCAGAGTTCATGAATATAAATTCAAATATGTGAAACTTTTTGAATTTTTCTTAAAAATATGATTTCAAATATGTTTAGTTTTCTTAAAAAAATGATTTCAAATATGTGAAACTTTTCTTAAAAAATGATTTCAAATATATAAACAGAACGTTTCTGTGATTGACAATGCAGTATCGTAATCATATAGTAAAGGAATATAAATTATTACCTGCACGGTTAGCACTAAACTGTTACAACACCAAAAAGTTACATATTGATACGGAGCAAATAAAACCACGTTCTACTGCATTGGGAAAAACACTCCATCTGAAATAAAAGTCCATTGTTGAATAGGACAATTAACGGATAAAAGAGCAATAATAGGGATTAACAACTAGTTAACAAAGTCTCTTAAGAAGGTAATCAGGAAAAAAACTAATATGTGTTTACTTTTATTCCAAGTTCATCATGGAAAAATGTTGCAATAGGTTGTGGAAGCCACATGTGTTCGGTTTGATTCCAATTAAGCCATGTTCCAATGTCTAGAAATAAAAATAATGGGATGCATAAAAGAATTTGTTTATTCTTGTGTTGGCTAGGAGAGCTATCAAGATTACTTATACAACTTTACAAATCATCATTTAGTTATTACATTATGTCATTGTAATACTATATATATTTAGGGCTGCAAACGAACTGAACTTTCAGCGAATAATTCATGAACCGTTCGGCGGGAAGTTCCTTTGTGTTCGTTCGTTTAATAAATGAACGAACACAAACAAAAAATTTTGTTCGTTTAGTTAAACGAACGAACATGAACAGAGGCCACGTTTGTTCATTTATATTCGTGAACGTTCGGTAACGTGTTCGTTTATGTTCGATAGTTTAATAGGGCTTATAAATTTTAATTTTCTTTTATTTACCCCAATAAATAATATATGTGAGGTAAATATGTTTGGATAATTTAGTTATATTTTGGGTGAATCTAGCTGATGTCTTAAGAATTATATCTTATTCCAAAGATAATATATATCCGTTTGTGTTTGTTTGTGTTCATGAACATTTTTTTGTGTTTGTTTGTGTTCGTGTGTGTTCATGAACACTTTTTTTGTGTTTATTAATGTTCGTTTGTGTTCGTGTGCGTTCATGAACAAAATTAACAAACGAACACGAACACAAGTATTTTCTTAACGAACGAACACAAATAAAAAATCTCGTTCGGCAAGTGTTTATGAACTGTTCGTGAACACATGATTTCCTTAACAAACGAACACGAACAAAGCCTTGTTCGTGTTCGTTCGGTTCGTTTGCAGCCCTATATATATTTGCTATGTTCATGGCTATATTGTTAATCGTCATTTAAAAAAAAACTAGTTTATATAATTCATTAGTGCCTAAGTGCCTTTTTTTTCTTGGCTTGGCCGAGGCACTTGAATTCTCAGGACCGATTCTGAGTATCAAAGGGGAGGTTGGGAGTTCAATAAGGTGTAAGAAGGGGTGTATAAATGAGAAAGAAAATTATCCCTTAAAAAAACTCAAGGTGTCTTTGGTTGATACTCTATTTTTTATCGGAACCATAACCATAATTCTGATCCAATTTAGTTTCATTTTAACTTTAGTTTTCTATCTATACTATATTATAAAGCATTAGGGAAGGATTCCAACAAAATTTAAGAAATTACAACATATAATGCATATGGTATAATACCCCTAATGAAATTAGTAAAGGATAAAATAGTAATTTATCTAACTATTATTAAATTAATCCAATTATCAACTTAATTTTAAGGTACTTAACACAAAAACCATTAAAGCACACCAAAGGTCTTATTTCAATCAATATGCCATAAATCCAATTGATTGAAATTAAAGCTCCTATCATTACTATATTAGTAAATGAAATTCACAAATTCACTCAACATCAACTCTTTCATATGGTGTTGTGCAAGTTAGAAGTGGAAATGAGGCGATCATGTTGTAAGTGTTATTCTTGCATCTCCATTTTAGGTGAGTTTTGAGAAGAATTCGTATGTTGGTTTAACTTATTTTGATTGTTAGATTGAGTGGTTTGATTAGGGTTTTAAAAGTTGGTTTTATTCAGCCGATTATGAGCTGATTATCTTTCAAGGTTTTCTACTTAGTCGATTACGCTATTGCCAGGTATTTTTAAATTGATGGATTGAATGTATTCTTCCCTATATTCATCAAGTGCTTTTGAAATTCTAAGTCTTGGTTTCTTTTCAATAACCCTTTAGTAAATAATCATTGTCGTAGTTACAAAATTTTTATATATGGGAGTTCAATTTTTTTAAGTTATATCAAGTACGTCCTCTTACTTTTATTTTATTTGCGGTCAATAGGCACATTACTCATTGTTTTTTTATCATGAATATCAAAATATGGCTTATTGTTGATATATTTAACACATATTTTGAAGTTATATTCATAGTACTTTTCTCTTTTTTATTGTTCTTTGCAGTTCCATAATTTTGGCTTTGTATTATTCAAAACTAATTCACTACATATTTAACCCGAATTCGTTGCATGACATTGATACATGATTTACAAGTATGACTATGTGCATATATCTTATCCACATAAAAAGAAGCGTAACCACATGCACAAGTCTTGAAAATTGTTCTAGCTGGAGCAAAACCACAACCTCTTTTACCATAAATAATAGGCTGACTAACTAATCGTAGTATTTCAATAAACATCATCAACAAAAAACGACTGATTTCCTTTTGTATTATCACATTGAAAGGTATATATGGCATACTTTGTACAGAACAGGATCTTTCTGTTTTTCTCTTTTGTAGCTATATATGTACAATGAAAATATGACACAATTTGTAGTAGACTGGTGTATTAGTAAACTAAATGGTTCAACGTTATTCCTTTGATGCAACTTGACTTTTGTCTTACTATAAAATAACAATATTCATTTTAAAAGAGGCACGATTGCATCAAAGCGTAAAGTTATAGCTCAAGTTTAAACCGAATCATCCTATGCACCCCTAAATCACCAACCTAAGTGTTGTGTTTAAGCGTGGTCTTTCCCGTTGCATCGCGCGGGCACCCCACTTATAGTAATATATATGTGCCTTTTTTCTAATCTCGGTTGCCTCACGAGATATAAAATTTTTGTAAGAAAACTGGTTAGCATGCTCCCAAAAATATAACGTCATATTAATGAGAGTTTCTTTGTTTATATTCGATTACTTATCGACACCTGCTGCAATGGTGCAGGGCACAAATCTAGTTTATACAAAGTAGCAAACAACCGAACATGCTCATGTAAATGGAGGATTTTTGCTAAACACAAAATATATAACGAGTTCGTAATGATTCATCATATGACTAATTTTCATATAATAAAATCCCTAACAATGAATCAATTTGTGGTCTTTTCTCATAATCTGTTATATTATGTATTAATTTAAAGCTAATTTGAATCGTAACTTCAAAAGTTAAGTAGTTTATAAATATATGTGTGTTAATATAATTTTCAATTTGGTCAGCATCAATCCTCACGTCTAAGGTTATCTCCTACTGGAGTGCTTTTGGGTTTTTTTTTCCAGGGTTAGTTTTGGTAATTTGCATTGTCATTTGTTTGGACACGTGAGTGTTTGTGAGACTGTGATCTGTTTATTGGATAAAAGTAGCAGTGGAGTATATGTGTTTAGTTCTAGAGTTGCGTGTCGTTTTCTCTTCCTACTTCAAACAAGCCTAAACTAGTTTTCTGCTTTATTTGCTACTTCACAAAACCACTCATTAGAGAGAGAGAGAGAGAGAGAGAGAGAGAGAGAGAGAGAGAGAGAGAGAGAGAGAGAGAGAGAGAGAGAGAGAGAGAGAGAGAGAGAGAGAGAGAGAGAGAGAGAGAGAGAGAGAGAGAGAGAACACCTTTCATGACACACTTTTTATGACACACACTTATTTATGACACGTAAAAGAGTGTGTCATTAAAAACTTGTCATTGTAAAAACTGATTAGTTAATGACATGTATTTTTGTGTGTCAAGATTTTAGTGTCAAGAAATTAAAAGCACGACGGTATAAAATATAGTGTCATTATTTCGTGTCATATTTATTTCCCCATTTAACTTTCAAAAAAAATTATTTCCCCATTTTCCCTCCTAATCCCGCCTACTGCTCTCTTTCTTCTGTTTTTAACTTTAAGTTCACAAATTAAATCAGTGTCCACAAATCGATCCTCCCCTAAGTTCATAAAAAAACCCTAACTTCATAAAAACTAAGTCGATCGATCGATCCCCTAATCAACTAGAAAACAATGTGAAGCTTTTAAGAACTGTTTGCATGAAGAACAGATTGTGAAGCTTTGAAGAACCCTAACTTCATAACCAACCATATTGGTTCAACATTCCCCTCTTTCTCTCAGCTCTGATTCAACATTCTGCTCCTCATCATTCAATCATCGGTTAGTTTTCAATCTTTTCTCATAATATTTATTTCCAATCGTTTTAGTTGCAACAATGGAGCGGTTTAGGGTTTGTTCTACATGTTCTAGCACTTTACACGTTTAGGTTTTAAATGTTTGAATAGTGTTTGCGAGTATTGAATCTGAGGTTTGGAATATGTTTTTGTTGGAATTTTTGGTGACTTTTGATTTTCGAGTCAACGGAGTTAGGGTTCGTGAACAATGTGGATTATGTTACAGATTGATGGGATTGCAGTTGCTGCTCTTGGAATGCTGAGCACCATTGCCGCTTGTCTAGCCATATATGCTTATGGTCCAACACTACTACAAAATTTAGCAATTGCCACCAAAATTTGCTACCGAAAAAAACAGTAGCAAATTTTATGACTTAAGGTAGCAAAGCGGTAGCAAGGGTTTAAAAAGTTGCCACCGTCCATTGTGGTAGCAAATCGGTAAAAACAAAACACTTAAAAAAATAATTTGCTATAAAATTTTCCCTAAAAAAACATAGACCTAATTAAACCTTTCCATCTCTATTCATCTTCACAACCACAAAACACCAAATTAAACCTTTCCATCTCTAAACCTTTCCATCTCTATTCATCTTCACTGCCATAACTCACCACGAGACCACCACAAAACACCGTCATCTTCACCACAAAACACCGTCACCTTCACCGTGTAACATCACGTAATTTCCCCTAATTTTTAATTAACAATATTCCCTTGTTATATGATATTTTTATGTGACCTCTTAATTAATTATAGCTAAATGATTTATTAGAAGTTAAAATAAATGTAGTTTTTTTTTAAATAATAATAATAATAATAATAATAATAATAAATTTTTTTAAAACTAAATTATAAAATTTCCATTCTTATTCATTCTTATTATACAACCTTATACTTATCCTACTCATGAATTTTAGACATGTCAATGTTCCTAATACAAAGCTTTTCTAAAATACCTCTTTTATTATAATTATGGTAATATGGAAATAATAAGGAGGATAATAAAGCAGTTTTATTGTGTTGTTTATAAAAAATTATCTTTCTTATATACACTTATCATAACCTAAAACCATAACAAAAACTCATCTCCCAACCATTAGCAAGGCCAACCTGTTAAACCCAATACCCAAAGCCCAAGCATTGAGCCCACACCCGAGCCCACAAACTCGGCCTAGAAACCCTTCTTCCTCCACTTTCCTTTTTCCGGCCGCCTGGAAATCCGGCGAATAATCCGGCCAACAATTTGGAAACTCCATAAAACGCGTTGACCCTAATTAAACATCCCTATGCGTCCCTGACTATTAACCGACATTTCCTGGTTCTAAAACCTGCCTTAATTCACGCAAAAACGATACAGTCAACGTCCACAAATCACGGGTTTTGTAAAAGTCAAGACATTGCGTTTTTGAGCTTGGTTATAAAGGAAACACACTCGTAGGTTTGGGGATGATGATACGTAATTACGAGTGTTTAAAAATTATTTCTGTAACAAAATAAACAACCATCTGATATAGATCAGATGGTTGTGTGTCTGTGGTTCGATGCAGTAGGCCTGGGTTCGACCAATGGCAGCAACAACTTTATTTTTTAGAAACTCTTTCCTATTTTTGGCCTAATATTCTTTAAATAGTTTTTTTAATACTAAAAATGATCTAAAAATGCTATAAAATTTATTTATGATATTCAGGTGATAAAGCTTATTATCCAACTTTTTGTTTTTCAAAAAATATTTATTTATTATATATTTTAAATATTACAAGTTTATTCCTTAATAATTTTAAAATTCTATAAAAAATATCAAAACAACTTTATAAAATTCCACAAAAATTATTCTAAGTTTATAAAACATTAAACATTCTAGAAATGATTTTTATTTCTGAAAAATCATTTATTTAATATTTTTAAACGATTATTGTTATTTTAATCATAAATAAATCATAATAAATTCATTTTTCATTATTTTTACATCAAAATTTCACATAAATTATTATTAATCATTTAGATCAGAAATATAAATTTTTGATTTAAAATTTTTAATTTTTAATATTTTTAAATATTAAGTCTATATTTTGTCAAATAAGAATTTATATATATATATATATATATATATATTCATTAATTAAGAAAATAATTTTGTAAAAATTATTTGCACATTTATTACATTATAATTCAACTACTTTTAGATAATATTGGTCAGAAAACATTTTTATTAATTATTTCTTTATTTATTCAAATTTAATCATAAATCAATTATTAATCCCCAAATTAGGAACCCTAGCACATTTTAGACTAGAAAACTTATACTTATTAAGTTTTCCCCAACACTTATTTATTACCTTGAAATAGGGTGATATTTGGATACACACGAGCCACATTTACTTATATAACAAGGGTCTCCATTTTTACACTAAGGTGAGTTTACATAGCCCCCTTTTCTGTTTTACATTTTGGGGTGAAACATGTTTAAACATTTTATACACTATCATTGTTGAAACTTGTGATTCAATTATAAACATTTTATACATTATCATTTACTCATTCTATCATTTGACTGTAACAAAAAGACACAGTACAACCATTAACATTGATCAAGCCGCCTGTTTAGATTATAGCGCTATAGGTCTGACAAACCCATCCCCCCGCATAAATTCAGGGATGATCGATAACAGTTACATTTTTACTAACTTGCGAGTTAGGTCTCAGTCGACACAAGGTTTGATTGTACAAAAGACGCATTGTTACATGTCGGTCTCATACTCTATCATTATACAACTGTGATTGTTGTACAAACTATTGTTATCTATTATATTCGAAAACCTATGTATTCTCACCAACTTTTGTTGACCCAAAATATTTTCAAACTTAACATGTTTCAGGTTATAGCTTGCTTGAAGATTTGAGTTAATGCTTGAAGATGTGTACTTAGTATTATTCATTTTGATGTACAAATTCTTGTAGAACAATTGTATATAATGTAATTAAATCAATTATTGAAATTTATTATTTACCTTGAGCTACTGAACAATCATCAATACGTGACATCCCGATGTTTCCGCCATCGGTTGGGGTGTTACAGATTGGTATCAGAGCCATGGTTATAGGGAATTTGGTTATTAGAAAAATAATCTAGTCTATAACCATAGGATTTTAACTAATACTTGCTCCTTTTACTTGCAACCTTACTCGTTTCTATTCTCTATCTCCCTCCTACTTCTTATCCCTACTTTAATCCCTACAAGAAAATTGCTCTCCATCACTAGACCCACTCTTAGACTAATAGGACAAAATCCTCAGGTTTAGCCTGAACCACCTTGAGATCTCGTCGAAGTTCTAGATTTTAATAACGAACACATGCAATCTGGAAGGGTGAACGCCTGTATTCTAAGTTTTTTTGTCTAGGATGGCATTGCGCATATATCCCAATCAGACGAGGGACCCAGATGCCTACCTGGGAATTCTCGGGATGAGTGTTCACTTATAGGCTAAAGCATGTCTTCACTATGTTATTAGAATTTAGAAGCTTTGATAAGTCAACGTTTTCGTTTATTTTTTTAATTAATGAATAAATGATTACACTTACTTTCCTTAAACTAAGCTTTAAAATCTCAAAATTTTACAGCTTAAATCAATCTCATTTAATAACCATCTATGGATTTCACAATCACACTTCACCTTACCATCTTAGCCACTTTTTAAATATTCAACACCCTACCCAAATCATATTATTTCATTTCTCCACATGTTACTTATTTTTTTTAAAAACTATAACCTCATACCTTAGCATAAACTAAAGATTTCTAAATCTTGTTGTATTTTCATTACTTAGTAACATTACAAAGTACATATTTTTGTCAAAAGATGTCCTCAAACTTAAATTCAATTGTTTATTTATTGACGTAACAAACGATTTTCTATATAATGCTTTAAACTATTGAAAATCACTTAATAGAACCTTGATTTTCAAAAAAACCTAATGTCATAATCAAAGCTCACGTAGTTTGTACTAATTAACGACTTTTGTTTTATATACAAAACCAATTTTAAAAATAAAATCATCCCATCAATAGGAATAATAGTTAGTCTCTAAATTCTCCATCGACACTCACTCATTTTCAACCTGTTCAAATTTTTTTTACAATATTTGGCATATACCACAATCATGTTTTCTCATACACTTGATTTTAACCATTGACTCAAATCCCACAATTTACACTGCTACATAATCTCCTTATTACAAAATAAACTCTTTATCAACTATGTTTGCTATGTGTAACTGTCCCGACGCTGATCGCGTCAAGTATGCGTCTGCTACATTGGAGGGACATGCGTTGACCTGGTGGAACTCCACCACTGCGAACCTTGGCCTGGGTGAGGCCAATGCTATGCCGTGGACCGAGTTTGTTCAGATGTTGAGGGCAGAGTATTGCCCAAGAGACGAGATTATGAAGTTGGAGCATGAGTTTTGGAATCTGAAGATGGTTGGGTCGGAGATCGAGGAGTTTACTGCTAGGCACAACGAGTTGGCTGTGATGTGCCCCGGTTTGGCTACACCGGAGTACCGGAGGATTGAGCACTACATTGCTGGGTTAGTGCCGGAGGTTGCTGGACTTGTTGCCGCTGCTGATCACACTACTATGTTGGCCACTGTTCGGGCAGCTCACAAGCTGACCAACATGAAGGTTGCTGAGGGCGTTCTACCTCCAAGGGGTGCTGCTGTGAAAGCCCCTGCGGACAACAAGCGAAAGTGGGATGGTGCTGGGAAGAGTGCAAGTTCGGGTCAACCACAGCAACAGGTAAGGAAGACTGAGGCTTTGGGATCGTCTTCGGGTCAGAGGCAAGACGGGTACACGGGGAAACTGCCGGAGTGCAATCAATGTGGGTTCCATCATTTATGGCAGCTGTGAGAAGTTTCGTTGCAACCGCTGTAAGCGTGTGGGCCATGTTGCTAAAAACTGTAGAGTCAATCTACAGACAGTTCCAGGCCAAGCGGTTGTCCCTGCCCCTGTCCCTCAGGGGAACCAAGGGTGTTATAACTGTGGGGAGACTGGGCACTTCAAACGTGATTGTCCTAAGCTGAATCAAGGGACTGCAGGTGGTGCAGGGAACAAAGGTGGCGGCCGAACTACTCGTGGTCATGTTTATGTGATTGGCGCTCGGGAGAACCAGGAGGATCCTGACACTGTTACTGGTGAGTATTCTTTTCTTGATTCTCGTTATGCTCGTATTCATTCTCGTTCACATTGTTTGGCGATTCGTATTCATTGTGTGCATTCGGTTTGGTATTTGGTCATCATTTTGCATTCATGAGTCTGATGTGGGTCCTTTGGAGATGTTACTTGGACGGTACCGGTGTATCATTTATACCGATCATAGTAAGTCTCTAATAGGCCTTCGATCAGGAGGATTCATTGTTTCGTATTCACTTTGGGGAGGGCGGTTCCCCGGCATAGAGTATTCGTTGATATCATCTTTCGTTCGTGGTTATCATTTCGTTTGTGTTTTGGGAAACGTTATTTGAGTTAGGTCGACACTCATTACTGTCGAAGAGTGAATCTCGGGGCGAGATTCCTTTCAACAGGGGGATGATGTGACGACCGGGAAAATTTTTCTCTTATCGCTTCGTTCTCTTTGACTTCGGGAAATTTTCGGGACGAAAATTCTTTCAACTGGGGGATGATGTGACACCCGGCATGTTTGAGTCAACACTTCATGAACACATAAGTCTACCTTAGCGAGAAACGTTTATAAACAAACTTAACTGGGTTAGTTGAGTCGGGTCAAATTAGGATTGTCCAGGGTTCAATGATCTGGAGGATCATTGGGAGTCGTTTTGGGAATACATTAGTACCGGGTTCCGTCGTTGGTGACATTACATGAACTAATTAAGTATATGTGTAGATTATGGGTCGTGTGGTGGATTGTATGCTTATACTTGCTTAAACGATGTACAAATGATTATACGTGCCTAAATATGCTAAGTATAGACTATGGATGCATGCTTATGTGTTAAGAGGTATTAGAATGCGTTAAGCACGACAAACTGTTAAAAGGTTAACATGTGTTAAAAATGCTGTTAACATGTGTTAAAAAGTGCTGATGACCTGAATGTGGAAATAATGGGCGAATGTGGAAATGGGACTTGAGAAATGGGCGAATGTGGAAACAAAGTGGGCGAATGTGGAAAGATTCCACACTCGACCATTACAAATGGGCGAATGTGGAAAAGTTCCACATTCGACCACATAAAATGGGCGAACCTAGACCTGGTATAAATACCATCCTTAGCCATTTTTCACCATTTCACAAACCCTAAACGCCTCCAAACACTCTCTATCAGCTATTATCATTGGGGAAGGAGTTTTTGAGCTTGTTTTTCATAACCTAACTCTCTAAATCATTACAAGTGAAAATCTAAGGTGTGTTCTTCATTCCAAATCCTTTTTAAACAATTTTGACTTGTTTTCATCTAAACCCCAAGGGTCCAGATCTGATATCAACATGTTTTATGAGTAAAAACCTTTCTAATATCTTTCTAAATAAAACCTATTCATAAACAATGAGTTTTTATGCGAACTAACATGTGTTAATGTGGTATTATGCATTGTTTGACGATTACTTGCTATATAGATGATATGACAACAACCTATGACTGTTATTAATGGTGAGTTATGATTGAAATATGTTACAATTGATTGTTGATGGTGTTTTGTCGATTAAAGGAATTTTTAGTTAGATTTAGGGCTTGTTTTTGGATGATAATGATAGAGTTATGATAGGGGTTTCTTGTTCATGATGATTTAAGTATGATGAGCTGATGATTGATTAAATTTAGAAAGTTTCCTAATTGGGTAATGATTTCATGCATGATGATGTGACATCTCCATAATTTACTATTTTAGGAAACTTGTAAAAACGGATAGATTTTGGGGTAAAATCGGTAGGGTTTCGTAGGAATATGTTAATGATGCTTGACTGCTGTAACTCATGATGTTTCGTGATGTTTTCGGATGTTTTCGACGCGTTTTTGGGAAAATCTAACAGCAGGGGCGAACCTGGAATACCTTCGACCAGCCGAACGGTCGAAGGTGGACTCCCAGGGGTCGAACCTGGAAACCAAGGGGCGAATGAACCACAAAAAGGGGCGAAGGTGGAAAAAGGGGGGGCGAAGGTGGAAGTTTAAAGCCACCTTCGACCACTCAAAGCCACGTTCGGCCCTACGATAACAAAAATGAGATTTTTGATACGAACTAAGTGTTTTATGCTTGAACTTTGTGTATAATCTATGTGTACTTGATTAGTTAGGGTAATGGGTCACCAACGGGATGTCGGGACGGTCTGGAATGTCCGGTTAACGTTTAAACACACTTTTTAACATACGTAGTCAAGATCTGGACAACCGGGGACTAGTTAGCCTTCGGGTTAATAGTCATCACACTTATGTAAACTCATTGATAGGTTGTCATTAGTTGGGATTATCATACACGTGTTGGAATTCTAGTTACCAGAAGACGCACTCTAAGGTGAGTTTCACGGCCCCACTCTTTTACTGGTTTTACAATTTCGGGGGAGAAAACATGCTGTGTTCTTTAAACGTGTGTCAAATGTGTTTTTTTTTCCTAAAAGGCGTGACAACTATGTTTTGGGTACTCATGTATTCACTACGTTTTGGGAATGTTCATTTGGGTTCAAGGTATTCATTTATGTTCCGTATTATATGGCCTATGTTGTGGCAGTTCGTTAGCCGTGGTGCGGTAGTTCGTTAGCCTCTATGTGGTAGTTCGTTAGCTATGTTATAGTAGTTCGTTGGCCATGGGATGGTAGTTCGTTAGCTACGGTAAAGCAGTTCGTTGACCATGGGATGGTAGTTCGTTAACTTCGGTGGGCGATAGTTCGTTTGGGAGGTTCGTTATGAAGTTCAAACATTTAACGAGTGTTTTCATCGGTCGGTAGTATCATGATGGTCTTTCAAAAGTTCGTAAAACGTTTTACTTAAAAACCTGTGAACTCATCGGCATTATTTGCTGACGTTTTTAGCATGTTTGTCTCAGGTTGCTAAGGTAGCAGCTGTCGATAGGCGCACGGAGTCTCACGGCGTCTAGGAATCATCTGCACGTTTTGTTAAACATTTCAGACTTTATATTTCATTTTGAGTTGTAATACATATTATGCTTCCGCTGTGTTGGAACAGTTTTGAACCTTAATGGTTTACTTATGTCAGTTTTACGTATCATATAGTGTTGTTTATTGTGACCGTTGACTTGGATCCTGGTGTGTCACGCGCCTCGCGGTAAAACTCCGCAGTGGTAATTTGAGGGTGTGACATATAACCAATTATAAACCTTAGTTACCTAGTAGTTTATTTAGTCATTCTATGGTCGATCAATTCATGCATTTCATTTAAGATTTCTAAAACTTAAGTTTAGTATTTTGTTAAATTCTTATTCTCGTTGTTATTTGAGACGAACCTAATCCAATCCTTAAAACTCACATGTAACACCCCAATCGATGGCGGAAACATCGGGATGTCACGTATTGATGATTGTTCAGTAGCTCATGGTAAATAATAAGTTTCAATATATGATTTAAATAAATTATATACAATTGTTCTAAGAATTCGTACATCAAGATAAAAAAATGGTAGCTACGCATCTTCAAGCATTAACTCTAATCTTCGAGCAAGCTATAACCTGAAACATGTTAAGTTTGAAAATATTTTGGGTCAACAAAAGTTGGTGAGTGAAGAAACAATAACCGGAACGACGTCCGGTGTATGCCTCGACGGTGTTGAGTAGGGGAACCACAGCTCGGCCTTCGTCTTCTCCGGTGAGATCTAGACCTGCGAAGAGAAATGAAAGGTGGGGCGTGGAGGTGACTGCTAGGAAACCATAAATGGAGTCCAACGTACAGACACAAAAAGTGATGGCGACGGCCATGTGTTATCAGGGGGTAATATGTATGTGATAACTTGTGCCATAATGAGAGGTGATGACCTCTTATATAGGGCTTTCATGGGCCTTAATAGGCCGAACATCATGGACCCCTAACTATATGGGCACATAGCCCATTGGCACAAAGCCCAGTTAGGGGGTACCTCCACACCCCAATATTAGTAAATAATATTAGAAGTAACAAATAATAAAGACGGTATGCGCGGGCTTACCGTTGCGTAGGGAGTTACCGACAAGCGGGGTTACCCGTAGCGTGGATGAACCTGCAAGAATCAGTCATATAATATGGGTGTATTGTGAGGTGCCCAACCTTGTGTTAGTGCATCATGAACTTTAGAATAAGTTACTAGATATAAAGAACGTCAAATATTAAAAGATTGTACTAAAACCTTTTATTCGAAGCTGGATCATTTGGCGTATTGTGGTATAAGAACCATCTAAAGTGTGTTATACCATGCCATTCCCCCAGTTCATTGCGACTACATATTGATAGCAGCATTCAACACGTAATAATAATAAAGACATGTATGACCAAGCAGTGAAATCCAATGTTTATGCTTATTATTTGGTTAGTGCCATTACTAATAAGTTAATATTTGGCGGGACCATTACATCTTTATTGTGATTGTGATGATAAAGTTTTGGGATTGAAAGTCTCCAAACTTGGTCTAACACAAGATATGTCATATTAGTAGAGGGGTTAAAAATGTCCATAAATTATGCTGCTCTAAATACAACTCCATGAAATGGTTTTGAAATTCTTTTTTAGACATAACATTAATTGATTGGGAACTGGCGTTCTTAAAGCCATTCTCTAACAATTAAAATCCACGTGGATGTTAAATTCACAAATATGGATGATATGTATCGCGCATACATGGATGTACTGTCAGCCTCGTGGAGTGTGTAATAAAGCTATGGACATGTTTTATAAAGCCACGTGCTATTTGTCTTTGTTAAAATATATATGAGATATATACATTTGAATTATACAAGAAGAGCAAACCTGGCTTTTAGGATATTTCACCATGAAAATGTCATTTCTGCATTGGAGGAGCAAATCGTCGTGTGGGGAGCAAAATCGGTCCGCCGCTGCGCAAGGTATACCCCGCCGCGGAGCAAAGATTGGTCTAACGCGGAAAGTAGGTGACGTCAAAAGCGTGCGCGGAAAAGAGTTTGCGCAGGGGGATTGGAGTCAAGCTTCGGCCGCGGAATGCGCGAGAGCTTGACGTTGCTGATGAAAGGCTTTCTGCACGTTACGTCAGCGGAAGCAATGCTGCGCGGTGATATATGCTTTTACGCTTTACGTTGGCGGAACCCATGCTCCGCGGAAGTAGCATGCGGAGGGCTTGGAGTAGGCGGCGGAAACATATTCTCCGGTGGGTAGGTGATGCAGTGCACGACGGAGATGAAGCATCATATGAGACAAAAGGTTATATGAAAACTTGTACCTCTTGCGTCAAGATGTACCTTGTGCTTCATAATATGTACAAAGTTGCATTTATGAAGATAAGAATTCAGCCATATGCCCGTATAATAATATATTCTCACTTCCTCTTTTTTTTTTTTTTTTTTATTATTTCTTTCCAACCATTCTAGATAAGATCTAGGCTCTTGTTGTCTGATTTTGTACTTAAAATAATAAAAATCTTGAAAGTGGAATTGGTTGGTGCATAGATCTGCTGGATCTACGAATAACCACACATCTCGACCCGTTTTTCAAGATTTTTGAGTGGAGGAGATGTACCAACCAGGAGAGGAGCTTCAGATCTGGACAAAACACAGATCTGTAAAACGCGAAGAAGAGACAAGCTCCGAGATCCAGGGGTTTTACCCACGAACAGCCTCCTTAGCTTCGATAAAAACAAATCTGAAGGTTTGGAGGAAGAGAAAACCGAGTGTAGTTCGTTGCCGGTCCCACGGATGGCGCCAATGAAGAAACAATAACCGGAACGGCGTCCGGTGTATGCCTCGACGGTGTTGAATAGGGGAACCACAGCTCGGCCTTCGTCTTCTCCGGTGAGATCCAGACCTGCGAAGAGAAATGAAAGGTGGGGCGTGGAGGTGACTGCTAGGAAACCATAAATGGAGTCCAACGTACAGACACAAAAAGTGATGGCGGCGGCCATGTGTTATCACGGGGTAATATGTATGTGATAACTTGTGCCCTAATGAGAGGTGATGACCTCTTATATAGGGCTTTCATGGGCCTTAATGGGCCGAACATCATGGACCCCTAACTATATGGGCACATAGCCCATTGGCACAAAGCCCAGTTAGGGGGTACCTCCACACCCCAATATTAGTAAATAATATTAGAAGTAACAAATAATAAAGACGGTATGTCGGGTGAAAACAAAACAATTGGGTAAATCGAGTGCATAATCAAACCTTGTGACTAGAATATTGTGGTCCATCCCATACGCTCATGGTTCACTCGATTATGTTATAAATTCGATAACAATCACCCACGCTACCTATGTAGGAGGTACACGTATCCGGGTGGGATTGTCAGTCCAATAGATCTATCATTGTATACCGTCGGCTGATCAATGTTAATGATTATGCTAGAATATTGTGCTTACCCTAATGCAACATAGAATAACACATAGACACTTGTGATTGAATTGTAAATTGAATGTTGTAACATGTTTCACCCCAAAATAGTGAAATGGAAAAGGGGCCATGTAAAACTCACCTTGATTGTGATGGTCTTGCTATAATTTAACGGGGATTAACGAGGGTCGATACAGAATCACGCGTCGCGAATGCCTAAATATTATCGCAACTTTAGTTTGATAATGAATTTCTTTATGGTTCAATGTAGTGCCGCTAGGCACTTAGATAATATTTGATAACCTTCACGATTGAAATGACCGAAAGAAGATAATTTGTTTATCTTCAACTTGTATATGTCAAAACTTTTCTATAAAAAAATATCACCTCTTTTATTTCATCCATTGGTATTTTAGTTGTAGGTATATAAATATTTACATTGATGTTCAACCCTTATAAAAAAAATAGTATGTTTAGACGTTAAGATTTTTGAGAAAATATCTTTTTTGGTGTACCTTAAGAAAAAAATTTATTCTAAGATTGACTTAAAATAAAGACCAGAAATATGTATTCCATTGGCAAAATTTGGATAACTTTATTGTAAGTATAAACAATAATATAATAAGTATATATAAATCTTATCATAAAACCGAATCTTGATAAATCCCTTTAGTTTTGTTATCATTCTTTAAGTTATTGGTTTGATTATAAAGACAAGAGTATCATATCATAAGACTTACCCAACCCTCTAAATCTGATTTCCCAAACCCACACACAAGACTACTCACACACACACTAACAACTTCAAAATTTTAAACCCAAACCCACAACTCTAAAAGGGTTAAACGAAGAGGAAGAGAAAAATAAAAGCAAAACAAAACGGGTGGTACCTACAACGGTGAAAGGGTGATGGAGATATCGTCTAGTGGCGGTGGTGGTTGACAGAGGGACGATCAGGTCGGGTCTGGAATGGGCGGCACATCTACTTCCGTCAGACCTGGCCGGAGAGCCAGAGGCGGAGGAGGAAACCGGAGGTTGGTGTGCACGATGGGCATGGGGTGTGCGATAGTTACCGGTGGTGTGACGGTTTGTTGTGGTTTAAGTGGAGGGAGATGACGGTTGTGGGTGGGTTCCGATGAGATCGCAACGGTGGTTTAAAGGTTATAACAGTATGAGCCGAGGTATGTTGCAAAGAAAATTGTCTTATATATAGGGTTAAGGACGCGAGTTGGGTTTAGGGAATGTTGGCGTGACGTGCGGCTATGATTGTACCCAAATTACCCGATGATTTATTTCACCATGCGTGAGATTGAATGCCTTGATTTTGTTTGAGTTTCAAAATAAGAATGTTTATGACTAAATTTTTGGGTCATTAAAATAAAGCAAGGGTCCCGGATTTGCGTCAATTTGTTTGAACGAGGAGCAAGAAGTTGACTATCCTATCCTCCTCTTCATTTTTTTTTTTGAGATATTATTGAATTATACAAACAAGTTGAATCACAACAACCTGGGTTAGATATTTCATATGATTTTTATGTCATGTGTATGATCTTTAGACTTAACCATATTTATCCTTTATATAATTTTGTTATTATATGCATATATACATATATTTCTTTTTAAATCAGAAAATTTATTATTACAACTATTATTTTAGAAATAAAGTAGGTTAAAGATATATAGTTTTATTGAGAAAAATTTTGTTTTTATAAGGGATTAATAATTAATAATTTTTTTACCGGCTAAAAATTTATAGGAATGTTTAGTAATTAATATATGGTCATAAAATACATGAGAGTGTCAACTAAAAAAATGGGAAGTTTTGTTAGGTTAAATTTTGGGGAAATACAAACAGTTACATCACATATATCAGACCCCTTATCCAAATTATTCAAGACAGTTTAATCTATAAAGTTCATGTCATGCCACAGCTACCTTAACATTTACCCAACAACCCTCAACCCTATGTTTTAATAACTTCGGGACGAAGTTCCCAAAAGTAGGGGAGACTGTAACATCACGTAATTTTCCCTAATTTTTAATTAATAATATTCCCTCGTTATATGATATTTTTACGTGACCTCTTAATTAATTATAGCTAAATGATTTATTAGAAGTTAAAATAAATGTAGTTTAAAAAAAATAATAATAATAATAAATTTTTTTAAAACTAAATTATAAAATTTCCATTCTTATTCATTCTTATTCTACAACCTTATACTTATCCTACTCATGAATTTTAGACATGTCAATGTTCCTAATACAAAGCTTTTCTAAAATACCTCTTTTATTATAATTATGGTAATATGGAAATAATAATGAGGATAATAAAGCAGTTTTATTGTGTTGTTTATAAAAATTTATCTTTCTTATATACACTTATCATAACTTAAAACCATAACAAAAACTCATCTCCCAACCATTAGCAAGGCCAACCTGTTAAACCCAATACCCAAAGCCCAAGCATTGAGCCCCACACCCGAGCCCACAAACTCGGCCTAGAAACCCTTCTTCCTCCACTTTCCTTTTTCCGGCCGCCTGGAAATCCGGCGAATAATCCGGCCAACAATTTGGAAACTCCATAAAACGCGTTGACCCTAATTAAACATCCCTATGCGTCCCTGACTATTAACCGACATTTCCTGGTTCTAAAACCTGCCTTAATTCACGCAAAAACGATACAGTCAAGGTCCACAAATCACGGGTTGACTTGTAAAAGTCAAGATATTGCGTTTTTGAGCTCGGTTATAAAGGAAACACACTCGTAGACCTTGAAACATTGCACGAAACCTCACTACCCTTAAAAATTCTGCTGTAAGGCTTCCCAGACGTGTCTTGGTGTCTCGCCGGCGTGAGCAGTTCCGGCCACCCTTTCCTCCGTTTTCATCCAAGCCTAAATACCGTAAGTTACCATGCCGTTTCATCCATTTTTATCTCAGGTTTAAAACCCCCATGATTAGTCGGATTAACAGGACCTTAATCGGGTTCAATTAATTTCAAATGGAAACTAGGGTTCTTAGGGTTAGGTTTGGGGATGATGATACGTAATTACGAGTGTTTAAAAATTATTTCTGTAACAAAACAAACAACCATCTGATATAGATCAGATGGTTGTGTGTCTGTGGTTCGATGCAGTAGGCCTGGGTTCGACCAATGGCAGCAACAACTTTATTTTTTAGAAACTCTTTCCTATTTTTGGCCTAATATTCTTTAAACAGTTTTTTTTAATACTAAAAATGATCTAAAAATGCTATAAAATTTATTTAATGATATTCAGGTGATAAAGCTTATTATCCAACTTTTTGTTTTTCAAAAAATATTTATTTATTATATATTTTAAATATTACAAGTTTATTCCTTAATAATTTTAAAATTCTATAAAAAATATCAAAACAACTTTATAAAATTCCACAAAAATTATTCTAAGTTTATAAAACATTAAACATTCCAGAAATGATTTTTATTTCTGAAAAATCATTTATTTAATATTTTTAAACGATTATTGTTATTTTAATCATAAATAAATCATAATAAATTCATTTTTCATTATTTTTACATCAAAATTTCACATAAATTATTATTAATCATTTAGATCAGAAATATAAATTTTTGATTTAAAATTTTTAATTTTTAATATTTTTAAATATTAAGTCTATATTTTGTCAAATAAGAATTTATATATATATATATATATATATATATATATATATATATTCATAAATTAAGAAAATAATTTTGTAAAAATTATTTGCACATTTATTACATTATAATTCAACTACTTTTAGATAATATTGGTCAGAAAACATTTTTATTAATTATTTTTTATTTATTCAAATTTAATCATAAATCAATTATTAATCCCCAAATTAGGAACCCTAGCACATTTTAGACTAGAAAACTTATACTTATTAAGTTTTCCCCAACACTTATTTATTACCTTGAAATAGGGTGATATTTGGATACACACGAGCCACATTTACTTATATAACAAGGGTCTCCATTTTAACACTAAGGTGAGTTTACATAGCCCCTTTTTCTGTTTTACATTTTGGGGTGAAACATGTTTAAACATTTTATACACTATCATTGTTGAAACTTGTGATTCAATTATAAACATTTTATACATTATCATTTACTCATTCTATAATTTGACTGTAACAAAAAGACACAGTACAACCATTAACATTGATCAAGCCGCCTGTTTAGATTATAGCGCTATAGGTCTGACAAACCCATTCCCCCGCATAAATTCAGGGATGATCGATAACAGTTACATTTTTACTAACTTGCGAGTTAGGTCTCAGTCGACACAAGGTTTGATTGTACAAAAGACGCATTGTTACATGTCGGTCTCATACTCTATCATTATACAACTGTGATTGTTGTACAAACTATTGTTATCTATTATATTCGAAAACCTATGTATTCTCACCAACTTTTGTTGACCCAAAATATTTTCAAACTTAACATGTTTCAGGTTATAGCTTGCTTGAAGATTTGAGTTAATGCTTGAAGATGTGTACTTAGTATTATTCATTTTGATGTACAAATTCTTGTAGAACAATTGTATATAATGTAATTAAATCAATTATTGAAATTTATTATTTACCTTGAGCTACTGAACAATCATCAATACGTGACATCCCGATGTTTCCACCATCGGTTGGGGTGTTACAGATTGGTATCAGAGCCATGGTTATAGGGAATTTGGTTATTAGAAAAATAATCTAGTCTATAAACATAGGATTTTAACTAATACTTGCTCCTTTTACTTGCAACCTTACTCGTTTCTATTCTCTATCTCCCTCCTACTTCTTATCCCTACTTTAATCCCTACAAGAAGATTGCTCTCCATCACTGGACCTACTCTTAGACTAATTGGACAAAATCCTCAGGTTTAGCCTGAACCACCTTGAGATCTCGTCGAAGTTCTAGATTTTAATAACGAACACGTGCAATCTGGAAGGGTGAACGCCTGTATTCTGAGTTTTCTGTCTAGGCTGGCATTGCGCATATATCCCAATCAGACGAGGGACCCGGATGCCTACCTTGGAATTCTCGGGATGAGTGTTCACTTATAGGCTAAAGCATGTCTTCACTATGTTATTAGAATTTAGAAGCTTTGATAAGTCAACGTTTTCGTTTATTCGTTTTAATTAATGAATAAATGATTACACTTACTTTCCTTAAACTAAGCTCTAAAATCTCAAAATTTTACAGCTTAAATCAATCTCATTTCATAACCATCTATGGATTTCACAATCACACTTCACCTTACCATCTTAGCCACTTTTTAAATATTCAACACCCTACGCAAATCATATTATTTCATTTCTCCACATGTTACTTATTTTTTTTAAAAACTATAACCTCATACCTTAGCATAAACTAAAGATTTCTAAATCTTGTTGTATTTTCATTACTTAGTAACATTACAAAGTACATATTTTTGTCAAAAGATGTCATCAAACTTAAATTCAATTGGTTATTTATTGACGTAACAAACAATTTTCTATATAATGCTTTAAACTATTGAAAATCACTTAATAGAACCTTGATCTTCAAAAAACCTAATGTCATAATCAAAGCTCACGTAGTTTGTACTAATTAACGACTTTTGTTTTATATACAAAACCAATTTTGAAAATAAAATCTTCCCATCAATAGGAATAATAGTTAGTCTCTAAATTCTCCATCGACACTCACTCATTTTCAACCTGTTCAAATTTTTTTTTACAATATTTGGCATATACCACAATCATGTTTTCTCATACACTTGATTTTAACCATTGACTCAAATCCCACAATTTACACTGCTACATAATCTTCTTACTACAAAATAAACTCTTTATCAACTATCTTCGCAATCATTATCTCTCACAACCTTGATTCTGCTTCAAGATTTTTCATCATCCTCTCAAGAACTAAATTCATATCCTTCACCTTCTCACACATGAGCTAGTTACCCATGATAACCAAACTATTGAAACTTGATTGTGTGTTGCATCAAACTTAATCCTTAGTTATACATGAGGATTCGATTATCTACCATATTTGAACATTTGATACCAGAAGTTATGGAATATAAACTATTTGCTATAGACACACCTAGAGTCATTAACCTTGTCTAGAGCAACTCTATTACAACTCGTATGCTATACTTGATACTTGATTGCTTACATGTACATATTATCAACTTGCAATTTTTGTGTGTAATAATTGGTACGCTTAATCAAACAACTGATATAGGATAAAGTACTTGCTCAACAGTTGGTTGAGTACCAAATAACCTACTCAACGATTGGTAGAGGTCATCATGCCTTTTCAACAGTCGGGAGAGGCCCTACAACCTGCTCAACGACTGGTGGAGGCTATCGAACCTGCTCAACAATCGGTAGAGGTTCCTACTCACTAACTGGTAGGAGTCTTTTTCCTGCTCAATAGTTGGACTCATTAATACAAAGGTTCAACCACAAGATTATTTTTGCATTACTTATATGTGTGTTAGAGTCATAGAAGGACACAAAACCCTAATGTAAGGTAAATTGGTGATTGCGGTCCGAAACGTAATAACGAATTTACATGTACGTTAAGGTAGTGTGAAATTCCATCAAGGTTTTTGGTATATAACCAATTATAAACCTTAGTTACCTAGTAGTTCATTTAGTTTTTCTATGGTCGATCAATTCATGCATTTCATTTAAGATTTCTAAAACTTAAGTTTAGTATTTTGTTAAATTCTTATTCTCTTTGTTATTTGAGACGAACCTAATCCAGTGGCGGATCTAGACCAAAAATTTTAGGAGTAACGTTTAGTAGCATTTAAGGGTAATGTAATACGAAAAATGTCAAAAATATGCAAATTTTCCACTACGCTGGAAAAATTGAGGCAATGCTAAGTCCGCCACTACTTTGATTTTTCGTGTTGTTGGATCTTTCATTTATTATTATGTTAGGGTTCCTTAAATATAAGCTGCAGGTTTAAGAGAGAGAGAGAGAGAGAGAGAGAGAGAGAGAGAGAGAGAGAGAGAGAGAGAGAGAGAGAGAGGGAGATATATGCATTTTTAGATAATGCTTTTATAGGACTAGAAAGTAGAAATCATTTGGATACGTAAGAAAATGACAATTTTGGTAATTCGTTTATTATTGTTTATTATTGAATACTAATTAGCCATATTTTGGATAATTGTTATGCGTTTCTATTATGTATATACGTGTTTATAATGACTATGAATTTTAGGACCACTAATTGAATAGTAATGGCATGGTACACCGATCGACATTGGATGTATGAGAAGACTGATAGTGATGGTGTAGCACCGCAAAATTTTCAAATACGTATAATATATTATTTTTTTCCAACCACACAACTTATATATATATATGTATATATATAAGTGTAATAATAATAATAATAATAACAAAACCATAACTGATTTGCTTATTTTACCCAACCCATTTCTGAGCCCAGACAAATACCCAGCCCAACAGCCCACAGGCCCATACCAGCAGCCCACTAACCTCCTTCCATTTCAGCTTTTAAAAAAAATGTGTTGGGGACGGGAATCGAACCCGGGTCCCCAACCGGCTCAATCATATACACCCACACACCAAACCAACTGATCTGTATGAACCTTTGTTACAAACCTGGACGCGATTTAATTATAAGCAAGCATGAATTCATCTCAGTTGAATTGGAAAGTCAACTGAGATCAATAACCTTCCATAATTGAGATCTTTGACTCGTAATTAACCTGTAATTGACAACGTAACACGATTACCGGCCTGTAACGAGTCAAAGACACAGCAAATCCCCATCAATTCTTACCAAATTGAGCTTTTAACGCGTCAAACCCCATTAACTCGGTCAAACATTGCCAAATCGAACACCCGACCCTTAACATTATAAATTGATCATTCCAGAGCATTCACAACTCGCCAATACCTCTCCTTCAACCTTCAATTTCTATTAAGAAGCCTCTATTCTTGTTATACGATTTAGGTTTTTGACTTCGGCTTTGACTCGATTATTACACTCAAAACAACACTGTGAGTTAAATGTTTTTGGTTAGATTCATCCTTCGGCAATCCACGATCAATAGCCCCAATGATTCAGGGGCTATTGATCACTAATTATATCGATTGCAATATTAGGGCTCGATTTAATTTGTTTTGGGGAAGAACACATTCAGGCCGTATATATATTTATTTTAAACCAACAACATCCAAACACAACCACTGGCTTGGACCAGATGGTTGTGTCTGGTGCCCTATACACGAGCCACCCGGGTTCGAGTCCCGCGGGTGACATCCTTTTGTGCTTTATTTTTTGTTACAAATCAAATACTTATATATATTACATTTAATTTTATAAATTCGTTTTTAATTATAAAAATCCTTTTATAAATTCTAAAAAAAATTACTTTTAGTTAAATCTGATATAAATGTTTCACCTACAATTTTTAGTTTTCAAAAATAAATTTATTTAATATATATAATAAATAAATCAAGTTTATTCCATTTTATTTATAAAAATCTATAAAAATATCAAAACGATCTTATTAATTTCCACAAAAATTATCCTAAGTTTTTATAACATTAAACTTTTCAGAAATGATTTTTATTTCTGAAAAATCCTTTATTTAGTATTTTTAATCAATTTTTGTTAGATTTAATCATAATTAAATCATAATAAATTCAATTTTTATTATTTTTGCACCAAAATTTTATACAATTTATTTTTATATATTTAGAACAGAAATGTGATTTTTAAACTTATAATTCTTTAATTTTAATATTTTTAAATATTAAAGTTAAGTTTTGGCAATTTGTAATAAATAGATTTAATAATCTATTTTAAAGAAAATACTTTTGCAAAAATTATTTTTATACTTTAAACACATTATTGTGATCATCCTAAATTTAAATTTCATAAAAAGATTTTTGGTTATTTATTTACTAATATTCTCTCATTTATTAAACAATTTTCACATTAATCAAACAAGCATTTATCCCCAATTCGAAGCCCTAGAACTTATACATTTGTAGACTCTATAGACTTAGACATATTTATTACTTCATTTTAGGGCGATAGTTGATACATTTGGTCAAAACATTTCTCAACAGATACAACATTTTACCAAGGTGAGTTTTACGTAGCCCCTTTTCTATTTATCACCATTTTTGGGGTGAAACATGTTACAACATTATTTATGCAATTCAATCATCAATGTGTCTATGTGTATTTCTATGTTGCATTATGTCTTGAACATGACTAGGGTAAGCACAATTCTAGCATATACATTCATCAGCCAAACGGTATACATTGATAGATCTATTGGACTGACAATCCCACCCGGATACGTGCCTCCTACAAAGGTTACGTGGGTGTTTGTTACTGCAATTTAAACGAGTGAACCATGAGCGTATGGGATGTACCACAATTACAACAGTCAACAAGGTTGATTATGCACTCGATTTACTTCTAGTATGTTTTTACATATGGACTAGATTGCCATGACACATGAATTGCACAACAATTTTATTCGATTATCAAAACCTATGTAATTCTCACCAACTTTTGTTGCCCAAAACATTTTCAACTTAACATGTTTCAGGTTCCATTTGCTTGAAGATTTGAATTGATGCTTGAAGATATGTGTATAGTTTTATTCAATTTGATGTACAAATTCTAGAACAATTGTATGTAATTCATCTAAATTATATAATGAAATTTATTATTTACCATGAGCTACTGAACAATCATCAATACGTGACATCCCGATGTTTCCGCCATCGGTTGGGGTGTTACAGATTGGTATCAGAGCCATGGTTATAGGGAATTTGGTTATTAGAAAAATAATCTAGTCTATAACCATAGGATTTAACCAGTACTTGCTTCTTTTGCTTGCTATTCTCTATCTCCTACTTCTTATCTCTACTTTCATCCCTACAAGAAGGTTGCTCTCCATCACTGGATCCACTCTTAGACTAATAAGACAAAATCCACAGGCTTAACCTGAACCACCTTGAGATCTCGTCGAAGTTCTAGATTTTAATAACGAATACGTGCAATCTGGAAGGGTGAACGCCTGTATTCTGAGTCTTCTGTCTAGGCTGGCATTGCGCATATATCCCAATCAGACGAGGGACCCGGATGCCTACCTGGGAATTCTCGGGATGAGTGTTCACTTATAGGCTAAAGCATGTCTTCATATGTTATTAGAATTTAGAATCTTTGATAAGTCAACGTTTTCATTTATTCGTTTTAATGGATAAATGATTACACTCCTTATATAACCTCATTCATCTCACTGTGTCTCTTACAGATCATGCCTCCACGTCGCAGTGCTCGTCTTAACAGTGGTGAAAATCATGATGAAGGAAGTAGCAATCACAACCACAACCACGATACTAACCACAACAACAACAACAACAACAACAACAACAATAATAATGGTGTTGATGCCCAACTAGCTGCAATCATTTCTCAACAAATGGCACAGCAAATCGCAACTCTGGTTCCCAACTTACTAGCTCAAGTCATCCAGTTGAACGGCAATGGGAACGGCAACGGCAACGGGAATGGACACCACAATGGGAATGGACTTCCAGCCTGTACCCTTAAACACTTTAATTCTTATAATCCCCCAAAGTTTAGTGGTGAAGAAGGAGCTACGGGACTCCTGCAATGGTTTGAGGGTATTGAGAGTACTTTTATCAACAGTGAATGCCCCGACAACTTTAAAGTCCGTTATGCCATGAGTGTTCTTCACAAACGAGCACTCACTTGGTGGAATGAAGAAAAACGCACTCGCGGAGCTGAAGCTGCACTAGCCTTAACTTGGGATCAAGCTAAAGACATTATGAAGGCAGAGTTCTGTCCACGTAATGAAATCAAGAAACTGGAAGATGAATTTCATGATCTTGCTCAAGACAGTGGGGAAAACCTTGCTTACAACACGCGTTTTCACGAACTTAGCTTACTGTTACCCCACAAAGTCACCCCTTTGCCCATTGCTATCGAAAAATACATTGGTGGTTTACCGATGCAAATTCAAGACACAGTGTGGGGAAGGAACCCTGCTACTTTGGAAGAAGCAAAGCGTTTGGCTGCCACCCTAACAGATAACCATGTGAAGGCAGGAACCCTGACTAGTAAAGGGGAAAAGAAAAAGGATACTCCCCAACCGGCCGTTGAAATCAAAACCGAGGCCTCAACCAACGGAAAGAACAAGGTCAGAAATTTTGCAATAGATACTACTGCCCCACCCAACAAGAAGCAATACAATGGGAAGCTACCTAAGTGTAACACCTGCCAGTATCATCACCCAACTCAGGTACCCTGCCGACAGTGCACCAATTGTCAAAGGTATGGGCATCTGGCAGATGCTTGTCGAATCCCTGCTACAAACGCTCTTGATGCTCCAGATAACCCCGTTTGAGACCCTCCAGCTACTTAAACCCCACCATTTAAATGATGTTTACTTTCTCTTTAATTCTATGTATTGACACTTTTGATTCAAGTAATAAAATCAAGTATTATTATAACATCTGTGTGCATGCGTGTTTGAATGTGAATTAATTGCTATATCTACTTGCTTACTTGTACAACAATTAGTTGACTACCAAACAACCTACTTAACGATTGGTAGAGGTCATCATGTCTTTCCAACAGTCGGGAGAGGCCCTACCACCTGCTCAACGACTATAGGAGACTATCAGACCTGCTTAACAATCGGTAAAGTCATAAAAGGACGCAAAACCCTAATGTAAGGTAAATTGGTAATTACGGTCCGGAACGTAATCATGAATTTACAGGTACATTAAGGTAGTGTGAAATTTTATCAAGGTTTTCAGTAGTTGGCCAATTGTAAACCTAGTGTTTCTCTTAACTTCGGGACGAAGTTCCTAAAAGTAGGGGAGACTGTAGCACCGCAAAATTTTCAAATACGTATAATATATTATTTTTTTCCAACCACACAACTTATATATATATATATGTATATATATAAGTGTAATAATAATAATAATAATAATAACAAAACCATAGCTTATTTTACCCAACCCATTTCTGAGCCCAGACAAATACCCAGCCCAACAGCCCACAGGCCCATACCAGCAGCCCACTAACCTCCTTCCATTTCAGCTTTTAAAAAAAATGTGTTGGGGACGGGAATCGAACCCGGGTCCCCAACCGGCTCAATCATATACACCCACACACCAAACCAACTGATCTGTATGAACCTTTGTTACAAACCTGGACGCGATTTAATTATAAGCAAGCATGAATTCATCTCAGTTGACTTGGAAAGTCAACTGAGATCAATAACCTTCCATAATTGAGATCTTTGACTCGTAATTAACCTGTAATTGACAACGTAACACGATTACCGGCCTGTAACGAGTCAAAGACACAGCAAATCCCCATCAATTCTTACCAAATTGAGCTTTTGACGCGTCAAACCCCATTAACTCGGTCAAACATTGCCAAATCGAACACCCGACCCTTAACATTATAAATTGATCATTCCAGAGCATTCACAACTCGCCAATACCTCTCCTTCAACCTTCAATTTCTATTAAGAAGCCTCTATTCTTGTTATACGATTTAGGTTTTTGACTTCGGCTTTGACTCGATTATTACACACAAAACAACACTGTGAGTTAAATGTTTTTGGTTAGATTCATCCTTCGGCAATCCACGATCAATAGCCCCAATGATTCAGGGGCTATTGATCACTAATTATATCGATTGCAATATTAGGGCTCGATTTAATTTGTTTTGGGAAAGAACACATTCAGGCCGTATATATATTTATTTTAAACCAACAACATCCAAACACAACCACTGGCTTGGACCAGATGGTTGTGTCTGGTGCCCTATACACGAGCCACCCGGGTTCGAGTCCCGCGGGTGACATCCTTTTGTGCTTTATTTTTTGTTACAAATCAAATACTTATATATATTACATTTAATTTTATAAATTCGTTTTTAATTATAAAAATCCTTTTATAAATTCTAAAAAAAATTACTTTTAGTTAAATCTGATATAAATGTTTCACCTACAATTTTTAGTTTTCAAAAATAAATTTATTTAATATATATAATAAATAAATCAAGTTTATTCCATTTTATTTATAAAAATCTATAAAAATATCAAAACGATCTTATTAATTTCCACAAAAATTATCCTAAGTTTTTATAACATTAAACTTTTCAGAAATGATTTTTATTTCTGAAAAATCCTTTATTTAGTATTTTTAATCAATTTTTGTTAGATTTAATCATAATTAAATCATAATAAATTCAATTTTTATTATTTTTGCACCAAAATTTTATACAATTTATTTTTATATATTTAGAACAGAAATGTGATTTTTAAACTTATAATTCTTTAATTTTAATATTTTTAAATATTAAAGTTAAGTTTTGGCAATTTGTAATAAATAGATTTAATAATCTATTTTAAAGAAAATACTTTTGCAAAAATTATTTTTATACTTTAAACACATTATTGTGATCATCCTAAATTTAAATTTCATAAAAAGATTTTTGGTTATTTATTTACTAATATTCTCTCATTTATTAAACAATTTTCACATTAATCAAACAAGCATTTATCCCCAATTCGAAGCCCTAGAACTTATACATTTGTAGACTCTATAGACTTAGACATATTTATTACTTCATTTTAGGGCGATACTTGATACATTTGGTCAACACATTTCTCAACAGATATAACATTTTACCAAGGTGAGTTTTACGTAGCCCCTTTTCTATTTATCACCATTTTTGGGGTGAAACATGTTACAACATTATTTATGCAATTCAATCATCAATGTGTCTATGTGTATTTCTATGTTGCATTATGTCTTGAACATGACTAGGGTAAGCACAATTCTAGCATAAACATTCATCAGCCAAACGGTATACATTGATAGATCTATTGGACTGACAATCCCACCCGGATACGTGCCTCCTACAAAGGTTACGTGGGTGTTTGTTACTGCAATTTAAACGAGTGAACCATGAGCGTATGGGATGTACCACAATTACAACAGTCAACAAGGTTGATTATGCACTCGATTTACTTCTAGTATGTTTTTACATATGGACTAGATTGCCATGACACATGAATTGCACAACAATTTTATTCGATTATCAAAACCTATGTAATTCTCACCAACTTTTGTTGACCCAAAACATTTTTAACTTAACATGTTTCAAGTTCCATTTGCTTGAAGATTTGAATTGATGCTTGAAGATATGTGTATAGTTTTATTCAATTTGATGTACAAATTCTAGAACAATTGTATGTAATTCATCTAAATTATATAATGAAATTTATTATTTACCATGAGCTACTGAACAATCATCAATACGTGACATCCCGATGTTTCCGCCATCGGTTGGGGTGTTACAGATGGCTTTCTTAATTCTGAATATTGTGACAATGTGGATTTGTTTTTGGATTTTGCATTTTCTAAAGAAGCAGTTGTTGATACTAGCATGAATATGCATGGTGAGACAATACGTGAGATAAAATGTCCATGCTATAAATGCAAAAATATAAGTTATAGAGATAGGGCTACTGTTCAAAATCACTTGTATAAGGATGGTTTCATGCTTCGTTATGAAACATGGAGTGAACATGGTGAAAATTTCATTCGCGAGGTTAGAGAATCTTCATCTCCAATGGAAGTTGATGATAGTGATGATGGTTGCACACGTATGGTGTTAGATAATATGTACCCATGCGGTTATACTTCAAGTACTTTGGAAGGACAGGAACCGAATGCAGAAGCAAAAAGATTCTATGACATGCTACAAGCTGCTGATGAACCTTTGTGGGAGGGAGAGAAGTCTACAAATTGTTCAAAGTTACAAGCTGCCACGAGTTTCTTGACATGGAAATCACTTTTCAATGTGTCCACTTCGGCTTACAACTATAACATGTCCCTGGTTAATGCATTACTGCTAGAAGAGAATAAGCTCTCGAAAAGCTTTTATGAGACAAAGAAGTGTTTAGAAAAGTTGAGTCTTCCTTACGAAAGAATTGATGTTTGCAAAAACCATTGCATGCTATTCTATAAGGAAGACAAAGCATTAATACAATGTAAATATTGTAAGGAATCTCGTTATAAAAGTGATAGGAATAAGGTATCTAAATTGGTGATGTGGTACATGCCAATTGGTCCTAGACTTAAGCGGTTGTATATGTCCATAAAAACAGCCAAAGATATGACTTGGCACCATGACCACAAAACAGCAGAGGGTAGCATGGCACATCCGAGTGATGGCATGGCGTGGAAGAATTTTGACTCCGTTAATCCCGACTTTGCAAAAGAGATTCGAAATGTTCGTCTTGGGTTATGCACGGATGGTTTTAATCCAAATAACTCAATTTTAACTCCATACTCATTATGGCCTGTCTTTCTTACCATCTACAACTTACCTCCTTGGATGTGTATGAAAGACTCATTTGTTGAAGTATGTTTGATTATTCCCGGAAGAAAGAGTCCAGGTCAAAACATCGATGTGTTTCTAAGACCGTTAATTGATGAGTTGAAAGAGTTGTATAAGGAAGGCATTGAAGTTTATGATGCTTATCGTAAAGAAAATTTTGTTATGCGAGCTATTCTATTGTGGACAGTTAGTGATTTTCCTGCCTATGGAATGTTGTCAGGCTGGAGCACGCATGGTCGTTTAGCTTGCCCATATTGTATGGGAGACACTGAAGCTTTTCGATTACATGATGGAGGCAAAGCATGTTGGTTCGACTGTCATCGAAGATTTTTGCCAAGTTCACATCCTTTTCGTAATGATAGAAATGGATTTCGAAGATCAACGAGGTCGTTATTAGGACCTCCACCTGAGTTAACTGGTTGGGAGATATATGAACAAGTCTCTAACATCCCCGTTGTTTATGAAGGTGTAAAATATGACCCAAAACGTAAAGATCTTGAATTTGGCAAAACCCATAATTGGGTAAAGAAAAGCATTTTTTGGGAACTTGAATATTGGCCCATGTTGTTAATTCGACACAACCTTGATGTAATGCATACTACAAAAAATAAGGGTATTTGGGACTGAAAAATTAGTCTCTCATATGACCAAATCAGTACCTAATAGCTATCAGAGACTGATTTCGCCAGTCCCCAGCCAGTGGCGGATACCTAGTCCTAGATAGTGGGTTTAGTAACTAAAAATCAGTCCCTAATGTATAGCACCAACAAGGACTAACACTCAGTCTTAAATACATAAAATTTCAGTCCTAAATCTGTTTCACGATACCACATTATATTAGTCCCCGATACATTTTTTTGTGAATGAAACTCAGTCTTTGATATTAAGTTATTTCAGTCCTTAACGCATTACTTTAGGGACTGAAAAACAGTTCTTTAAACCATATATGTTTGTCCCTAATACGTTTCATTAAGTTCTTGATTATTTAACATTTCAGTCCCTAATGAGATAATTTAGGGAGTGGGAATTAGTTTTTGATGCCACAACATTTTAATCCTTAATATGATCTTTTTAGTCCCATATATGTTATTTTAAAGACTAGATGTCTGTAAACCGGTTTGTATTTTACTAAACAAACGATCCAAATCTCTACAAAACACAACATAATAACTTGAAAATTAACAAAGGATTGGTTAGTATACAATGGATATACATCAACTATTCTTAAAAGGTTACATAAACAAAAAATGAGAATATTGTAAAGTAACATTTCTATAATCCATATTTGAAGAAAGCTCTGCAAGTCTACAAGAATTTTAGAGGCTTTCCTAGCATTCAAAGAAAGTTGAAGGTTGTACATTTAATTCGGGTTATCAGCTAGAGCTCACTTTGGGAAGAATCGGTCCTTAAGCCAATTATCACCATTGCTAGAGGTTAAGCTTCACATAACCCGCAAACATGTTTCGAAGGGATAAGTAATTCTTTACATTGATTCCTTCCTTGCTACACAATACAAAAGAAAAACTTCTATTAATAACGGTTACAATTATAAGATAAGAACAACAAAAAATATGTAAATAACCTAAAAGAGGCCAACAACATACATAACCACTATTGGAAACAATTTTGTTGATCACCAATACAGCTTTGTTAAATCAATAAGAATACTTATCCCTTTCACGACATACAATGAACCAAAATAATATGTACCATACCCATAAAAATTGGCTAATGCTGGCAGCTTGGTGTTCCTACTCAATCTACTCTCATTTCATTCTTCATAAGCACTGATGTATTCTTTGTGGCAAAGTGAAAGGTTCAAAATGCCTTTTTGATCGCTTCATATCCACCATCTTCTCTCATGGTTATTGTGTACCTATAGTTAGTGTGGCATCTTGCACCATTCAAGTCTCCATGTCAAGTGGTCAACACAAATCAGGAGAATTTTTGCAGTTAAATATAAAATTACTAACCATGACATGAACATATGTTGCAAATTCGACTCTTGGCTTATGAACCCACAAGACTAACCATCGAAGAATTATTTGGACAAAATCTTTTATCCACAATGATTTGCTAGGATTAATTTGGAAAGTTGTTAAATAAAATCAACATATTATATACAAATGTGAGTATGATTAAATACTTTGCCATTCCAAAACAGTGTATGGTTACAAAGAAGTATTACTTAGAGCTTTGAAAGGTATTTTTATAAATGACTCATAAAGGGGTGTTGAGACAACTACAACTCTAGAATAAACAAATAGAATTATAGGACAATCACACTATAAAAGCATATTATAATAATTATCCACATACCTAAAAAAGTAGACTTGATGAAAATAAAAGAGTTACAACTATGAAGAACAATAAATAAGAGTATCTTGGACTTACAGACACTATGTGCTCCAAAAGGGCTACCACCCTAGGTGCAGACTGAAAGGGCCCAGAATTCCGATCATAAATATGAACATAATCACAATTAACACTTGCATATATACGTAACAATAATAGTTTCATTCAACTTCGAGCCGCAAAGATAAAACAGTGAAAAGTACCAATGGAGCACATATCTATGAAAAAGTCAACCATATGTTGGTTTAGTCTAACTAGTTCTGTTGCTTTGCAACCCAATATTCTTCCACAAACAATTGATATAGGAAGCCATGGCAACAAGTTAAGAAAAACTCTACATAATAAAAAGTCTCAATGAAGAAATTGATAAAATAAGTTTAACAAGTGATTATAAATAAAAAATCTTAAGATCAAATTCCATAAAAAAATGTACAAAGTCATCAATTACAACCTGTATATGTTTAACAACATGCAAAAAAAAAAAAAGATATATGAACTTACCAAAATCCTTGTGGCATTTCATCAAACAGGTTATGTGCAAAACACCAAACCAATTTTTTTACCTAATATTTCACGATACAAAAACATACGAATATAAGAAAGCAAAGAATTATCAAAATCTCTAATCAAGCTCATGTGAAAAAATACATCAAATCATATATGATATAATTGTGTTGAAAGGCATTGTGAAGGATAAATTGGAACTTACCTAAAGTGGTGCGATGGTAGTGCCGTGGACAATAAAAGATAGAGAGAGAATCACCTACAACTTAAAGTGGTGGCCGCGGTAGTGCAGTAATCAAATCGCCTTAGAGTGTGTGTGTTGGTGGGGGGTTATGTGAGGGTTATGGTATTAAAATATTAAAAAGTAATATAAGGGGGTTATGGAAAAAGAAGGTGCAGTGGGAAGGGAGGTTATGAGGGGTTATAAATGATTGGGTAATCATTGCTTTTTATTGTTTTTTATTATTATTATTATTATTATTATTATTATTATTATTATTATTATTATTGTTGTTGTTATTATTATTATTATTAATCTATAATAATACCATATCTCTACTACCTTATTAAGGAGAAGTGATAGGTAAGAAGGTAATTTTACACAATTTTTAAGATAGGAGTTGAAGAGTCCATTCACAAATTTCCAATATTTGGTCATTTTGTTCCCTTTATGCCCTTATGTACAACCTATAAATGCTCATTGTATATATGTGTAATGCATACTTCATATCCATTTCAACATGTAACCCCAACAACTAATTAAACCCCAATTCAATTTCAATAAAACCCAAGCTTTTCATTAAATCCTTCTACACATCTATTTAATAATAACAAGCAATGTTTGTGATGGTTCTATTAGGCTTTGTTGGAGCTTATAAACATTGTAGTAATTGGACATTTTTATCTTTTTTTTGTTTGTTGAATTGTATAACTCTTTAAAGCATGATGTTTAACCTCAGTATTTTTTTTTGCCAATAATTCTATCTCCTTCTCTCTGTATATTACAACTAACTAAAAGAAAACTTAATATCCTGATTTATATATATCAAATACTTTTAATTTAAAATTACCATTTTGGTAAAAAAAAATTATTTTTTAACTTGGGTTACCTTTACGTACTTAGTCACGTTTAAAAACCGCCGCAACGCGCGGGGTAATTTACTAGTAATAAACAAGGGTACAATACCCCATCTTCAACAAAAAAAAAAAAAAAAAAAAAAAAAAAAAAAAAAAAAAAAACAAGAGTATAACAAAAAACCTGCAACAAAAAACTCATCTTCTTCATCCTCCTCCTTCAACCCTCTTCTTCATCCTTGCCTCCTCATCCTTGCCTCCAACCCTCTTCTTCTTCTTCTTCTTCAATCTTTTTCCCCCAATTCCCAAACCCTAATAATAATAATAATAATAATAATAATAATAATAATAATAATAATAATAATAATAATAAAAACAACGCTACACAAAACGCCCGCTATCACCTTAACCTGCAAGCTCAAAACGCCACCATAGCGCCGGCGGGGGCGGTGTTCCCGGCGCTATGGGTGGCTAAAACGCCGGACAACGATGCCACTATACATGCCCTTAGAAAATCATCACCTCACCCTCTCTGTCCATAGTGATTCGCTTTTTGTGGAGGGGAACCGATCTAGGGGTAAGACTATAAGGAGTGGTGGGGGGGGAAGAGGTGGGGGAAGCGCCATGTGGCACTTGTGGGGCCCTTGTGGGGGGGAAAATAATTGTGGGGAGTGGAAGGGGGGGAAGAGGTGGGGGGAAGTGACACTTGACATTTCTTTTTTCTTTTTTTTTCTTTTTTTTTTAAATTAAATAATAATAATAACAATAACAATAACAATAATAATAATAATAATAATAATAATATAAACCGGAAAATATAATAAATTAATAAAAAAATAATTAATATTAAAGTAATAAAATTTTAATTAATATTTAATTTTACACTTTGAATTTCAAATTTTCCCACCACTGCTCCACACAGTACAAACATTAATTTTTCCCACCCATAAGTTTGAATTTGAAATTTTGAATTTGAAACTCTAATTTCAAAGTTTCCCCCCCCCCCCCCACTGCTTCACCCTTCTAACCCTATAAATACAACACCTTATCATATTCTCAGTCACACCTATTCCTCTTCCCTAAAGCAATGAATAACATGGGTGACGGTTTTCAAGCAGGAGCTGCTGGCCCGTCTAATATCCGGCAGTACTCTCGCCGGTATCCCAGGGGACGGGGCCGCCCCCGGAGACTACCCTTCTCCTCATCTCCTCCTCCTCCTACTGCTCCACAACCTCCTATTTATCCTCCTCCTCCTCCTCCACAACATTGGTTACCTCGCCCTCCTGTTGCTGCTGCTGCTGCACAACCAACCATTCCTCCTCATCCTCCTGCCGATGATGACTGGACGGATGAGGAATTGGTCTGGGCTATGGATTATGTCATGGCCCAGCAACAAATGGAGCGACTAACGTTGTCGCCCCCTACCCCCTGGACTGCTTCAGTCCCCTACCCCCAGACTACCCCTACCCCCACCCCCACCCCCATCCCCCAACAGCAAACTACCCCCATCCCCATCCCCCAACAGCAGGCTACCCCCACCCCCAACCATGAGACTTCCCCGACTGAGGGGGACTTGGAAGCCCTGAGGGAGATTGAGGAGGAGGAACTCTACTATAACCAACCTACCCCTCCTCGTGAGTACTACTACTTCCCCTCAGATGCGAGATCTGATGGACGGGATAGCTCGCGTTCCGTCTCACCCGAGTGCATCACCTTCCCCGGAGAATGGGACAACTACTCTCCATAGTGGAGAAAATTAGGATTAATAAGTAATTTAGGATTTATTTATGTTTAAATTAGTAATCTAGGATTTATTAATGTTTAAATAAGTAATTTAGGAATTATTAGGATTATGTAATGGTTATTTATGTAATGGTTATTAAGTTATTTAATTATGTTATTGTTATTTATTTTTTTTTATTTAATTTCTTTTTTTTATTTAATTTCCTTTTTTTTAATTAAAAAACGGTATATGTTTAATTATGTTTAATTATTGTGGGTATTTTTTTTTAATAAACAAATCCTCCTCCACCCAATAAAATTGTGCCACTTGGCAAACACAAGTCCCCCACGCCGGTGAGAGCACGCCCGCCCCCCCCCCCCCTCCACGCCACTTCCACGCCGGCCTTGCGGCGGTATCCCCCCCCCCCTTCCCGCCCCCTCTCTCGCCCCACTCCGCTTAGTCTAATGAGATGTACAAAGAAAATCAATGAATGGGCGGTCATTTTTGAAAAGTGTGAAATTTGGGGAGGGAATTAAATTCGGATAAAAAACAAATAGGAAGTTAAGTTTATTTTTCGCGAAAACCATTTTGGGGGTACAAGAATATAAATAAAATTTTAAATTAATCATATAAATAAATTTAATACAAATCCAAAATAAAGATATTAAGAGTAATGATCAAATATAAAGTGTTTTTCGGTAAGAATTGTGAGAATCAAATGGGGTAAAAAAATTTATTTTTTTTTATAATTTTTTTCCCATGTGCTTAAACATACTTTCTAGATAAATAATACAAAAAAAATTAAAAAGTTTTTTTAGTGTAATTACGTCATTAAAGTAAATACACTAGTTTACACTAAAATAATTATGTAATTACTCTACACGTAATTACTCTGCACCAATTTTTTTTTTAGTTTTCAATACTATAATACATATTTAACAATATGGAAAAAAAATTGAAAAAAAAATAAAAAAAATACCCTCCTTTGATTCTCACAGTTCTTACCAAAAAAACACTTTGTACAAGATTTTTAATACAAATCTATAAGTGTGATCCCTCCATACATTTTTTGACAATTTTTTTAGTGTTTTAGGTTTCGTGCCATCCATTATTAATTTAGGACGCATTTTTCCCTCTTTTATTTTATTTTATTTTTTTAGTAATGCTCACTTGTTTACTCATGATTATACTAAGAGGAAACCTTTATAGTTATGCAAGTGTTTAATTGATCACTGGGCAATTCACCAAAATAACAAACGTTGATCTCTAACACCCTAATGGTATTCGGGACTAACTATCATTCCCGAATGTAGTCTTTTACAAGAATTGTTAGGACGGAGTTTTAATCTCTAATATAATAAGTGTACTAACATATTTGGAAAAGTTTCATGAAAAAGTTCCATACAAAATCTTATATTACCAAGACATATTTTATGACTGAAATTTAGTCTCAAATAAGCGTAATAACATTGGCGGCTGATGATTAGTCCCAAATGTAAGTCATATAAAAATTGGTCCTCAATATTCAATCCATATTAGATATTGAAAGTCAGACACTGACACATTTTTTTCTTTTTCTATTACAAAGAAAATGTATTTGGAACTAAAATTCAGTCACAAAAAAGTTCCAAACAAAATCTTATATTACCAAGACATATTTTGTGAGTGAAATTTTGTCTTAAATAAGGTGCAATAACATTAGCGACTGATTATTAGTCCCAAATGTAAGTCTTATAAAAATCAGTCCTCAATATTATTAGTAACTGATAAATCAGTCCCAAATACAAAGTATTCGAGACTGATATATATATATATATATATATATATATATATATATATATATATATATATTGAGAAAAATGTTTTTGAGAATCTGTTCCAGACGGTCATGGACACGGGTAAAACAAAAGATAATATCAACGCCAGGAAGGATGTGGAAAAGTATTGCAATCGGCAATCGTTACATCTTTTGAGGGGAAACAATAATAAACTTTTTAAACCAAAAGCATCGTACACTTTAACCAAACAAGAGGTAAATGAAGTGTGTAAATGGTTGAAACAAGTAAAGTTTCCTGATGGCTATGCTTCAAATATAGGGGGATGCGTGAATATTACGAATAACACCTTCTACAACTTTAAAAGCCATGATTATCATGTCTTCATGCAACGGTTGCTGCCTATCATCTTACGAGGGATGCTACCAAAGCAAATATGGGAATCCATAGTTGAGCTTTGCACATTTTTTCGTGTAATATGCTCTAGGGTTCTACACATTGAAGACTTACGAAAATTGAAAAGTAGTATCATTGTAACTATTTGCAAGTTAGAAAAAATCTTTCCACCCGGGTTCTTTAATTCAATGGAACACCTTGTCATACATTTGACCAATGAAGCTATTATCGGTGGTCCAGTGCAGTTTAGGTGGATGTATCCATATGAGAGGTAATTTTATTAACTTTACAAAAACTCATTTTCACATATCAAATGTTAGATAACTACTAACACTTTCTAGCTATTTATTCTAGGAAGTTGGGTCAGTTAAAAAAAATGATCGGAAACAAAAGGAGGATTGAAGGTTCAATCGTTCAGTCTAATCTTATGGATGAACTTTCTAACTATTGCTCTTTGTATCTTGAGCCGACATTTCGTGAACCACACAATTTTGCCCCTAGCATTCACTGTTCTTCGAGTACCGATCTTCGGTTAAGTATATTTAAACATCCATCTCCAAGATTATTTGAAAAGGGTGGACGTGACAAAGTTCTTACAGAAAAAGACAGAGACAAAGCTCATACTTATATTTTACTTAATTGTGAAGAGCTTCTCGATTCAGTCTCGTTATTTGACAAACAATTGAGAGATTCATTCCCAAACTATGATGAAGCAACTCTTGATAAGATGAAAGAGACAAAATTTGCTAAGTGGTTGCAAAATCATGTAAGCATGCTAACACACGTTTTATCATCTTGATATTATACAATTACAAACATAATAACACACTTTTATGAATGTAGGTTATGAATGTTCCAAATAAGGAACATCTGAGAGGCCTAGCCCAAGGGCCTCTTACTTATGTAAAGTCACACAAGGGTTATTTTGTCAATGGTTACAAGTTTCACACACAAATGGCGTATGATGGTCGAGTCACACAAAATAGTGGTGTATGTGTCAAATGGGCTACGTACAACGAAAACGAAAGTGACTACTATGGGATATTAGATGAGATTTTAGAGTTGGAATATCATAGCACCATTGGACGTTGTGTGGTCGTTTTGTTCAGGTGTACTTGGTTTGATCCTGTGAGGGGGGTAAGGGTAAACCCCAAAACTCTTATGGTTGATGTTAATCCCGCGGCAATAGGATGCGTTGACGACCCCTTTATTTTAGCATCACAAGCGCAACAAGTGTATTATACATCATATCCTTCAAAAGCAAAGGAACTAAATGGCTGGTTAGCTGTTGTAAAGACAACCCTAATGGGAGTTTACGAACTCGCCCAAGATGTTAGTGAAGTGGAGGATGAAGATAATGCGAACATGGATCATTTCTTTCAAGAGAATGAAAGGATAGAATGCACGATTACAGAGGATTTTCTACCCATTTCTTATGTACATAAGAATGGAAGGTTAGAAGAAGTGGAAGATATGGACAATGATATTGATGAAGAAGTTGATTTCGAAGGCACACATATAGCTGACCACAATGATGAAGAACTTGATTTTCAGGATGATGATTTTGAAGAACAAGAATTAGAGTGATAGGTTTGTTTAATTTATATAATGGTTTCTTTGCTTTTTAGAATAATGTTTAATTTATTTGCTCATCCTAATTAGTTGGTGTGGTAAAATTCAAAGTATTATTAACTAGTTTCTATTTATCTAATTAATAACTTTCTAAATCCTTATTACTGTTGTTGTTGTAGATATCATGGCACGTACTATGGGTCGGGGCTGTTCTGAAGCTAGTGGTAGAGGTAGTGCTCAAGTTGGTGGTCGAGGTGTTGGGCGAGGTGTCGGGGGAGTTAGTAGTCAATCTAGGCGTCCACGCAGTGAACTAGGTGTTGGGAGAGGTAATAGTCTAGTTAGTAGTCAAGGAAGTGGTCTAGCCGGCTATCGAGGTGGTAGTCAAACTGGTGATCGAGTTGTTGGGCGAGTTGATAGTCAAGCGGGTGATCGAGTTGTTGGGCGAGGTGGTAGTCAAACTGGTGATCGAGTTGTGGGGCGAGTTGATAGTTAAGCGGGTGATCGAGTTGTTGGGCGAGGTGGTAGTCAAGTGGGTGATGATGTTGAGTCTGCTGTTCATGTGATGCAGTCTCGTATTAAGGGTAGTGATGATGATGAGTCTACGTTTCATGTTGCTCCTACAAGGCGGGGATGCGCTTCCCAAGCCGAAGTACCTGAACCAGTCAACCGCCAGTGGATTCGTGTTATAAATGGGGAGTAAGTACATATACATACATACATACATACATACACACACACATATGTCAATATTTGTTTATGTTCATTTAAAATGCTACTAATGTGATTTTGATTCATTGCTTTAATTTTGTAGATTTAGTAATCAAGGGAAAACTACCCGAAATACTGGAAGTAGCTTAAGGGCTTTGTGGTCTGGTCCATGGGGCAGTTGGAAAGATGTTCCTGATGATTACAGGATGCGGCTGTTTGAGCGATTCCAGGTATAAATTTCTACAACATATTTGAATGAAAGTGAATTGAATGAAAGATCAAGCTGTTATTTGATCATATGTCAATGGTATTTGACCAGTGAATAAGTTGTTGCTAAGATATAAAATGATCAAACTTTTTGGTAAATTTGATACATCTGGTAACTGGCCAGAGAAAGAATTATCTTTTAAGCTCAAACTTTGTAGACTTGCTAATTTTATAAAACTTGGAGGGCATGAACATGTTGTTATGACTTATGTGCTATTCGGAAATTAGTTGCTATAAGAATCTGTTTTAATAATGAATTTGATAATTGATACTTAACAGTGCAGATTTTTTTCTGTTTTAGTTATGTTGGTTAATGTGTGCTTTTTGATAAATGTCTATTTGACTTTCTGAAAGTCACAGTTTGACTTTTCATTTGACTTCTAATTTCTTGATTATTTTTTTTACAGACTTATTTTCAGTGGGAGAAGAAATACCATGCGGAAATTTATAGGTGTTGGGAAAAGTGCATTGTCGGTAAATTCCCCAATTTCTTAAAGACGGTACGCAATAAGGCAAAACAGGAGGCGTTAGATGCACGTGTACATGTTGGAAATGATATGTCCGTTCTTCTTAAATTTAAACCAGCATGGATAAGAACCAAGATATGGAAACAGATGGTTGACAAATGGAACACACCGACATGGAAAGCAAAGTCTAAAAGGAATAAAAGAATTAGAAGCAGGTCAACCGGGGGCAAACATACACTAGGATCTCAATCCTATGTGACTGCAGCAAGAAAGGCGGTAAAAGACGTTTCTTGGCTTTCATACATACACTATGTCAATATTAAAAAAAAAGTTTATTAACTTCATAATTCTACCTTTATAGGCTAAAATAATGGGACGTGAACTTTCAACTCATGAGATGTGGAAACAATCTCATTATAGGAAAGGAAGCAGGCCTTTGGATAAATATCTAAGTGGTAGTAGCTCTCTAGTTTCGGACATTGATTCATAAGGGAACAATCAAGAAGAAAATCTTGTATGGGTTGATGAAAGGGCTGAGGAGACTTGGGTAAGTTGAAGTGAATCTAAACAAGGCATCTTAAAAGAAAAAAAAAACAGAAAATTAAATTTGAATAATGTAATTACGTGTTTATCTCAATAGGTTAAGTACGATGGATATCTTGCGGAGAAGTACGGGGATGAAGCTCTCAAATTTGACCAAGAGTTGTGGTCACGAGCTGCCGGGGGTGTGAAAAGAGGAAAAGTGTACGGGTTAGGCATTGTTGGTGATCCGTACATACATGGCAGACAAGACCCCGAGGTATGTTTGTTAAAAGAATTTATATGATAGTATGCATGTGGTTTGAATTTAATGGTTTGGTTGCTGAATTTTAGGCTTGTGTAAAGCTAGTTTTAGCCTTGTTTATGGCTAGTTTAGATAAACACGTAGTTTAGATACCTGTAGTTGCATCATTAGTCAAATAAGTATATGGTTAGACACATCAGGGACTTCAATTAACTAAATGCGTGTAAAATCACAGTAATAACCTGTTTATTGTTGTTTGGCAAAAAAAAAAAAAACAACTCCTAGTTGAGACATGCTTGTATCACAAACATTTGTAAATAAAGTAACAAACACAAAACAACCTGTATATATTTATTTGTGTAAACTTCCTCAAATTGTGTCGATAACAGTATGCTAAAAAGTAGGACATCTTAGTTGCTCATTGTCCTGAACTGTGAAGTTTATGAATTTAGATGATCTTACTTGCTCATTATGAGAGAATTTGCATCCAGCGCCACGTGTGCATTCGCCTCTCTGAAAAGCACGACACACTCCTCTAGCCTCTCTTTTCTGTTGCTCAAGAACTTGAGCACCATTCAGATTGTATTTAGCAACATGATCCACTCTTATTGTACGCCCAAGAACTTGAGCACCATTCAGATTGTCTGAAAAAAAATCAAGTTGTCAAAATTATAAAACATACATTGGAAGTTTAGTTTAATTTCCAAGAGATGAACACAAATTCGGTTTTAATCAAATATATCATTGCTAAAACATAAAGTGGACAAGTGAGCTGTAATGGCTTTCCATGTCTGACTAAGTGTAGAATATATCAGTTACATGATTTTGACTAAGTGTTCTTTTGTAGAATATTTCACAAATTACATGTAATTTTGACTAAGTGTTCTTTTGTAGAATATATCAGTTACTTGTAATGACTAAGTGTTCACCCAAAATTTTAGAATGTAGAATATTTCACAAATTACAGTTACATGATTTTGACCATATGATTTTAAGAACTCGATGATCTTGCTAATATCATTGGTTGTTTTGTAGATTGAGAAGCTAAATGAGGTTATCAAGAACCTCGTTAAGGAAAAGGAAGAAGATAAAGAAAGGTTCATTGGAATCATAGGAGAGATGAGGGCTCAAATGTAAAAAGATAAAGTGGAGATGAGGGCTCAAATGATGAACATCGAGGCTAGGTTTACAACTTAGGTTAATTGAATGTTTGGATTTTCGTTATTTAAATGATTTGGATTTGGGTTATTTGAATGATTTGGATTTGGGTTATTTGACAGATTTGGATTTGGGTTATTTGAAAGATTTGGATTTGGTTTATAATTTTGATTTTGAAATTTTATAAATGATAGCAAAGTCGTGACAAAAAACGGTGGCAAAGTGGTGACAAAAAGCGGTAGCAAAACGGTGACAAAAAAGGGTAAAACCGGTTGCGAAGTGGTGACAAGAAACGGTAGCAATACGGTGACAAAAAGGGTAAAAACGGTAGCAAAGTGGTGACAAAAAGCGGTAGCAAAGTGGTGACAAAAAGCGGTAGCAAGGTGGTGACAAAAAGCGGTGGCAAAACGGTGGCAAATAAACGATAGCAAAACAGTAGCAAAAAATAATAAATAGGGCAATTGCCATGTGTGATTTTGCTACCGAGTTTTTTGGTAGCAAAATGGTGACAAAAGAGCAATTGCGACCATTTTGCGACCGAAAATACGGTAGCAAAAGCCCTATTCTCTAGTAGTGCAATCAGTGACAATGTTGCTGGCATTGCTTAGATGGCAGGTTTTAGTCATCGGATCTGTGAGCGAACCAATGCACTTGATGCTGCTGGAAACACCACTGCTGCAATTGGAAAGGTATTTTTTATTTTTGTTTGCTCTATTGTATACATTGGCCAGATATGTATATAAACTGTTGCACCAACACTGAGTATCAAAGCTAAGGATTAGCTTTCAAAAACATGATGGATGACTGAAATGCCTTTAAATTTTCAAAAAGATACAAATACCCTTGATGAGGCATTGGATCCGTGAGTGAACAGAATGGATGGTTGGGCGACTTTGAAAAGTAGAAATTCAACTTGGATTTTTGAAGGTTTAGGGACCATATAAAGGAAATTACAGTTGATACTGATGACAGACCTAATCAATGGTTTATAGTGAAGAATCCTTATAGGTTTAAAGTTTGCAAAGAATGTCGTAGTGAAGAATCATTATAGTGAAGAACCATTCACTTAAAACTATACAATTATTGTTATTAGATGGGTAAATTTAGTTAATATTTGGTTGTTAATGGGCCACACGGTTTAATGTCACTCAAAAGTATATTTAAGAATATACAAGCTCCTAAATTAGAGTCAAATACTCAAATATTTAGCTAGTAACTATTTAAGTTCATCAATGATGTTCTTACATCATGTTTTTTCTTCTGATTAGAATTCACAGAAATGGAAAAATGATCCATTCATGTTGACAGCTGCAATTGCATGCAGGAAGGGGATGAAAAAAAAACAGTCGCCAGAACGGAGCTGGTTCAAAAAAACTGTAAGTAGCATCACGCTGTAATTTCACTTCATTAACTTATGTTTATATGTTACATATAAGTTATTACTTTAATACTTAGTCATTCTGAATGGAGTTAATTACACGGATGGTCCCTGTGGTTTTCAAGAATAACACGGATGCCCCCGAATAACACGTATGGTCCTGGAGGTTAATACTTTTGCACTCGGATGGTTCCTTAGTCAAACGGCCGTCCATTTCAGACGTTAAGTTCCCTCACATGCCTGTCATGTGAGGGTAATATTGTCATTTTACTTGGATTGTTCCCCCATTTCCCTCATAAATAACCACCAGATCATCATCTTCCTCCCTCACCTTCTTCTTCACTCCAACCCTCGATCAATGGCTGCCTGTTCATGTGGTCAGCTTGCAATTGTTCGAACTGCTTGGACGGATCTGAACCCAGGACGTCGTTTCTTCAGTTGTCCAGATCCGGTAAGGTTTTTAGGTTAACAAATCACCTTTAATTTTGGGTTTTAATGTTGGATGTTGGTTTTAATGGTGCAGAGGGACGACTGTGACCGTCGAGGATTTGTTGGTTGGCTTGACCTACCGATGTGCCCTCGTGCTGTGCATGTAATACCTGGCCTTTTAAGAGGAAGAAACAGAATTGAGCAGGAAAGGGATGAATTGAAAGCCAAAAATCGAAGGAAGGACATTATGATCTTCATGCTTTTGATAATATTAGGGCTACTGTTTGCAAAGTCTATGTAATGGGTAGCTTAAGGGTACTTTCAGCTTAATGTCTAGATCTATGTATAATGTATGAAATGTCTAATGTATGTCCAAATATATGTAGATTGGACAAGTTTTGTAATGAATGAAAGATTATGTTGTTTGGACTAGTTTTGTGCATTTAGTTTGTGCAGTTATGAAGTCACCTACCAATGAACTCACCTAGCAATGAATTAATGAAGTCATATTAACATTCAACCACCAATGCACCTACCAATGTGTAATGGGTCAAACAAATAATAAATGACCAAAACTGCAAACAAAACTAACCAACCTATTTGACCTAAACTGAGTGACCAAAACTGATAATGGGTCAAAAATAACATAACCACCATGAAGTCTAAAAAACTAATAATGGGTCAAAACTGATAATGGGTCAAAACATAACATAACCACCATGAAGTCTAAAAAACTGATAATGGGTCAAAACATAACATAACCACCATGAAATAAGCATCATCAAAATGTCATAGACAAGTTACCTAATTACCATTACATAAACTGCTAATGGGTCAACATAACATAACCATAAAGTCTAAAAACATCACCAAAAGGTGGCTAACATAACAGCCACAAAGTTTAACATAAGTAGACACATAATACAACCATAACTGACCAAATCCAAGAACACCTAAGCAGCTACCCCTTCCCCACCTGCAGTACCATCACCTTCATCAGCAACCACTTTTGCTTTTTTCTTCTTCTTGCATGTTCTGGAATTGTGCCCCTTTCCTTTGCAAAGCCCACACTTGACAGCTTTTCCTTTCCTGCTAAGCTTCCCATTTTTCTGCATTTCCTCCTGCACTGTTGGCTAATCTTGTGTTCCCCTCTTTTCTAACTGATCCTGCAACTCCACCTGGTCCTTTCTCCTTTTCTTTTTGGGTCTACCAATTGGATTACGATGCAGTGGTGGAGTCAAGGTTGTGGGACACTGGGAATTTGGCCACATATTAACACCATTTGTTGGACCAATGGTGTAGGAGTATACTTCTTTCCATGTTTCCAACCAGTAACAGCTATTAACCCATGACTCTGGTAACCCAACATCCTGTCCATTTAATGCCATATCCCAAATAACAGCCACAACATGCTTACAGGGGATTCCTGTCAGTTCCCATCTCCTACAACTACAATCCTTCTTATCAACATCAACCACATATTGCTCCCTAGACTGGCCACTTACCTGATACTTGTTACCACCATTCCACTTGACAGTGCATTGTGTTGCATCCTCTTTGTTTTCTTCCAGGATTAGTGTTGCCCTAGGAGTTAGTGGCCCTCTACGAGTTTGTTGACACCTAATCACATTGACAATTCTCTTTATTAAGTACTCCCTCAAATATTCCAAGCAAGATATGATAGGTTTCTCTCTCCCATCAACTGTCTTTGAGTTTAGAGATTCACAGAGATTGTTAAGTAGAACATCTGTTTGTGCTCTACCTATTAAAACCAGAAACAAACAGTTATTAAACTGTGACATAAACATTGCAATGTTATTAAGCAGTTGTTAAACTTTGACATAAACATTACAAACAGTTAATACCTGTGAAATGAGACCTGCTCCAATGTTGTGGTGGTATGGCTGCCAACCATTTATAAGCTTCTTTATTGAATCTCTTCAACTCTTCCATTCTCTTTTTAAAGTAAGGAACTATGTAACAAACAATTAAGAATTATACAATTAATCAATTATCTAACCTTATACACAGTGTAAACATTAAAGGGTTCATACCAGTAGTTGATGTTGCACAATTCCACAAACACTCTTTGTAACCTTTCCCTCTCCATTTAAGCTTCATATTCTGATGGATGTGCCTGAGGCAGAACCTATGTTCTGCAGCAGGAAACACATCTGCAACAGCTGGTATGAGCCCCTATTACAAAGCAACAAACAAAAGTAAACAATATTGTTTATAGTATATTAAATAGACTAAGATGTTCATACTAACCTTTTGCCTGTCTGAAATGAATGTAAACCTTGATTCTTGAGTTAAATCAAGATCATCTTGTAAACATTCCAGAAACCATGTCCATGAATCCTTGTTCTCTGCTTCTGCAACTGCATAGGCCACAGGATAAATCTCATTGTTTGGATCTAATCCAACAGCAGTTAACACCTGGCCTTGGTATGGACCCTTCAAGAATGCTCCATCTAACCCAATTAAATCTCTACCACATTTTTTAAAGCCTTCCTTCAATGGACCTAAGCATACATATATCCTTTTGAAAATCCTAGTTGGTGAATCAGGGTTGGGTTCAGATTCAACAGAAATCTTAACAGTTGTTCCTGGGTTTGCCCTCTGAAGCTCTAACCCATAATCCCTTAATTTAGCATATTGTTCCCTATAATCCCCCTTAATTTGCTTTTCTGCCTTAAGCTTTGCTCTAAAAGCTTTCATTCTTGTAACCCTTAACTGATACTTCCTGGCTAACTCATCTTGAATGCTTTTGATAGTAACTTTTGGATTTGAGGCAACTTGATTAACCAACCATTGTTCATTAGCCATAAACTTGGATGTGAAATAAAGATTCTTTCTGGATTGGAGACAATGGTGCTCAGGGTGGTATGTTACCACTGACCAAGTCTCCTCATCTTTATTGGCCTTGGAAATGTACAATTGCCATGGACAAGTTGCAGATTTTAATCTACTTTTCCTTTTTTGATGACCAGATAATGCATTATTGTCTGCCTCTTGTTCCCCACCAAAAGATTCTCCAGATTTGGGCCCACCAGCCTTTGACCCACCAGCCTGTGACCCACCAGCCTTTGACCCACCAGCCTTTGACCCACCAGATTTGGGCCCAACAGCTTTGGGCCCAACAGCTTTACAACTATCTTTGGACCCATCACCTTTTTTGAATTCAGGGCAACTACCTTCACATATAGCTCTAATTCTTCTCTTGTCATTTCTCAGGAATGACAACTCCCTTCTTGTTTCAATAGCATGCCTCCTGATGAGATCCTTGGCCTCTTTAGCAGTTCCAAAAGTTTGGCCAACCTCAAATGTTACTTCTAAAAGTTGATTCTTGCCCTTATTCTTCTAAACATTACAAATAGTTGAAAGTAAGTATACTTAACAAATCAAAACACAATTAAAAGGTAAGTAAATCAAAGGTAAGTATATCTAACCTTTTTTGTTGCATGCCTAAGTTCTCTCAACTTCTGGCTTCTTCTGGTTTCAAAGTCATCCATTTCTTCATCAGTTAAGCTATTAAATGACTCATAGCTTAAATTTGCCCCACCAACAACATCATCATCACTTTCAACAGTCTCAATGTTATGAACATTAGGAGAATGATGACTACCAACATACTCTTCATCAGGATCAACATAATCATGGAAGTCTCTCATATCAACATCCACATCTTCCACTCCATTATCCTTGTCATAAAAGTAATCACTGTCCTGTGAATCATCACCCTCAGTGGAACTCTCCTCAGCAGAACCTTCATGACCATTATCCCCCATACATTCATTCTCCTCAGCAGAACCTTCATCACCATTATCCCCCATACATTCATTCTCCTCACCAGAACCTTCATCAACATTACCATGTTCAGTAGCAGGGAATTCTTTGGAAAAGTCAATATCATCAAAGTTTACACCATCTGCACAATAACCCTCATCTGCAACCACATTTGCATTTACACCCTCATCTGCAACTTCAGTTGTATTCCTAACCTCATCTGCAACCTTAGTTGTATTCCTTCCCTCATCTGCAACCACATTTGCATTTACACCCTCATCTGCAACTTCAGTTGTATTCCTAACCTCATCTGCAACCTTAGTTGTATTCCTTCCCTCATCTGCAACCTCATTTGCATTCCCATATTCAAGCAACAATCTTCTCCTAGGGACTAACTTTTTCCTAGTATTCCTGTTCCTAACAGAACCACCCTCATCAGGTAATTCCTCAATAACTACTCTAGGTGGTTCTGGTGATTTCATATAAGTATCAACAGAACTCTTACTTTGTTCAATAAAAAAGTTTATAACTTTGTTTTCACCAACATACTGGGCTAAATGTCTAACATCTGAATCACATCCTAAAGCTACTAACCCATAATCCAACTCCTTTCCAGGTATTTGAAAATGATAATAACGTCTGACATTTTCTTCAAAAAGCCCTAGTTCTCGCACCATCCAATCTATCTCATGAACCGAGAACTCATCTATGTCCAGCCAATCAATGTAAACAAAAGTACCTTGAACATACCTTCTTCCAGGGAAATTCTTAAACATACCTCCATGATGCAGTTTAGCAGAGAACATATTAGCTTTTCCACCTGTTAAATTTAAAAAAGATAGATTTAGGGCTAAAAATTTAACTTCAATAGATGTGCAATCATTACGATACTTACCATAACGTTCTTCGTAATCAAAAGTATCGTGCTTCTTCCTGATATCCCACCCCATTTTGTGTTTATGAAATCGCCTTCTTCAGAGAGTTATAGACGAGTATGGAAGAATTGGAGGGAAAATGAGGGGCAACTGTCTTTAATGAACTGATCCCTAGGGACCTGGAGTGAAAAGGACCATGAAAATGACAATTTTACCCTCATGCTGGAAGCACGTGATGTTCTTTAACAGACTGATTGACAGACGTTAGGTCAAAGGACCATCAGTGTTATGAATCATAAGTTCTAAGGAGCATCCGTGTTACTCCTAAGTTCTAGGGAGCAAACATGAAATATTTGAAAACCACAGGGACCATCCTTGTAATTAACTCTTCTGAATGAATATATCTATACATATAATAAATCAAAGCCATTTTGATGACATGTCATAATATTATGCAATCTCTCTTTTGAGAGATGCCACATAGGATGTGATGTGGCAACTCTAGACCAATTAAAAAAAAAGAATAAATATGGTTTAAATATTATTTAACATAATCTATTAAATAACTAATCTACTAAATTTAAATATTAAAACTTTATTATTTTCTCTCTTATTTTACTCTCATAACTTTTAAACTTTAATATCTTTTATATACGAGATTTTTTAAAGAGAAAAATTACACCAAATTAACGAGCGTTTTATTATCTTTCCAACGAGTACCATAGTGCTATATAAAAAACGGAGAAAAAAACGACTATTTTTTGTAACCCAATTAGTTTAAAAAAAATTGTGGGTTTGGGTCGGGCCTGGGATTAGGTGATACCCGACCCAATTACCGTTTTTATATTAGAATATGATAACTTATGGCAGAGATTTGTTTAAAATAATAATAATAATAATAATAATAATAATAATAATAATAATAATAATAATAATCATCATTAATCATATATTGGCAAGTCATTAATTATGTTGTCATATTAGATATTTTATTATGTCATATTAGATACTAGATAATTGCCCGCGTTACACGCAGTTTACCAACGTACGATTATTTGGAGTAGTATAACGTATAAGAAAAAGTAAAGTAGAAACATTTTATTAAAATTTAAAAGCAACGAATACACAGTTATTCAAATTTCGCTAAAAATTTCCTTATAAACAACATTTTTTGTTTTAGTCATCACTTTCCCATCAGCATCCAGTATAAGTAACTTCACGCCTGCCCTGCTTTTAACTCTTGATAATGCGACATAAAGCTGGCCGTGTGAGAATACAGGATTTCTTAAATACAATCCAACTTTTGATAAAGACTGTCCTTGGCTTTTATTGATGGTCATTGCAAAACATACACTTATTGGGAATTGACGCCTTTGGAACTTTACTGGAATCTTGATATCAGATGGTATCAAATTTATTCTTGGAATAAGAGTTTTGGTACCAATGTTTCCACCTGATATGATCTCGGCTTCAATAACACGCTTTGCAAGTCTGGTGATTCGTAACCTCGTTCCATTGCACAAACCATTTTGTTGATCTATGTTTCGCAACAACATGACGGGTACACCGACTTTAAGTGCTAAACGATGGTTAGGTAACCCAGAAATTTTTAAACCATTAAGGACATCAGGAGAGTATAAGTCTTCCTGTGAACGATTATTACCATTCTCAATCTGACATATACTATCAGAGCTAAGATACTCGACTTCATCTCCAGGAAACAATGCAAGAAGCCTTTCATTTATATCATGTACGACTTCATTTGTAGGTGCAAGTATTGCTCGTTCCCCAAAGTAATCCTTATCTTTGTAAAGTTGGATAAGTGAAGGGTAGACGAAGTCAATTAATCTAGAAATCGGATCTGATGTACCCTTAATAAGAAGATCATCTGGAATTTCCACATCAAACTCATCATCATGAATTGACTCACCAACTTTACCCTCACCTAATTCAAGAAGCCAGTTTGCAAATGCCTTTGTTTCATCGGATTCAGACGTGTTGTTACCTAAAGTTAACCTCATGTTTTTTGTTAAAGTGAGGACTTTGCAACTATTCCAAATAGGAGAAGAAGTTATTGATGCATTTAAAATATCTCTTCTACTACCGTTTGGAACAACAGGAAGGATCTGTCTAAAATCACCACCAAAAACCATAACCTTACCACCAAAAGGCAAATCAGAATTAGGTGAAGAATTTGACTGCAGGACGTCTTTCATTGTACGATCAAGGGCCTCAAAAGCATGCTTGTGAATCATTGGAGCTTCATCCCAAATAATTAACTTAGTTTGCTTCAATAAATCAGCAATATCACTATTGGGCTTTATACCGCACAATGATTGTTCAGTAACATTCAAAGGTATACGAAACCTAGAATGCGCTGTCCTTCCACCAGATAACAGCAGAGAAGCAATACCACTGGATGCAACGTTCAAAACAATTTGTCCTTTAGATCTTATGGCAGCAGACAACGTTTTCCATAAAAAGGTTTTACCAGTTCCTCCAAAACCATAAACAAAGAATAGCCCACCTTTGTTACCATCAACCGCATGTATGATTTGATTAAAAATTGAACGTTGCTCATCAGTTAAAGAACGTGAATAGGTATGAAATTCCTCAGCCAACGTACTAACTTGATAATTCAGCTCATCAAGAATCAAACGGTTATTTGCAGATGATATGGAATCATTATCAGGATAAGGCATAGAAGGAAACCTACGCAGGCTTGAGTTATTCCGAAGCAATTGTTTCTCAATTTCAAGCAACGTAAGGTTCTTTATTTGTTCATCAGGAAGAGACAAACCTAAAAACAAAGAAGTTTGGACCAGTGAATTTAAAATAAAAGGGACATTAAAAAAAATTATTTCATTAAATTTCGAAATTAAAATTTGTTACCTTCAATTTGGAATACGTCTTCGTGTCTACGCATAATACCATCTGACAGATACTTCCATGATTTTTCCCAAACATGCTCAGGTCTAGATAATGTATTAGAAAGCAACATCATCGCAAACAAATTACGAAGACAATATCCAGAACCGGTATAATGAGCCTCTTCAATAGCTTCTACATATTCTTTGTCATCGTCTAAGAGGCCAAGAGCATAACATGCATCACGAAATGTTGGTAAGATTTCTCCATTGACCGTTCTTATCTCCTCAAATGATCTAGGGCCTTTTACTTTATTTAGAAGCACTCTCAAAAAATACGCCTCGCCCATAGATGGATTAACCATGTGAACACGACCAATTGCCTTACCCATCTTTCGAAAGTCCCATTTTTTTTGTTCCTCTTTCCAGACAAATTTACTTGGGATTTCAATGTAACTTAGTTCACGTGCCACAGCTTCGTTTCGGTTCAGTTCCATCCATTTTAGAAACATTGTGGCAGCCACCGTTGGTTTGTCGAGCACATTTTGAATATTTTCTTTTGGACCATATACAACACTTTGCTCACCGGGCAAATGAAATGGAAGCCTTATAACTGGAGGGTATCTATAATGCACTTCATTTTTAAATATTCTCCACGAAGCTTCACATGCTGAAAGGAACCTACAATCAAAATGTTTTTTGATTTCATCTCTTTGCATCACTTCTTCACCTTCTCCATTATCTTCGACAAAAGCAACTTTAGCCATATCAGGTCCTTTATTAATGTATTTAAATAAATACTTAATTGAAGCGGCCTGGTTACACCATTCAACATTGATATGAGCTTGGTAACGCCTTAAAAGTTTTGCATTATAAGGGACCACATGTCTATTGTCTAACGTAGCAGTTCCTTTTTCAACAAATATCCCTGACTCTCTTCTTCTATAAACCGGATATCCATTTGAATCTAAAGTTGAAGCAGGAGAAAACTTCTTTGGAAATTTCTTGGAGCACTTACCGTCAAGCATGCACGGACAGTTCGGATATTCACGCCCACATGGTCCATGCATCATAAAGTCACTCACAAGACTAAACAACTCCGGATCAAGATTCTTATCAGGGATTTCAGCCGAAACAAAACGATCAACGTGTTCAATTGTGGGTAGCTTACTGGCTTCTTTAAGAAACAAACAGATATGAGCATGGGGCAGTCCACGTTTTTGGAACTCTATAGTATAGACAGCTGAAACATAAAGTAAAACAATATAATAAAACACGTTACTATTTAGAAACAACAAATAAGAATTGTATTAGTATAAATGAATAAAGATGCTAATATATGAATATATATTGGAGGTTTTTTTTTTTGGTAATCAATTTTACCTGCTGAAGTTTTGCCCAATAGTGCTTTTTCACGTAAATCTTTCATGATTGAGTCTAGCTTAACTTTGAATAGCCTAGCTAAAATATCTGGCCTGTCTTCTGGATTTGTCTTCTTGTCTTTAAGAAACCGTCTAATTTCAGGCCATTTTGGATTGCATGTGATTGTAATAAAAAAATCAGGGTATCCATGCCTTTTACAAATAGCCATTGCATCAAGATAATTTTCCCTCATGTAGCGTGCACCACCAGTAAAAGAAGAGGGTAAAATCACAGGTGTCCCTACTTTTGCCAAGTCAGTAGGTCCATTTTGGTTCAACGTTTGAAGATTAGTATAAGTTTCACACCTAAGTTTACTTTGCTGGAAACGGACATAAAATAAACGCTCACTCTCAATCATTGTATAAACGTCAACCAAAAACTGTTGTAGAAGCCGCCTAGCATTCAAAATCAATGAGAACTTACCAACTCTGTCCTGAATATGATATGCAAAATACTCTCTCATTGAACACTTTGAATCAACCTTCTTTTTAGATTTCCTCTCTTCCCTATGTGGTATATCAACCCTATAACAATCTTCTCCAAAGGGAATAAGCAATGGATACTGCAAGGCTAGATACGACGGATGAAGTTCAGATATACGCTGAAGTCCCTCTGATCTTGATTCGACGACAATATCTCTATTGTCAAGCTGCTCATCATTCTCTGAAAAAATAAGAGCAGCGATTTCTGACGAAGTTGGTAGGTTGTATGTTCGGCCATCTTTAGTTCTCCTACCAATAAGACGCAACTTAAGGGTAACTTCTGGATTTTCATGAAATCGATCCCGTACACTCCTATAACTTTTCACAAGCGCATTATTTGAGTCTAACATCGACTTCAGGTACTGAATGATTTCAATGTCAAGGAGGTCAGAAATATCCTTACACTTTTCCTTTTCCTTACTGAAAAGAATTGAAAAAAATAAAATTAATAGATTAAAATTTATATACAGGGCTAAAAAAAAGTTGAATAAAATTTGTAGAATATTACCTATAAATGTTTTTTCGGTTTGAAACTTCATTTTCAGTGTCATATATATATAACTGCGAAAACTTCGGTTTCGAACCATCATAAGGAAGAAGACCACCCATCGTGTGATAATTCTCACCACTTATTCTGTATATGAAGGGAGCCTTTCCACTATTGATATTTGAATCAACCTTCCCTCCCATTGAAGTAAAACAAAACATAGAATTGAAGCGGCGAATGTGCTTTAAGAAATATTTGCTCTTTAATTCTATGTTCTTGAAAAGGTTCTGATAATCTGAATTGCTCTCTTTGAAATCTGGAAGTTGTACCTTTCCATAACCACAACATAGCAAATAGGTTGTTTTTCCACAAACATTTACGCTTCTAGTAGCTTCTGACCTCCACAACTTTGCATTACACATTTGACATACAACAGTTTGATCACCATGATCCAGATAATCTTGCAAACAGAATAAATAAAATAAAACTAACTTATAAAACAAAAAAAAAGCTTTTAAATGTTTTGTAAATTTAATATTTACCTTTAGAGACACCCTTAAATTGCAAGCCTTCAATTGTTTGAGGTTCCACATTTTCTTCGTCAGATAAACTAACCATTCGGACAGGTGAGATGCAACGTCGATTATTCCTTGATGTATTAATCGGTTCTCTTTGAGCAGAAGATGATGCAAGTGAGACCATATTAACATCAGTAAGTCCACCTTTAATTAATAATAACATTTAAAAGTTAGTATTAATAAGATTCATAAATTCATTACATTAATCGACACAAAGCAAATTGTACCAGATGGGGTTGGATAAGTAGGAGTTCTTAGCGTGTCATCATTTGAACACTCATGTGCAACAGTGGGTTGTTTTCGAGGTCTACCAACAGAACCAACTTTACGTCTTTTTGAATCTAGTTGTGCTTTTCTAACGTTTCGTAACTCTGTAGATTTTTTTCTTTGGACTTCAGCCACGGAAACTATGGATAAAAATAATATCAGGTTGTATATTCAATAAACGTTTAATGTTAAAATAAAAGAATAATGTAAAAATAAAAGGTGTATAACATAGTATTATGATACCGTTTGTAATATTGGACAAAGGAGTTCTTTGTGTGGAACCTAATAATACATAATGAAATAACAAAGAGAAAGTGTTAGAGTTAAAAATTTGTCATCAATTTAAAAAGTAAAGGTATCGAATATTTAAATGGCATACAAATTTATTACCAGAGAAGGATGCATTAAATGGGTTGTTGAAGGTTGATCTAAAGGATGGCATATCGATTGAAACTAAAGTACTTTTGGATGTTGATGAGTTTGAATTTTGACATTGATTAGCATTGAGTCTCATAGAATCCATTTGTAGTTTTCTGGATTTTGGACACTCCGTTGCAATATATTTATTGACTTCAATTGTAGAAACAACGTATGAAATAGTATTAGTTTTTATAATGAAATCAATAAGAAAATAGGATATTCGTGTACAGTGAAACATGTAGTTTACATAAATAAAAATAACATTTGATAAATTAAACAAATGATTTTGTTGCAATTGTACTATAAAAAAAGACGAACAAATAAAATTTACTTAAATTGTGAATGTGGAATGGTAGTTAAGACTGTATAGAAATACTTAAAAATAGAAAGTGTTATTCGTTGATTTACCTGGTGTAGAAACATTCAATGTACTTTGGAAAGATGAGCTTTGATGAATATAATGGTTGGAAGTTTCAACGGAGTAACGATTAAATATTGTAGTTGGCGGCACATTTTGAATTCCATTATTATGATTGTTCACCTTGCATCTCTTTGCATCCAGTTGTAATTTTCTATATCTACGACACTCGGCCGCGTGCCTAACTTTTTCTTCATGGGAGATAACTATGAAGAATTACGTATTAGTTACATAAGTAAACGATAATATAAATAAAGACATATATAACTACGAAATAAGTGTACCGTTTGAGATATTAGATAATGGCGTTCGTTTGTCATCACCTTATAAAAAATCGAAAAATTAGATGACAAATTAAAAATAATAAAATTATAAATACATTGTATATTTATGCCAAAAAAATTACCATTCGAACTTTTAGAGAGTCTTTTACGTCCCATTTCAACTAAAAGGATGCAATTCTACATAAAATGCATTATAAGAGTTTAACAAAATATAATCAAACTTAAAATTATGGATGATAGGTTTATATATATATAAACATTCAACGATACATAATACTTATCTAACAATATATTATAAATCAACATAAAGTACGAATCATCATGTTATGCGAAAATATGTAATATTGAAATTAAAGAATTACATACCTTCATCTTCTTTGATGGAACAGTAGAGAAAAAACATGTAGATAAACATGTTCTACGAAAACATGTAATATTGAAATAAAAGAATTACTTACCTTCAACTTGTTTGGTAGAAAGTAGAGAAAATATACAAAAGCAAAGATGAACTCTTGAATATTTGAGTCTTCTGATTTGTCTGTAAGAATGAATGGATTCGTTTATATGAAAGGTGTTGGTTTGATTTATAGTAGTAGGGTTTTATAGATTTTTAAAAACAAAAAAATTCTAGTCAAAACTGTTTTAATATTGTTAATTACTTACCATATTTAAATGAATTTCAAAATTTGAATTTTTTGCTTTAATTACGTTTGAATTTTTTCGAAATTTTTAATATATGGACATGTATAGGTTTTTATTTTTAGCAAGTGTGTAATTACAAAGATTTTGTAATTAAAAATGTTTATTAATAAGCTTAAATACTTACCATTATTAAAAAAATAGTATTTGAATTTTAAAGAAAACGAAAAAGTCAACTTAATTATTATTAGTATTTATTATGTTTATTTTATTAAGTATGTAATTAGAATACAATTGTTTAAAGTAACTGTACTATAGCAACTTTTGTAATTTTAACATAATCTTTAGTTATAATACTTAGAATTTTATATAAAACTAACTAAAAAAAACGTTTTTTAAAAAAGTAATATAATTAAGTATTACTCATATTTTGTTGAATAATTTTATGGAATGTATTAGAACTTTATGTTTGATAAATTGTTTGAAAAAATATAAATATGATAAAAAATGTTAATTATATATAGATGAACCTATGAATAATGTTATCATTCTTATAGATAATTCAACGTAACGTATAAATAAATAAAATTTATTCAACAACGAACAATTATTTGATAAAAAGGTAAGGAAAAAAACATAAATGTTCAAACCAACAACTAATTCAAATGTAAAATAGTAGCAAACATCAAACAAACCATAATAAAAACCAAATTGTTTCAAACAATAAACAAACATTCAGAAAAAATCCCCAAAAAAATAGCAAACAAACGGATAAATGTTCTTATTTTTCAAGCTTTGGGATCAACAGGGGGATCTCAACTGATTTGTCGGTGCAAACTTTCTTATCACCCTTACGCACTTTGGTAGTAGACTCACTTGCATCATCTTCTAGACCGTAAACTTTGTCGAGGCTACGCTTCACTTCCTGCTCGTCATGGACCAGACTAACTCTGCAAGATGATTCTGGAGTGTTGTTATCTCCAACAGAATCCTACAAAAGTAAATGAAAGGTTTAATGTTTGATAATAGTAGCAATTTAAATTAAATTGCGGGAGTGATTTAATAGGTGAAAAGAACCTTAAGAGAGACTGCATTTTGTGTAGACGATTCAACTCCATCCAAGCTTTCAAATCCAGGTTGATCCACCTAAAAACATTCTCCGATTTCTATGTGTCACATTATATAGTAAAACAATAATAAATTTTTATAAAAGCAACCTATAAAGGAATATAGTATGGGAATAAAAAACCTGAATATCGGAGAACTTTTGTTCTAGTGAAGAAAGTATCGATGACTCATTTGTAAACTTGCGTATACTATATCCGTCTAGATGCTTGTCAATATTGAATTGACCCACTTTTATTTTGAACGCAAATTTTTTGTCTTCAAGATCACGAAATTCAGTTGGAGTTGTTTTTTCTTCACCAGAAACCTTAATAACAAATGACATTAATAATATAAAGCAAAATAACTAATTTGTTTTGGACAGAGTGTAAACAACTTACTTGCTTAGATTTTTCTAAAAGTTGCATTGCTGACATTCCCAGCAATTTCTTTGCTTCACGATCAAATAAAGTAAGGGATGTAATACCAGTAAAATCCTGAACCCTTAAAGGTACTCTGAACCTACATTTACAAATTACAAAATATTATTAAACAAATTTAATACTGTTTTACTTTAAGATGTATATATTTAAGATAAAGCATACACTGGATCAGCAGAGACGATGTGCTTTGGACATTCTCTGTTGGGGCAAACTAACACCTGTTTAAACGAAGTAACATCTGTTTCTTCATTATCATCAGGTAAACTTAAGGTCGGCTCCACCTTGTGATTACAGTGCTCACATCCCAAATAATACCACTCATCTTTATCATCGACACCCTTAATGGTTCCAAGAACAATGACCTGTTTGTTCACCTACAAAAGAAAAAGGAATTGGTGAGTAGGCTTGAATTTTAAAAAAACTTGTATATAATGATATGATAAATCAATTGAATCTTACCTCTGTTATCAACGGAAGATCACGAATAGTGCTGAAAGGGGTTTTATTCAAGAACTCATCATTAATATTCATACTACCAGACGATCCAAGAGATCGTTGCACAGACGATGATTCCGTAGATAAAAACTTATCAATATAACTATAAGAAAAATAAATTAATATAACATCTATATAATAAGTCAAATTTTTAGATATATGTAAATAATTACAGGATAATTTAAACATATCACCTTTTCTTAAAAGCACGAATATCGTCAATATCTTCGTTGATAAACAGGCGAGTTATATTGAACCCATTTTGCAAACTTACATTACCTAAAAAAAATAAAAAAGGAAGGGTTATTTTTTTAAAAAAGGTAAAAAAAATGTCAAACGTAATACAAATTGCAAGAAATGACAAACCTTTATAATTGGTAAAGCTACCAAACTGAACAATAAGAACTACATGGACTTCAGCTTCGTTCTGCTTGATGTACTCAAACATCTGCTCACTATATTCATCCCACAAAGAACATGACATTTTTACCCCACTACATACAATACATTTTTTATTAGAGCATGCATAAATTCCAAACATTTCTACCAAAGTATTAATCGTACAAATGAGAAATGAATATATCATGAAAGATTATGAGATAATAAATTATGAATTGGAAAAATTAAACACATACTCTAGATCAATCAAGAGTAGGTTCATTTTCATTTTCAATCCAGCTTTTGTTTCGATAGGCTCGGGTGGACTCCATTCTTCAACAAAGCCAATGAAATCTAAAATATTTAAAATGTTATCTCAACTAATAAATAAGAAGACAAATTAAAAGAATAAAAATATATAAAAGATTAAGGCTTCGAAAACTACCAATCCTTTGTTCTTGCGAAAGGTTACCAGACTTAATAGACTCAAAAGAAGAGAAATTAAAACCATATTGGCTACCATCAAATCTGTTACACTTTGTAAGATTTGTTTCAAAAGTAAAAGATAATATGTCATTTTTAGAAAAGTGTTTAACAGATTTGTTATCCGCTAGTTGTGGTCTATAGATATAATATGATTCATTTTCACGTAGAAATTTTTCATGCTTCTTCATGTATCTATTCCACACAATCGCTTGCATTTTAGAACCCTGCGTAAAAAATGTAATTAGAATACATTATTTGACCAGAAAATATTCAATGAATTGATGATATAAAATCTAACCTGTTCATCCATAACAACCATATCAATGCAAAGAGTTTCACCCGGTGTCTTTCGATTTGCTCTCTTCCAAAGCCTAAGTACCTTAACTTTGATTGTATAATTACTCAGCCGCCATGTTATGTCATTCAAAAATGTTACATTATTTGGATCCATCTGGCTGCACGTGTGTAATAGTTATCACAAATAATTGCGAACAAAAATATGTTAGTACTCGTGTGATATATAAATAAAAATGTAAGAGCCTAAAGTAGTATATACTACCTGCAAAATGTAGAAGAAAAATAAAGTGCGGTCAGTTCGAATGGTTTGTACATGTATATATAATTTGCTACACCAATTATAAATAAGGAAGAAATGTTTAATTTTTGGTATTGATTATATAAATAGAAATGCCAATCTAATTGATTAAGTTTAAAGGTTTCCATAATATATTTTCAATCAAATTAATGGGTCAAAGTTTCCGAAATTATGAAAATAAAAGTTAATTATTAAATGTTATTGTAAAAAATTCAAAGACTAATTTTTGGTCTGTAGCAAAAATTTTGCTTGTCAAATTAAAACTTTTTTAATTTGTAAATTATTAATTACTTGTGATTTTAAAATAAAGAAAAACGTTTAGTTTTGTTTTAAAATTGTACTGGATAAATTTAACATTTTTCAAATAAAACGGTTGACTTTGTTAATAAGCATTCAACAGGTAAAAACACAACAATGTATGTAACTACTAACAGTTAATCACAATACAAAAATATTTCAAAAAATCTTGTTTCTCAAGATAAAACAGTTCGATTATGAAAATTATTAATTACTTTTGAGTTATAAATATTAAAAAACGTTATAATTTTTTTTTAAAATGTTATTCCAAAAATTTAATTTTTTAAAAAAAAACGTTGGATTTTGTTAATAAGCATTCATATGTGTTTAAAAAAAAGAATATCATAAATCTATTTCTCGTTAGACATATCAACAGGTATAACAAACCAATCTATGTAACAAATAACAGTTAATCACAATCCCAAAAACAACCATACTCTAGTGTTAAAAGTTACACAGCAACACTATTTGACCAGAAAAAAAGTCAACGCCATAAATTAGGATATTTAAAGACAAATCGATTATAGGCTTTCCATAAATCTTCTTTGTCAACATAAAACGGTTTGACTTTGAAAATTATTAATTAATTATTTTTTTAAAATATTAAAAAACATGTATAAGTGTATACAAATGGAAAGTATTAAAACCTGGGACTTTTTAAAAAAAAAACTCAAACTTACGAAATATTAGAATTTTAATAATGAGAATGACAAAACTTAATGTAATGTAATTTACCAATTTTAAGTTTTAATTTAAAATTTTTAAAAAGTCAATTTGTAAAAAGTCAACTACTGTATTGTTTCAAAAACCATAAGACTGATATATTTTTGAAAATTATTAATTAATTATGTTTTTAAAATGTTAAAAAACATGTATAATTTGGTATAAAAAATGGAAAGTATTAAAAGTTGGTACGTTTTCAAAAAAAAAGTCAAAGTTAGTTAAATTTAGAATGTTAATAATGAGAATGACAAAACTTAATGTAATGTAATTTACCAAATTTAAATTTTTATAATCAATTTTTAAAAAGTCAATTTGTAAAATCTATAGTTGTCTAAATTTTAATTCTCATTATGGCAAATAAATCATATTAACCATATTTACCTATTGCTAAAAAAACATATTTACCAAATTTTGGCTAACTATTATAACCTAGAAAGCATATCACTGTATATTTTTTCAAAACACATATCAACACAAAAAAAACATATCAACACACATATCAACACAAAAAACAAATAAATGTATGTGACCGCTAATTAATCATCATCCAAAAAACGACCATAATCAAGTTTGTTAAGAGTTACCCACAACCACTGTATTGTTTCACAAACCACCACGACTTAGGACCAAAAGTATGCGGTTTATATCCAAAAAACTACCCACTGAATCCCATCCTAATTACCATCAACCCTAACTACTTTAGAGAGCTTGAACAGACCTCGTTTTTCAAACCAACGGAAATGCACCTGATCGCCAGCCTGCAAATCATTGTCAGCAACAAAGACAGACATACCTTTGATGAAATAACGCTTACTCGATCCCCTGTCTTCAATACCTACAGAGACACCCCAGCTATTTTGCGCAGCATCCTTAATTGTCAATGAGCGCGGCCTGTTCAAGCCGTTGTCCTTCGCCCATTGTGTCTTCATCCGCTAAAACAAATAATCATACATGAAATTTGTTATAAAAGGTTTTATATAGCATCAAAATAATTATAACAGATTGCTTAAACATATAATACTTACAAAATGCCTGTCAACAACAAAAACAACTGGAACGGCCCAATCTTCTATATCGTCAACATCTTCATCCGATCCAGAGTCATCATCATCAGTTTCCATATCATCATCATCATCTGAATAGTCTTCTCCATCGTCATCATCAGAAACCACAGCTACTTCCTCCTGATTAACTTGGTCATCCTCGGGCTGTTCAACGTCCTCCCACAACTCCGGAGGCAGGGTCAGCTTGTTCTTTTCAAAGATGGACAACTCCAATGTTTTCTGTTAAATTTACAATGAAACACATGGAAGGTGTACAAATTAATGATATAAATCTGAAACAAAATTAATGATATTTTTTGAAATTTGAAATCGACAAACAAACCTCGTTGTAAATTTGAAACACCATCAGATGATCCGCTGTTATGTTAAACCTCTGTTTCATGTACGGCCATCCCTGGGTAATAAAAAACTCATGACCATCGTATTCAAGTTGGACCTGGAAAACATGGCCTGCAAAGAAGATGATTTCCCAGCATATACTGTTATGATTAGGAACATCAAAATTTAAAAAAGTGTTATTATCTAACATCTAACAATATATTATATACATGATATTACCTGGGAATGAGCTAACCATAATCGGTTCCATAGGAGGGTTTCTATTGTACAAACCATGATGAACGAAGGCACTTATATGCTGGGAAGTTGAAAAACAATGTTGAAACATTAGTACATATTAATCTATTTAAGGCGTTATGTCATGTTTATAAACATCATTTAAAAAACATACCAGCCGATTCAGATCACTGAGCGGGTCATCAAGTTTGCAATAGAAATACTTTCCAGGTGCAGCTATGGCATCCTGATGGAAAGTATACATGTTAAAACAGTTCAGCATTTCTTCATACTCAAACACAAAGTGACAACCACTTGGGTAGTTTAGCGTTGTAATCATGTGCTTCCACCCATTGTAAAAAAACCACTTCCCAGCGATATTGATCACTTTAACTTCGAATGATCTCTGATCCAACGTATGGATTCTGGTCATGCCAGTAGGGTATCCATACTTTGAAATCCATTCCTTATAATCAGCGGGCAACGCCTACAAATCAATACAAAAAATTTTGATTATAAACTAATCTCTTGGATTTTGAGTTAATAAACATTATACATCGGAATACTGTACAGTGATTCAAATGAAAATATTCTAACAACAAACAGAGTTTTAAGGCATAAGAAAGGTCGCTTACCATACAAACACGTTCTCTGCCCTCGGATTTAACCCAAAATCCATAAACCATTCTGCAACGACCTTTAGAGCAACTGTATTATTATTAAAAACATATTAAAACATCATATCATATAACTAAAATTGAATCATTTGATGAATACATAAGTGGCAAATCTGTATTTTATTAAAACCTATTCAATTTTGAAAACAGATTCATTTTGTAAAAATCCCAAATTGAAAACTTTATATAAAACAAATTAAAACATGCAATCATATAACTAAATTTGCATCATTATATGAATACATAAATGACAAATCTGAAAAATCTTGAAACCTTTATATAATCGACTCATATTCATAATGTTCATACAAAACTTGCACCAAAACAACATCAATCTAATATTCTGAAAAGCTAACTTTCACCTAACATCATCAATGCCAAATCAAAGAAAACAATGTCCGAGTCCATCCATATCCATTCAAGAACCCTAATCAAACAATCAAGAAACCTAATCAAACAATCAAGAACCCTATTCAAGCCATATTACACACAATACATGAACATTCAATTGTAAATCAGATCTATACATATAATCCCTAAGAAATTAATCGCACAACAATTAACAAACATGAACCATACAACATGAACCCTAAAAATAAATATATATAAAACTGACCAATAATAGATGTAAATGCAAGTGTTATAAAAAAATTACTGAAATCAAACAAAAGAGGTATAAAAAACTGTAATCGATCTTTGAAATCAGTAAGAAAACCAAAAAAAATCCAGACAAAAGAGATATAGGAAAGACAATTGATTGAGATAATGATAGAACAGATCATACCTTTGATAGGAGATGAAGAAGAAGGCTGTAGGATGCCTGATTTGGGCGATCGCCTGGTAGGTAGGGTTTGGATCAGAGACGGCGAGGAGGAGGATTGTGTCAAACATGTTATGTCCGTGTTTTTTATTCCCTATATATATTTTCTTTATTTTTGAATTTTTTTAATTGAAAATTTTATAAAATACCACAATGAGACACTTGGCACAATATGATTGGCTCCACAATTGAGGATGAATGTGGGAGTGCCAAGTGTACTCATAGACTTTTGTTTATTAGGTATATAGATTTCAACTCGGGACGCTCTCCAACAGGTAATTGCTATATAGATGCCATTTTTATAGTTTAGATACTTCTAATTTTATTCACTTTACTTAGATTTCTCAACCCGGGACGCTCCCGGGGTATAAGCTAGTCAATAGATATATTTATTGTCTTTGTAGATGTTGTTTGTGTGTCGCATATTTGTATGGTTACCTAAATGCATGTAGAAAACAAGAATAACGACTACGAACCCATAACTTTAAACATTGACCTTCTCTGTAAATGGTATGTTTTATCGCATTCCATGGCCAAGATAAAAAAAACAAGAACAAAAGAAACAATGTTATGATTTGTTCTTTGTATGAATTTCCATCCATGAAACAGCCCATTTTTGTAATTCTTACCAAAATGTAGAATTGATCGATCAGATAGGTATGGCTGATAAGAAGAAGATCAAGAGTAAAGCTAGCAGTAGCAGCAACAGTAACATCCATAATGTTTAAAACGGAAGCGTCTGACGTTGGTCGCTGTAGAAGTTCTCGGTTATTTGCAAATCCAGATCCAATAGTTTGACACACGGTTACCGCCATTGTTTATTTCTCTATTTGCTTAACCACCATTAGTTGGGTTTGTCAGTTCTTTCTTTTTTCCCACTTGTTACATTGTTTTGATTAGTTGTTTTTAGTTGACATTTGGTTGCCGTTGGTATATTGCTTATTGTAGATACATACCAAGTTGTTTATGATTTTGGAATGTTGTCAGAAGGAAAGAGCTTTATACAAGAAAACATATACACAATGGTTTGATAGTTTATTTATTTTAGTAGGCTTCATGCATGTGATTATCCCGATTTGAAGGTAGCGCCCAACCTGTTTAAAACCTTAAAAATAAGTTTCAATATTGTTGTTGCATTACATGTCCAAGGTGAATTCGATTTGTTTATGAAATGTTTCTTTTAAGGTCACTCACATTTTGCTTTGCTATTAATAGTTGACCTTGCTTTTTTGCTTCAGGCTAACATTTTTTTTATATAGTACAATGTATCTGTTGGTATCTGTCCTAATTCGTTTATGTCTACATTATCCAGGTGGCAATGAAACAAATTACCAACTTCATGACAGATATTGCTGATGAATTCTAAATTCTTGTGGTTGATGCCATTAGATCTTTGTGTTTGAAGTTTCCCCTCAAGTACAGATCACTGTATGTTTTTGCTGTTTTATATGGTAATGTATACATAGGCGACCTAATTATTCAAAAGTCTTCATTAAGGTCACCCAAATATTTGAACATATTTAGAGGTCTCCCAAGTGTCAAATTATGTTTGTTTATGTCAATTTCAGTAAAAAGCCAGCTGGAAATTTGTTTATGCCAAAATGCCCCTATATTAGATCATATTTAGAGGTCTCCCAAGTGTCAAAAATTGTTCACGTTTCGTGCAACTCACGTCCGTTGAAACACCTATTTATATTTAATTCATATGTAAACCATGTTTAAGTTAATGTAAGTTGATCGAGTCAAATTCTATCCACCCTTGTTTTCTTGAAACTAAAACCATCACGAACTTTAACTTTTCATCTTATTAATTTAATTATTGTCTCAGGTTGGGGGAGGAGTAGATGCTTACACGGATGCGGATATTAATGTCATTCGTGAAGAATGGTCAAGTTATGCCGCAACCTTCATTTTCAAGTGATCCGTATGTTTAGGTCTAGATTAACGTAATGTATTGACACAATATTTTTGTAACCGTCTAATACTTCTAGTAGGATTCGACAAATGCTTATATTGTAATGGGTTTTTTGGTTGTATATATAATATATGCAGTTTTTTTTTAAATTTATTGATTTTGTTATTATAAATAAAAATATAAATCCAGGGCAATTAGTAATTTTGTAAAAAAAAATTAGGTAAAAAAACATGACACGCAAAATGAGTGTCATAAAAGTGTGTCTTAAATGCATGTAAAAAAATAGTGTCATAAAAGTGTGTCATGAAAGTGTGTCATAAATGCGGGTCATAAAAGAGTGTCATAAATGCGTGTCATTAAAAGATGACACGCGCTGGCATGTCATAAAAATTTTATGACATGTTCTTCCTTGACATTTTTTTGTGTGTCATAAACACTCTATTATGACGTGCAATGCGTGTTAAGAAATGTGTTTTTTCTAGTAGTGAGAGCAGTTGGTGCTCAGCCACCTCCGCCATAGTTGCGGCCTACAGTAGCTCCTCCAAATGGTGTTTTCCTGTGCGCTTTAGGTGGAGGTAGAGTTGAACACTCGTATATATAATAAACGAAAAGGGGTGTGTACATGACGAAAAGGGGTGTGTACATGACACTATGTGACGCATACACATTAAAATGAAAAAAAAAATGAATTTTTAGTGGGTTTTTTCATTCGAAAAAAAAAACACATAATATGTTCAAGTAATTAATTAATCATGTCTAGAAACATTGATTACAAAGGTTGCTAAGGCGGTTAGATGTAGCCTATGATTCTTAGACCAAGGGGTGTGGGAAATGAGGAGCCGACGTGGCACCTCCCCCGTCGGGGAACACCCCCCCCCCCCCCCTCTCCGCTGGAATTTCAGTGCAAATGGGGAACTCTCCCCCTCCTCCCGAGCTTTTTCTTTTGTCTTTTTTCTCTTAAATAAAATGCTAAAAAGTGGAAAGAGAAGGGGGCAGGTATTGTTGGTTGACGGTTGGAGAGGCGGAAGTCCGATGAAAAAGAAAAAGGCGGTAGGACGATGAGTCGTCGTCACTGGAGATGATGGTGATGAAGCTTGTTGTGTGGAGAAAATTGAGTCAGGTGGAAGTAGATGAAGGAGATGAGGGGTTGATGAAGAAGATGGGGTTGTGAGGAGGAAGGAGAGAGAGGCGGGTGAAGGTGTGTACCTGTGTGTGTTTTTGGTGTGTACCTATGTGTGTGTTTTGTTTTTGTTTTTTTTTTTTATATTTAAAAAAATGTAAGAGGAAAGAAGGGGGAACCATTTTCCTTATTTGAGGGAAGAGAAGAGAGAAATAATGTGGCACTGACGTGGACAAGAAGGAGAAAGGGGAAAGGAGGAACCAGACCCCATAACCTTAGACACTAGGTAACTAAGTAAACAAATTGACTAATTAATTGCTTTTATTTAATTTACTTATGCAAATCATTTTTCTACTTTATAATCGACTAAGCACCAACAAGGATTGAGTAGTGGGAGACACCGAGTCCCTGTGTCGGCATTTTTTTTAAAATCAAGCTGTGCTGTTACACGATAAGTTGACTTGCCTGATTGTGTGTAGTTGTGTATAAGTTATAGAATCATGTTTTGAAATCTAAAACAAGATTAAATCTAGAAAACCGTTATTTGCATGTAGCCCACACCTCCTTAACCCCATGGTTTCTAAAATTACAGTAGTCTTGGACAAACATGTGCCAATGAAAAAACACCAATATAACAAGTATAATAATGAGCACAAAGAAGAGATAATTGTATTAATGATGCATGAGTGATTACAAGTACTCGATTACAATTGTTACAAGTGTTTCAACTATAATCAGACTTTCTCAGCTATCACAGAATTCTCGAAGTGTGCATTTGTGTGTGTAACAAAATGATCATTCTCCTCTAGGGAGAAGGGGTATTTATAGGCCCATGGGTCATTCTGTGATTGGCTGATTCAAGAATGACAGTTGTTCTGCGTGGGTCCCACATGTTTGTCTACCGTTGGAGCTCAGGCGCTGTCTTCTTGTGATAGGTCCACGTGTTTTGCAATTGTTCTTTCTCTGTACCTCGTACATGCAGATGATCGTGGAGCAGGGAATAATGACCTCTGATTGGCTGCATCTCCCTTTCATTGTCGGATCACAGCTGGCATGTTCTAGGAATCGTGCGCAGGCTTCTAGAAGCTTTAGTTAGTGTCCCTGCTAACGTGTGTGGAGATGTGGGGTCGTGCGCACGCGCGGGTACATAACTCTTCAGAACCTAAAGCGAAACACGAATTTGAGCCTTAATCCGAATTTTGTGTTATAATTCATTGGATGTGTCATCTCACGGTTTCAGATTCACCAGCTTTCAAAACAGAGTTTAGTTATTAGCCCGTATGTTTAGTTACCCTTTTTTCATATGTTTCGTGATGCTTTTGACGTCTAAATTTGGAATTGTTATGCTTGACAAAAGATATGATATTTTGATATATGCTGGATTTGTTTGTGCTTCTCTAAAGATTCTAACTTCGTGATGGACAAAGAAGCAACGTAAAGGATAGCATCCTATTTGTGATCAAATAGTCATTTTGTATCACAATTGATAATTTCTAAAGTGACAACGTGCAATGACTTGACATCACTGATCACTTGCAATTGCCACTTGGGATCTTGTTCCCTTCCACAAAATAATAAGGCTAAGGGGTGCGGTTCCCCTCTCCCCCTTTCTCTCTCTTGTCTACATCAGCGCCACGTCATTTCTCCCTTCCCTTCCCCCTCCTCAAAACCAAGGAATTTTTTTTTCAACAAAAAACTTCATTAAAACAAAACGGACCGGGCCTCAAAAAGAGGACCGCCGCCAGATAATTACATCATATACAAAGGGTATTTTACCCACTCATTCTAATTGACATCCTTATATTTACTACGATGCTTCAACCAAAGGTAAGATAGCGCCTTCACCCTCGCAACAATCTCCACAACCCGAGGCGTCGAATTCTGAAAGATTTTGTTATTTTGCTCATTCCAAATCAACCAACAAGTCACCATCACAATACTTCTCAACACCTTTGTTTCCCACTTAGACTTGGTCAACGCACCTTGCAATTGAAACAACCCTGTGACCGAATCCGCCCACCAACCATAAAGCTTACACCAATTCCATACTTTGCTCCAAATCCCAACCGTAAAACCACAAGACACCATGAGATGAGAAACAGATTCGTCAGCAGCATCACACAAAGGGCACGACGGGTCCGAAATATATACCTTCCTACTTAACAAGGCAAGCCGAGTCGGAAGGCGATTTAGCTCCATTCTCTAACAGAATATATTAACCTTCAATGGCAGCCATGATTCCCACTTCATAAACTGGACCGTGGGAGAATATTGATTCTTTCTTAACCATTTTTTTACGGCTGCAACTGAGAAGACCCCATCGGTACTCAGCTCCCAAATCCACTTGTCATCTTTGTCTTCAAACCGGATCTGTGATAACACTGACAGAACATCCTGCACCTCTAAAATAGTTTCCACAGTATCTGAATGAATAACCCATGATTCAGCCAACAATATCTGGTTGAATGAAATAGTTCCCCCTTCTTCCCCTTTTTCTTTTTTTTATTACTTTTTTTAAAGAGAAAAAGACTATATATATTATTAGTGGTACAATTTAATAATATATAAAGTAAAGTATACATATTACATTGATATGGATTGATCGGTGAGAACGGGAAGTGATTACCGAAGGCACCTAAGGGGGAAGGGTGGGGGCGGTGTTCCCCGACGGGAAGGGTGTCCACCTCACCTCACCGTTCCCACACCCCACGGTCTAACTAAAAATTAGCTTTTTTTTTTCATATATGAGCTAAATGAATAGATCATGTTAACACTAACAAATTGATCAACAATATATGATATATTTTGTGATAGAGTTTAGTTAAGGTAATTAAAAATATTTTTATAACTAAGGGTTTAAGGAAATGCATTACTTTTTATATAAATTTCGTAGCTATAAAAAAAGTCGACACGCCATCTCAAAATAATTGAAAGAAATTCGGCATCGAAAAGACTAGGCTACTTTTGGAAAGAGAGAAGCGACCCAAAAAGGGAAAGTTCCATATTCCACCACCCAACTTTTGTCTCTTATGTTTTACCTTGAATTCAAATTGTTAATGTGGGTAACTTACCCGATGGTTTTTTTTTTTTTTTTTTCGTGGGATATGTCGGTAATCACTGATCATCAATAAGTTTTGTCGGTAGATTCATATTTTTAAGACCATGTGTAATGGTGGGTGAAAGTGACATTTTTTAACACTTGGCAATGTGGGGCCACTTGTTGGGTGAAAAGGGCTTAAAATGGGCAAGAGGTGCAATGGTGGGTGAAAGAGAGTGAATATATAATGATATTATATTTGAATGAAAAAAAAAAAGAAAAAAAATCAAAATGAAATGGAAGCATCTGATTGGCTGGAACAAAATTTAACTCACGCGAAAATTTTCGAACAGAAGCCTTTAGCGGCCCTTTAACATGGGGGGGGGGGGGGGGGGTTAATGGGGCGCCAAAAGGGGCATTTAACGCCCAATTGGCTGACTATTACATATGGTCTAATAGCAAACTAAGATTTTTTTTGCTTTTTATTGGATTAGATAATTTGAGTTACGAATTGGTTTCATATTAACCACTATGTTCACTTAATCTTAGTAACATAAACAAATCAATAACATATTACAATACTCGGATAGTTTTTTCATATAGTACATATTCTTGGAAGTTTTATAATTTGAAACACTTCGGTCCATTGCAAAACTATTTTCTCTTCAACAATTGTATTTTATTTTATATAATATATAATTTAATACATAACGCATAACATGTTACAATTTTACATAGTCTTACATTCTTACAAAGCGATTCAACTCATAGCGTGCCAAAAGTTACTTGTCTTGAAGACGCGATAAGTCTAACAATGATACCAAATCATAATGACAATTTTGTTTTAGTTTTTAACAGTTTGATTTTACGTTACAAAGGTTAAATTGACATTAAAACTGAATCGTAAACATCCATACTATCATAATTCATAACCCTATGTTTGTTTATAGCAAGCTAGTTTTATTGAAAATAATTACATTCTTTCGGATTTTAGAAAGATAAATAATTATTTTGTTGATAAATAATTTTACATAATTGTTGTGCTAATAGGGCAATGACAAGTGGAGAGGTGAGATTGGAATATTGTTCATGATGATAAGGCATCTGTGGTTAGGGTTATCTTTCTGTTCATCTTCATGCATCCATATCTTCCCACTTATTTTCCATTATTTGATTCTTATTATCATACCGACTTCAACATTACTGTGGAATTTTTATAAAAGCAAAAGAATTTTAAAAAGATGATCCCAACTATTTTAATATTGCAAAACTATATTCACTTCTTTCTGCTACTGTTCCATCATGCTCTAGTAGGGTCAACATTCTCTATGATTGGTTATATTCTGCATTTTATAAAAGGTCCGGTTATTTGCACAACTAGGGTTTTTATTTGCACAACCCCTCCACGGGTCGTCGAGGCCTGGACAGCCCGTGGAGGGCCAAAAAGGCAAACGGACGGGCTGTCGAGGCCCAGACGGCCCGTCTAAAGGCAAAAGGACGGGCTGTCCAGGCCCAGACGGCCCGTCTAATGGTTTAAATCCAATCCAATCATTGGTAATCATTGGCAATGATTAGGTGATGATTATTTTGTTTTTTTATAAGTGTAAGTGTAGTGTGGATGTTTAAAATGGGTTTGAATGTTTGGTTTTTATAGATATTTGGTTTTTTATAAATGTTTGGTTTTTTATAAATGTTTTTTTTTTATTTGTATAATATGATCTTTTTAATATAATTGTGTATATGAATATGAACGAATGTCGTTTATGTTGCCGAACTAAACGAAACCAAAATACGAACAATAAACCATAAATAAGCATAAATATTCCAAAATTTACATAAACTATGAGTTCAATAAACATTCAAAACGAACAATAAAGCATAAATAAACATAAATATTCCAAAAATTTACATAAACTATGAGTTCAAAATGTACGATTCCCAAGAAATATAACCCACCCGTCTAACCCGACCCACCCGGCTGATCCGACCCACCCGGCTGATCCGACCCACCCGGCTGACTGGTGGACGCCCCACCATGCTGACTGCTAGACGTCCAATCTGGAAGTGGACGCGGCTCCAAACCAGCTGCTCGTCGTCTCTCATTCTCGCTCTCTAGCAGCCACCGCATGTCACCCCGCATCGACGCCATGTCACCCCGCATCGACCCCAACTGATCCAGGATCTGCTGAAGTACCTGGGTCGTGCTATCATGCAACCTGACAGCATGATAAACGCGGGCAGGACGCTGTAGCTCATCAACGGGGGGGGGGGGGGGGGGGGGTCTGGCATCTCTACATCCACCGGTGGGTCGCCGTCGGCAACGTGTGGCATCTGGACCTCAGGGGCAATCGGCCCATCGAGATGTCTGAGCGGCTCTGGCACAAAATGCTCGCCACGGTCGCCAGGAGGTCCGAAGGCACGCTGGTAGTAAGCGGCTCGGTTGCTGCGAGGGACCCGTGCTGCCACCTTCATCTGCGTCATAGTCCTAATATTTAACGGCCTGAAATGCAAAACAACAATAATAATATTAAATAATAATAATAATAATAATAATAATATTAAATTATAATAAATAATAAATAATAATAATAATAATAATATTAAATTATAATATATAATAATTTAATATTATTATTATTATTATTATTATTTATTATTATTAAATTATAATATTAAATTATAATAAATAATAAATAATAATAATAATAATAATAATAAATAATAATAATAATAATAATAAATAATAATAATAATAATAATATTAAATTATAATATATAATAATTTAATATTATTATTATTATTATTATTATTTATTATTATTAAATTATAATATTAAATTATAATAAATAATAAATAATAATAATAATAATAATTATAATATTAAATTATAATAATAATAAATAAAAATAATAATAATAAATAATAATAATAATAATAATATTAAATTATAATATATAATAATTTAATATTATTATTATTATTATTATTATTATTTATTATTAAATTATAATATTAAATTATAATAAATAATAAATAATAATAATAATAATAATAAATAATAATAATAATATTACCTGGCCAACATCGGACGAGGTAACGTGTTCTCCTCAGCATGCGTCCACAATTCGCCCGGGCAAAGACGCAACGCGATGGCGGTGACTATCCCACCAATCGGAATCTCCCCCGCCGGGTGCCTATGAGGGTAGGTCGCGATGTACTCGGCAAAGCACTTGTGTAGCGCAACCGGCCTACCCCTCAAGATGCAGTAGAGGTAGAAAAGGTCAATCTGCTGGACCCTCTCGTTACAGTTACACCGTCCGGCAATCGACCAGCTAACCAAACGGTGTATGTAACGGATCAGAGGGTCCCGGATGTTGCTGGACCTATCCATCCTGCACAGAATAATAATAACATTAAAAAAATTTCGGCAGAGTTTCCTCTGTTTTTGTACGAACCAGACAACACAAGTCGTCTACAAAAATCCAAAAACAAACAACCTAAACTAACTAAATAACAATATTAATTAACTAAGCGAACTAAATAACAATAATAATAACGAACTGAACTAAATTAAAAGAATAACAATAATAATACCTCTCGCCGCCGTCCTCCCCATACTTTCGACCACCAATAGTGGGCCACCAGGCCATCAGCATGTCGTCTGGCAAGGTCGTCAAGGCCGTGGTGTACATATCCTGGACAAGCTCCTCCTCTCTGTACCAGCAGCAAGTAGTAGCCCACTGGTCCATCGTATATGCGTAGAGCTGTCCGAATAATCGGAACTGTACCTCCGGCTCAGGCTCGCCGTCAGGACCTACTGGAGGCTCAACACCTGCTGGATGCGGCGTGTAGCGGAATGTCGAGATGAACTCGATCGTCAGTGGCCGATACGACTCATGGTCGAGGTCAGCTAACATCCGCCCCCAAGGGCTGTCGTCTGGGATCCACTCCTCAAACCTCTCCGATCCACCGATCGCAAGTAATGCGGACCAGTCAACACTGCGCGATCCGTGTATCAGACGCAGCTCCATCTGACCCCAGCGCGCGATCTCGTAGTCATCGTTATCGTGCCTGAAGGGCCACTCTCTCAAGTCGCCACCTGCAAGAGGATTCCCGTCCGCAGGCTGGTTACGGCGTCTTCGGTTGTTTCTGTTTGCCATATCTGCAAAACAAAAACAAAACATTAAAACGCCTAAATAATAAATCGCTTAAACAGTAAAACGCCTAAATAGATAAACGCGCGCCTAAACATAAAGGCGCGCGTTTAGGTTTAGGCGCCTAAACACAAACGCGCGCCTAAACATAAAGGCGCGCGTTTATGTTTAGGCGCCTAAACCTAAACGCGCGCCTAAACATAAAGGCGCGCGTTTAGGTTTAGGCGCCTAAACACAAACGCGCGCGCGTTTAGGTTTAGGCGCCTAACGCGCACAAATGCAAACTGCCCCACCACCACTGCCCTATCCCCTACCAACCACCAACCACCACTGCCCCACCACCACTGCCCTACCCTACCAACCACCAACCACCACTGCCCAACCACCACCCAACCACTGCCCCACCACCACTGCCCTATCCCCTACCAACCACCAACCACCACTGCCCCACCACCACTGCCCTACCCTACCAACCACCACCACCACTGCCCTATCCCCTACCAACCACCAACCACCACTGCCCAACCACCACCCAACCACTGCCCCACCACCACTGCCCTATCCCCTACCAACCACCACTGCCCTACCCTACCAACCACCAACCACCACTGCCCCACCACCAACCACCACTGCCCCACCACCCCACCACCAACCACCACTGCCCCACCACCCAACCACCAACCACCACTGCCCCACCACCCAACCACCAACCACCACTGCCCCAGCACCCAACCACCAACCACCACTGCCCCAACCACCCAACCACAACCTTAAAAAAAAAAAAAAAAAAAAAAAAAAAAAAAAAAAAAAACCCTAAAACTAATAATAACAATAATAATAACAATAATAATAACAATAATAATAACAATAATAAAAATATACCTTGTAGGAGAGAGATAGAGGGTTAGAGAGAGAGGGAGACGGTGGTGGTGGTGGTAGGTCACTGTGGCAGAGGGTTCGAGAGCAGAGGGTTCGAGAGAAAGGGGGCAGAGGGTTGGATGGTGGTTGTGGTGTGGTGGAGGAGACGGTGGATGGTGGTTGTGGTGGAGGAGACGGTGGATGGTGGTGGTTGGGAGGAGGAGAAGGTTTAGAGAGAGAGGGAGAAGAGAGACGAGAGGGAAGTAATGGGGACGAGGGGGAGATCTGTTCTGTTTTAATCTGATTTAAATTTTTTGCAACGGGCCGTCGAGGCCTTGACGGACCGTCTAAGGCCAATTTTTGTCTTGGGACGGGTCGTTGAGGCCTGGACGGTCCTAATTTTTTATTTTTTTTTTAATTTAAAAAACAGAAGCTTCTCATGGAAGCTTTGTGTTGGGACGGTCAGTCTAGGCCTAGACGGGCCGTCTAAAAACCAGAGGACGGGCAGTCTAGGCCTAGACGGGCCGTCTAAAAACCAATTTTTTGCCATAGACGGCCCATCTAGGCCTAGACGACCCTAATGTTTTTTATTTTTTTTTTAAATTTTTAGTGTATTTTGTATATTTTAAGCTTGGTATTTGTATTTTTTATAAAAAAAAAGGGAGTATATTTTTATAATAAGTATAAATGAACACATACAACAAATTTTTCCGTTCGTCCGGTCCGGTTACATACGATAAGCTAAGTTAAGTCGAAGTATTGAGGTGATCGAACATCAACCCTTTGTATACGGTCGTCATATACCGTCTCCCACTCACTTGCCTCTTCATATCGCCACTTACGCCATGCTGGATTCAGTTTTGGCATTGGGGCGCCTTCTGCCAACTCAATCTTGATGAAATGATTTTTGTTAACAAAAGCAAACGATACGAACGCATGTTCTTCAACGGTGTGTGGACCATCGAACATAGGGAAGTACGTCTCACTTTGATCATACGGAGAGAGAAATTGAACAACCACCTTAAATTTCTGAGCAATCAGTAATCCTGAGGCGGGCATCTCCATCCATTGGTCGTGCGCGGCTGGTCCCACTCCAGTGTGATCCAATGAGTTGGAGACTCTGTCGTAAGTATCGTAATCCACTTCGTTTAAAATTAGCCTCCACCGGTCTTCATTCTCGACGATCTCCTCCTTAAGCTGTTTGCGGATGAAGTACCACATATCCTGTTGCCACCCTAAGCACACAGCTACGGATCGAAAGCCACAGTGACCGTCTCCATGGACATCCCGAATGTCTGTAATGTATCTATGATATGCAGGTGGAAGCCATTTCTTAAACCTTTCGATCTCCAGTTTGTACCTGTACCCATCAAAAAGTGAGATTTAATATGTGTATAAATATGTATGCATGTGTGAATTTATATATTAGTAGTTTGTACCTCTCCCTTTCCAACAGTGGAAAATCTTCATCGTAAACAATCGGTTTGTCCCTTGATTGTTTACCTCTTCTAGAAGGCTTTTTGCCCTACGTGCAAAAAATTATATAACAACAACAACAACAACAACAACAACAACAACAACAACAACAACAACAATAATAATAATAATAATAATAATACGAACCGCAGCCTTATCTTCCTTTTTTTCCTTTTCACTTGTTGTTGGCCGACCCCGAGTATCGGTTTGTACCTCAGGAGGTTTATGTTTAGTCATAATCGGATTCAACACCTCCTTCATCTTCTGCAACATGCTTTTTTTCACTTGCACCGGTTGCGACCTTAGCTGCTCAGCGAATGCATTCATTTGGTGCTGAAAGTCAAACTCGGGATTCTCAGCTACTTCTGGCATAAAGTCAAGTCGTGTCCAGAAGACGTCGATATCAGCCAGTGACACTCGTGTATCTGATATATATATTCAATCACAACAACAACAAATCAATAATTTTATAAAAATTTGGCAGAGTTTCCTCTGTTTTTGTACGAACCAGACAACACAAGTCGTCTACAAAACGCTTCAAACATTTATAATAAGTCTAAAAAATGTTGTTACCTTTCGTATCAAACAATTGCAATTGACAGGAACAAGGCAATCCATAAGTCTTATTGAGTCGGTGTTCACAAGACCTCTTTTGTTCCATATAATAATTTATCTTGTTGACCCCTCCGAGCATCAAATTAAGCGCTAGATGGGAAACCCTACCGATTACGTCTTGAAACAACGGTAGATCATGTTTCCACATTCTTGTTGATCGACTTTGTTCGAAGGAGTGCTTTATCGCTACGCGCCGTGATTCCATAACTTTGTCTATTTGCATCACAAGCGTGTGGAGCGAGCTGTTCGGGCCTTTTATGTACCTTTTAATAAGAGCATGCTGACTCTCGACCCTGTTGGTCGTAGTCTGACCGAACGTAAGGTTTTCATTTGCCCATGCTTCGACAAACATTTCTTTATAATCTCGGAGCCAAACTGACTCCATGTAGTCATAAACCTCTGTAAAAAACAGAATAGTGATGTCAATACGGAAAATATGTACGCTTGTAAAGCAAAATAAAAAATAAAATATATACCCGTTCGATCCTGCCCCCAAAGTCGTCTGTAGAGCGCTTCAAGATTGAATTCGTAAGCCTCTTTGTCAGGAGATTTACACAGTCGACCAAAATACTGCAAAAATATTTCCCATTCTTCTTTTGGAAATCCTGCTTTATGATATTTTGCAATATTTCGTTGAATATGATACCTGCAAAACAACAACAATAATATTAATAATAATAATAATAATAATAATAATAATAATAATAATAATAATAATAATAATAATAATAATAATAATAATAATAATAATATTTCGTTGAATATGACACCTGCAAAGCAATTTCGTAGCATCCGGGAAAACTGAAGCACATGCACTCATCAGAGCCAGATCTCTATCTGTAACAATTACACGTGGCTCCATACTCCCCTCCAGCAAATCTCTGAGCCTCTCAAGCACCCATGTGTAGTTACTCGTTTTCTCTTTAACGATAAATGCATGGGCGATACAAAACGACTGGTTTGTCGACGTCATACCCACAATTTGAACAAACGGGATTCTGTACTCGTTCGTTTTGTAGGTGGCGTCGATCAGCATCACATGTGGAAAGGCACGCCAGAGATTGTACGAGACCCGGTGTGAAAAGAAAATATTCTCAACAGCATCTGTCTCTGGATTCTGCTTGGTGAAATAAGTAAATTTCTTTTCAACCAGGATACTCTCGAGTATCTGCATAACAATAATAATAACAATATTTAATATTTAACAACAACAAAATTAATAATAGTCTATGACAATAATAGTAATTAATAATAATACCTGCATTGGGGTTTTATCGCCGTAAATTCTATGTTTAATCTTGCTCACTGTATTGTGTATGTCTCTTAGAATACATTTATTATTCGGGTTTTGTGCTCTGATGGCCAAATGTATGTTTGCCGGTTCCAGGCCTTGAAAATAAAGTGTTTCCACCATTTCTTCTTCCTGTGGTGTCAGCCGCCTAGCAAAAGCGTGACCCTCAACATGTACAAAAGGGTCGTGGTTATGATTCGCGTGTTTAACCTCCAACTTCCAACCCTCTTTGCGTAGCCTCCCTATTAACATAAATGGACAGTTAATCTTTTTGCTACCCGTAGACCTTACTGTGGCTGTAGTATGGTATTCGCCAGCACGGTCGCATCTCAGGTCTATCCTAATTTTTCTTGCATTATTTCCACTGCCTTTTGAAACAGAACGTCCTGTCACTAGGACGTAACCGCTAGCAAGGGCTCTATCGTAAGCCCATTGTTTCATCTCTTCAACAGACCCGAATACCTGAAAATTTACACAACAGTCTAGTCTAAATTCATACTACTCTAAATACCTGAAAATATATACTACTGTAAAGATATACTAGTCTAAATTCATACTAGTCTAAATACCTGAAAATATATACTACTGTAAAGATATACTAGTGTAAATTCATACTAGTCTAAATACCTGAAAATATATACTACTGTAAATAAATAAACGCACCTGCTCGGTTTCATACGAAACATCCGGGTTAGGTTCAACTTTTATGTTAGCATCTTCCTGGTTGTCATCATTAGCACGATTCCCGCGCGAATGGTAACTCCCGTACGTGTACTGCGGGTAGCTTGGTGGCATGAAAAAAGACTCCTGTTCCTCTACATATTCCTCGTTGAGATCGGGCAGCATGTTCCCGTCATTACCACGAACCCCGGATTTAACCTCATCTTCACCAACTTGAACCTCGGGTTCATACCCTACGCTTTCAGAGACGTAAGACTCGTTCTCAGACAGGTCAACGGTTGAAAAGCTGTGTAAATATGTCATCGTGAGACCGGGAAGTCGAAATGGGTCGAGGGTTTTTGGTGGTGGTGATGTTTTAAAGTTTGGTTCAAATGGGGAAGAAGCTGATCGTGTAATGGTTATATCAGGAAATGTCGACGGGCCGTCGAGGCCTCGATGGGCCGTCTAGGGATTAAATGCCCTAACCTAACACGTTTCAACGGGCCGTCGGGGCCTGGACGGCCCGTCCATAAGTACCTTTTTCAGACTTTTCAGTCTGAACTGCCTGCTTTTGCAGGAGTTCAGACTGATCACCTCGTACCTCGTACTTTTTACGGGCCGTCTGGGCCTCGACGGCCCGTCAGTTTTGTCTTTTCTGTAAACAAACGGCCCGTCAAGGCCTGGACGCCCCGTCCTTAAACCCTAATTTTTCTTAACGGCCCATCTAGGCCTCGACGACCCGTCCTAAGGTTGTTTAGGGTTTTTTGTTGGTTGTGTAGATAGTATCACCCATTATAAATTGAAGGCTAGATTACATGAATGATGCGCCTACTATTTTATGTCTTCGATTATATTCATGACTAAGAGCATTCACATTTGGTTCATCAAATCTTATTAATCAAATTACATTAAAAATCACTAATTTTAACGTTATTTTATTAATTTCGTGAAAATAACGTTAAAATGATGGACGGTTAATCATGCATCAGGTGGTGACGTTGATAGCCAAAAGACAAGGGGGTACATGCACAAATCGGGTTTGTCCCGGTTGCTAAGTGTTATGTGTCTTATGTCCAATGCTTGATACAAAACCACTGTCGAGCCGGGGGTCTCATTGGAAGAAGCTTTTCTATTCCCACGGGGTAGAGGTAAGGCTGCCTACATCTTACCCTCCTCAGACCCTACCTTAGCTTTTGCTATTGGTGAGATTAACTGAGTATGATGATGACATTAAAAATCACTACAAATCCTTAAAAAAAAATTTCTCATTTTCAAATAAATAATATTTTTTTATACTTATAGTATTTTTTTTTCTCTCTTTCACTCACAATCACTTTCAAAAATATTAAAATATATATAAGGTGAACAGAGTCACCTAAATATACAGATGAACAATAACTTTTTCTCTCTGTTCTATTCACAACTCATCAACTATTTTTTAACATATGAAATCTCACTCACATAATATATGGTGGTGGACTAAACGTGAATACTCTAAGAAACTAATGATTGGGTTCCCCTTGTTAATGTTTGTCCCAAACAATTAAATCAACCTAAAATGATTACACGACCCGAATTTTAATTTAGAAAGTAAAAAATAAAACCAATGTGCAGCTACTTTCTTGTTCCGACGTCAACCCTTCAACACCTATATGGTCTTCGAACCGATTAAACACTTCTATAACTATACCTACATTCAAGGTAAGGACTTTGTGTTCAGGTTGGTGACCAAAGTTCATCCATTTTAGATGAAAATCGAAAGGAAAGATTCAATGATCGTCATTCGTGAACACATGGTTAGGTTTATCGACAATATTCTAAGCAATGTTAGGTCACATTGTCTTTTAAGGCTAATATTATGGACTTGTTAATGTCTCAAATAAAAAGACCCTAGAATACAAAGGGCATGTGAAATCATTGAAAATATGCTACTTTCGTAAATTTTTTTTGAATTATCATATGTATGTCTTCTTCGCCTCAATAGATATAAATAAAAAGAATAAATACCATTGAAAAGATGTTTTATTCTAAATTCACCACTTAAATTGCATATTGTTATCCATACAAGGATTTTCGTTATTACATAACTAATTAATTAATAATATTCTTTGATAGAAAGCTCAAGTGGACAATCGCAACTCACAACTGAAAAAACTAGATTTATCATTAAACCAATCAAATTAACATCTTTATTTAAAAAAGAAATTAGGTGATGAGTTATCTAAAACCGTTGGGTATACTTTAACCCTCTTTAATTCTACCTAGATGCCACATAATCTACTTTTCTCCATTGCATTCCACTTTACTCCTAATGAAATGGTTTAACTTCATATAACTATACCTTTTAATAGTTTTTGGTTTAAGAAGGGAAACAAATTAATTTAGTGTTTTAACAGCCCGTTAACATGTTGGATATTTTAGTGTTATTGGATTGACTGATTGACCAATATGTTCATAATAATACATCATATAGGTATGGTGGTGCGGAGTGCACGCCTATTTGCATTTATTATGAATTTAGGGGCGAAGCCCCTAAGGAACGGGGGTCCGGGGGCAGCGCCTCTGGGAGCAGGGTCCGGGGTCGAGCTGCCAAGTCAGAAATAGAGGGACTATTTTGGCAAGTTCAAAAACCTTGGAAAAACTGCCTAAAAGGCAGTTAATGGCCCAATTGTTTTCAGAACGTGTTCTTCTTCTTGGTCATAATCTCTCTGGTTATCTATAATCTCAATCACAACATACAGAAAATTCTCAATCTCTGATTGTATCCGATTGAATATTCGATAGAACCGTCGAATTGATTCAATCTGAAAGCGATCACGTGCCTTCAGAGATTTCTGTTATCCGGTTTTGTTCGTTTATTACGGTTATTCCCCAACATAACATGTTAACAAATAGCCTCTTTAATTATTGCCCCTTAACACAAGGAGGGAGTGATGTGTAACGTGGCATCACCGTTTAACATGACATGTCACCTTTAACGCCCAAGATGTTAGTATACACCGTATGGCCTTATGGTGAAAATCATAGCGAAGATCTCAATTTTAAAGAAGATATTGATGTAATTAAACTTGTAAGGATATAATTAATTTTTATTTGCAGTTTTATATAATTGAAGACATTTAATATATACTCGCATATCCACAAATGGACACACACATATGAACGTCTATAGATACATCATGTGGCCTAGCGAGAGACCTTTCCTTTATAAATAGGTACATCATGTGGCCTTTATTTTCATCCAAAGTAAACTTCTCTCTTTATTTATCTTCCCTAGAAACTAGATAGTTGAAGAGAGTCATGAGAACGCTCTCTTCTCTAGTGACTACAACCCCTGAAGGTCTAAGTCATGTTTTTTTCTAGAAAAAACATGAATTTTGAATTTAAAATTCCAATAAATTCCCGTTGTCGAGGGGTTAGCCGACTTTCTTGATCCTCTTTGGTTCCACCCTAGATCATGTTGATAGATAGAGAGCAATACAATGACATTTTATTAATACATAGCTTGGATCTTCATAGCCTTTTTCACATTTGATGATGCTTTATCATCACTTTCATCACAGGTTTATTCTCTACTTTTCTTGTAATCTTTCCCTATTCATCTCATTATCACATAATGATTCTAAAGTTATGTTATGTGGCTAAATTGTATACCTTATGAGGTACTTGAACTCGCACAACATGGGTTTTCCTAATATTGTACACGGCACCACAAAAGTTGCACCGATGTGCCCTTGCAAATGGATGTATGAACTTGATTCGAAGGAGGCAGTAACGGATGTTGACAGAAGATAGAGAGCACAAAGAGGACATGAGGTGCATACATATATTGCACTCACTTCTTTGTGCTCTTTATTCTTCTGTCATTACCCTTAATGTTTTTCTTCTGTCATGTTTATCGTATTTTTTTTAAAGATGAATTTCATTAACATACACGTCAAGTTTATCGTATTAGTTACTTATGCATCAGCTAAATGTAAGTGTTTATAATACAAAGTGAAGTCATATAACAGGTATATAGAAAAGATCATATAACAACTTAATATGGCTAAGGGTGGGTTCAAAACGCTTCCTATATAAAAAAAATAAATAAAAAAATCTAAGGTATAACCAACCCGTATAGTGTTATTTGTACGGGTCTAATAATCGAGGAAGATGTGAGTTTAAGTCTCACTTAAAACAAAGATGTGCAATGGCTATTTGTTCTATTTTTTTTTTTTAGCAAGGCACACATTTTAATGTGGGGATTTTGAAGATTTACAAACATGCGAGGAAGGTTTGTTAAATTGTGTTGGTTGATTGTGACCAACAGGTTCAGAAACGAGTTAATTTTTAAACAGGTTTAGCCCTCTTTATATAAGGTAATTGGGGACATTAAAGCACTCAGCTTTTTCTGGGTTAAGGCGAGAGCAAAACTGACTGACTTGGATTGGGAGAAATGGCGGGGTTTCAACTTATCGCGTATTGTTTAATGCCTTTGTTCGTTTTTTTGTATATGGGCGATCTTTGATGTAATTTATCTTATAACTTGTATGCCGGGCGATTTTGCTAGTTTTCCGCTAGCCTGGATGTTTAATAAAATTTGTTGGCCGTTAAAAAAAAAGATTGTGACCAATGGTAATTACAAAATATATCACCAAATTCATTGAAACGGGCATGTTTAGTTATAATACTAACTAAATATACTTTTAGAAAGAAAAAAAAAAGACTTTTTTTGTGTGCAGAACTTCATACAATTTCTTCTGTATATTTTCAAGTTGAATAAAATACTTTTATTTAATGACATTATCACGTATAAACACACCTTTATTTAACTTTATATTGGAAAAAAAAACATTTCTTGTATTAACAAGAAAATATTTAATTTTATATTATTGATTTTAAATATATCAAAATTTTAATTAGTGAATTCTTTTAAAATGTGTGATTATGAGTACATCTAATTAAACATCTATATATAAGTATTAGCTGATTACCCCGGGAAGGTCCCAGGGTTGAAAATTTTAATATGATTTAATAAAATATGATAAAAGAAGAAAACTCAAATTACGAAAAGAGTAAATAACTTAAACATAATCAATCTTAGTTAAAAAAACGTTTATTTAAAAAGTTAAAAAAAAATAAAAAGCATAAACCATATTAAACATAATACAATATTAAAAGGATAACATTCAACATATAATCATCTTCACGTGATTTAAAATATATTACAATTTGACTTTGACTTATATAGATGTAGAATTCATGATAAGTATTGATGTATTGATAAAAAGGGGTAATTTGTCTCTTGACTAGATAGAAAATGAAAAAAAAACTTTTGTATTGGTAAGTAATTAAATCAATTATATTCGATGGAATAGTTTGATTTACTATCTAAAACATGATTTATTATAATGAGAAAGTATAGGATACAAAGTATCCTTAACGTGAGAAGTGTAGGAAGCCACTATAATTTGCCACTTGTCAATTTAACAAAACCATGATTAACCTAATTAAACCCAATTGCAGTCAAATTCTAGGGCAAAGTAAATCACGTTCTTCTGTAACAATTGAATCCATTCATGGATTCCAAATTCTTAACAGTGGAACATGATCAATTAAATAAAAACCCTAACGATTCAGATTTCAACAACGTTTTTGGCTTCTGCAACAATTGAATCCATTCACGGATGCGATAGATGAAGAATTCGAGAATGTAGGCACCTGAAACTTACCAGAGAAGTTGAATAATGACTAGAATGTCACTCACCAGAACTATCGGGTCAACATCAAGTCTACATGTTTACTGAAAAACAACGATCATTTAGGTAATGAAGAAAATGAAGAAGAAGAAGAAGATTTTTGATGATCAATAAGAATATGAAGATGAAGGTGCGTTTTATGATTTTATGGGTGATTACATAAAAATGACGATCAAGGTAGCATGTGTTTTTTGATTTTTTTATGGGTGCGTTTTATGATTTTGTGGGTGTGTTTTATGATTTTATGAGTGCGTTTTATGTTTTTATGAGTGCGTTTTATGGGTGCATGTTTTGAGTGCTTATTTTGTTGTCCTGCCTTTGAGAAATGAAGGTGCGTTTTATGATTTTTATGGGTGCGTTTTATGATTTTATGAGTGCGTTTTATGTTTTTATGAGTGCTTTTTATGGGTGCATGTTTTTGAGTGCTTAGTTTGTTGTTCTGCCTTTGAGAGATGAAGGTGCGTTTTACGATTTTTATGGGTGCGTTTTATGATTTTTATGGATGCGTTTTATGATTTTATGGGTGCGTTTTTGTTTTTATTAGTGCGTTTTATGGGTGCATTTTTAGTTTTTTTGTAGCTCTGTTTATATTTAACCATGCTCTGTTTTTCGTTTGAAAACAGAACTTGCGTTCATAAAAGTTTTTTTACAAGGATAACGCACGTTTATACATTTCATCCTATTTATTTACGTTTAGATGGTTATTCTTTTATTTTGGAGTGTTTTTTCAACATCTGTATAATCCTTTGTTTTTTTGTTTAAAAAAACAGAGCATGTTTCAGATCAAATCGATTGATTGCTTGTTATGAAATGAGAATTGCAAAACAATATTGTTTGGCTTGGTTGAGAATGGGTACGCCAGCAATCCCAAATCTTGGTAAACAATGTTCTGTTGATGATTGTAAGCTTATAGATTTCCTTCCCTTCACCTGCGATTGTTGTAATAAGATTCAGGTTGCATGATTTTGATGGTGGTCGGAGGTTAGTTGAATGGTGCTGATGATGAAGATCCGGTAATGGTGGATGGTTGTGAGTAGGAGAATCAGGAGGGATTGTAAACTTTTACAGCCTAAAAACAAACGTGGGTAATTAATTTAGGATAATTTTGATTAAAACACAGATTGATGGCCAGGATTGCTTCTTACACTTTGTATTTTAAAGAGCCTTTATACAATAGCCTCTCTCTGTTATAATAGTTCAAGAACTTTCTATTGGGAAAAGAATAAAATAAAAATGTATGAATAGTAATTAATCTATTGACTTATGGTATCTCTAATTTTTTAATATAATTTCCTCTATGCAATACTTATAATAGTGTCTTAATTTTTAATAGACGTCAAGTAACATCAATTAAGAAGCTTTATTTGTCTTCATGATTGACCCACCTATAAAACATCACAAATTTTAAAGGGAATTCCATATATTGTTAGCTCAGTAGTGCACAAGATTTCTCTTATTGTTTCTTTGTATTGGAACCTATATTATTAGTGTGAAGCCCATGGGTTTGGTTAGCTATTTAGGGTTTCATACAATCTCTATATATTGTAATCATCTATTGAATTAATGATCAATCAGTTTTATCATCTTACATGGTATCAGAGCCAGCCTAGGCTCTCTACCGTCTCCACTGTGCGACCACAAAAAATAAAAATACAAACCCTAGCCGTCACCACCGACTTCAAACCCTAAGCAGGGCGGCGTGCCGCCACCGCCGCCGCCGCCCTGTCCCACCTTCGGTTCTCTGTTTTATTCCTTTTTTTTTCTTTTCTCGGTTCCATATTTTGAACCTTTTGTCCATATTCTGTCCCACCTTCGTTTTCTTTTGTTCCACTGCCCCTTGCTTGAATTACATTCACAATATCCAAAGACTTATACTCTTATGGATACATCATTCATTCTTGTTTCATCTTTGGTTTGGATTTATTATTTTATTCATCATGAGTGTGAATGCATGTGGATTGGGATTGATTCATTATTCATCATCATCCTTAAATCTTTTTGCAAGGTGACGTAATGAAATAGATTATAAGTATGATTTGGACAATCTTTAATTCCGATGATGATATTTTTTTTTCCTTTCCCTTATTTGAGTTCGATCCCAATCTTTAGTTGATTTATTTTGTTTTTTCTCTAGTCCATTCTATTTCTTTTCCTATCGTTATTATCTAGTCGGATCACGGTCCGCTACCACTAATCTCAGCAGATTAAACCACGGTTTAGTCGGACGTCTTTCTTTGATCTAAGCATCTCACTTCTTCTCAAAACCGCTGCCTGACAACGGTCACCGGCCTTCGCCATCTCTCAGTGTTGACACACCGCCACACAACTAGGGTTGATGGGTGTCTATTTGCTTCTTATATCTTTTTCTTTCCTTATTGCTTCTATCTCTTTCTTTCCACCATCCTTTTTTTCTTATATTTCTATTGTCATGGTCGACTAACATGGAACTGCCACTTTATTGGGAGTGGGATCTAGCGGATCATGTTCATCATTATGGGAACTAAATAAACAAAACCAAACAGGGGGAAGTCGTGGACAAAACTAAAGTCAAGTATTGAAGAGTACTAATAAATTTTTTTTTTTTTTTGGCAAAGTCAAGAAGATTTCAGAATTTTGGACCAACGAGTCAAGAACCGAGATCAAGACAAGTCTTTTATTTGTATTGTTATGTCCTTTATGTTTTTTTTTTTTTTTGTTCTTATTGTTTTCCAGTCTAAGTGTTCGATGCTCTACCCCTCCGACTGCGGGGGAGTATTGGAACCTATATTATTAGTGTGAAGCCCATGGGCTTGGTTAGCAACAAGCCCATTGTTTTATCATCTTACACTTTGTTAACCATGGATTGTTTTGCAACAAGGTCTCTGACCAACCCAAAGAGCCGAAATCACCCATGTCAATTATGGTTAGCTCAGATTTCTCCTAAAATCACCGATGTCCTTGCTAACAAATCTGCCTTTATAAGGCTATTCAAATCAATAGGAAATATATGTTCTATCCTTCCTACTCTATTATACTTGATACTATTAATATTATCCACCTTCGCCATCTGCTTGAGCATTCATGGACCTTCTAGCATGAAGAATGTATGCAATCTGTTTCAATGAGCAGGTTGAGTCCAACTGGGAGGACCCTGTTTATGCTAGTGGCGAAAGTGGACTATATATGATGTGAAGTACTGAAGTCTTATTTAGACCATCTTCAAACAGCTGCTGTCATGTGAGGTGGTCTTATTTAGTTTATATCTTCACTCTAACCTCTTTATGATGTGAAAGTTGCTAGCGATGATCGGAGAACAGTTTGATCACGAAGATGAGACATGTAGCGCTGTTGTTAATGTGAGATCAAGGCAGAAAACATAGCTCTCTGAATCAAATGCTGCCAATGAGCCTGCACATTTTTTTAATCAGTTTTGCATGATTGAACGAGTGTTTGTTTGCAGATGAGCATTGGGAAACAATGGAAGGCGTTTCTTGATTATAATGACATAACTAGTTTTTTACTTGTCGCGCGTTGTGGCGAGGTTAAGACGTAGACTAACTAAGCGTATGAGGAGCCGAGTCATATGTACGAAAAGTACAAAATATTGGATTATTATAAACTATGAACTAAAATATGTATTTGTATGTGTTATATGTGTGAACATATGTATGTGTTTAGTATGTAAATATTAAGTGAATGTATGTAAGTATGTTTAGTAGGATTAAGTTAGGATGATTCAAGATGAAGCTGCACATTATCGAAGGAACAGACAGAAGCCTGCAGGATCATAAGGCGCGCCTCATCAGCAGAGTTAAAAGGACAGAATTGTCCCTGAAACAAAAACGGTTATAAACCGTTTGTCTTGGCGCCAAAAATCAAAACGGTTATGTCCTAGAAGCAGTTACAACGGTTGGAACATTGTATTTAGTATAAATATGTATCAATGTCATCGATTGTAAACTACCAAGATTGTTTTATCCTAATACAATCCATATTCTCTTCGGTGTATCAATTATGAGTTCCATCATTCAATGTGTTTGTTGCCGGATCATAGTTTTGCAGCAGGCAAAAACCAAAAGCAGTTGGTATCGTGTGTATATTGTATATTTATACACAATGTTTCTCCGAATCCCATTTCAATAACTGCTTTTTTCTGATCTTCATTTAAGTTTTCAATAAAAGTAGTTAGATTTCCTAGTGAACACCTCAGGTTTATTTTTTGATGTGTAAAAGGAAAATATTTCAGTTCAGCCTTTTCTTTTGGTTTTCTAGTCACTGCCACTGATGCTATTTTCATTCTCTTTTCCTTTGGTATTATGTCTTCATGTTCTTTGCTTTTCTTCCGTTTTTTTGTTGATTGGTCTCTTTCTTTGACACATTCCCTTTGCCAAACGCTTTAGTAGGCTTCCTCAAATCAACATTGTCAACTACACAATTATTATTACCCAATGAATTCAAATGTATAACGCTACATTGTGCTAAATACTATTACCAACTATGACACAATCATGTTAGTAAAATACACAATAAAATATTACAAAACTATTTGTCTATTGCGTTATATACCATTACCAACTATGACACAGTCATGTTAGTAAAATACATAATAAAATATTACAAAATTGTTTGTCTATTGTGTTATATACC